>OZ007563.1:172137374-173337374 GCA_963931875.1 Pollenia griseotomentosa
GTGTTTTTATCAAGAATAAAAACTGGGAATTGAGCACGAATAACAAAATCTTTTAAATTAAAATAATAATTTCTTAAAAAAGAATCCGTGCTCACTCATATATTTAAGTAAAAATCGATTTATTCATACTAAAACGTAAAAAAAACTAATGGCCTCTTCAACGGTTTCCAACGAAGTTTTCGTTCGCTGAACTTACATCTAAAACAAAAACAGTATTTTATTATTTGTTTTTGTTTTAAATGTAAGTTAAGCGAACGAAATTTTCGTTCGGAAATAGATGAACTGACAGTAAAACGGCTGTAGCTTCTTAAATAACCCTCAAATCCAAAAAAGGATATTAATCTGTAATCGCTAGGGACGCGATTTCCATGCGTATGCATGTTTTTTGTCGATAGTCTATGACATATTTTTTAAATTTCCATATTAAAAAAAAGTTCTTAAAAAAATTTCAAAATTGTATAAAAAATAAAAAAATTTTAAATCAATAAATAATTTTTTTTGGAGCTCTGCTTAAAATACAAGATTTCGACAAAAGATCCTGAACTTGTTAGCCGATGCAGCACCTTACAACGTTAAGGCCTTACAAAATTTATCCAAAACTGTTACATGTTACTTGCTAGGCACATGGGCTACATCGAGTTGCAGAGGAAATTAGAAACCAATTCGATAATATTGATTTATTGATTTCATACGGGAAACAATGTGGAAGAAAGAATAAATATAAAAAAGTATTTATTTGATAGTGCAAACAAAAATTTAAACTATGTAGTTATTTTAATTAAGTTTTAAAAAATATTATACCTATGAATAACAATAGAATTTTTTAAATTTTAATTTTTTTGTTTTAAAAAGTTTTTAGTGCATATGTTTTATTATTTTAGTGCTTATTTTGGAGTATTTAGTGCATATTTTCGATTTTTTAGTGCCTGAAAATCTCATCCCTAGTAATCACTCATATTTTTCAGTAAAAATTCATTTTGTTTCATACTAAAACGTGAAAAAAACTAAAAACGGCTGTTGATCATTAAACAACGCTCTAATCCTAAAAAGCACGTTTATCTGTGATCCTTCATATTTTTCAGTAAAAATCTATTTTTTCATACCAACAAATGTACAAAAACTAAAAACGGCTCTAGTTCTATAACTAACGCTTGAATTAACGGTTTATGTAAAAAAAAAGTTCTGCATTTTTGGGGGTGGCAAAAACTCTTTTTTAAAATTCTAGATACTTCATTGATATAAAATTTCATACCGACTGATGCAATTTTCTTGGTTTTGTATGTTCGTCTACCTGTTTTAATATAATATTTATGTACAAAAGAAAAGAAGGCGGCATACTTTTGGGGCGTGGCATAAAAAAGAGTACATTAAAATCTAGAAGTACAAAGTATTAGAAGGGCTTTCTTGCCCCGTACAAAAAATTTGACATTAGGGGGTACGATCCGAGATGGCGTAAGTGGCGCCCAGAATTTGATGTCGGATTAAAAAGTTACCTGCGGCAAAAATAAAGCCATAGACAAGCCATGAATAACGATATACAATATGTTATGATTGGACTTTAAATGGCACCGCAGTATACAAATACTAAAAGGGCGGTATCCAGAGGCGTGGCAAAAATTAAAAAAATTTTCTGGAATTCTTTTCAACTAATCTTTAATTCTAGGTGACCAAACCACTCTAATGCATATCTCGCTTTCATGTATCATAATATAATACAATTTTCATAAATTGTTTTGAAAGCGGGCCGATTTGTAAGGTCAAAACTTTGTCGATGCTGTGCCATCGAACTAAGCCTAAACATTGAAATTCGAAAAATCACTGTTTTTATACCCTTTACAAATGAAAAATTAAATGCTCCAAAAAAAACAACAACAGCATTATATAAAAAAAGAGTAATTACAGTTATGACCATAACATAATTCGGCCATTTTTTAACCGATTTGATTTATATACCGACGTCGTTAAGAAGACATTTACCATTTACTTTTGTAATAAACGTTGGATTCGGGAAGATCTATGGTTCCTGAAAATACTCGTCGAAATACTCGACAAAAACTCGTTTAAAAACCCAAAAAAAAAAAAAATTGTTTTAAAAAATGATAACGTCATCGTTTTAAGCGGATAACTTTACCTTGGATAGGATATATTCAAAAAATTTTAAATCGGTGAATTTTTTTAGCATACCTACTAAAAAAATTTAAAATTAACGCATAAAGAATAAATTTTTTAACAAAAACGCTCAAGAAAAACATTTTTTTTTTTGGAAAAACTGCTATTGCCATCTTTTTAGCGTACGATTTCACCTTGGAAAGGTTATATATAAAAAAAATATAAATCCGCCGTTTTTTTTTATTATCTACTGAAAACCTTAAAAATAAAAGATGCCTCGAATTTTTTGATATGTTTTGATATGTTGTAGTGGATTTTTTTCCTCATGCCAAAAACTGTTGAAAA
The DNA here is from genome assembly GCA_963931875.1 of Pollenia griseotomentosa. Lineage (NCBI taxonomy): Eukaryota > Metazoa > Arthropoda > Insecta > Diptera > Polleniidae > Pollenia > Pollenia griseotomentosa. Next base: position 172,139,829 of record OZ007563.1, read on the forward strand.
ATCGATGGCACAATATCGATTTTTAAATCGACCCACCCTACTAAACATTAACTAAAACCTTTTACTCTAGGTCTACACTAAAGATAAATATTTTTAAAAAACTATGCTTAAAAAATTACCCATTATATGTATATGTATAAAAAAATACTTTTATCAATAATTTTTAATCTCAATTATTTTTTAAACAAGAACTAACCTAAAAAACGGTTAGCACCAATTAGAATTAGGTTTACCCCCTATGGCCTGCTTGTAACATTTATTGGTAAAATTGGTAAAAGTTTCTTCAATAAAGTATTTTTTTAATCTTCATTCCTTGCTTAAATTAAAATTCATCAAATTCAATTTCCATTAAATTATTTTTATGAAGAAAGGAATTTTACAACATGAAATTAACTAAAATTTGGATTAAAAACCATAAATAGTTCAACAAAAATAACCAGAATACTAATTATTAATAAAATTTAAACGCAATTAACTATTTACGTTTATTAGTAAATACAACTTTAATTTTTGTATGTATTTTTTCTTTATGTAATTTGATATTAAAAAATTTAACACGTAAACTTTTCAAATTAATATTCCGTTATTTTACGACTTTAAAATGCATTCTTGTGTTACCAGTGCTTTATCAAGTATTTATGCTACCAAAAAATGCAACCCTGTACCAGCGGCCACCATTTTGAAAAACACCGAAATGTTGCCACAATTGCGTATTTGTGACGACAACGAATGTGTATAGATATCAGTTTGCTGTGAAAAATTGAAAAAATCAACACGGTACCACCGCGAAAGTCTACGAGAGTTGACCAATTGTACCAAAATCTATAGAAATACCTCTGAAAATCTGGAAACACTATAATTTGTTGCTGTTGCTTATACTTGGAGTCAATAAACAAAAAAGGTAAACAATGAATATTAAAAGGAAGTATGCCACTTTAACAACAACATCGGGTGGTACTATCAAAGAAGAGGTAGTGCCAGTTTTAATACACGATCCCAATTCGGGTGATGAACCACAATATGCCTATGCTACTTTCGCTACGAGTGAAGAGGCTGAAGCAGCTGTCGCTTCTCTTAATCACAGAGGCCAACATCATCATCAAGAGGTGGTGGATGCTCAAGAGGTAATAATCGATGAACATGGCAGGGCGGTGGCTATACATCAGATTGTTACTGAAGATGGTAATTCGGTAGATGACGAAGATGGCGAAGACGACAATGAAGGTAGTCATACCATTTTGCACATAGTGCCTACCGGCGAGGATGACGAAGAAGGTGGCCATGATGAAAGTTTGGGCAGCACTGAAGAATATGAAATCACCGAGCAGGGCACTACTGATATAAACTCTATGCGTAATAATAAAACATTTTATTGTCCCAATTGCGGTAATTGTTATAGTGCCGCTGGTTCTTTGAAGCTTCACATGCGTGCCTGCATGCGTCAAAAAGAAGAAATACCAGAAGAAGATAGAAAGTGCACAATATGCAATAGAGTTTTTAATTCCCCCAGCTACTTGAAAGAGCATTTGCAGCGCCATACTGGCGCAGGCCCTAAAAGATGTTCTCGCTGTTATCGCAAATTCATAGACGAAGATAAGTTCAAAGCCCACATGGAGCAACATAAACATCAGGAAAAATTAGAGGCTGAGGCGGAGGCCATAAGTTCCCAACATAGTGGCAAAAAAGTGGTGGTCAAGGAGTATACTTGTTCGTTCTGCTCACAAAATTTTACGGTGGTCTTTGAGGCGGGCAATGTGAAACGTCGGTATGCTTGCGATCCTTGCAGGGAGAAGTTCTCTAATGCCGAAGTGCTTAAACAACACAAAGAAATGGTTGAAGAGAAGCGTGAATTCTCATGCGAACGCTGTGGCCGTAAATTTGTGTTCGAAGGCTTTTTGCAACGCCATATACCCACTTGTGATGGCACTATTAAACGACGTCGTGACATGAAGTAAAACTCTTTAATTAAATGGACAAATAAAGAGAAAGATAATCTCTATCCTTGGGCTTAAAAGGATGATTCGAAATCTATGTATTAACTTAATTTGCTTTTTTTATTTCTCTTTAAATCCCTTTTATTATTACATACATAAGATTTTCTGCTACATATTTAGAAATAAAAAGAACACGTTAATATTTGTAAAGGATTTTGGGAAAATTTTGTAAAATTCGACAAGATTTTTTTAAAATCGAACAGGGTTTATTTTATTTATTTCAATAAATGTATGTAATTGGCAATTTTATTACAAAGCAGTTATTTCACAAGATAAAATATTATTTTGTTAGAACAAAATGTTACAATAAAACATTAATGAAGAAAATATGCAATTTCAATTTGTGGTTTATTTTATAAAAGGTATCTACCATTTCTTATTGTTATATTTGTTCATTTATATAGATAGGCATATCCCTTTATCCCTCTTTATGTTTAAAGGGCCAACCATAAAGTGCTTAACTTGTCTTAAGCTAATGTGCGAATACATGTAAATCATATGAGGCAAACCATAGTGTACTTAAGGAAACTTTTTGTTAAGTTTTACGAAACTGTTATTTGCTTAAGCAATGTGCGAAACTGCATAAATACATTTGAGAGACTTTGCTAATTTTAATAAAACTCCCGGAGAATTTTTATTCATAATTGGGCTGATAGAATTTTTGAAAATAATAATTATCAAGCCTGGCAAAGAAATTAATTCTGATTGAAAGTTTAATGTGCTATTTTCACAACATAAGTGATTAAACGTTAAGTAAAATTTATATGAAAAGTACTTTTTTTTTATTGTTTTTAAAATGAATTTTACTATACGTTCAATCACTTGTGTTGCGAAAACAGCACATAAGTAATTCCTTATTTTGCTTCTTAAAAAAAAACGACAAATTAGTAAAAGCTTAAACAAATTATACCGGAATAATGAAATTAAAGTAATTTCTATCGCAATGAGAGACAGACAAATTCGTTTTAAACTTCTTTTTATATATTTTTAAAACTCAAACTCTTAAGACTTTTGTAATTCATGGGGATTAACGCGTACATATTTCGATTCGAAAGAAATAATTAAAGAGTTCAAACAAATTGTGCCTTGTATCACGATTTTTTATTTAATTATTGCTTGTAATACAAAAAGTCTTCAAGGCAAAATAAATGGACGGAAGCTTTTTATACTTAATTGCAAACAGAAAATCAGAGCAATTCTATAACGAACAATAACTCATCAAATTGCCCATTTGTTTATAAATAGAACTTTTCCATCGTTTCGACATGAACTAGCTTAAAAATTAAGCCCTTCATTTCAAAGTTGTTTTTACCTCTTTGTTTAAAATTTCATGAGCATCGTTAAATTTATTTACAAAATCACACCGTTATTGTGTTTTTCGGTGTGATTGCGGCAGTCGTGATCGAATACTTTTTCGATTCTAAGGAATTTTTATTTCTAATTTGAATTTTTTTTTGTCAGTGCCGTAAAGCATTTGAGTTTTCACAACACTGAAAAATAATTTGAATACGTCCAATATCAAGGCGAATTCATACAAGGTGGTCTTATTTTGAACACGTTTACAACACTGTAACATATTTTAACGTTGTGTCAAAAATTCAAGCAAATATTTCATTTTGTTTTCAATTTTAAATTGTGTGTTTTGAAATGTAATAACTTAAAAAAGTTTTAAATTTCATAATTTTAAGCGAAAATTATAGAATTTAGTAAAGATTCCCCAGAACCACTAGAACGGTATACCATTTTGACACAAGGTTAGTTATCAGCTGTTGCTTTCGTAGCAAGATAAGTTCACCTGGTGTAAATTCGCCTTGTCCAATATCGATTAGAAATAAAACTGCTCTCGAATCGAAAAAATATTTGAGCACGACTGTCAGAATTAACCCGCTGCATATATTCTTTTTTTTATTAAGTTTTATGTCTCAATTTGAAAATAGATTCTTAGAGGAAGTTTACACGGTGTCTTTCCAGACATGTCTGTTTTTGACATTCTCTTTTGAACATGCTTCCAAAAACCTTTTGTCTTTTCACGATGTCTTTCCAAACATGTCTGTTTTCATATCTAATAGTCTAATTTACATATACATACAAATTGAAGACATGAAAATTCATATAAACAAACATAAAAACTCATTTCGTGTCTGTTTGGCAACCCCTCTTTCTTCTCTACCCCGATCGCCTACAAACAAAACAGACGTGTTTGTCAGACATGTCTGAAAAGACACCGTGTAAACTCCCTCTTATAACTATCTAGATCGGGCCCGTCAGACATTCCGATCGAATTTTTTTAAAAAATGATCGGAATTGAAACACCTTAATTTCTTCAGTTTATTTTTTTTTTTAATTTTAACCATGTTTATTCCACATTAATTTTACTAAAAAGCTTTGAGTGCAAAATCTCCTTTAAAAGCAGGTTTACGAAAAGGGTAGCTTTTTAAGACCACAATTTAATGTGAGCACGTTTGGCAACATCTTTCCAGTGGCTGTGGGCATAGAATTCATTAAAGCTAGGATCAATCAATTTGTCCTTGGGCAAAGTCTTAAAAATGGGTTCACCATACCAAGTGCCAACCTAAAAAATCAAAATATAAAAATATAGACAAAAGTACTCCTCTAGAAACCCTACCTCCCAACCGGGAACATTAGCCATCAACTTTGCTTCTTCATCACGATTGCGTTTTAATTGTTTCAAATATTCGCGATCACGTTCAGCAATCAAGATGGGATAAATTACGTTTTGGGCCGACCGCATTTCAATTTCTTCACGTTTTACCATTTTGGCATTTAAATAGTAAATGTACATGCCCACAGTTGTAACAGCAGCATAGGTACCCAACATTTGCCAGCCTTTAAAGGGAATTATAAAAAAATAAGAAAACCAATATATTTTAGTTCTAGTTACCCGACAAATAGGTTCTGGCTGGAACACGGGCAAAGGGAATTTTCTTATAGCCTCCTGGTGGTGGCAAATCTTGTTTTTTGACAGCATCCATGCCTGCTCTAAATTTAAATAACTATTTTGTAATATTTTAATTAATATTTTTTATCGATTTTTGTAAATTTTACCTAGGGTGCTGCTAAAATATGAAAAAATTTTAATTTGTCAAATTTTTTTGACAATCAGTCGTTTGCATAACAGCACTGCTGCCAACCATGGCCCTTAAAAAATTTGTTTACAAATTTAAAAAGTCATCAACAGCTGGTATCAGAGTACGGAAAATAAAGGCCGTGTCAGATAAAACTTTTGCTTCGCGTTGCGTTACATATACGCTTTGACATTTGAGTTAAATGTACATGTTTATATGGCACGTGTCACATAAACTGCTTTTAACGCAAAGCGAAGCGAAAAGTTGGGCAACTCTCATCTTTTTGCGCGCTTTGACAATCTTCTAGTATAATTTTTTTTATTTATTTTCTTTTTAACACACAATGTGTGAGTGTTGTCAAAGTTTTTATTGTGACATACACTTTTTGCTTTACGCTTTTCTGTCAAAGTATATGTAACGCAACACGAAGCAAAAGTTTTATCTGACACGGCCTTAATTGTTGAAAAGAGAAGAGAGTTTAAACATTTTTGGTAGGATGATTTATATCGATTCCTTTTTTGAGAAAAACATATGTTGCATATATTTTACGTATTCTACATTTTTGTGTTCATCAACTTTGGAAACATTATCAATTTCTTTTGTGAATATGTTGCATGGAAAATATATAAACATGTATATTTTACCCTCATATATATTTATTTCTCATACTGGTAAACAAGGTGGCGGCAATGTTATGGTTTGGGGTGTATGAGTGCTAATGGAATAGGTAACCTTGTGTTTATCGAGGGAATAAGGAATAAAATAGATTATTTAAATATCCTGAAAAATAATTTGCCACAACCCGCCCAAAAAATTGGTCAGATAAAACTTTTGCTTCGCGTTGCGTTAGAGATTCGATTTGACATCCAAGATGAAATATTCATACTTATACGAAACATGTCACATAAAGTACTTTTAACGCAGAGGCAACTCGCATCTTTTTGCGCGCTTTGACAGTCTGCTAGTATAATTTTTTTCTATTTATTTATTTTTAACAAACAATAAGTGTGTGTTGTCAAAGTGTTTATTGTGACATACACCTTTTGCGTTACGCTTTTCTGTCAAAGTTAAAAACGTCACGCAAAGCGATAAAGTTTTATCTGACATGGCCTTTACTCAATACATTTTGCTTTAACATGATATGAGTTTTCTCATTAAACATCACGTCGTAATACAATGTATTACCGTGTAAACTAGCCTTAAATATTATGTATATTATGATCGTCTTAATATTATGTACATATATAATTATCGTCTTAATTTTTGCATGTAATTATTAGTTTCAATATTTGTTTCTAAACCATAATTGTTTTAAAAATAGCTAATGAAGTACATTAATGTTAATGTAATAGTTGCAAATAAGATCAGCTTATTTTGATCGTTTATGCTACATGTTACACTACGAGTGAAAGTAACATCATAAAGTGTTACATGTATATAACCTCGCTTCTCTTCGATACAACTTTTTGTCATAATAAACGTCAAACTTCGTATATCGTCAGGTGATTATTGCTTTAGCTTATACACAATTTTTGAAAAAAAAATGAGTTAGGAATGGATTATATGTGACATCAATTTTCTCTTTCATATTCCAAAATCCATTTTTGGATATCTCATATAGAATCGTATAGATATTTAGCATCGACTTTGGTCTACATTCACATTTTTTAGGTTATTGAACATTACATTGCCACATATGACAATTTTTTGCATATGGAGCAAATTTTGCATACAAAGATAACAAAATTGTACTTTACTATTCTTTACCAATTTACTAATCTGAGATATTTAGCATCGACTTTGGTCTACATCCACATTTCTTAGGTTCATTGAACATTACATTGCCACATGTGACAATTTTTTGCATATGGAGCAAATTTTGCATACAAACATAACAAAATTATACTTTACTATTGCTTTGCGCTATTCGAATAATGAACAACGTAGGTCAAAATAAATCGTCACAATAGTTAAAATTTATGGGACACAAAATGTAACTTGAGATGAATATGGAGCCCACAACAAAACTAAAAATTATCACCCTTCTAAAACATACCAACCTGACCTTATAAATCTCTATTAACTATCAACTTCATTGTTTTTGCAATAGCACTACTTTGCTCCACGTCAAAGGAAACATCATAATACGAAATAAAATTTGATATGGAGCACAAAACGACAAAATGTTATTTTAGAAAGACTACTAAAACTTTAGATTTATTGCATGTAAATTCATGAAAATGTATAGTTTTGTTAAAAAAATACGTAGCAAATAATGGAGCTTAACTCGTCAAGTCTTGAGCTTTTAGGATAGAAGGGAAAAGAGAAAGCCATTTATTTTCCCCTCTCTCCTAAAAATTCAAGGCTTGACGAGTCAACTTGATGTGTGTGAGCCGGCACTAATGGATACTGTATAATTACTGTATTAGTAGGTGGCACAATATATTGAATAAAATCCAAAGTCTGACTTATATTGCGCAAAATAAAATATTTTTTTGTGTTGACAACATTGTGCGAAACGCACATGTGTGCATTGGTTTTGTTTACCAAATAATTGTTTTTATATTGCCCAACTTATTGAATAATGTAGAGCAAATCGACATTAGCAACAGCAATAAAGTACTCAATAATATTGCATTAAAAGATGTACATAAAGCGGCCCATACACTTGCAATATTATTGTATATGATATTTGCATTATTATTTACATTTTTTCCTATATTATGCAATAAGTCGTTCAATGCTTTCATTCATTCAATAAAAAGGTGAACATAACCTATAGGAATAACATAAACAACAATGTTGCCGACACATTTCACTTTCTTTTTGTTGTGCAATAAAAATCAAAAGTCTTGATTGTTGCCAATGTATTGTGCCACCTTCGAATATCACATACACATTAGCGATATAATTGTACAATACGTAAAATGGATTTATTTAATTTAATTTTATTGCAAGTGTATAAGCCGCTTAACATGAAAACTTGAAAGAAAGTGGCATTTGACAAAAAACTTTTCGAAAAAATGTGTTTTTTAAATAAGTTCTTAATGGATTCATTTTTCTAATATTTATGTATACCGATTAAAAGCTTTAAATGATTTTTTTTTAGTTTAAATGCGATCATAATAATGATTAAATTTTTATATAATAATTTTAGCAGCTACACATATTGTTAATAAGTTTCAAATTTTTCCTACAGTTTTCGAAAAATAATTGCTTACAATAAGGACTAAATATATTACTAAAACTAAAGCTTCGTACAGACGATGGTCAGATCTTACGATATTGTAAGCAGGCGTTGCCAACAGCAATATTTTTCTGACAATGATGCATTAATTTTGCACTTCTGCAAATACAAATAAGCTTACAATGTGCACACAGTTGTAAGACATTTTAGCCAATTTTAATGCAATTTAAGCAACGCTGCTTACCAATATTGTAAGATCTGACCATCGTCTGTACGAAGCTTAAAAACCCTTTATAAGAAAAAATATATTTTAAACAATAAATAAAAATACATATTAAATTAAAGCAATTTTTTAATATCAATAAAATAATATCAAACACAATCTTATTGCAAAACATTTTTAAAAAAAATTCAAATTTAAAAGAAAAGAAATTTTACTTTTGTAACAAGTTTTTCAAATTTTTTTATTATATTCTCACATTTTATGGGTTAAAGAAATAAATAATTTTCAACAGATGTTCATTTGTTAACACCTAATCACCTTATTTATGTAAACAACTGTTTTTCCTACTACATTGTTATTGTTTTTCGATCAACAAAAAAACGAGGTGTGCGCGTGTCGGTTTGTTAATAGACAAAAAAACACTCCCCAACAAGAAAAAAAAAACAAAATTTTAAGAACAAAAACTTTCGCAATATAATAATATTAATGTTTTACTTTTAATTAACAAATTAAAAAAACGACGTTTGTAACCAAACAACAATGAATTCCTTAAATTTACGAGTGTCTTCGGTTAAGCCTGGGGAAAATATTAGAAAAAATTCTGAAATGCGAGCTGCACTGGTGACTTTGCCCAAACAATATGAATCGTGTAAGATGGAGTTTCTAACAGGATTGTAAAGAGAAAACAATTATTGGCCCAATTATGAATAAAACTTCCCCGGGAGCTTTCTCCCTTCTCTCATTTTTCCTATGTAAATTCAATTGTAAAAATGGGAAAAGGGAAAAAACTCGCGGGTAACTTATATTCATAATTAGGGTGAATATGTTTATTTTTAGACGAGGACTCTTATTGCTTGGAGATGAAGAGTGCTAAAACTGTGCCTGAACAGGTTTTGTGTGTTAAAAAAGTAAGTATGGTTTAAATGAAATGGAGGATTTTTTTTTAAAAATTTAGATTTTCTTGAAGACTTTTAAAAACCTGGACACGGATGAAAAGGCCTTACAGTTTTTGTGTGATATGTTTTTTTCCAGTCCGCTTAAGCATCCTGTCAGGAATCAGATTTTAAAGTAAGTGTAATAAATTTTTTTAATGAACAAATAATTTACACTAAAATATTCCAATTCCATAGACTTTTAATAACTGCTGCTAAGTTGTCCATCGGAGTTGTTGATGAATTATCTATTGTAAAGGCATTAGGATTAAGTTTACAAAAAATTGTAGAGGAGGGTAAATCTCATACCGAAAGTGTAAATTGGAATTTTATTATAGCTTCACTATCTGGATGTTTTGAAAATTTTGAATGTGGCCTTAAAGCTTTGGAGCAGTGTATTAATATTGTGTTCCCTTATGCATGTGCTTCTATAAATAAATATGTGACCGAACTCGGGTATGTTCTTTCCATCATATTTCCCTTCCGCTTTTTTCATTATCTAATATTTTGTTTAGATTATTAAGTTCTCCTTCCCTACGCAATGAATATTATCATTATGTACACAATTCCTTAAGGTTTCTACTCAATTGTGTGCAGGAATTTGGCAAAGTTATGAAATCATCTAACATAGATCAAATTAAACAATTAAATAACAACTGCAAAGAGATCATTTTGGATAGCGACATACCCATGGACCCTCGCACAAATGCTGGCATATTAATGGCTTACATAGCCAAGCTATTCGAAGAATATGATTCGTTCGTGGCCTATGTTAAGGATATTAAAAATCCCAATGAAATTGCCATGTGTGTGGGTGTCATTAACACCTGTGATCAACATGATTTTCAACAATATTCCGCCGATATACGAGATATTTGTGGAAAAATTGATGAAATAGCTAATGCCAATAGCACGGTGCCCAATATTTTACTATGTGCCACCAGAGCTTTATATCAAATATCTAAATTGACTTATAATAATGCCTTAAAGTCGCCCCAAACTTCAGATGATATTAAATTAATATTGCGTAAGCTATTAATATTTACCGTGGCCTATTTGGAACATCATATGGATAGTGTAAGGCATATATGTCGTGATTTAATGCGCAACATAGTGGCCAGTTCGAAAAAAGTACAATTTAATTTTTTGCTGCAGAAAATCTATGATGCCTGTAATTCAGAACGTTTGTCTTTGTCTATGAAATGTGTCGTTTTACAACAGGCTGCTTCTATTTTGGGTGCAGATGAAATAATAAGTAATTGTTTGCATCTATTTTCTCAACTATTTTCCAGTAATTTGGGTAGAGATTTTATTGTGAATAACTTATTTGAAAGTAAGAATGTTTTTATATTTCTTTATATAGTTTTTTTTTTTTTTTTAATTGGGAATTTAATTTTTTTTAGCCTTAATGATTTCCCATCATAAGGAACAGCCTTTTGAAAATTGGGTTAAAATATGGATTGATTATTTATTAAACATAGCCGCCTTACAGGATGCTCGTTTACCCGATATTGAAGTACTTATTGTAAAAGCAGTCAAATGCGACTGTAGAGTAGTTCAAACTATTATCAATTGTGAGGATAAACCTAAAATTCCAGTAAGCACAAAACTTTCAGCTTTATGGTCTGTACGTAAATCTGGCATCAAATTAGATAATTTCCAGGAAATTATGCAACAATTCTCGAAAAATCTGCAATTATCTATACTTTCCAATGAAGATGAAACTCGAATAATGGCTTTAAGGCTGATAGTGGAAACCCACAAGACCACAGAGCCCTTAACTTTACTCGAATGTAAGCACTTTATTACCTATTTAGAATACAATACAAATTGCCAGAGTCCGGGCACAAGGCAAAAAAGTTTGGCTCTCTTAAGCAAAGGCCTGGTGAGATGCGAATTAAATTTGGTTAAGTTGTTAAAAGGGAAACAGCCACCTAAACAAGTACAAAATCAGCCTTTGGAATTGAAATTTTTACAAGATTGTATGCGTGTTTTGGTGGAGAATCTTTTTGAAGGTGCTAACTTCAGCAGACGTTCAGTGTCCTTGCAACTACTCAATCAATGTTTGACGATAGGCATTAATTGCAATTTAAAAATACTGTCTTTGTTGCCTAAAACTACAGTAACGGCTTTGGTTAACATTTTAGGCGACCCTTATGAATCAAACAAAGATGTGGCTGTTACGATGCTGAAACTTTTAGAAGACAATAGCGAATTAAGCCTAATAGAACACTATAATTTAAATATCAACCTTTTAGAACTGCAAACTCTTTTGACTTCAGTCAAACCTACAGAATCAGTCACCGGCTCCTTTCAGTTGGAATTTTTGTGCAATAAATGTTCTCCAGCCATATTTGGTGACTACGATTTACCAAATTATGCTACTTGCTTATATGCCGCCTTAAAATGGCTTTTAGCGGAATTAAAACAGGGTTTAAAATTAGCCAAACATTCAATTCTTGAGGCTGCTAAATTAAATCCATTATATGGTTTATTATTTGCTGTAAAACATTTACTAAAACGTTTGGATTTCTCTTATTTAAGTCAAGAGATAACTTGGCGCATTTTAATTGCCGAATTAATAGTGCTTTGCAAGGATTTGACCAATACTGTTTCGACAATTGTTAATAGCTCTTCACCGGAAGGACATTTGCCTAATGATTTTGGAGAGCTGCCGCAGCAGTTAAAAGCTAAACAGGTACTTTCTTCGAAAAAGAAATACTCATATGTATGTATCTTAATTAAGAGTACAAACAAGTCTCCCCTCAAGTGAGTACAATTTTTTAAAGGTTTCAAATATGTATATACTTTGGTGGTTCTAAGCGAATTTATGTTATTGGTAACAGCAATACTACAAAAATATTAAAACAACAGATTTTTTGTACTTGTTAAGGTCCAACTATAATATACATAAGCTGGCTAAAGCTACTATCAAAAATTAACAAAAAAAAAAAAAAAATTAAATCAAAAAATGTTTTATTCCGTACGGAAAGTGCGATCTGTTTCGCACCTTCCTACATTTCATTCGACATGGAGTGTCTTGATACCAAAAGAAAACATTTTGATAAATTTTGCTCGATATCGTATGCGGTGATTAGACCCCAAGTCTTTTAAGATCCCTTGTAATAAATTCGCCTTGTACACACTATTCAAGTTTTAGCCGTTAAGTCTTAAGCTTTTAGGAAAGAAGGGAAAAGAGAAAAGAGAAAGCCATTTTTTTCTTTCTCTCCTAAAAACTCATGACTTGACGGCTAAAACTTGAAGAGTGTGAACCAGCACTTATTATTGCAATTGTCATGTGTGATATGACCAAGTCCTAAATAAATTGGCGATTTTGCAACAACATAAACACAAATTTATTTTTTATAATATAAATTTAAAGCCAAAAAATTTCATTTGACGAAAATTTCGTTTAAATTCCAAATTTTAATAATTTTGCAGCGGCTCGTTGGCTCATACTGGTTCGACCTACCGACCATTTAAAAACAAATTGAGTTAGGTATGGGGTATATATATATTTGGAATACCCCCTTTCTGAATCCAAAACCTGTTTCACGAAATTTTTATGGCTTCTGAGATATTAAGCATTAATTCTGCTCCATATCAACTATTTTAAAATTTATTAAGTATTACTTTGCTCTAAACACTACTGTTTGGCGAATGCAGAAAATTCCTTACACAAAAACGTACAAAAAAAATTGCACTCTTGCTTTGCTTCATTGCCGTGAGAAAAAAAGTAATTAAAGCGAAAGCAAAATAAAATACAAGAAAATAAATTTCACTCTTGCTTTGCTTTATTGCCGTAAAAAAAGGAGTTAAAACAAAAGCAAAATAATATGTCAACAACTTAATATACGGCAATAAGTATACGTATGCAGCACAAAAAGCTACTTCCAAGGAGAATTCAACTACATTGGTGTCGGAACTACAACAATCCAACAACAACAGGAACAATATAGAGTTTTTGCATTGCATTGTTAGTGCTTACAGCTCGAAATGTCAACCATTCTTAGCAAAACACTAACTTTAAAAAAAATTTAGAAAAGTGGCGTATGCGGCACAAAACAAAAATTTTCACTTTCATATCGAATGTATTTTTAGGAAAAAGTCAGTCAAATGTCAAATATTTATGTGTTTCATGGGTTTTAAGAGTTGCATTTCTACATATCTCCATTTTTGCAATAAAAAAAAAAAAACAGAACTGAACACGTTTTATTTTTAACCTAAAAATATTAGTGATAATAATAATCTTACTTTGTTTGAACTAACTGCCTATTTCACGATGTCACTCGAACGTTTACGTTCGCACAAATAACATATAAAACAAAAACAAAATTAAAAAAATTGTTTTTGTTTTATATGTTATTTGTGCGAACGTAAATGTTCGAGTGACATCGTGAAATAGGCAGTAATAATTTGAAAAAAAATTGTCGCTTAGGCGGCTCAATCAATACGAGTTTAACCATTACTTTTGAAGGCGTGAACTAATTTGTACTCATAACATACATACATACTTATATTCAATTATTTATTAAACAAAGATTTTATATCCTGTTATCCTTCTTTTTCCCTTAATAGAGTCCTGAAAAGAAATCAAGATCTCCCTGCAAAATTTTATCAGCCAGATGGCGTAAAATTGATATGCATTCGGTTAAAACTACACCGCAAATGGTATTACTGTGTGCCTGGCGTACGGTCAAAGAAGTCTCCTTAATACTCGGCGAAATAGTCATATGCTCTCCCATACAGTTTAACAAACTTACGGAATATTTTCTAATAACCAAGAAACAAATCCTGGAAATAGGTGAACATTTTAAACTTTTACTCTCAGAAACAAAACATAGAGGAGCTTTTGAACAGGCGTATGTGGGATTTTCAAAATTATGTTGCCGTTTGTGGAGAGTTGAAGATAACGATTTGAATTCGTTGCCGATGTTATGGTTAAGAGATTTGTTAGCTTTGATATCTAAAGATGATCTTAATAATGAGAAAATCTGTGCCACAAGACGTAGTGCTGGAGTACCTTTTATGGTTCAAGCTTTAATTACCTCAGAACTACAAGTGGGTTCCTCTAAGTCTCTGTATTACTGCATGACTCACTTACTGCAACTTTGTTCAGCCCGTGATAAAACATCGGAGTCAAGAACTCATGCCTTAAATATTTTAAGGGCCTTATTTAGATGCACGGATTTAAATGAGGCTGTAGGAGAATTTGTTTCCGAGGGTGTTATGACTGCCATACGCAGTTATGATGCTAATAATTGGTCCGAAAAAAATTCTGCTACTTTACTATTTGCCGCTTTAATTACACGCATATTTGGCGTGCAAAGAACAAAAGATTCAGATAATCTTAATATACGTAATAAAATGACTGGACGTGTTTTCTTTTTGCGTTATCCCAAATTATATGATTTCTTTTTGGAACAACTTCAAAAGGCTAGTGATTTAATACAAGAGCAACAAAAAGCTCATAAATTACATCCTTTACTATTGATTTTAAGTCGTTTATATCCATCCGCCTTAGAGGGCACTGAATCCAATTTGAAACTATCGGAATTTATACCTTATATATCGAAATGTGCTGGATGTCCGGAAATGCAAACTAGATATTTGGCAGCTAAAGCCATCGTAGCTTTAATAAGTATAGATGAAGTGATTACAATGATTTTAACGAAATGTGCGGAGATGGTGGTAAGTTGATTTTATTTTATATTTTATATTTTTTAATATTGTAATGCTATCTGCCACTATAAGTTGTAAATACGCTTATATATATAAAAGTTTTTAGTTTTGTGTAGATAAAGTCTTGACAAAAAGTACAAAAAAAAAAAACCGAAGTAAGGAAGAAATATGTAAATAAATTGAATTTTCTTTAATGATTATCTATCATTAAAGAAAATTTCGACCCACCAATAGTATTGGTTAATATAGATATTTGACTTTAGACTGATAGCCGCCACAATGAAGCAAATGTAGAACTGCAAAGAATTCTGATGATGGTATTTTGGTTATTCTCGAAGCATGTAAATTCGACCGGAGCTCAATCCCCTATTTTTAGTTAATAATAAATATGATCAAACAAATTTTGATTCATTTCATGTTGTAAAATTCCTTCCTTCACTAAAATTTTTTTTTCTCATTTTTTATTTATTGAATCTTCATATATTAAATACTAGCAAATACCCGCTACTTCGTTAGCGTCTCCTTTTTCTTCGTGGACATATTTTTATGCCAAAGTTTATTTTTCTAGGTTGAAACTTGTTTAAATTCTAGCATTTAACCCGCTACTTTAATAGAACCAAAAAGCTAAAGAAAAATATCAAATTTCCCGTATTTCCTTTTTTGCGTACTATATTTTTCCCCCATTAAAGTATCAAAAATTTCAGTATTGTACTTGCAGCCCATAATTTAGTAAGAATATGTCAATGAATGGAGGAAAATGTTTTGAAAAAAAAGTTTCAAAAATAATTACGGTTTTCACCCCTTAAATGTTCGAATTTCGAAAAAGTACCAAATTCGTATACGTAGTTTCGAATGTGGTATTAACTTTGTTTTTATGCTTATTGGTTCAAAGGATAAATGGGGTTGCAAAAAAGTACTCAAATTCAGATGTTACCCGTTTATTCCTTAATAGGTTTGAATTTCAAAAAAGTACCAGACAACTGTCCGCTTATTTTTCTAAAGAACAACGATAAGTATTACATTTATTTTGCATCTCTTTTAGTTTTGGAGTTATAAGGTTACCGAATTTTCCCGTTTTTACCTTTTTTTACCCCCTAAACATTCGAATTTCGAAAAATCCCGTCTTAGTGGATTGATTTGGGGAGTGACCAATCGCTTGTCCAAATTTCAAGTTTCTAGGTTCAGCGGTTTGGGCTGGGCGATGATGAATGAGTCAGTCAGTCAGTCACTCACGCAACTTTTATATATATATGAAGATGAAGATGAAATAACAATAACACTGTGTGTAATTTCTTAAGTCATGGAAAAATAACCATATACGGACAATAAATAACCATAAAGGACCAAAAAAAAAAGACCCCCCTACAAGAAGGGAATGAGCGAGTTGTCACTTTTTTCACGTTGGTGTTAAGAAAATGATAGAATGAAATGACCGAAATCAAGTTTTCTGTCATTTCTTTCTATCATTTTCTTAACACCAACGTGAAAAAAGTGACTACTCGCTCATTCACTTCTTGTAGGGCCGTGTCTACCAGTTTTTCCCAAAGTCATGCACTTTTTTTATGGACCCTTAAAGATTTGGGGCCTCGGTGTCATTTTTGCAAAAAAGTGATCATTTTCTCAGGCTCATATCGTACAAACCGTTCGGAATTTTGATTAACCCTCTGAGACAAAGTTGTAGCTCTTGTCATAAAGAATATATAAAATCAAAACATATAAAATAAAAAAAAACTTCTGCTTCAAAAAATTGGATTTTTTTAATCGCCGATGCAGATGTACACCGAGATACTTTACATGCGAATGTTGAGGAATTATTTGATTATGGATTGTAATAGGGGGACGAGATTCCCGGCGCAAGGTGAATTGAACATTATCCTACATTGTCTTAACCATATTTCTAGTTGAAATATATGATGCTGTAAGTAACAAGATGCTTCATAACGGTTTTCGTGGACGCTTAGAAAAGCTGTATCGTCTGTATGTTAAAGTTTGGGTGTAGTTGTTTGTTGGCATGTCCGAAGTATAAATTTAGTATAATAGAGGGCCCAAAATGCTGTCTTGTGGGACTCCAGCGCCAATTTGCTGAGGTGAACTTATGAAATTTCCTTCTTTAATAATAAATTGACGACCGACTAAGTAGCTTTCTAACAGCTTGTGTGTGTGTGTTTGCTGGTAAATTTTGCTTCAATTTATGTAATAAGCCTTCATGCCAGACTTTATCAAAAGCTTGCGAAACATCGATGAAGAGTGCTTGGCAATATTTTATTTCTTCAAATGCTTTTCTTATGACATTTACTATTCGATGAGTTTGTTCAATTGTGCTGTGTTTTCTTCTAAATCCGAATTGATGGTTTGGAATATATATATTTTCATTTAAAATCGGTGTTAATTTTAAAACTAATAATTTCTCAAACAGCATAGACATATTTGATAATAAGCTAATAGGCCTATATGACTCAACTTTTGTATGATATTTACCTGGCTTTGGTATCATGGTAACTGAGGAAACCTTCAAATAATTTAATGAAAATTAATTTTGATGAACTAATAAAGCCTAAACTAAAAATATCAAAAAATTTAATTAAAAACCAACCGTTCAATAAAGAATCACAACTGTTATAAAAAAAATTATTTTTTAGGGTCAGTCCATAACTAACCATAGATCCCATAAAAAACCTTTTGAACATATAAAAAAGTCACGGTCTAAAAAACTGCAGTCGAAACCAAAAACTGTCGAACAAAAATCGAACATTTGTGTACAACTTTTCGCTTTGTTACAAATAAATATGGCAGTGTTAGAAAGTTTTTAGTAGCTTTAGCTACTGTCAAAAATAAACGAAAAGTCTCTTAAACGCATTAAAAAAAACATCTGATTCCGTAGGGAATGTGCGATCAGTTTCGAACTTTCCTTAAGCAAATGACAGTTTGATAAATTACCAAAAACGTTCCTTCAGTTCAATATGGTTTGACACATATGATTTACATGTATTCGCACAGTGGCTTATGCACATTATGGTTGGGGCTTTATTTAGAATATTAATGACAACATTTTTATATATATTATTGTGTTTTCATTTTAGGTAATGGCTGATGGAGTTTACGAATATAAAACAAATACTTTACATGGAAATCTCTTGCAGGTAAGTGATAATTTTTTTTTATATATTTCAGTACTTTTAAAATTATTTTCTTTTATTTCTTACAAATTATTGTGTAGATTTTATACTTATTAAAATATCACAAGACTTTAATTACTGATGACCTAATTGCCGATATCACCTGTTCCATAGTTAGTGTACACGAACGTATAAAACTTAAAAATGCTGTTATTTTAAAAGTTATGCTAGACATTTACATAGAAGTTTTAAACAGGTTGGTTGAAAAAGAATTTTTGGTCTTAAATCCTAAAAAAAATATACAAATATTAGTTTACATTTCGCTCTTATTTTTTTATTTCTTTCTTTAAAAAAAATATATATATATACATATTTTAGTTTAACAGCCCTTAATTTTGGTCCTGCTGTTGTACAACAACTATTATATTTCTCTACTTTAACGACTTTATGTGATTTAAATATGGCCTTTTATTATCCCGTTTTATACAAATCGAATTTCCTATACAATTTGCATATCATGCGTTTAACTTTGCCTTATGGTGCTCTATCCGATTATACACTAAGTCCTCCTATAACCAATATGCCTTTAGAACAAGCTGAGACCTGCCTCAATATTATGTTACTTATACTATTGAAA
Organism: Pollenia griseotomentosa; assembly: GCA_963931875.1. Taxonomy (NCBI): domain Eukaryota; kingdom Metazoa; phylum Arthropoda; class Insecta; order Diptera; family Polleniidae; genus Pollenia; species Pollenia griseotomentosa. The sequence continues at coordinate 172,158,686 of OZ007563.1, forward strand.
GCTAAAACTACAAATACGGTAGATGAAGGGGCTACTTCTGCTGCTGCTGCGGAGGCGACTGCTGCTTCTAAAGAACTAAATGAACTACAGTCTGTGGTCAGAATGTCGCTCGAGAATTTTGAAAATAATGAAATTTTACAAGAATTTGAAATAATGTCTCATGAGTATCAATTTGTTAGAATATTAAATGATGATACACTTAACGAATTAGCCACCGAACTAAGGGAAAGCAAAGCTTTGCACTTGACTCTTAAAGAAGTGGTTAAATTACCCTTGTATTACCCCGAAGCCGCCATGAAATCCTATGCCATAATGAGTTTATTAAAAAATTTCGATTTTACTTTAACAATTCTTATTAAAGAATCGAAAAAACATCCTGGCGATGTTAAATCACCCATGATGCTGTGTGTGGAACGTATAGTACAAAATCAAGGTGTAGAATATAAATGTGTTGAACTCTGCTTGGAATATCTGACGGAAATTTTCCAACCCTGGCAACCGGATTGTTTAAGGTTAGTAGTAGCATTTTGTATAACTTTTAAACTGGTTAAAAATAAAGTATTTTAATAGATTAAAAGCCGCCAATTTAATGGCCTACATAGCCGTTCATTATCCCAAATGTTTGGAAAAGAAACGTATCAATTTTGTGCGCTCCTATATAAAACTTATGCTTAATCTTTTGATGGATGATGATTACGATATACGAGACTTTACCTCAAAAATAGTTTTACTTTGTCTACCCGATGACATTGAATTGGGTTTGTCTGATAGTTTAAGTAATAATTCTTTAGTTAGTGTTTTAAAAATTCCAATTCGTACAGAAAGTGTTGTTTCAACCCTGGCTCAGCGTTTGTTTTTACAATACACGGCAGATCTTTTACTAAACTATAGTATGGACGACACTTATATCATAGATATATTTAAATCAATCACTTCATGCTTAACACCACAATGTTTAGCCAAATACGACAATAATGATGATCAACACTCCTCTTCTTCATCGTCTGGTGGTGGCAGTGGTACATTTGCTTCTACCCCAACGGATTTCGAAATCTTTGAAAAGAATGAGGCAAATGTTTTTGCAGAGCCCTTAAAGGCCATAACCGACACTGCAGTGGTATTTAAGTGTACATTTCGTTTGAGAACAAAAGTTGTACATTTTGTGGAATCGTATTTACAGGATTTAACAAGTCAGGGATCAGTGCTGTAAGCTTAAAAAATACATAAATATTTTAAATCGTGTTTTTTTTTTGTTAATTTTTAATTTATTTAGAAATTGTAAATAACAACATATTTGACAATTGGGTTGTTCACGGGGTTATCAGGTTATATGGTTATGTAATCATATTAACAGCAACAAAATATATTTTAAAACAAATTTTATAAATGTATTTTGTTGTTGTCAATATAACAATAACCATATAATCTGATAAACAGCCTTCCGTGAACAACCCAAATATATTTATTATTTCATCGAGTGGGAAAGCGAAATACATTCAGTGGAAAATTGTTATTGTTTTTTCTTATAAGTCCAAAAGTTTTTTAAAACTAAACACACTGAAATTGGAAACGTAAAACGCAAGAATTTGGAATTTGTTTTTTATACACTTAATATAATTTTAATAATTTTTGTTATAAAATTCTGTGTAATAGAGAAATATTTGTATAAATTTTGTCATAAAATCTTTTATTACAGAAATCTTATTAAAAAACGACTTTTAAAATTCTTGCGTTTTACATTTTCGATTTTCAGCACGCCCCTGATAATTTTTTTGTTATTTGTATGAATTATTTTGCTCTTTACTGTAAATGGCCATTTTTATCGCCATATTAAACGCTTTTTTTACAACAAATCATATTTTTCTTTTCTCTTAGAAAATCTTGGTTTTATCAAACTTAGTTTCAAAAACATTTTAAACAGTTTGAAGCTATTTTAATCAAAGCTTTTGTTTAATTAATAAAAGCTTAACTTAACTTTTAATTATACAGTAGTGTTCTGGAAATCAAAAACGCAAAACGCAAGAATTTGAAAGTTGTTTTTAATACACTTTTAATTTTATTTTTGTTATAAAATTCTGTTTAATAGAGAAATATTTGTATAAAATTTGACATAAAATTCTTTTATTATAGAAATCTTTTAAAAAAACGACGTTTAAAATTCTTGCATTTTGCGTTTTAAATTTCCACAACATCCCTGATAATTAGCGCGTGGAATTTCATGCATTTATTATTGGAAAAACACGTTAATAAAATTAAAATATGCTTTAAAAACTCAATAAAATATATGTATGCATTTATTATTTAAAGAAAACTGACAGTGTACTTAATGTATTTGTTTTTCTTAATTTTGACATACATTTTAATAGAATTAAAGCAAGGCGAATTCATACAGGTGAACGCATCATGAGATAGAGTGATGCTAGCTAACCTTTTTTTAAAAAATACTTTGTATTTTGTTTTTGTAAAAAGTTAGAGTTAATGTCAAAATAATATGTTGAAAATATAAAAAAGAGAATTTTATGTTTATAAAGTATACACAATTGCTTTAGAAGGTAAATATTTTTCCTGTATTGCAAATTTATTGTTGCTCTACTAATTCCTTACGCAGTTTTATTTCCTTGTGTTAATATTTTTTATGTGTGTAACACCTTAGAGTATACCGATCCACTCAGAATCACTTTCTGAGTCGAACTAGCGATGTCCGTCCGGCTAGCTGACTGGCTGTCAATGTAACCTTGTGCGCAAAGTACAGGTCGCAATTTTGGAGATAATTTGATAAAATTTGGGACATAGGTTCTTATTGGCACAAGGACCAAGCCTTTTGAAAATGGGCCGAATCGTAGGACCACGAGGGAAAATAGGGGGAAATTTCTTCCTCTCAGAAACTATCAAACCGATTTTAATGAAATTTAAAACATAGATAGATTCATATCTATATGGACACATAAGCTATACAGTTTTAAAAAAAATAGGACCAAAAGGGGAGAAAGGGGCAATTTTTGCCTCTCAAACCAATTTTAATGAAATATAAAACATAGATAGATCCATATCTATATGGACACATAAGCTATACAGTTTTTCAAAAATAGGACCACAAGGGGAGGTAGGGGGCAATTTCTGCCTCTCACAAACTTTCGAACCGATTTTAATGAAGTTTATAAACATATTTAAATCCATATTTATATGGACACATAAGCATGATGTGTTTTTAAATACTGTGGTGTAGGGTATCATATGGTCGGGCTTGACCGACTATACTTTCTTACTTGTTTTGTTTTATAAAATTTAAATAAATTTGTTTTCAAGTATTTAGATTTTTGTTGAATTTTAAATTTTAATTTTTTAACAGAATATAAACAAAGCTTTACATTCAGCATACAAACAAATAAATAAACAATAAACAGATGGCTCAAAAATGTCACATGTATGAATTAGATTAAAGTTGAAAAGTGAACTAAATTTTTATTAGCTGTACTAAAGATAACAAACTATATACAGCGCATTCTTATTTTTCTAACATAAAACTTTTAACAATAACAAAATTAAATTGAAAAAAAAGCCTCTGTTAAGAATTTGTCTTTTGAAAGAATGCTACAGAAAATTAATATATTCCCGAGGAATTGTCTGTTGTCTGTTTGGCATTTCATAAATTGAGACTCCAATTTTAAAATGTTTGTCAAACATAAAAACATCTTTCAAAATCATTAAAAATCTACTTGAAACATTAAAACAACAGTAATTTTAAATTTAAATAAAGTAATTTAAGCTTCGCTCATAGTGGCAGCAACCAACATTGTTTACAATAAATCAACAATTTTTTTTCTATTAAGAAAACGTTTGCAAATTTCGCCCAGAACAATTATACTTTTATTATTATTTTTTAAACCATTTTTTTAAAATTTTCATTCAAAACTTAATAAAACTATTTATTATAAACGTTATTTATAATTTCATACAAATTGTTGCTGAAGTGTAGGCTCAACATTTTTGAAAACTTAATTTAAATTTTTGTTTGAACGTTTCCTTAATTGAAAATGTGTGTGGTTGCGAAAACAAATTGTTACTCTATTATGAACACCAAGTGAAAATGTTGCTGCGATTGTGAACAAAGCTTTGAAGTTTTTATTTCCCTTACGATCACAAAGTAATTTTTTTTTTGATGAACAACAAAATAGTATTCTTTTATAAAGATAATCAAGGTTTATATAATCTTAGTTTAAGGTAGTTTAAGATATTTGAAAAAAAAATTTTAGATAAACTTAAACTAAGGCCCCTATTATGGTTTAAAACTCAACTCAGTTGAGTTGTAATTAAGACAACTGGTTGTGATCAGTTGTAATTTTTGTTATGTTTTTGTTCACCGCAAAATAGCAAAGTTGTAAACCATAATACAAAAATTAAGAAATTACAACTCAACTGAGTTGAGTTGTAAACCGTAATAGGGGCCTAAAGTTCAATTTTAAATATTATTACTAAGAGTTTGACCTGTTGTTGAACTGCAAATCTTTTGATTTAGTAGAGTAGACCCCCAGCATTTATCTGTATAACGTTTAAAGTACAAATTTTAGATGTAAAAAATACATTAACTATCTTTTGATTTAAAAGAAACCTAACCAAAAATATTTGAAGCAATTTCGTGTATTTTTTCTGACCTAGGCTGGGGCCAAATTACCGCATTCGATATCGGTCGAAATTACAATACAATTTAAATGGGAATTTCGATTGATATCCAATGCTGCAATTTTGCCCTTGAGTTCTAAAATATCATAATACTTTGCAGTCAAAGTCAAACATTTATGTATCGATAACTTTTTTTTTAACTAAAAAAAGTTTTAATAATTAGATTTACAAGATTTTAACTAATTTTTCCACAAATATAGATATAGATTCATTTTTCCTGAATACCTTTTGTTTTCCCTTCGTTTTCAAACACTCACCAAAGCACTCAAAAATCTTAAAACATCTTTTTTTTAAGCTTATAAGTTTAATTTGTATGTCTATGATAATTAGAAAATTGATTTTTTGCAAAATAAATAAGAAAGAAATAAAAATTATATATATATATATAAAACAAATACTTGTGTTAAACAAACTTGGTACCATGGTACGTATATCCTATTCCTTTTTGATCATTTTTATAATCATATTGAATCGTTTTTGCAATCGTAAATTATATAGTTTTTTATATTATGTTTCATATCATTTTTAATTTGTCATGTTTTTTAATTGTTCTCCGATAAAATTAGCACCATTATGGCTTTTGATTATTCGAACCAGCTTTATTTTGAACCAAACTTAAGTTATCGGGTTTTCGCAAAGAAGAGAAGGAATAATTTGCACTAAAATTTATGTTAATAAATTATCAATAATTTTTGGGCTTTTTTTTTAGCCTGACACGAAAGTTTCTATTTTTAATTTAAAAAGATTTTGTTATTCGTGCTTAATTCCCAGTTTTTATTACTGATAAAAACACTTGAAATTTATTTGTATTCCCAAAAATTGAAATTACTTTTTGATAATAAACAGGCAGTGCACGGCCTAAAAAAACACTTAATTGTCAACATCTTTTGTAAAGTTGTTGTTGTTGTTTTTATTTTGTTTTTCTTAACCTACTTACAACTACAATTAATGTTGAGAGAATTTCAACTAATTGTAGTGGGGAATGTAAGATGAGATAAACCCACTGTTTATTGTTGATGTGTTTTGTTTAAGCTTTGATATTATTACAAGTAGAACTGTTGCTATAAGTCTTATACGCTTAACAGTTTTATTTGGTTTAATATCTTTAGTTTTTCTAAAACGTTATGGATGAAGTTTCCTGATGATCTGGCCTAAGCAACCAGTGAAATGCGCATAGGAATAGCTTATCCCATCAACAATAAATTTCAAGTGTTTTTATCAGTAATAAAAACTGGGAATTAAGCACGAATAACAAAATCTTTTGAAATTAAAATTTTGTATTCCCAAAAATTGAAATTACGTTTCTATTTTTATTTTTTTGATTTGGCAAAAACAAAAATTCAAAATATTTAAAAATCATTTTGTTAACATATCAATGAATCTTTTTGCTATCGCTCAAGTGATAAATCAGTTGTTAATCATCAAAACTGATCTGAAAAGTTTGATTTAGTCGATTTTTCAAAAAATAATCACCCAAATGCCAGCTGAGATGGCTTTTGTATTTTATTAGACCACATTTTATAGTTCTGCGCATATTAACTCTTCTTTTCTTCACTCAGGACTTTTTTTATTTTAATTTTCTTATAATATCAAGCAGCACCTATGCATATATTGACTTAAAATGTTTTTACTACATATCATATTATTTATTGACACATTGACAACAAAAATTGAATAATATATTCATTAATTATATCCCAGCTAGCATTTTGTATCATAATCTAATCATTTAGGAATCAGCTTCAAGAGCAAAATACCCGTATATGAGCTCATTTTTCAATCATCAATGATACTCTCGTTGTGAGAAAATGGTACCCTACCGATGAATCACCTGAAAGAATCATTTGTGATACAATTTTCTGATTCCTTTTTGGTAATTTTAATGTTAGTTTTTCTTATCATTATTGAATCGTTTTTGTCTCATTTTTTAATCGTAAATTATATAGTTTTTGATTATATTTCATATAATTTTTTAATTGTCATGTTTTTTAATTTTTTTCCGATTAAATCAGCACCATTATGGCTTTCGAACCAAACAAAAATAATTGGCTTTTCGCAAAGAAGAGAAAGAGAAACCATTTGCACCAACATTAATGTTCATAAATTGTCAATAATTTTTGGGCTTCTTTTTTAGCCAAGCTTCTTATTTGTTTGGCTGACATGAAAGTTTCTGTTTTTATTTGGCAAAAACAAAAATTCAAAATATTTAAAAATCATTTTTTAAACATATAAATGAATCATATATGAATCCTTTTTTAATCACTTAAGTGATAAATCAGTTTTTAATCATCAAAACTGATCTGAAATGAATCATTTGGGTGATTTTTACAAAAAATAATCAGCCAAATGCTAGCTGGGATGTGCTAATCTCCCAATACTCATTGATAAATGCACTGAAATTTGTTGTTGAGGGATACGCTAGTTCCTATGCGCATTTCACTGGTTGCTTAGGCCCGCTCATCAGGAAACCTTTTCCCAAAGACTTTGGTTAAGCTTAAGATATTATACTAATAAAACTGTAAAGCGAATGAGAACTACAAACACCCAAGTTTTATTTGCAACGATATCAAAGCTTAGACAAAACATTAACAAAAAACAGTAAGTTTATCTTTTCTTTCCTTCCCCACTACAATTTGTTAGTTCTTTTCCAACTGAAAATCGTAAGTAGGTAAAAAGAAAAAACAAATTTTATTGTTTTCACAAGAAAATTTATTATTAAAATTATTTTCGGAAATACAAAAATTTTCTGTTTATTAGCATTTTGGAAAATACAGTAGTTTTCATAGGGAAAGGCCACAATAATTGTGTTCAATTACTTTACTAGCAAAAACTTGAAATGAAACTTTTCTCCCAATTACTAAAAAAAAAAAAAAAAAGTAAAGGGACGCTTTACCAGCAAAAACTAGCAAGTAAGGAATATTGACACCTTTCAGCTGTAAGATACGAGATTTTTTCTTAATAAATTCAAATGTTTTGAACTATTTTCGCAAGAATATTGTTCTTGAATTTTAGAAAAATAAATATCTTATGTCAAAGCATATATTTTATGTTATTGAGAAAAACTTATTTTTGTTTTGTAAACAAAAACATGAAGCAGATGGTTGAACAATTCTTGCTAGTAAAAACTTTGCTATTAGAAATTTTCAACAAATTTTTTGTCTCTCAAATTTCTCTCTCGTTGCAAATTTTTCGAGTACGTGAACACTTACAATTAACAATTATTGCAAATAAGCAATCACCCTTATCGGGTTTGGCGTATTTAAAATACGCCTACGACTGTTTGGTAATAGATGAAAGGAAATAACTCCGTTAGCGTATTGTTTTCCGTGGCAAACGCGTTGGAGTCTGTGAATCTTTATTTATTGATATTTTTGGTAATGGAACTTCTGTAATTATTGGTGTTGTTTATCTACCCAGTGGGGACATTGATGCTTTTGAGAGTATTCATTGTGATTTGTTCGATCGGTATACTAATGTTGTTATAATGGGCGACTTCAATTATAATCTTTTTGATATGGTCAAGTCTTGTAATTTACGGTCCTTGATTTCGAGATGTGGTCTTCATTGCGTGCATAATTCTCTACCCACTCACTTTTTCTTACCCAATGGTACTACATCTTTTTTAGATTATTTTCTCTTGAGCCAACCTTCTAATGTAGTATATAACAAGTTAGAGTGCTATATTCGGCTGTGCCGAATCTTTGATACCCTCCACCGACAGTTCGAATGTTTAAGGAGTAATATCTGCATGATGTCTTTTTATTATTATTATTATCTTAAACTGTGACGATTTGTTATTAATTATGGTTTTAGGAGACTAAACTGTTTTCCGGGAGTAGGGCATATATGGGGCCTAGGGTAAATTATGTACCGATCTTCACGAAATTTCACAGTATCATTTATCTATATATCTATATATCTATTATATATATAAAAGAGACGTGTTTGTTTGTAATCGCTAAACTCAGAAACTACTGCACCAACTTTGACCAAAATTTGTGTGTTTGATGTATGAGGCATGAGGAGTGTTTCTGTGAAGTTTCGTATTTATCCGATAGATGGCACCACGTTTTTATATTTTTGTCATTTTCGTCGTAATCGCTAAACATAATGTTTTAAAATTTAGATACATGGTATGTCACTAAATCTTTATCAATATACATTTATCAATTCAGCGGTAATTCACTAAAATACGCTAAAATCACCAAAATGAAAAAAAAATTATATGGTTTAATAGCCAGTTTTATTCCAAACATTTATGTTAATTTTAGTTAACAAAAGTCTATTTCCACTTCCATAAATATTTTTCAAATACGCGGTTAGGGTATCCAATAATTTTAAACAAACATGAAGAATCTAATAGCATTTGCTGGTAAGTAAAACATTTATTATTTTATTTTTTTTTATTGTTTTGAAAATCAATTAAACACGTTCATATTTTATAAAATTTTAAATCTTTACTAAGGGCAAGCAAAGCGGACCGGGTCCAGCTAGTAGTCCTATAAAATTGTGAAGAGCCAAAATTTGTTATGATTGCATTATTTTTTACGGTTTTAGGCGTACTAAACTGTTTTCCGGGAGTAGTGTTTATATGGGGCTTAGGGTAAATTATGGACCGACCTTCGCGAAATTGTACAGTGTCATTTCTAGTCGAATAAAACGGACTTGTGCAAAATCTTATGTCATTCCGTGCATTTTTGCATCATTTATGTTAGTTTTTGTAAAAAAAATTATCAAGTTTTTGAAGGTGGTGGTTCCACATTTTGATTCATAGCTCTGGTCCTAGTGAACCGATTTTGCTGAAATTCAATCCCAAACTGCTTAGGATAACTACAAGCAATTTGACACCTAGTTTGTTTATTTCTTTTGAGTTTTTCGAAAGTGAGCGTGTTTTCAACAGACGGACAGACAGACGGACATGGCTAAATCGACTTAGAATTACTCAAGCAGCCAGAATATATATACTTTATGGGGTCTGAGATGAATAATAAAAAAGTTTCACACGGAATGACAAACTTAGTATACCCTATTCACAACTAATTGTGGTGGAGGGTATAATAACCAGGTGCAGTTCCCATTTTTTTCATCACACCATAGTTTTATCTTTGCTTCAATTAAGTTTTCCTCTCGATTACGCAGTTCCTGGGTTGAATTTAAGAATTATAGACTAATCGATAATGAGGCCTTTACTGAGTATTTTGAACAATTTGATATATCTCCGATTTTTAGTACGAATGATGTTGATTTTCAATTGTCTGCTTTGGACAGTTTAGTGAATGGGCTTCACAATTTAGTTCCGACATCAAGATTCTACCTAGAACAAATAATTTTAGTTGGATGAATTCTAGGGATGTCTTGCAGGCAAGATCTCAAAGGGATCTTGTCTATAGAGCATATCTTCGGGATCGTACTGGTGAGAATTGGAGGATTTACTGCAGGTTACGTAACAGGACTAAATCTGTGATTAGGAAAGCACGTCGAATATATGGCGAGAGTTTGTTCAATGGGACTGATAATGGTTAATTGTGGAATAGAGTACGTAGGTTGGGATTGGTTGGAAGGGGTGAGTTTGGGGGAAATGAATTGGATGTTGAAGAGGTGGCCCGTATGTTTTCGGGTAATCTTAGCCAAAATGGTGGTGACGAGGTTGATTTGAATGGTTTTGATGATACTGCTGGCTCATTTTCGTTTATCCCGGTTACTGAGTATGATCTTTTAATAGCTTTGAATTCTATTCGATCAAATCCAACGGGTCATGATAAAATTCCTATAAAATTTATTAAGATTATATTTCCTCTTATATCTTCCATTCTTCTTCATCTTGTAAATACTATTTTAACTTGTTCAAAGTTTCCTGTTTCTTGGAAACTTGGCAGAATCGTACCTATTCCTAAGAATGGACATTTTGATAGAAATAACTTACGACCAATATGTATCTTGCCGGTAATGTCTAAGATAATTGAGAATATAATGAAGACGCAGATACTTACTCATTTTGAGGAATCCTCTTTAATTCACCCGAGTCAATTTGCTTTTCAGCGTAGTCTTAGCACTAAATTTAAATGATCCACTTTCTTCTGTGACTAATTGGATGTACGTAAATGATCTTGAGATAAATCCTAATAAGTCGAAGGATATTTATTAATGAAAAGGCAATAGTTTTTGTTGAATCTCTCAAATGTCTTGGTGTTATTTTTGATTCCAAACTAAGTTTTAATGAACACATAAACTTTATTGCAAATAAAACTTGCCTTATTTTGAGAAGGCTTTATTCGTTAAGAGCTTATACACCTAGGCATGTGAGATATCGACTTTCCTTTTTACTTATCATGTCTCAAATTAACTATTGTCTTGAAGTATATTCTGCTACGTGGTCCTATGGTTTGAGGATTATTGAATCGACAATTAGAAAAGCGGTTCGTTATGTATTTGGTGTAAAAGTTTGGGAACATGAGCGTACTTCTGTGCTTACTTCTGTTTTTTTGAAATGAAGCTTTCGAAACTATCTAGATCTACGTGTTTTACCTCATTTCTACAAGATCATAAAAAATGGTAGACCAACATTACTTGTGAATGAATTTTCATTCACCAACTCGATGCGTAATATTCAAATTTATGTTCCCTTGGGACATCAAACTGTATTTGATCGATCTTTTGTGAAACGGATTCATCATGCCTGGAGTCTACTTCCTTTTTTCTTACTCGTATTATACTTATAAGAATAAGCTTCATGCCTACTTTAATTATGACCTTTAATAATTGTTTCCTTTCTTGTTAACCTTTGGCTATGGGAATAACTTTTTTATTTATAATTTTATATGCTCATAATTTTCGACAACATAAGCTGGGGAGCCAAATTTATCAATTTATATATTCAGCCCAATTATGAATAAAAATTTCCCGGGAGTTTTTTCCCCTTTTCTCATTTTTACAATTGAATTTACATAGGAAAAAAGGGAGAAGGTAAAAAACCCCCGGGGAATTATTATTCATAATTGGGTGGATTAACATATTTTGTTTTTTTTTTTTTTTTACTTCATATTATTTTCGTTATATCTTTTCTTAAACATAGTTATTAATTGTACAATACATATTTATTGACCATGGAGGCTTTCTTTGTATTGATATTTAATAAATAAGTTCACGTTATCTGTTTATTCACGATAAGGGTGAATAATTTTCTGCAAATGGACACACCTAATATGATGAACGTTTCTAGCTGATTTAAGAAAAAAAGTAAACAAACAAACTTTGGTTTTCAAAATCTAAATTAAACGTATGAATTTTTATTGTACAAATAAACAACTTTACAACTACTCCTTTTTTAGTTAAAATATAAATTTTTTTTTATAATATACATATCTATGTATGTATATACATATTTATATACTATATGATTTCATTAACATATAATAATAATGGTGTTCAATATCACAAGAAGAAGACGTTGCAAAAAAACCATAAAACACTGTAGACTGTAGAATCCATAGTCCCTTAATTATCTTAAACAAACCAAAAACAAACTCAAACAATAATGATTTAAAAAAGTGTGATTCAACCTTATTCAACTTTGGTTTTTGGATCATCTAAAGGAGCTTTCGTGTGTTGATGGGGACAACCATTAGATGAGGATGATGATGTTGGATTAGCAGACGACATATCATTAACGCATTCATCACAGACACGTACATCATCTAGCCAACCACGATCAGGTACTGGGTTGCGGGTTTTTGAGCACTCAGCACATACACCCTGACCACATTTGCGACAATGATGGCGTTTGCAATCACCGCCTTTAAATGCTTTCTGAGGACTTTGAGGCGTGTCACTAGAGACCTGAGCTAACGCCAATTCCTCGGCAGTGCCAAATTGCATTTTACAAATGTGACAGCGTACAGCTTCAGCATCTGGTACCCAATAGTCGGGTCGAGCAGTATCTTTAATTATTTCTAATTAAAGCAAAGCACAAAATAAACATAATCAATTTTTTTTTAAAGCCTTCCAAACAAAATTAAAAATAAAGGAAAAATTTACAAATGTTTTACTTACCTTTGGTACATTCTATGGCCGCAGTAGCCACCTTACTGACCGTATTATATAAAGTTTCTCCACATTTGCGTACTGTTACCGTTTCTTCTAAATTATTGCCCATTGTGGCTGCTGCCGGTCCTGCCGAATTATTTGGAGAATTATGATTATCATTAGTTTGTTGATCACAGGCTATATACATACATTAAATTAAAAACTCAAACAAATTATAATTTGTTTTATTTTAGAGTTTTAAGTTTTTACCTGGTATGCCATCGGGCTGTAGCAATAATTGTTGGCGACAATCACTACAAACTCTCACATAATCGAACCATTTTCGTGCAGGTACTGCCATACGATATTGAGTGCAGGCATCACAGAAACCTTCGCCACATCCACGGCAATGATGTTTCCGTAAGCCAGTCTTTTCAAAGTTTTTCTTGCAAGAAAAGCAAAGCTATGGGAAATACAAATAGAGCAGATTGTGAATAAATTCAAGGCAATTTCACTAGGAATGTAAGATTTTTCTTTTTTTTAGCTTAGTTTTATACAAATTTAGGAAATTCTAATTCATAGTAAGAATTTTTTTTTTAAGTTATTTTGAAGTTCTCTCAACTCACCGTAATTTCATTATTTGGCTTCCAATATTTCGGTGCTACCTTGTCGGCACACCATTCCTTTAACGCTCCTGTGGGCTGTGATGAGAAATTTGTGAACGCCTCACACACATACGATACTTTATCCAAAACCATTTGTCCAGAGTGCGTAGGACCCTTAGCTAACAAATTACTATCCTTCCAAACATGTACCGTCTGAGAACGTACGGCATCGCAGACCTGGATACCATTCCAATATTTAAATGTCCTAGCAATTTCCCCACAATGAGGACAATTAATAACCGAATGTGTCCAACCATCAATACGCGAAACAATCACTTCTCGACCATTATTATAACAAGATTTACACAGTTCAACTTTATTCTCGAATTGATGTTGATGCTGACAGGGATAAGAATTTTGATGTGACTCCCCGTCATGACCCATGGAACGTTGGCAGCGTCTATTACAGGAGGCACACAGTATGGGACAAGTAAAATACTGTTCGGGAAAGGGATTTATAGATTTTTCCGAAATTTCACCAGAAAACTTTTTATTTAAAGCATGCATAGCCCTGAATATAACACTGGGCGGTCTGGGAGATCGTACTGTGGTATTTTCTAAATCACAACGTAAAGCAAATATCAGTTTACTATAATCAGTTGAGCTATTTGAAGATGTTTTTATGCCCACATAGCGCAAAGAACTAAAAGCCTTAATGTCATAGTTTAAGCGAGAAAAACTTTCACGCATTTTTTCCTCGGCACTTTCTTCGACGGCTTAAAACAAATTCGATTCATATTATGAAAAATTTAAAAATTGTTAAAATTATTTTTGTTTAACTTACAATTTTGCAAAGGGTTTGTGTGTCTGGTTTCATGAAACACTATAACAGATGGCCCTAAATTGGCAGCACCCTGCATGGACAATGATTGCAGGGCTTGCGAGAAATGCAAACAAAAAGCTTTAGAAGCGGTACCCAAAAAATCATACATATCACTATGCAATCGTTCCGATCTAGTGCGATATATGACTATATCTGATATGGCTAAAACCTGTAGTAATTTAGCAAATTAATTTTGTTTTCTAGTGGTATAACAACTTACCTTAAGTAACAAACGCATACGTCTATTGCTTTGCGCAGAAGTGGAGAGTAAACCCTCTGTGTCCAAACATAATACTCCTATTTCCGGCTGCATGGCAGCATAAACTCCTAGAGTACAGGAATTTTGTTCGGGTGAAGTTTTAAATACTTCTTCCCCTTTAAAGAAGGTATGATTCATTGTATGTGATTTACCATCGCCTGTATTACCAAATATGGTAACTACTTTGATTTTAGCTGTCTGGGGACATTTGAGTTTTTTACAAAATAATTCCGTATTAGCGATATGTAATTTTTCATTGCCATCCATCAGGAGAAAAGAACGTTCTGTCGATTGATCCATAACTTCAAAATCTGAAGAAGTAATTGTAATGGATTTAAAATCGGCATCGCTGACAACATCGGGTTTTAAAGCTTCTTCCTGAAATAAAAAATTGTTTCTTTAAAAGGTTTTTATGCTTTTAAACTTAACAGATATCGGAACGAACGAAGATGTCAAACTATATATCATGGTGAATTTAATTAAATTGATTTCGCCTTTAAAAGGCAGTAACTCTTTTTAATTCCAAATTGGAATTTTTTATAACTTTTTAGTACTTTTAAAAAAAAGTTTTATAAATACAGTGTTTTTCCGTCATGGATCCTAGTTTCATAAAAATGGACCATTCAACATAAACAAATTTTTATGTATAGATTTTAGTAAAATTATGTGATTGTAATTTTAAATCTTGTTATTTTATTGTATTTGTTGGCTCCTAATGGGTTAAACATTATTCCTCATGGTTTATTTAACTAAAGCTTTTGCGCGTGACTAGTCAACATTAAAAGAAAAAGGTTTATCCAATAAAAAAATTTACTGAAATTTTATGTAGGCTCTAATTGTGTAAAACACAACGCAACATCAAAAATTACATTGAAAGCACCAACAAAGTCAAAAATATTTCATAATTTTGTTGTTGCTTTCTACAGAAATTTGTATTACGTTTTTAAATTTTCAACGCCACAAGATATGCAGCGTCTAAAGTTAAATACAAATTTCTGTAGAAAGCAACAACAAAATTAAAAATTTTTTTTAATTTTCTTTTTGCTTCCAATGTAGTTTTTGACGTTACGTTGTAAAAACGTTGGGCGTTTTTATGACATTTCCTTTTCAGATTCTTTGTAAATTTCACCTTTCTCTGTCTTTGCTCATCTTGCATAGGTACATATGAGTAAAGGCCCAACCAGAATGTGAATAACGTGACTTACGCAACTGAGCAAATACATGTAAATCATATGTATGTGTAAAACCATATTGAATTTAAGGAAACTTTCTGCCTGTTTGTAAAACGCGAGCACAAAAGTGACTCGTTTAAATTACATTTAAAACAAAAACAAATTTTGAAATTTTGTTTTAAATGTAAGTTGAACGAGTCACGTTTGCGCTCGCGTTCTACAAACAGGCAGTTTATGTTAAGTTTTATAATACTGTAATTTGCTTAAACAAGGTGCGAAACTAATCGCTCATTCCGTACGGAATCAATGTTTATTTATTTTCTTTTTGTTATTTTAAACGCATTTGAGACTTTTTGTTTTCTTTTTGACAGTAGCTTAAGTTTGTTAATGCACATTCTGGTTGGGCCTTAAGAAACCCTTTTGTCCATAAGCCATAAACGTTGTACGTTGTACTAATTTTAGCTGTGTAAAAAAGGAATGTGCGAAACAGTAAGTGACCACCTGAGCAGCTGCGATCTAAATTATCTTATTTTATTTAGCAAAATAAATGTACCTCTTAACTTTTAAAATTATTAACAACAAAAAATATGAAAAAAAAAAATCAAATCTGAGCTCCAGGTACTCAGTTTTTTTTTACCATATATTGTCGTTATTGCAAAAAATTTTGCAAAATTTCAAAATGTCAAGGTGATAGTCACATATCAGTATTAAAGCAGTGCTTAATGCATTGTCAAAATTTGTATGGATGCATTTAGGAAAATGTTGCCATGCTACAATGCAACAGGTCTTTAGGAAAACTGCCTTATTTTAAATAAATGAGTTGTTATTTTTTTTAAATAAACTTTACTATTATACAAAGTTATTATCATATTATCATCTGCAGAGCAAGTTTTTAATGGCATATGCCATTTCTTCAATTATTTCGTTGGAAAGCCATTTTTGGCCCAGCTTGCCAAAAAATACTAAGCGAATATGAGACAGAATCTATTCTAAATTCTAAATGAATGTTGCAAAAATCGGACGTAAAAGTGACTAAGTGTACATAAAAGAGCACTTTCAATGCATCTACTCAAGTCTCTTGAAATTACAAACAAAATTGCTTTATGTAAATGAAAGCTTAGACTTAATTGACAGTGCTTAATTTAAAAGATGTCAGCAAAAAAGATTTTGTTGAAAAGTACGAAAAAATAAAAAAAAAAAAGCCATCCGATTCAGAATAAAAAAAAATGTAAGGGGGCTGAGGCCCGTGGGGCCCCCTGGAACCAAAAAACTGCCCCGCCCCGCTCATTTAGTGATATGTGTGGGCACTCAACGATTGCAAATATGTATTTTGTTTTTGTATTCGCATATTATTTTCCTCTCTAGGTTAATTTAAGTATCTTTTAGGTGCAGAGAAGCTTTAGTTAGCGAAGCCGGCAGAAAATCTATCCTTGCGCACGGCCGAAGGCCGGCTATGCAGAAAAGCTTTAGTTAGCGAAGCCGGTTTTTGTTATAATATAGAGGAGAAAAATCCTTGCGAAGGCCGGCTACGCAGAAAAGAATTCTTTAGCACATCGGAAATAGGCTATTACATACGAAAAATAAAATTAAAAAAAAAATCGAGCATAAAACATTACAAAATAAAACAAAATATTTACAATCGTGAGCAAATTACCTTTAATTTGAGCACCTACGCAAATATATGAGTGGATGGGGCACTTTTTTTGACCCAGAGGGCCCCAAAAGTCCCGCCCACCCTAAATTTTATTATTTTCGTTTTTCTTGTACAATTACCTTTAGTTTGAGTACCCACACATTCTACTAGGTGGGCGAGGCGGTTTTTTGGATCCAGGGGGCCCACGTGCCTCAGCCCCCTTAAATTTTATTTTTGTTTTTAATTTCAGAAGGGGTTTAAAATTTTTTTTTATTTTTTTTATACTTTTAACTTTTTTTAATTCCAGTGGGGTCCAATTTTTTCGTGTGCCCCGTTAACTGCAGTTTTGCCAAAGTTTTAAAAAGTCTTACATGAAAATGTAACGGAAGTGTACTAGGTACCTAAATGCTTATGTAGTTTACTCCAATAGAAGTGTAAAAAATAATATACATAACTCGAAAACTATGCGTTTGCGTCACTTTTTTCTCTTAATATGTTCTTCTTATTTTTCAATTTTCTATTACCCAAGGTCAAGGCGAATTCACTAGAAGGTCAAGTCAACATATGCTGATATTTCGGTGGTCGACTTGTCAAAGTTTGTCCCACAAACTAGTTTTTTATGTAAACAAACCCATTTTTTTACTAGCAATATTTTTGACAACCCGAACATAGAAGCATTGTTGTTGTAGAGTTGACCTCACCTTCTAGTCAATTCGCCTTGACCCAAGGTACTTCTTTTTAAATTGGAGCTGCGTCGTAATTTGTTTCAAATTTTTTTTTTTCAGATAATTTGGTTCAAAATGAATAATGGTCGAATTCGCATTAAGAACCACGATCTTGGTTTTTTTCAATATCTTTTTTTTATTCTAACCTCTGTTATAGCTTGCATAAACGCCATCTATTGTTTAACTTTAATAACAGTGTTTGTTAAATTAAATTTCAAAGTTTAAAAATTTTACTTTTTTTACGTTGCATCAATTTGATAAAAATATTAAATTTCACAATAAAATAAAAATGTGAGCGATGCACTAAACAAACAGTTGGGATATTGTATATACATATGTACATATATACTAGTTTTTTTTCAAGTTGTTTTTTTATTGAATGTTTGTATGAGTAGGATTTTTTTTAAGTTTCTTTGTTATAAAATGCGCACATTCGCAATGACACGAAAATAAAGACTAAAAATTAGTTCTCTTCTCTAAATGAGCAAGAAAAAAAGTGTTGCCATTGTAAACATAACTTTACAGTTACTGCAGAACTTAATATTTGAGAAATACTTTTAGAAAATGTTAGAAACCATGGTATAATAAGGCTACTAAAGGCTAGTTTACACTTTTATACTTTGTATTAATACATGTCAAAAACTTAATTAATATGTAAGTGTGATAGTGTGAATGCAATGTGTTATGAAAATCGACCCATACGACTTCGTTTTTTTACATTTTTCTAAACCAAAACGAAATTGCTTGGAAATGTTTAAAAACACGATGAATTCTGTCAAAATTTGCAAACACAGAAGGTTTATTATTTTTTCTTTCACAAGTTCGTTTTTGGTTTCATCTGGCATAACCTAAAATCGTTCACAACAGCAAATTATATTTCTATTCACTATTAACTGTTTTTTAGTTAATTAAAAATGTTGTTTTTTTAAAGAATATGTGTTAATAAATAGATTTTAAAGAACATTTGCCGGCACAAACAAACGACTTGCAAAACAGCAGATACAGATGGTTTGACAGTTCAAAATAGAACATCTGTCTGAAAATTTTACACTGCTAACAAAACTTGAAAGTTGTTACTGTGAAAGGCAAAACTTGATCTTCTAACCCCCAAGTAATAGGAAATTTAACTACTGTCTTTTAGTATACAACTCTGTTTAAAAATATGATGCATACTACCGATGAAACAAATAAACATGATTAACGCAAAAACAAATTTATGAAAAGAATCAGAGTTCGGCTTTAAAACATTGCTTGATAACTAAAAAAAACGTTAAAATTATTGAGTGGTATTGGGTACCCAAATAAAGTGTATTTAGCCATGAAACAAAGAAAACAAGATAGCGCTTTGCCCAGGCCCGTTATCTTTTTACTCTCATTTTGAGATTATTTTTACGTCACTGTAGTAAAGAGATTTAAATGGTAACAAACATTCAGCATACTACATACACATGTTTGTGTGATCTTGTTTATGCTCATTTACTACTACGTAACATGCGCAGAAAAAATAATGATATTTAAATTTAAATGCATTATCAAGGCGAATGCACTAGAAGGTGAGGTCAACTCTAAGATGTTACGTCTCAATCTGTAAGAAATAGATTGGTCTTACTTTTTTACGGTAAGGTTAAGTTACTGTTAGTCCCGGCTAACTGAGCCTTACAACTACACTGCTTCTGTGGTCGGATTGTGAAAAATATTGCTAGTAAAGGCGCAAATACATTGATCAAAATACTCATCAAGCATTGTGGTAGTATTAGTGAAAATATGTTTGTATGTGTGACACCGACAATGCTTGATGAAAAATCAAAAAATTTAGATATAACGGCGAATATTACGTCCAGTACACGTACACGTTGAATTCGCCGGCTGGACAAGCATTTGACAAGTGTAATTGGGCCTTAAAAAACGTTTATTTACATAAAAAAAAATAGTTTGTATACAAAATTTGACAAATCGACCACCGAAAAAAACACCATATTTTGACTTGACCCCACCACCTAGTGATTTCACCTTGGGCCCGGCATTGTCAAAAACAAGTATCAAATGTAAATAACTAAACATCACTGACAGAAATAAAACCTAAACTCAATATCGAGGCGAATTGACTAGAAGGTGAGGTCAACTCTGCAACAACACTGCTTCTGTGGTCGAGTTGTTAAAAATATTGCTAGTAAAAAAATAGGTTTGTTTACATAAAAAACTAGTTTGTATACAAACTTTGACAAGTCGACCACCGAAAAAAACATCATATGTTGACTTGACCCCACCTTCTAGAGAATTCGCCTTGCTCAATATCAAGGCAAATTCATAACAGGTGAATTCTAGAGATTGGCTTCATGCATTCTGATCTATTTGTCTTGTTAAGCTTCGTACAGACGGTGGTCAGATCTTACAATGTTGTCATTAAAATTGCCTAAAAAGTCTTGCAACTGTATGAATATTGTAAGCTCATTTTCATTTGGCAGATATATAAAATTAATGCACCTGACAATGGCGCCATTGTCAGAAAAATTACGACATTGTAAGGTCTGACCACCGTCTCTGTACGAAGCTTTAGTTTGTCAAAAATTTGTTTATATTATGAATTTTGATGTTTAACGAAACAACTGGTTTTGACTGGTTTTCAGGACGAATTCGGGCAAGTCTACCGGTTTTGAATTTTCCTTGACTCAAAAAAGTGAAATATTAAAAAAAAATAGTCAGCTGTGTTTTAACGGTCACCTTTAAATAAATTCGCCTTGGTTAAGTTGGTCGATACACCAAAAGCACAAGCAACTTTTGACACATATCTTCTTTAAGGCGAATTCTTTGCCGGTGAACTCAAGAGATCAGCTGACTATTTTTTCTTCGTCCCTTTTGATATTTTTAGTTCGTCAATTTATGAATTTGTCTATGTTTTGATGTTTAATGAAACAACTGATTTTGACAAATATTTTTTCGAGCGATTCTTCCTGTTATTAATTAGCTTTATCTAGTTATCTATGTAAGTAAGAAAGTAAATTAGCCCACCCAGGGCAAATTAGTTATGAATTTGCCTTCAACGCCACCTGAAAAGTGAATTCGCCTTAGTTTTAACGTTGTAAGAACAAACGAAATAGTAAAATTAAATAAATAAAAAAAATATTAAAAATAAAAAACAATTTAAAATTGCGACTAAAACTCTATATTGCGCCCACAATTTTTATTTAAATACTAGCTGGCCGTCCCGGCTTCCCTCGGTAGCTGATTACTAATGATCGCTAGCCGTTTTCTGATTTTAGGTAAATCGAAAAAAGTGGGCTTAAAAGTGGGCGGCGAAATATTTTCTTTCCTTAAAAACCTAAGTTGGACCATGGCGAACATTTTAAAGAAAAATTCGTCAAAATCGGCCAAATAAATAGAAAAAGTGGGCGTAAAAGTAGGCGTGGTAAATTTTTCTTTCGATGAAAACTTAAAATGGATAAACACGAACATTCGAAAAAAAAATTAGTCAAATCGATGGAGCCGTTTTCTGATTTTAGGTAAATCAAAAAAAAGTGGGCGGGGCAAAATTTTCTTTTCGTACAAACCTAAGTTGGACCATGGCGATAATTTTAAAGGAAAAATAGTCCAAAACTGTCAAGCCGTTCTCAAGTTATGCGCGTAATAGAAAAAGTGGGCGTAAAAGTAGGCGTGGTAAATTTTTCATTCGATAAAAACTTTAAATGGATTAATACGACCATTTGAAAGAAAAATTTGTCAAATCGATGGAGCCGTTTTGTAATTTTAGGTAATTCGAAAAAAGGGGCCTAAAAGTGGGCGGGGCAAAATTTTACGTATAAGCCTAAGTTGGACCATGGCGATCATTTTAAAGAAAAAATCGTCCAAATCGGTCAAGCCGTTCTCAAGTTATGCGATCAGCAACAGACAACAATTCATTTTTATTAGGTGTATAGATATAAAAACTTCTGTTTTAAAAAATAAATAAAACATTGCAAACAAAATATGAGACCATTTTTTTGTGGTAAACGAATGTTTATCTATAAAAATTTTACAGTTTTTTTTTTGCCAGGGAATTCGATTACTAATCTTCAGTGTTACCATATTGCATATTTTCTGGTAGATTTATCAGATTGAGTTGGGGAATTGCATATCTATTTTTAAAAAGTATGCTTACTTCTTTTTAACATATTTCCTTGGTCAAAGGCAGCCTTTTTTATTTATTTATTTATTTTTACATTTCCTATAAATGCCATAATCGGTATATTTTTTTAGGAAAGCAGATTTTTATTATCATATTTTTTAAAAAAATTAAATTTTTTATGATACATATTTATATAAACATATTAAAATTCCTTTTTTTTTTTTAGCAGATTTTAGGCATACTTTTTTTAAAAATTTTTTTTATTTATTTCATTAACGGCCAATTTCCTTACGTTCAGTTAAAACTAACTATTGCTTTAATTTTCAGTTACCAATATGTTTTTGACAGTTATAACAGATAGGTGATTATAACTGAACTTGGGGAAGTTGGCCGTAATGTAATATAAAAAGCCACTCTTGGAAAATTAAAAAATATATTACAAAGCAGTTTGCCCAAACACAGTTATAAAATATTTAAAATTTAAATGTTATGTTAAAAATAATTCATCAGATTTTAAGCAAATTTTTTTTGTTGTGTTAATATTCAGCAGATTTAAAATAGCAATTTTTCTACATTATACGATTTAGCAGATTTTTTTGAAGTTTTGGCATCGAACAGTTATGGTAACACTGCTAATCAGCAAACACAAATAAATAAAAAAAAAAAAACAATAAACACAACAATAAGGTTTTAAATCGAAATTTACAAATTTTAAGTATGTAACAGCAAAACCATTTTAAAGTCAATAATTATAGAGGCATTTTTTCCAAAAAGTGAGAAATAAATATTTTGAGTTAAGACCTTTTGTTGATCAAGTGCGATATGCATTAATTTATACATACATATGTAAAAATAAACGCTATCTCCGTGATAAGTCATTGCACTTTTTGTTTCCACATGTTTTTAAAAGCTAGAGAATAATAAACATTCGTAGGCCGGTAAAGAAATTTAATGCGCAGTGTGATAAAAAATAAATAAATAAAATAAACTTTTGTTAAGAACCAGCGATGCCAGAATTAAACTTTACCTTATTTTAAAAGATTTTAAAATTTTTAACCCAAAAATAAGATTGTTTGAGATGTACAGTTACACAGATAAGAGTACGTAAAAATTCTTTAATTTTTCCAAAAATTGGTGATATGTATTTAAAAAAAGTAAAAAAACAAAAAATTTTTAAATGAAACAAATATTTATATCATTATTTAAATATGTACATATAAGACTATTGATTTGTCCGCATACTTAATTGCGAAGTAAAGTCGCTTTTTACTGTTTATATCCCTAGTTAATGTTTTTTTCTTGGTACGTGGCTATGGAATCCGCTTTTTCGCAGAACACTTCGCACTGTGTCTGAATGAACATTAATATTGAGGTAATTTTCCAAAGTGTTTTGAATTTCCACGTCTGTTTTTTTTAGGATTTTTACTAAAAATACTTTATATGATTCGCTCAACTCGTGGGGAAATTTTGGGTGGACGTCCAGCTTTTGGCTTGCAGTAAATTTTTTTTTCTAATATTACTGCAGTCTTTAAGAATTTGCTTGCAAATTTAGCTTGTACCACTTTCCGCATATTATTTTTTCTTTAAATCTACTTAATTTAAAAAGGACCGTTTTCTATTTGGCATCGTTAGGGATGCAAACGATACATCGATGTTTAGCAAACATCGATGTATCGGTTATAAACATCGATATTAACATCGATACATCGGCATCAAAACTAAAAAACATCGACATCGTCCATTTAATATTTTCATTTATTTAAACTTTTTTTAATAATATTTTAACCATTTTTAATTTAAATTTTTTTAATTTTTTCAACTAAACCTTAATTTTAAAAATATAAAAAGTTTATTTCAAAGCATAGCAGTACAAAGTAGCACGGCACGTACATATGTAGATATGTACATACTATGCATTGCATAGCTTTATGTAATAAGGGGTAGCAACTTTTATAATTTAAAGAAATGTTAAAACAATTTTGGAGACTGCAAGTGTAAAGGCCCAACTATAATATGCGTCAAATCATATTGTACTAAAGAAAACTTTCTGTTAAGTTTTATAAATCTGTAATTTGCTTAAGCAAGGTGTGAAGCTTAAGCAATCTTATGGATATTGTAGTTGGCCCTTAAGATTTTCAGTACCAAAGACGAATTTGAGCAGCCCGTAAGTATAGCTGTAAAGTAGTTTATAACATCAATGTTGAAACATCGATGTATCGTATTTTTTACCGATGTTTTTTAGTATCGATGCTTATCGTGGAAACATCGACGTTTTTAAACATCGATGTTTTTTAGAACGATGTTGCATCCCTAGGCATCGTGCGTATATTTATCTGTGCTGTTACATTAGTTTTTTAATGTAAAAGTATAAGGCCTGGAACAGGCCCAAGTATTTGTAGTAGTAGCTGAAACTGACGAATGCTCTGTAGCAATTTCGCATGTTGCGCTTTAACTTCAACGACTACTACAACTACGTATTCTGTTGGCAGTACCATGGCCTAATTAATTGGACCATGGGCAGTACTTAGAAATTGCCGTTTTTAACTTTTGACAGGTTGCAGCGTTTTTCGTAACGTTGTACTACAGCTACTATTCTGTTCCCCACTTAATAAGCGGAAAGTGGTCCGTACTTTTTGTAGTTTGATTTTGACAGTGTGTCGATGCCTTGCAAATGCAAGCAAAAATAACGATCAGAAATCCAGGGTTATTCTTAAACTCCAATTTTAGAGGGAGTACGTACTATTATCTGTGTGACTGTAAGGTACTAGCATTCTTTTTATAAACTACGTTTTTATTAATAGTTTTATAGAAAATCTATTGCTTATTTTATTTGAATTCCCTAGAAATACATTTTTTCTACAATACTCTAGCCAAGCCTCTTTGTTTACATATAAGAAAAATATGCCTTTTTATTCAATAACAAACTCATGATAATGAACTTTGTATACAAGCTTATCATTTGCAAAACCTACATTTAAGTACATACACAAATAAAGCTTATCAGTCGTCACAGCTACAATTGTTGTTTGTCCAGCTTTCAAAACAAAGGATTTGGTATAAATGATAATAAACTATTACTAAAACGTAATTTTTAACCAACAAAATGTAATTGTTGTAAAAAATCCATAATATGTATGTGTAAACAATCACAATACATTTACAAGATGCTTATATATAAAGAAACTACGAGTAGCAAATCCAGCTTACCTTGTAGAAGGTTAAAGAATCGTATGGCTCCATAATGGCTGGTGAGCAATCTAGGTTCTTATCGATTTTAAGCATTTTTTTTACCAACTTCAAAGTAAAACCAATATAATTCAATATTTTTAGTTAAGCTTTTAATGCAAAGATTTGTGACTGCTTATATAGGAGTTTAAAGAAAACTTGATGGGAGATCACTTTAATTCATGTTATCGATACAAAGTTATATACATATAATTATATTCTTTTTTTATTTGTATTAACTGGCACTTTATACACAACTGTTTTTATTTGAATGTATTTTACCACTCCCATAGCAGGATTTTGATCATTTTTGACATTTTGTTTCTTATTAACAGTGTATTTAACTTCTGTAATGTTTTATTTATCGAATTTTGCGTATAATTACAAATTATTTTTAGAAATTATGTAGAACTGCAAGTAATTCGTCAAAAAAAATATTTTTTTCTACTCTAATAAAAAGGCATGGCTGTAAAAACTAGTACGCAAAAAGTACTAAGTTGCAGGGTTCCCAGTTTTATTTTATTACTTATCCGCAATCAGTGGTGCCAGAAAATTTCGGAGAAAATCCTCATTCTGTGAAAATTTTCATTTAAAGCCTGGTACTCTGTCCAACATATCACGTGAAATGCCGTCACTGCCCGTCTATACCAGAGATAATTATTGCGACATATATTGCAGTAAATGTCAAAATTATGTTATCTTTAATGTAGACAGCAATTTTTTCTTCATATTTCTTGCCGGCAATTTATGTTGCAATAATTTTTAGTCCATTTTCGTTGACAATTATTGCTAACTGAGCAATAACATGGCGTTTACATTTGCCAGTACTGGCAAGACAGTAGCAATTCATTCAAACTTTTTCAGTAATACATAAGCACTTTTACAGCTATTTTGTTTTTGCATTGTTTTGCCAACTAATATGTATATGCTTACTGTCTTGCCAGTACTGACAAATGTAAACGATGTGTAAGAAAAAACTTGTGCGCAGGGCTGCCAGATAAATTTGTGTTCGTCTTCACGTTTCGAAAAATCGTCAAAAAAAATCGGACAACTTAAAATTTAGTTTTTTTTAAGAATTTTTGTCAGATTTTCAAAGAAAAACATAATTACTTCAATCGTGTAAGCGATACTGGGAGTCTCATGATGATCGTCTTTGATCGTCGATGACCGCCGTCTTAAATCGTAGAAGATTCCTCACACGGGAAAAACTGTAACACGACTGAGATTCTTCCATAGCACAGCGAATTACGCTTCTTCAATCGTTGTGGGAATTGTTTAAGACGTGAGTAAAAATTATCTAACGAGTCTTTCATGTCAAGAATCGTATGAGACTCATGTAGATATTATCTTGCAACTCGTGAAATGTTCGCCGTATAATTATTGAAAATATGATTTATACAGAGAGTCGTAAGAGGTTCATTCAATGATGGTTTGACGAAAGATAAACAAAGTGTAACATTGTTGTTTTTGTACTCTGAAAATAATCAAAGATTTTCTTAAGACTTTCATATTACAGCCGTACCTAAACAAAATCGGCACGCGTTTTCTAGTTTTTGAATAGAGCGGCCTCAACGCTTTCTGCCCGTCTATACCAGAGATAATTATTGCGACATATATTGCAGTTAATGTCAAAATTATGTTATGTTTAATGTAGACAGCAATTTTTTGTACATATTTATTGCCGGCAATTCATATTGCAATAATTGTTAGTCCATTTTCGTTGACAATTATTGCTATCATAAAACGTCAAATTTGGCTGTCAATTGAAAAAAAGAAGCAAAAAAGAAAAAAATAGAAGCAAATTGCTTGAGAAAAAAAATTAAATTGGTGAAATGGTAGCAAATTATAATTGTAGTAAAATAATTAAATTAAAGAATTTAATAAACACTAAAATAAAATTACAAAAACTATTTTTATTAATATAATTATTTTTTCTTATTCGATCTTTATTATTTAAACTAGCTCGCCGCCCCGGCTTCGCTCGGTAGCTGATTACTAATGATCTATGGAGCCGTTCTCTAGTTTTAGGTAAATCAAAACAGTAGGCGAAAAGTAGGCGGGTCAAAATTTTCTTTTCGTAAAAACCTAAGTTGGACCATGGCGATAATTTTAAAGAAAGAAAAGAAAAGATCGTTTAAATCGGTCGAGCCGTTCACAAGTTATGAGCTTAATAGAAAAAGTGGGCGTAACAGTGGGCGTGATACATTTTTCTTTCGATGAAAAATCAAAATTGATAAAAACGAACATTTGAAAGAAAAATTAGTCAAATCGATGGGGCCGTTTTCTGATTTAAGGTAAATCGAAAAAAGTGGGCGGGGCAAAATTTTTTTCCGTAAAAACCTAAGTTGGAACATGGCGATCATTTTAAAGAAAAAATCGCCCAAATCGGTCAAGCCGTTCTCAAGTTATGCGATCAGTAGCAGACAACATTTCATTTTTATTATATAGATTTATATTAACTAGTGTTCGCCTAATGGTCAAAATTCGACCATAAATTTTTAGGTAAATATGAAGAAAACATAATTCATCTAAGTATATATAAATTTACATGTTTCGAGCGTTTTTTCCGTCTTAGTGGATCGATTTGGCGAGGAACCAACCTCCGGTTCATATTTTATCTTCTACGTGAGTTAATTAAATTTTGTAGGTTTAATATAAAAATATAAATTGAAAAACAAAAAAGTATCAAAAAGTCTCCTTTATAGATTGTCATCCACTCATGACATTGCATGTTTAATTTTATGTCTCTATGTCTAATAACTATTAATCAAAATACCAGATGTTGAACGAAAAAGTACCAAAAAGCTCCGCTTACATGTTCTTATTCACCCAGTTTAATGTATAATTTTGTCTTTATAGGTCGAATATTAATGAAATCTCAAAAAGTTCCAGATGAAGAACAAAAAGGGGTAAACAGCTGACAAACATATGGGCCAACGAGTTTACCTTGTGTAAATATACCTTGCTTGATAGCCTACTTGACGAAGCGATAAATGAACTAAAGAAGAAGAATATCCATTTCAAGTACATAGTCAAATATGTAGACGACATATTAGCGATAATCAAAATTAAAGATAAAGATGAAATACTGAGTGTTTTAAATACTTACCACAACAAAATTCAATTTACCACAGAATTGGAAGAAAATAAACAGATTGCCTATTTAGATACTATGATACACATGGACAATAACAGGATAACATTTGATTGGTATGCTAAGCAATCATCATCAGGAAGACTAATGAACTTCATGCATCACAGCCTAAACACCAAATTTTATTTTCAGAGTTTTAAATATTAGTGACCAACAATTTAATGCCAAAAATATTAAAAATATAAAACTTTTATTAATTAATAATAGTTTTCCAATTAAACTTATTTATTCATTAATTGAACAAACACAGCTAAAATTAAAAAATAATATTACTGCACAAAATACTGATAAAAACGAAAATATTTTTTTCAGTGTACGATTTATTCCTGGTTTAACGGACAACAAAAATATAAAAACAACAATAGAATCACAAAACATATGTTTTGCTTATACTCCTAACTCCACACTCAGTACAATCAGAATGTTCTAATAAAGTGACCTCACAAGCACAGCTTTTTGCAGTGATTTTCTCCGTGTGTGACGTTTGTCGTCATTTTTTTTGTTTATTTACTTTTTTTAATAAGGCATTTTGACATTTGCCGTCTCAATTCTAGGAACAAAATGCCTGTTGTTTTTTCTATTGTTTCATTGTTGTAGTACTGAGGTCACTTCAGGTCACGATCATTGCAAACAAGAATGATTGAACATAAAAACGACACAAGGTATATTTACACAAGGTAGACTCACTTCGGAGTGTAGACATGCTGCTCTATAAATGGAGCCAATTTGTCAAAATTGTCTTCATATAAAACAAAAACAATTTAACTCACACATGTACAAATTTTGGCTCATATACACGCAATTTGACGTTTTGGCTCCAACTAGGGGTAAACAGCTGACAAACATATGGGCCAACGAGTTTACCTTGTGTAAATATACCTTGAAAACGACATAACAAAACTTAGAGAATCAACTGGGTTGGCAACACATATTCTGTCATCTGGACATAAAATCAACTTTGATGACGTTAAAATTTTAGACATAGAGGGTGGAGAAAGGAAAAGGTACACAATTGAAAGCTTACGTATACAACAAAAAATAGAAAGAACAATGAACAAAAAGGAAGATACTGACAATATAAATACAAGCTATAGAGTTGCAATATAACTTCAAACTGTGATATTAATTTTTAAGCTGTGGTTTTAATTTATTTTTTGTGTTAAATGTTCTTTGTTTTTTGTAAAATTTATTTATATTTAATTTAATGTGAAAATTACTGTTAAATTTGTAAGTTTAAAGAAAAAATATTTGGTGTATTTATGTTTTATTAATGTATTATAATTTTTTAATTAAATAGACGTAACCCTGATGAAGTCAACAAATAATTGACGAAACGTTGGAAAACATGTAAAGAAAAGTTTTTTATTTACATTAAATAATATAGGCCTAATTAGCTGACTTGAAACAATTCAAACATAAAATATTTATTAAAATTTGGCCAAATAACACATTAGTATTGAATATTGATTATCTTTGTTTCATTTTCATACATTACTTTTTTATGTTTAGCTCTTAAATATTTTACGAGCAGATATAAATGGGTAATGTTTTTTTTTCATCGCCGATCGCTTCATTCCTCTTTCTGATATAGATCCCATCCCCACACACTTACAATACATTCGTTATTTTTTAATTAAAAACCAAAATATTCAATAGAAATAAGTTTTATGGCAAAACAACGTTTGCCGGGTTAGCCAGTATATATATATATTTTTAATAACCCACAATTTTTTTTTAAAACGTTTATTTTGATTGATCTTAGGTTATTTTTAAGTTATAATCATTAGTTAATGCTGAATTGTTGCTTATCGTATTGAAAATAAGTTTAATTATAGCTTAATTAGATATTTTTAGTTTGCCGATTTATTAAAAGAGCCGAGATTTTGACCTTTTTCGCCAAATTCAATGTCAAAAATCGCAAAAATCACCAAAGCCTTTGTTTTCCAGTTTTTGACAATAAAATACATATTTTAAGAATTAAAAACTGGGAATTATTTCCTTTCGTAGGTTACTTTATATTATATTCAACATTTTTTATTTTTCGAATTTATTCTATGAGCTAAGTTTCAGTTATGTATTTTATAAAGCTTTTTTGTAATAGTTCTATTCCTTAAATTTTTAGGAATGACTTTTATACACTACCAGACTATTATATTGTATTTTCTTGCTACATTTAACCTTAGCTATCCTTTGGATAGCAATGAAGTATATTGTATGTACAGAAAAATTTACAATTATTAGACACCAGCAGAATGTAATGCATTTTCTTCGTCAGCATTCTATACATACAATATACTTCATTGCTATCCAAAGGATAGCCAAGGTAAAATGTAACAAGAAAATACAATATAATAGTCTGGTAGTGTAAAAAAGTCATTCCTAAAAATTTAAGGAATATAACTATTACAAAAAAAGAATTACATTTATTCAATGAAGGTACAAAAGAAGTGCAACATGTACTATTCATATAAGTTAAACCTCGTAGTAACGCGTCTAGAAGTTCGTAATGCATTCTACTTCGAAAGCGAGTTTTTGTGGAGTTCATAGTGTCAACACAGGCAATACTTGTTGTAATTACCACTAAAAACCACTAGTTGTAAATAACTCTAATTTTTTAGAGTGTGTTTCGTAAGCATCGAAAGGTACGTTAGGATTCATAAAAATCTAAAAACAACGTGTTTTATCTATGATAATAAATTGCCACATACATATAATGGAAAAATGTTTATAGACTGTAAATATATTCATGTTTTAAGGAATTATCAGGGGTGTCATGGAAATCGAAAACGTAAAACGAAAGAATTTTAAGAGTCGTTTTTCAATAAGATTTCTGTAATAAAAAAATTTTATGACAATTATTATACAAATTATGCTCTATTAAACAGGATTTTTTAACAAAAATTGTAAAAATTAAATTAAAAGTTTAATAAAAAGAACTGCCAAATTCTTTCGTTTTACGTTTTCGATTTCCATGACACCCCTGTATATTTATTGATTCTTTCAAGAGCACTTTTAAAAACGAAAAACAATTTTCTCGAAGATTTTTTATTATCTTCATGAGCCATTTGAACATACATATGTTCAAATACTGACCATACATATAAAAGTAATATTTTTTCTTCTTATTAAATGTAACGAATTTTAAAACAAATCCATAGCTCATCAAAAATAGCCAACAAAATCGCCAACTATTTTTTAAATCGCCAAAAAGTAGCCATGCCGCCAAATCAAAAATTAGGTCGCCAAACAAGTTTGTAATTCGGCACGTTTGGCGAGAAATCGCCACATCTGACAACCCTGATAAATATCATCTGGCACTCCTGAACATATGTTTTGTTTTCTGCTTCTCTTTAAACCATTCTCTTCTTTTATATTTTTCTTACCTACTCTTTGAATGTCTTTTTCTATTACTCATTTTAACATTTTTCGTGCATCGCTTGTGTGAACATACAGAAAAATTGTAATTTTGCAAAATTTTCCTTTTTTTTTAAGTGCATTTCAATAAAATTTATTCAAAAAGGTGCTGTCTACAACAATTCCAACCTTTAAAAACCGTCAATTTTATTATAAACCTAAACCAATTACGTTTAATTAAAGAATTGTAACTTTTTAAAGAAAAGAAGTCAAGTGTTGGTATAAAAAGTTTGAGAATAATCATAAAGTGCAAGAAAAAAATAGTTTTTCTTGTTTTCCTCGTTAACGTTATACACAAAAAAAGCTGTGTAGGAGTCGTTTTGTACAGCACCTGCCATAAACTGTACGTACTACGTATACATAGGGAGGGGACTTTTTGGTGTTTAGATCTTAGTGTTAAATAAATAATAACTTACAATCAATTGTCCATACAACAGAAAAAAATAGTGTGTGTAACCTCAAGCGACGCCGCATCATAATCACCTGGCAAAACAGCAGTAGTAATTGAAAGGGGGTTGTCTTATTGTTTAAAACGTAGTAACCTCTTACCGTATGCCAGGTTTTCATTTCAATGAAATGGGCGAAATGGTGCTGGATGCAATCGATGATATTGGTGTGGTAGATGTTTATGACTTGGCCTCAGATATAGGAAAAGAATATGAGAAAATCATAGATCACTTTGGCACGGAGGCTGCCACCGGCCTTATGCCCAAAATTATTAACACTTTAGAATTGTTGGAGGCTTTGGCTACAAAAAACGAACGTGAAAATGCCACCATACAAGAGTTAAAAGACAAAATTGCTCAACTGGAAAGTGAAAAATCGGAAAAGGCAGAATTTCGGCGGCGTTTTGAAAAAGAATTGGAAATGATAGAGGAACAATGGCGTACGGAAACAAATGACTTGGCCGACTTAGTTTCCTCATTGCAGGAGGAAAACAAAAGATTGGTTAAACAAACTCAGGACTTGCAATCATCATCAGCTCAGTCTTCTGGCCTGGGTGCCAGTTTGACCGAGAGTATTATTAGCATTACCAATAATGAGTTGCATAGTGCTTTGAGTGATACGCAAGTGTTACAGAGGCTTAAGGAGCAAATCTATAGACAACGAGATGAATTGAAGGAAAAAGAACGAGAATTACAAAGTAAATACACGGAAATTGAACATGTAAGTTAAAGAAAAATTACCTATGTATATTAAAGAAAATGAATAATTATCAAAAAGTAATTTCAATTTTTGGGAATACAAAATTTTAATTTCAAAAGATTTTGTTATTCGTGCTTAATTTATTATTGATAAAAACACTTGAAATTAATTGTTGATGGGATAAGCTATTCCTATGCGCATTTCACTGGTTGCTTAGGCCAGATGATCAGGAAACTTCATCCATAAAGATTTTAGAAAAACTAAAGATATTAAACCAAATAAAACTGTTAAGCGTATAAGACTTATAGCAACAGTTCTACTTGTAATAATATCAAAGCTTAAACAAAACACAAACAGTTTTATTTGGTTTAATATCTTTAGTTTTTCTAAAATCTTTATGGATGAAGTTTCCTGATGATCTGGCCTAAGCAACCAGTGAAATGCGCATAGGAATAGCTTATCCCATCAACAATAAATTTCGAGTGTTTTTATCAATAATAAAAACTGGGAATTAAGCACGAATAACAAAATCTTTTGAAATTGAAAATGAAAAATTTTAAAAACTTTGTTAGGAGAAAGTAGTAGCTATTCCTATATGACATTTGTTAAGCTGGTTTGAATTAAAGTTTAACTGGGTAGATTTTTTACTTTTTTTAATCTTTATTTTTGGTAAGCTGAATTATATTTTTACGGTGCTAAGAGCCGGTTCACACACATCGAGTTTTACTCGTCATGAAGGGAAAAGAGAATTCCATTTCTTTTCCTCTCTCTCCTAAAAACTGTAATTTGTTTCTTGTACAAGAAGTTTTTGTAAGTTTGTTATTGAAAGAAAGAGAGAAGGCATAGAAAATGACTCAGTGATGTAAAACCAAATTTTTATTCTATGGACACGAATGCAGTTTCAAAAGAAAGTTTTTGCTGCAAATGTTGCATAATATGGATGAAGACAAAGAAATGAAGTAGGGTTAGGTTAGGTTAGGTTCAATGGGCACCCGTTACGACGACGGCTCACTTGGGTCCTTATGGAGGTCCCTTTGTGATACCCTTAGCCAGTGACAATAGTCAGTCAGTGTCAACCAGACTATTTCCGAGAGGTCGCTGCAACCTCGAACCACCCCGATTCCCTGCAGAACAGGGAGATCGATTTCAGTCCCACAAGTAGAAGTAGAATAAAGTAGATAAAATGGAATATTTTTATGAACTTTCATTGCAGAGTCGTTTTTTAAATTTGTTCTTTTTTTAATTCACTTCATTTCGACTTCTAGAACGAACCCGACAAATATAATTTTTTTATACAAATTTTAAATACATGTATAAAATATTAAGTGCA
Organism: Pollenia griseotomentosa; assembly: GCA_963931875.1. Taxonomy (NCBI): domain Eukaryota; kingdom Metazoa; phylum Arthropoda; class Insecta; order Diptera; family Polleniidae; genus Pollenia; species Pollenia griseotomentosa. Next base: position 172,193,036 of record OZ007563.1, read on the forward strand.
AACTCTTTCGAGGTTCGGTTATCTGAAACTACTACATGTAGACAATCTAAAAAGCTTTTCGGGGCTACGTAAGAAAATTTATACACAAAAGTTAAATTCAATTAATTTAAAATATAAAAAAAACTTACTGCCTGTTCAATGATTTCGAACGTTAACCTTCACATATAAATTTTCTATTAAAAACACTCAGTTTTAAAATTATTTTCCATATAAAATTCACCAACCATGATTGCATTTGATGCTCTGAAAGGCATTCGTAAAAGGGATTTTTATTTTGTTTATAAGGTAGGTCATTTAAATGTCATTGCTTTTATGTTTTACATAACATAAATTTAATATTTAAAGAATACAGTGCAACACGAAAAAATAACCATATGCGGAAAAAAGCTACGTGATAAAAGACAAAAAAAAAGACCCGTGTCTCCCAGTTTTGCCCAAAGTCATGCACTTTTTTATGGGGCCCCAAAGATTTGGGGCCTAAGTGTCATTTTTGCAAAAAAGTGATAATTTCTCAGGCTTATATCTTGCAAACCGTTCTAATTTTGATTTACCCTCTGAAACAAAGTTGTAGCTCTTGCCATAAAAAACAAAAATTGTGAACATATAAAATCAAGAAAACTTCATCTTCAATATCAAAATCGCAAAAAACTTAAAAAATTCGATTGTTTTTACCTTTATTCCCCTGTTCCGGTCCATAGGTAGCAAACCGTTAAAAATTCAAGGAAACAATCAACTACAAAAATGTACCTAAGATCTCAATAAACAACTTTCTAGAGCATATGAACTTCCTAGGAATGATTCTTAACACCGTTTAGGTAGCCGCAAAAGTGAAAAATTTCCCGAACATTCGATTCGAGAAAAAAACAAATAAAATTAAAAAACGATGTACATTTTTCACAATTAACTGCCTTGCAGTTTAAAAGATAAAAGCAGCCTAGAACTAAGTGTCTCTTTATCTTTGGATGGTCGACGACGAAGACATCTTCATCATGGGAAGCAAAAGTGTTTGTAAGGGACCACACAATAATACATTATTTATTGCATAACTCATACATATTTTTATTGGCATACAAGTTTGTTATTCTAACAGTTTTTAATTTAGAAAAACTTTTTTTAAATAACATGCAGGGTCTAGAATGATTGAAAAACTATAAGAGAAGACTTTTTGGTACTTTTTTGTTCTTCATTCGGTACTTTCTGACTTATTTATTTTTATTTTATTAAACATAAAAAATTAATAAACATGGAAATAAAAGTTATATCACATTCGTAACTTATGTATCTTAAAACTACAAATTCGAATTTTACAAAACATTTTTCTCTATTCATTGACATATTCAGCTTCCACTACAATATTGAAATTTTTGATACTTTAATGGGGAGAAAAACGTATTAAAAAAGGGGAAGTAAGGGAAATTAAATTTATTCCTTTTACTTTTCCGTTTAACATATGGTACTTTTTGGGTTTTCTATTATATTGAACTTAGAAACATAAAAATATATAATATGAAAAGCTGATTTGAAAAAATGTCAAATAAAATTGTTCCTGGTATTTTGTTAAAAAAAATGGTTAAATATCTCCACTTCCTTAATTTTTTTGTAGATGACCATACAAATGGACCGTTTGAAGTCATCAGGGCGTGATACACGTCGTCGTTGCACTATGCTACAGACGCAAGTAAAAACTTTGTGTGAAGAACGTGCTGACTTCTTGGCACAACTACAAGACCAATGTCGCGAAATTAATAGTTTACGCAAACGTTTGGGTTTGGCTGAAAAAGATAACGAAGATTTATACATGTCCCATGATAATGATCCCAACGATCCAAATCGTCCACGTTATACTACACTTGAATTGAAAGAACTGATCAATGAACGTGATGAATTGTTAACAACAATTGACAATTTAAATGAAGAATTGAGAGCTTTAAAACCTACAGAAATAACAGCAAACGATTCGAGTTCCGATGAGGATGAGGAAGATGATGGTGTAGGTGCTGAAGGTGGCGATGAAGATGAGAATCAAGAACATAATGGAACGTAAGTTAAAAAAAAATAAATGTAGATAAATAAAATTCTTGGATTATTTAATTTTTAATTTATTTTTTAGACCTCCTGAACATGATGCTCCTGTACAAGGTCCTTTACCCTTTGAACCCGATGATGCTCCTTGGAAGAAATCTAATGAATCTGGTATTCGTAAATTGTAAGTTTTTTTTATTTTTTTTTTAATTAAAGGAAGAAGATTTTTATAATATTGTTTTATTTTGTTTTTTTTTTTTTAGTTTTCGCAAACTATTTTCCGATACAAATGAAGCAAGCGGTAATAACCAAACCTTTCAAAAACGTTCCTTAGCCACCTTATCGAAGATGGCTTTATCGGCTACTCCCTCTGCAACAGCCAATGTTAAGTAAGTCTAAAGTATATTTTACTAATTGAAAAAAAAGGAAAAGACATTAACAAATTTTAAGCGAACTTAAAGGATCAATTACATTTTATAATATAATTTTCCAAAAATATTATTAATACCTAACAATTTTAACTATACTACGAAGTATTTTTTTATATTTACACACAATTTTAAACTTAAGTTTTTTTATTAAATAGAAAAAGACATGACATTTTAACAATTTTTACTAAAAATTATACGTTTTATGTAATATTTGGGGGTTTTCCCTTTTTTAAGAGTAATACCCAAAGCCTGTTATTATTTTCATTTATTTTACCAAATAAAAATTAAGAAATATTTGTAGTTAAATTTGTATGAAAAGCACTCAGTTTTTTTGAGTAGTTTTCATATAAATTTATAATACTGCCTGTTTTTGGAAAACGTAAGCAAGTGAGTGAGTGAGAAATTATATTGAAAACAACAATAAAAAACGAAAATTGGTTTTTGTTTTCAATATAATTTCTCACTCACTCACTTGCTTACGTTTTCTAAAAACAGGCAGATAATGTTTTCTTTAAATAAATTAAATTATTTTATCGCTTATGCACAATAAAGTTAAAGTTCAATTTTTCTGGGCTTAATGTATTGGTTAACTAATGTATACTTTAACTTTTTGGCATAAGGGCGTTCTTCTTGATTTTGCACTACAGTCCCATTACAATTTCCACCACTGACGACAAACCACACAGCGACATACAATTATTTTGCTGCTTTTATGTAGATAAAAAAAACCAAAATTATGTCATACTTTGCGCTTGTAAAAATACACAGGTTTAAAACGCTCTGGAGCAGCGTTGCCGTTGGAAATTTTCTAATAAGGGCACGAAAAGAGGATTTTCCAAAAAGAAGAGGCCACTAAAAGGGTATTCCAAAGTAAAAAGGGTCATGGTTTTTTTAATTTTTAATAATAAACGGCTTGCAGAAAGGGCTTTATAAAGGAAAAAATAAGACTAGGGTTTTTATAAACAAGCAATAGACGAAGCTAAGGAAAAGACAATAATTTCAAAGTCGGTGTTTAATAGAAATTATTTTTACAAGCACAGATGATGATGATACTCAAAGAGTATCGAAATATCGGCAACAAATAAAAATAAAATTTATTTTCACTACTGACCTCGAGCTTAATTTTATTTATAAATAGAAAGGTCAAATAAAAACAATAAAAATACGTGTATAACTTATGTCATTAGGCAGATTGTACTTTTCCTTTGTACTTTCTCTGAGGGAAACCTGGGTGCAAGTGTCTCCAAGTCACCAGTTTTGTCGACTATTTTGGTGACATTATCAAAAAAGTGTCTACCCTACACTACATTTTACTTTATTACGATTTTTTTTTTTTAATAACAACTGAGAAGTATAATTCCAATAAAAGATGAAGCAGTTATAAAAAAAATTGTTATGAATTCGTATTCGTACCAAAAGTGTAGACTAAATTTACTAAAATGTACTACTAGTTAGAAAAGGGTGCATTAAAAAGGACCTGAAAAGCCAGAAACGGCTTCAAAAAAGGGTAAAATCTGCCACTTTAGGGGCAGAACGCTGTGCATATAAAAGCTACTTGTGAACTTTTCAACTACTTACAAAAGTGGTTACAGCATTGTTGCCAAAAACAAAAATGTAAGTGCTTTTTCTAAAAAAGGTCATAAGGGGACACGAAATAGTTAAAAATTATACAAAAGGGTAATTAAAAAAAGAATCACAAAAGGTATCAAGGGCGTCGAAAAATGATAACAGCGGTAACGCTAATCTGGAGACGGTCAAATAAGTGCTTATGTGTGAGTGTCGCATGCTTGTAGTTTTAAAGAAGACGTAGAAATAAACACGTCAATCACTATTTGTTTTTTGACTTTTTAACGCTCCATAAAGCTGCCACTTTTTAATTATTAGCAAAAATCACAAAGAAACTGATGCCTTTTTTGTCTATCAGAGCTGGAGAAGTAACATACGAAATATGTATTTTTTTCCCCGGTGCACTTCTTCATGGCGAAAACACAAATCAAATGAAGTTTGCTTAAGATATTTTGTGGTTGCTTAGGTTAGGTTTCATGGGCAGCCATCGAGAGGCAGCTCACTTGGGTCCTTCAGTGGTCCCTTTGTGTTACCCAGCGCCAATTTCTATCCTATAGAGCAGTTTAGTGGTTACTAACTTAGCTTTCTCAAGAAGATCGTCCAGTTTTTTTTCAAAACTTCTCATTTCATACAGCTTATACGAAACAAACCTTTCATTTTAATTTAATAAATTAGCCGGACTTGGAAATTTTTTGTAATATTTTGGTGGAGGGTGTAATATAAAATTCGTTTAAATCGAATTTATTGTTTTTAACTTTATTTTTGTTTAATTTAATCACTTAACTTCCTTAATAATTATCTACTATTTAAATAACAATGTTAGCTGTTATTAACTAAACAATACTTTAAAATAAACTTAATAAACTTTAACAAACCCTAGAGAACATTAAAATCTTAAAACAAAAACAAAAAATATATAAAACCATAAAAAACGAGTGAAATTTTTAAAAATACAACCTTAAAAAACACAATTTGACAAAGTTTTATGGACTTAAAGAGAAACACAAAAAAATATTTTAAAAATTAAATGTTACTTAAATATTATTATATTAAAAAAAAAAATACTAAAAATAAAAAAGATATAAAAAATTAAAATTAAAGAAAAAAGGTCTTAAAAAACAGCCTTGATTTATTGAAAAAAAACTAAGCCTTAATTAAAAAATATGAAAAAGAAGAAAAACATTTTATAAAACTTGTTAAATTATTGGAGCTTCCAGTCTTGTTTTTGTTTAACGTAAACTTAAAAAATCTTACAGTTTTTATTATTTTATATTTACTTTCAATTTCTAAAAATTTTACTATTTCTTTAAACAAAAAGACTTACTTCCAAACACTTTTTACAACACTTAAAATATATTTTACTATTCCTTTTATTTATAAAAAAAAAAAATTATTTTAAAGACCTTTTAGAAAAATATCTCCCTACCAAATCAAATTTATATTAGAAGAAAAACGCTAGCAGTTTTATAAAATTAGCTCTTAATTTTAATGCTATTTAGCTGTTTTATTTTAAATCCCTAGAGGTTTGTTTACTGTATTTGCATATGTAGTTTTTACTGGAATGTAGCCATCATTAAGCGAAGGTTCTATAACATTAGCGGTTTTCACTCTTGGTAGTAAATTACTCTTGTAGACCTAGTTGATCAAGGCGAATTCATGGTAACGGTGGCGGCGCTACAACAACAAGTACAACACCAAAAACACAACATTGTATTTTATTTGTTGCTGTGTCAAAAACACAAGCAACTTTTCACATTCGTCTCTCTAAATACGAATAAAAGTAGCACAACTGTGCTTTCAATGCCACCTGAAAAATGAATTCGCCTTGTTTTACGTATGTCGTTAAAATACTAACATTTACAATACTGCAACAACAAAATGTATTAGCCTAAAATTGACTACGCTGTGGTTGAAAAATAACACAAAGATCTGGGGGCAAATTACAGCATTCGATATCGATCGAAATTTCCATTAAAATTGTATTGTAATTTCGATAAGTATCGAATGCTGCAATTTGTCCCCTGTGGTAAATACGTGTGTTGAAATTACCAGAATAAAACTATTAACGAAACTCTATCTCTTTCTTTCTCTCACTCAGCAGATTCATTAATTAACAATACATACGAAAAAGAAACTCACGCTTTGCAATACAAAATCGTATTAAATAAAACAGAGATGTACAATTAACATAAAGGGTGAAAACCGCTATTAATAAATATAAATTTTGTTTTTAGTATTTATACTTTGACTAAAGAATTTTTTGATTAACAAGTAGTATTGTTAAATTTAATCCATATGGATAATATAATTAAACGATTTTAGCACAAAAGTTATAGGATTATATTAAAATATATATTTAAAAAAGTATCTGTTGCATTTTAAAAAGTAGTTGCAAAAAAGAAAACAATTATAAAATTTTCGTATTTTATCGAAATAATCTCAGATTTTATAAGTTTTTAACAAGAGTTCTAAAATTTTTATATTAAAAACATAATTTTTATATTTTTTTTTAAAGCTTTTATTAAAAACAATTTAGTTTTTAAAATTAAAAGTTTTGTCGAAATGCCTAAAATTTGTGAAAAAAAAAACAATTTCAGAGAAGCTTTTTTGTTTAAGTTTCTAAAATTTACCAGCTTAGCTTTAAAGCTTATTATAATTTTATTTAATGTTTTATAAATTTTTTGTTTTTTTGTTTTCTTACAGCACATTTCAATATTACAGGTATTATTGAACTAAAAAACCATCACCACTTATTTTAACATAAAAACATCTCTCACACATTCCAATAACAAATCATTCTTAAACTTAAAAAAATTTCATTTCATTCACACAAAATAAATCATTAAAATTACGAAACAAATAAAAAAACATATCAGTTTGTCTAAGAAAACAAGAAAAAATAATTTTAAATTAAACGAAAGTTTCAATTAAACCCTTTTAAATGATATTTCTGTTTTACAAAGTCACATACTGTGCCAAAGATTTTTTTAACAATTTTTTTATAATAAGATTTTTGTAAAAGGGTTCATTCATAGCCTTTAACTCTTTTTAAAAATGAAAATTTCTTCATTAAAACAATTTTGTCATTTTTAAAAATTTATGTTAAAACAAAAAAACGTGATCTATTTTTAATTTTGTATGTTTTGGTTGTATATATATTTTTTTCAATGTTTAAACTTAAGTTTATGTTCTTAATTAATTTTTATGTTAATTTGTATTACTATTTATTTAAATATGTTATTGTTTTTTTCAATTCTTTGAAATTTTATTTACAAAAATTTGTGTTTGTTTTTAATAAATTTTTTTAAAATTTTGAAGAAAACAAGGAGTTAAAAAACTAAGAAAAAAATTTATTAAACAATATAAATGAAAAAAAAAAAAATAAATAAATAAATATATTTATATAAAAAAAAATATTAAATAAATACAAAAAATATACAAAATATAATTATACAAAAAGAATATAAAGAAAAAAAAAAAAATTTACGAGTAAAAAATTAAATTATTAAAAATTGTATCACAATAAAAAATAAATACTTGAATATTTGATTTAGAAAGAAAAAAAAACTTGTTTTATTTATTTATTACTTGAAACTACCCTGCAGATAATATTGGACTACGTGATCCATTTTGATGAAATGGACTACTTCCTGGACTGGTCCAATGTTAAGCAAGCATGGACCATATCATTGTTAAAAAGAGTGTGTAGTGAAACGACCATGCCTTCGTTTTTAAACGAAGTTAAAACTAATCCTCTGGAGTATACCATGGAGTAGTTTCAAAACTAATCTACTAGGAGTATGTAAAGGGTGTTTTTTATAGAGTGATACAAGTTTAAATCATAATAAAACATAGTAATATATTTTTGATATCAATGAAACGGTCTTTATTGGATAGAACATTTTATGACATTATTGTTTAAATATGATTTCGGCCATGTGGCCGCCACGGCTGGCGCGTAGAAAGCGCAATCTGGAACACCAATTTTAACAACTTTTCGCATTGTAAGATCTGACCACCGTCTGTACGAAGCTTCAGTCAATGAAAAACCAAAAATTTCAAAATTATAGGTTTGCAAGCAATATAACTTTAAAATTTAAAAATTAATTATATATGTAACATCTTCCACGTTTATGATCGTATTCAAAGAAAGTAAATTTAATTTTAGTGCTTAAGAATAACTTTTAAATGGTGTACAAAAATGATTTTAATTAGAAACTTATTTAGGAAAATCCATATTAAAATGCAATATTCTCAAAATACCAAAAATAGTATAATAATGAATTTAAAGCTATAAAGATTTCATTTGATGTATGAGATTTTCGTGTCCAAAATTTATCACTTATCAGAAAGCTTTATTAGTTGGTTGATAAGCTATACCTATTTTAAATTTCAGCCCTATTTTACATGTACCTCCAATAAAACTTATTTGGTTAGATTGACCTTTTTACGGTATTATTTATAAAAAATTAAAATGGATTAAAAAAGTATTTTAAGAAATCCGTTTTTATATAAAACTAGGGGATACCCGGCGTGTGCTGCTACGACCCCCCTTCTTGTAGTCCATTTTGTTGTGTTGTAGAGTCAGAAATTGCCCCCTACCTCCTATTGTGGTCCTAATTTTTTAATTTCATTTAAATCTGTTAGTCCCCATGTGGTCTTATTTATTAAAAAATGCATAGCTAATGTATCCACATAAAAGAAATCTATCTATGTATGTTTTAAATTTCATTAAAATATGTTTGATAGTTTCAGAGAGGCAGAAATTACCCCCTACCACCCTCGTAGTCCTATTTTTTAAAAAATGTATTGCCAATGTGTCCATATATGTAAGTGGGGATCTATCTATGTTTAAAATTTCATTACAATCTGTTAGATAGTTTCGGAGAGACAGAAATTGCCCCTAACTGCCCTCTTGGTCCTATTTTTTAAAATGATTCATAGCTAATGTATCCATATTATTAGGAATCTATCTATGTTTTAAATTTCATTAGAATCTATTTGATAGTTTTGGAGGCCGAAATTGCCCCATACCTTTCCCTTCTGGTTCCATTTTTTAAGAAATGTAGTTTACAGAGACTACCAGTAATGAATTCGCCTTGTCTGATCTACTTTTTTTACTTATGGATAGAAATATCAAAAATTGCTTGTGTTTTTGACGCATCGACAATAAAAATTCAATGTTGTTTTTTATTGTTGTTCCTGTTATTGCATTGCCACCACTGTTTACATGAATTCGCCTTGAAACAAACTTGTTATCACGCATTTAATAATAATCCCAATAACGGTCAATATTAACAAGTTCAGTTATAATTACCTATTACATACTTTGACTGCATGATACAAAGAAAGCAAGATAGCGCATTCAGCTTTTAAAAAATGAAATTTTCTGCGCATCTACGTCACATTAGCGTATAAGTACAGCTAAAATATAAAAACACAAGCAAACAAACATGTGTTTAATTCGCTGTTGTGACGTCATATTTAACAGTTAAATTTTGTAAACATGCGCAATGCGTAATCTTGTTTTTATTATTCTTGCTTTGACTGCCAGTGAAACTTGATGAAATTGGCTAAGAATTTGTTCTCTTAATTATTACTCATATTTTCTCAATGAGCAACCCACTTCTCTTTGTTAACATACTTCTTTTGTTATTGTTAACATGTATGTATGGTTTGTATTCCATGCTTGTTCTTACTTTCCTTAGTAATTAAATGAAATTTGATGGGATCACGTGGAATTTTAAGACGTAAATTAATTAAATTGTAAGAAAAATTAATAAAAGTGTTAGGAAAAGAATAAAAATCTATTAAATAAAGTAGTAATGTATAGTTATTAGTGAAAATATAAAAAATGCAACATAAAATGTACATAAAAGCCGTCTGCTGCGAGTGAGTTCCAGAATTTTATTGTTGTACAGAAAATGCTTTGGAAAAGAATAAATATGAAGTTATCTTAAGTTTGAAATATTGCTTGTTGTGTGAATAAAAAAAATTTGTTAATTTAAGCTATTTTACATCTAATGGGTCGATGGAGCGAAATTAGGCAAAGAAGCTCATGTTAAAATATGTATGTAAATAAACAAAATTTTTATTTTATTTTTTAACATTATCGGCGTTGCCTGATTTCGCTGTTGTCAACTCAACATCAGTTTAGTCGTCATCCGTAATCGACCCATAAGTTGTTATTGTGTTTCCCGGCTGCCGCGGCTGGGCAAGTTTCACAATTTAATTTAATATATTATTACGAACAGAAAGGCGTTTTTAAAGTATTATTTAGGTAAGTACTTTTGTTTTGATTACGGATGCTTAAAACCCAAACTATTGAAACTACATTATCGTAAAAGTCACAAAGAATTTAGAGAAAATATTGGTATCTAATTCAAGTTAAGGTTTGCGAAAGTGGGAACAATTAATGAATGACCTATTCCAAAAAATTTGGAATAGAACTACAATTGAAACAGAATAAATTATCTAAATTTTTTAAAATTGTATAATTAATCTTAAGTTTTACAAAATCTAGTCCTTTTGTTATTTGTATATGTATCAACAACCAATATATTTCTTCTTCTTGAACTTGACATTCACACGCAGGTGTGGTTTCCCCTTCCCATGTTGCAAACTTATTTCCCTTGTAAAAAAATTCTAATCAGAAATGGCAGTTCTTTGTTCTAAAAAGTAAAGAAGATAGTTTTGCCATTTATTTGGTTTTGACATAAGCTAAGTAGCCATTAGTTTTTCTTGCTGTGGCAACGTCTGCTTTAATTTGTTTTTAGCTAAGACACGTTGCTTTTTAGCTGTTGAATGTTCCGCAAAAAAAAAAAGTCTGGAGCAAGAACATTTTTGTATGATTTCAATTGACTTAAGCGTGCTGAATGAAAATAAGATATTTTTATTAATTCAATTCATTTATTATTTTTACATTTAAAATCTTAATCTATTCCCGGGAAGCCAAAAAAAAGCGAAAAGTCTACTTTTTGTAACGTAACGCCAGAAGTAATTTAAATTGTTTCAGAAAAAATTGTAAATGTATAATTTACTTTTTTATATTTTGGTGTTAAGCGCAACTAGCTCTACATGTTGCGCTGGAAATGCCCATATGTACCTTTAAGCGAGCAAAGATTTTTAAATTTGACAACTTGGAAAATAAATCAATATACAGTCGAACTTCCATAACTCGAATCACCATTATCCCAAAAAAAACTTCGACTTATGGAGACTTCGAGTTACAGAATTTTCTTGTTGAAAAGAGAATAAATTGCAAAATTGTGTACATTTTGCATTTTTTGTTTAAAACAGGCACTATTTGAAAGCTTCATACCTAAGCATGTAGGTATGTATTTGTAATAAACAATTTACAATGAAGTAAAATATCGGCATGGTTGGACTTCTAGCTGCTGTAAACCAATTGAGGACTGCTATGTCGATAATTTTGTATAGGACCTAATCCTAATCATTTTACTAAAGAGATGAGATACTGACTCAAACGAGTTGATAATTAATTCTTTATTTTTAAAAATCTATGAGACCGTACTAGCTGGGACACCATATTTATTGTCTGCTTCCTTTTTCTTGAATCCAACCTCGACTTCTTTTATAAACTTATATTTCCCTCCATCGACAATTATTATAAAACACGTTTACTTGCCATGAAATAAACACATACAAATAATTTTAACATATTTAGGCAAACCAAAAGACACACGTAATGTACAAAAAGGGATTTCCCCGAAAAAAAATAAAAATAAAATATACAAACCTGCTAAACAAGCAAAAGAAAGCGAAATTAATAAACAAAACAAGCAAAAAACTTCGAGTTATAGAATACAAATTTGAGTATTTGGTTCGAGTTATGGAGAATTTCGAGTTATGGAAGTTCGAGTTACGGAAGGAGAATTGTATGTAGTTTATTGTTTTAGAGCTACTGCCAATCAAATTGGTTCGAGTAAGAGAAAATTCGAGTTAGAGAAGTTCGAGTTATGGGAGTTCGACTGTAAGTCCAAAGCTTACTAAAAAAAGATTTATATAAAATGGGTTGCTAAATTCGCAAACGAATGCAATTTTGTAATGAAAGTCATAATCCACTTCTGTTTTTTGTAACGTCACTCTAGCGCATATTTTTGCTCATGTCTTCAAATCCTTAGGGTCGATTTTTGTATTTTTTTGTTGTAGTGCTACTTCAATACTCTGCAAATATAAAAACTTTTTTACAAATTTGTCTTCTTCATTTAATTTTTTACATTTTGTCGTACAAATATCAGGTCACGTCACAATGAAAGAAAAAAAAAATATAGTAGAGCAGGTGGGTCTTCATACAAAAAAAAAGTTGTGACAGCCACCCTCTAGAATGAAAGATATGTCATGAAGTTTCTAAAACACGCCCCAAATATAGCGCGTTTTGTTGTTTATATGTATATTGAAAGTCCATTAAAAGTCCAATCTCATCATATCGCATTTTGTTGTTCATGGCTTGACAATGGCTTCCATTTTACCTTTGGTGACTTTTTAATCCGATATCAAATTTTGAGCGCCACTTATGCCATCTCGGAAAAGAAAAAGTGAAAAAGAAAAATGGGCTTAATTTTGAGGGATAGAAAAAAGTGGACATTTGAGATGGCATAAGTGGCTCCTCGAATTTTATGTCGGATTAAAAAGACACCAAAATATGAAGCGATTGTCCAGCCATGAACATTGATATGTGATATGATGAAACCGGAATTTAAATGTATTGGAATTTCAATAGATGGTGCTGTCTTATCAAATTTATCTACTACAAGCTAGATATATACAGGGCTGCCAGGTACTTTTTTCCTTGTCCCCAAAAAATAAAAAAAAAATCCTTAAAAATCCCCAAATAAAAAAACAAAACCAAAACATAAATCCGTCACTTATTTAATACTCCGATAAGCACTTACCAATAGCCCAACATTCTTTCATATTAGCGTATTTTTGGGGCAGACATATTTGCTTGAAAATTGTCTTTAAAAAATTAAAAATTGTATGTGTTGTCAACGGTTTTAGATTCTTTTTTAAATTCTTTTTTTTTTAACACTCACTCAAGAATTATAACATAAGTTTATTAAACACTTTTTACACACTTAACAAAAATGGTAATTTTAATTAGGACCCTTTACACCGTATTAGTTGTTGATAAGAGTAAGAATAAATGAATTGCAACTTTTTTCATATTTTATATACAAAACAAAGAAAAATTAGCGTAAATAATCAAAAAAGGGAAAATATATTTAACATGTGTAAAATCCCCAAAAAATCCCAGATTTTTTTGTTAAAATCCCCAACCTCCAAATTACTTTCTTTGTCCTTTTTGTTCGCATGAAATCCCAAATTCTGGGGATAAATCCCCAAGTCTGGCAGCCCTGGCTATATATCACTTGTCTTCCATATTTGCCGATTTATCGGCATTTCGCCGATTTTTTGCCTCTAAAGTACCAAAGCGCCGATTTGCCGATTTTTGCTCAAAAAATGCCGATTGTTAACGACTTAAACATGGTAACTTTTGGTTGTTTTGGTATAAATTATTAATTTTGTGCAACACTTGTTAAATTTTTATTTGAAAAATATTAAACTATGAAGAATAAAAGAACTAAATCCAAATAAAAGAAAAAAAGCCATCGGTTAAAATTTTTTTTCTATAAGGAAAATAAAAATATTTTATGTTTGAGTTTGAAAATGAATAGACGCTTACAATAGAGTAAGGATAAGCTTAATTTATATTCATTTTCCTTCCAATCTTTCGAAAATGATGAAAGAATTTGTAGCCCAGTCAACCTAAATAAAACAAAATTTCGATAGTCCCTAAAAAATTAAAACTTGCAAGGAATTTTCAATTTTTCCAGTTAAATAATTCGAATTGTTTTGAAAAAAATATCGAACTCAAATATTTGTCTGTAATAAAAAAAATTTAAAAGAAATTACCCTTAAGTACAAAATATATAAATTTATTTTAAATTAACTACAATTTATTTATAAAACGTTTCTTTTTTTATTGAAACATTAGTTAGTGCTGCATTTTTCTGTTTTGTTATTAAAAGTATGTTTTATTGTACTTAAAAGAGGTATTTTAAATTTGCCGATTTTTTCCTGATTTTTTTAAACTAAAGTGAAAATATGCTGATTTCTTATCAAAATCTTCTGGCACCCCTGCTTGGGTTAGTGCTGGTTCACACTCTTCAAGTTTTAGCCGTCAAGTTTTCAGTTTTTTGGAGAGAGAGAGAGGAAAATAAATGGCTTTCTCTTTTTACTTCTTTCCTGAAAGCTCAACCCCAACACTTAATGATTCCAAAAAATGTTTACCAAAACATCCTATATTAAGTAGGGATACAAAGGAATTTCCCGCTTTCCCGGGATCCCGCTCCATATAAATAATACAAAGTAAACTTTGTTATTAATTAATGAAAAAAACTTTTATAAAAAAACGTAAGGGAACTTGTTTAGAAAGTAAAAGAAATGGTTCAATACTAAAAAATTAATTGAAGATTGAAATAGGAACTTGAATTATTATCACCTCACTCCTTTATTCCCTATTATTATGCTTTTATTCAGTATTATTATGCTCTGGATACAAGGTAAAAAGATAACATAAACATAACAATTTAATTCATAACACAATAATAAAAACAAAATTTAAATTAAGGTACTCAAGATATGAGATCAAAAAGTTAATTAATAAAATAGATAAAATACATATTTTAAAGAAATACAAAAATTTTTTAACGGCTTAGGAAATAACTTTCTGACACACTCAAAGCGCTTAGTAAGTCGTCAAAAAGTATATTCCTGATTTTATTTACTAATTATCATGTTTCCGCGAAATTTCGTTCATTTTTTACCGAGGTTGGACAAATAGTTAAAAGTGCATGCTTCGGATTCACAATCAGAAGCAATTTTTTCTTTTTTATAAACAACGTCTATGTCAGTCAAATAAATGTATGTCAAGGTTGATGAAAAAGTAGCATCAGACGGACTGCTTCTTACAAACCTTTTCATTTCAATAGGTCCATTTGTAATCTTTAGGACAATGTCTTTTTCAAGTTGTATGTTGTAGTATCTTAGACGAGTTTCCAAAATGTTATTTTATTTCGGTTTCCCCGCACTTCACAGGTATATAAACCAACACAAATTGAAATTGAAAATTTGTGTTTATCACCTAATAAACATATCGCTCCTTCATTGCATCATAGTCATATCCCAAAATTTTAAGTAACTTTAGCAAAGTTTTCCTTCATACCTTCTCGTATTATATCTCAAACTGAACCGAAGTTATAGCAAAATATATCTTTAAATCGGTACATTTTGAAAACTTTAATCGCATTTTGCCAAGACCGTTTGTTTTTGTAGATATGACTATGTTGGAATAAAGGAGCGGTGATATGTTTAGGTATCTCCTATTTTTAAGACTTGTTCATGGACAATGAAACTTTACTGCCTGCATCTTATTTTGAATTAATGTACTTTATTAACTCTTCACTTCACTAAATGTAATAATTATCAATTATCAACTGTTGCACTGCCCATTCTGCTTTTAGTAGATTTATTGCATTAATTTAAATACATGTACTCACTTCTTGTAATTGATCTAAACCACAACCCATCCACAGATGCTAATTTTTAGAGAATAGAAAACTAAATTTCAAAGTATAAATAGCTATTTTCTGAAATTATGAGGAATTTTTTATTTCCCGGGATCCCGGAAGTAAAATCCCGGGAAAACGGGAAATAAAATAATTGAAATTCCCGGGATTTCCCGTCCCTAAAGGAATACATATAATATAAATCGCTACTTAAAAATTTTATTTTCATATTCTTACCCGAGGATGCTTAAAAAATTGATAAATGAGGATCAAGTTCATCAAATTTAATTTCATTAAATTATTTTAATGAAGAAAGGAATTTTACAACATGAAATAAATTAAAATTTTTGATCATTTTTGTTTTTGACTTAACGGGGGATTGAACTCAGGTCAAACTTACATGTTTCGAGAACAACTACATACTCATCATCAGATTTTTTGTAGTTTTACCCATTCCGTCACTGCGACGCGTCGCGGCGATAGGATTTCAGAAGTTCAGGGTTGATGTTATCATACCTTGGGGCCTTGTGCTGCTTGAGGCTTAGAATTGCGTTCGCTATTTCAGCAGTTGCGGGAGCAGCTGTTGCAGAAGCATAATGGTTATGTAGAACCACTATCCACTGACACTATACCAGAGTAATGTTTTACCCAGATACCAAGTTGGGCGGATTTCAAGGTTATAAGGTATTCGTTGCGGCTTAGATGATAAGGGTTTTCCGTTTGAACATTTCATGGTGATTTTGTACAGGTCGCGACTTCTGTTAGTTTTGGCTGCAGCTCGCGCCTTTGTTGCAAGCCCCTCTATCTATCGACGTTTGTCTGTCCGAGCACCACGCTTAACTGCTTTGTCGATTAAATTATAATTGTCTTGAAGTCTAGACTTTTCCGTTCGGGCCCTTGCAGTGTTTAATTTTGCTTTTATATTCATTCTGTTGCTGATGAGATTCCAGGTGTCATCAGATATCCATTTCTTTTGTTCAGAATTGTAGTAACCAATCTGATTTGCTGCTGCATTGCAAAAAATGTTATTTATGCTTTTAAATTCACTAAGGGGAAGATCGTTATTCGATAAGGAGGCTTGTGTATATGCAGTTTTGAGCAAGTTTTATTTTCATTCCGCTGCAACTTTAAGTTGAATGGTTCCTATGAGAAGATGATGGTCACTCGAGCAGTTCGCAGAACGGTTGTTTCGTACATCGAGAATAGATGCACGCCATGCTCTGCTAATGCGATATGATCAATCTGGTTGTCCGTTTGATGGCCAGGAGACACCCTTGTTATCTTATCTTTTCTTTGTGATGAAGGATTGTGACGCCAATTATCAGATTATTAGCTTAACTCGTTTCTGTAAAAATCACACCGTTTCCGGTTGTTCTTCCTAAGCCATGATAACCCATGGCGTAGCCCTAAAGGCAAAAAATGTTACGTGCGCGAGTACGAAAGCGTGCTAAGATTATTCTATCATAATGTGGGTGCCAGCTTATTAGCGCGTTCTTAGCTTCTTTACTGAGTATAATCCCGACTCCGCTTGAGCGAGGTTCATCGGTAGGCTTACCAGAGTATAGCAATGTAAAACCTTCGGTTGCTAACATCTCTCTAGAACCGGGTTTTTAGCTTCTTTGCATATTTGTTCCAGATTATTGGAGTCTGATCCAAGCGTCCGCACGTCCAAATCGTGTCCGGTGTTTGAAGCCAAAGCTCGTCATTATGGTAATCAGCTGGTTTTTATTTTCATCTTGTGAGTTTTCGGTAATCATTTAATATAGGATGAGTAGCTGATTAGGCTTCTTCCGCATCCGATCTTAGAGCTGCGGCTGCCAGCAAAAAAAAAATTGGACAACAAAAAGTTGTTGAACTTATAACTAGACGTTTCAAATGTTTGCCTAAGCAATAAGTCATAAAAAGTAGGACTTTCCCGGACACTTATTTTTTCCGAGGACAGATACACAAAAAAGAGAAAAGTGTCCGGCGAAAAGAGGACGAATGACAACCCCCCTTCATGCTTATTTAAAGGCTTTTGACATAAATATTTTATTTTCTTGAAGTTAAAACTCATAATTGCATAAAGTTTTTTTCATTATGTTTATTATTATTGGCTTTTTTTTAGTACAGAATTAAGATCCGCATTTTAAATGTTCTTCGCGCTCTCCAAAACTTGGGAAGCATTAGATGTTAGAGAAAACTTGGTCATCAATCTACTTTCATTGTTACTTTTTTCGGTGAACATAAATTGTATTAGAATAACTAAGTACGTAACAATTGCCGCAACCATCTGAAGTTTTTATAAGAAATATAATTAATAAAATTTGTTAAAGAAACTTTTATTTTCACTATAAAAAGAATTAAGACTTCATTAAAAGTTTTTTCTAAAATTTAAACATAAAAAAATACTTACACTTCCCAGCAGACTTAAATTGAGACTAAAAAATTCCTTGGCTGTTATTACAAAACGTTGATGTAGAGTTTGTACCGAAAATTCGCTAACCAAATCATTGTAGTACTTATTGCCCAAAGGTTTTACCAATTTCGAAATCAAACAACCGATATGGCGACCCTGTAAAGTAAATAAAGAATAATGAGTTATAAAAAAAAATATTTATTAATGTCATTTACCTCATGATAACATTCTTCTGCATACCAACAAGATATAGAAAGTAAAACAAAAGCCAACAGGGCAAAGGCAGCATTTTGTAAAAGGCAAAAATAGTCTCTACCCTGACTTAAAACGGCCAATAGAATCCAATAAGAATTACAAACAAAGTCTACAAAATACACAGCCGTAGAGGCTAATAAAGACCAACCATAAGACTCATTGTAAATTTGAAATGTTGCATAAACTTCGTTATAGGATTTTTTAAGCATTTCCAATAGTTTTTCATCCTCCTGCTCCTCATTAAGTGGGATTACAAATAAAACATCTCCTTTAGGAGGTTTTATCAAAGTTTTAAAAACTCTTTTAAGATTACGCTCTCCCATTTCGTTCATGGTTTCGCGTATTATAATTATATAATAATTCAATTGCACAAGCCCAACCAAAAATTCCAATGTTTTGAACTCCAAAGCTAAATAACTTTGCAAGGAGCGCCAGTATAAAAGACTGGCAGTAGATTTAGTCTTAAAGGTAGTCCACATTATAATGCCATGACCGATGCCCAAAAACACCACAACAATTATAACAATTCTGCTCAATCTTTCAGCAGAGAAACGGGAATATTGAGGTTTCTTCAACTCCTCTTTCATATGATTACTTATATTGGCAAACTGTTTAAATAATTTGAGACGTTGTTGAGCAATTCCGCACGATTCTGCCAACACAGTTAGATGACCCAACATATGAGTGACATACAGTATAACACTTACTAATTCATTCAAATTGTGCTCATCACCAAATATATCATAGATAATAGCCAGATAAGTGGACCTGGCTATTTGACAGCACCATAGTAAAACAAATATTTTATAGGTTCTATAGTTATTGGTAAAGGATGATATGCCAAATGTCCACAATCCCAAATACATCAAAAGTATGGCAGTTTTATACACCTTATTATTGTGATAGGAGAGTATTGTTTTGAAAACCTGTAAAGCCATGGTGAAAGTTTTTAACTTAGTGAACGAAAGTCAAATGTATTCAAAGGTTTTTATTGGCTTTGCTCTCTAAAAACTGTCGAATCATGTTGAGTTGTATGATTGACTTAATGGATTAACTAAAGTTGCTAATTGAGTTTGAGCGTTTAGTTGCAATGCATTAGAAGATGACAAGGATATTTCAAACGAGGCCAGAAAGTAGTTTTTTTTTCAATTCATTCTAAATACTTATTATATTCAAAACCACAGGTCAACAAGACAGGGAAATAATACCTACATAAAATACATTTTTTTTCTAATGAATTAAGCGCCCCATCCATTATACAATATTATTGTTTACATACGCTATTCGCAATATTATTTTAATTTTGCCTTATAGTATTCAATTAAAATATGGCTCAATTTTCTTTCAATATAAAGGTTAACATAACCTATAAAAAAAACATAAACAACATTGTACAATATTGCCAACACATTTCATTCTCTTTTCGTTGTTGAAAAAAAAAATCAAAAGTCTTTTGATTGTTGCCAATATATTGTGCCACCTTCGAATATCACATACACATTGGCGATATAACTGTACAATACGATAAATTTAACAATTATATGGCAAGTGTATGGGGCCGCTTTAAGCACTTAAATAAGTCAGTGTTACCATCAGCAAAATTCAAAATTACACTTGAGATAAAGCAAAATTACCCAATTTAAATGAAATTACATCTGATATAGTATTGTTTATTTAATTTAATAAAAATACATTTACAAAGAAGCAGAAACACAACAAACTCATTGAAAGATGATCAATATTTGTGCCCATTCACATTATACGATTTTTGTCGTTGCGATTCTTACTTTACAGGCAAGAGGGGTGAGAGGAATTATAAGGGGTACAGAAGCGAGTGTACTCTCTGATTCGTTTTGTACATTCATTCGTTCTCTCAATTTTCTCTCATTTGACGAAAAATGTATTAAGTTGATAGGACAAAAATCGTACAATGGAAAAAAGGAAACGACAATAATCGCAACGACAAAAATCGTATAATGTGAATTGGGACTTAGTCAAACTGTTAACTGTTAAAATAAACTAACAAAAATAACATTAAAGTCTTAAAAACAATTAATAAAACTCCTAAAATAATGAGTTTAACTTACACATTTGGTTGCATATATCTAGGGAAGGTTCAAAATGGTCATTGTCATTGCTTTATAATGGGTGTTTTTAAGCCCGATAGAGCTTACGAAAGATTAGCTGTCAAACGAACTGTCATACTGATCTCACTTTTTGCTCAGGCCCATCATCATGAATAGATTCATGCTTGAAAAACGCCACCAAATTATCCAAATTAACTTTGAACATCAGTCATAGACTTTCGCAACTTAAATGCGACTTCATGATTAAGCTGACGCAACTTAAGAGAAAAAAACTGTCAATTAGACTTCAAGGCCCTGCGATGTGACACCTCTTGATTGTTTTTCGTAGGGCTGTGAAGTCACTGGTTTATTATTTTTAATTTTATTCGTGACATGCAATCAGCAATGCTCGAAAAAGAGGAACAAAATTGGACGTCTGCAATGCGTTTCGTCAAGTACAGGCACGGTGCCTACATATTTGTTTGAAATCAGTTTCAATTGGTAATGCCGTGTATTTATTTGCTATTAAAATACATTTTTTGTGTTGTCTACTATTTTAAGTTTCATGGTCTTAAAATATACCCTTTATACCTTATTTAGTAAACAAAATGCCTGCAGGGTTTTATACAACTGTCCCTTTAGTAATTCAGTTTAACAACTATTAAGGGCGTTAAATATTCTTCAAACTGAAGCATTTGAAAGCTGCCAGATAAAAATAAAATCAATCATATGTTGGAATATTGGAAACATATCATCTCCCAGGATAGGCTTTAGTTTGAATAACTTTTTTCAATAAACTTCAGGTTCTAAATCACTATGATAGGCATTTTTATCCAAATCTCCAGTCTATCTTGCGACATTCATTACCAAACTTTTGAAAATATATTTTTAATGATTGAAGTCTTTTCTTAAAAAGAAACCGAGACTTTGGTTCAGAAGACTGGGCATTTTTTATCAGCAATATTTAAAAAGAAATAAATGTATTCACTGAAATCGAATCTTGATTTTATTTGGTTATTTGAAGTAAGAATTTTAAATAACACCTGAATTACACCTAAGTGAAATTACCCACGCACTACCTACGACAGTTAAAATTTACCAAATTCGGGTAATAACCCACAAAGGGGCAACACTGAAATAAGTGCCGGTTCACACAAGTTTTTCTCATCAAGTCTTGAGCTTTTAGGAGAGAAAGGAAAATAGAATGCCATTTATTTTCCCCTCTCTACACACAACTTAGGACTTGACGAGTCAAACTTGACGTTTGTGAACCAGCACTAAGGCCGGGGGGAAGGGGGGGGGGGCTATAAAGGCAGAAAGGGATCCATCGTTTTCCAATTTTATGAACTAATTTTTTTTAAAGCATTAACCAGGGCCGTGGAGTCGGAGTCGGAGTTGAAGAGTCGAAGTTGAGGTTTTTGTACCGGAGTCGGAGTCGGAGTCGTAGTACCCACAAAAACTAGCGACTCCGACTCCGACTTTTTTGAATTAAAATTTTTCCAATATTTTTCAAAATAAAAAATTTTAATGACCAATTTCTCCAATTCTTATTAAATATCAATTCATATTTAAATATAATTTTTCTTATAATTTTATTTTAATTTGACATAAAAAAACAAATTTTAAACATAAATTGATATTTAAATAAATTAGAGGAATTGGCCATAAGAGGGTCTGCTTTTTGAAATTGTGAAGTCAGAAAATAAGGACCAGTATACTTTTCATATCAAAAATTAAAAAATTCAGATAACATCTTATTTTGACAATTTATAAGAACAGTTATATAGATTGTATCAAAGCATGTCCGTTTCTATGTTTTAATGTGACCTCAAATTTCTGCAACAAAAACCAGCGGGTTCACTATTTGAAATTCGCCAAGATATCGTTAATGAAATAGAGCCGAATTAAGGAATTTAAAAATTAAATTTGTAAAAATATTTTTTTTTTTTTATCGTATATAAACAATTATTTTTGTAGCCATGTTTATGAATATGACTTGAAATCAGCTGTAGCTCCTGTGGTGAAAGCATTAAGTGAACTACATTTTAAGTTCCAACCTTCAAGGTGAATTATAGTAGAATAAAAGGAAAAGGAACTCGGAAAAATACATTGTTATAGATATAATTCCCATCAATGTAGGGGTTAACCCGAAAAATGATTTGAGAATACTTTTATATACTTACTTTAGGACAATAATAATATTGAATTAGGAACGGAAAAATGCAATGGCGAGTTCTTGATGCCTTTAACGTCTAAGCCAATTGGACTTGGTGTTGTTTTCAACTTTTCTATCTCGAAAGCTACATTAGATAGGACTTATGGAAATTCACACATCTATAAATTCCAACAGTATAAAAAACGTTTTTTAAAAAAGATGTGAATTGGTGTAGTTTATCTCTCCCCTACATAACTATTTTTACATTTTTTAGCACTGTTTGCATAATTTTTATAAATTAATATAACCTTTAAAATATACTAAAGTTCAATGATCCCATACGGATTGAAGCAAATCTCGTTTCTTTCGAAAGTTCGTAACAAAACTCGTTCGTTCCAAAATTAAATCCATTATTTTTCTATATTTCAGTTGGTTTAAATTTCTAAACTGTTGAGTTATAAGTCAAGAATGTCATAACACTTTAGAATTAAAAAAGCTCAACTCATTTGGTCTATTGAATCGGGCCGTATATGTTTTTTACATTTTTTCCAAAATCCAAATATAATATTTTGCAGCTTTCCTACTCATATGTTAGTAACTAGTAGGTTAAAGTTCAATGCGAGGCACGTTAGAATTAAAATATCGATTTGAAATTTTTACAGAATCATTTTCTTGCTATATTTAACCATTTAACAGGTACTAAATTAAAAAAGAGTTTAAAGTCAAATAAAAACTAGTCCCTTAAATAATGCTAGGTTAGAGAAGGAGTCGGAGTTGGAGTCGGAGTCGGAGTCGTACTTAAAAAATTTCAGCAAAAGGAGTCGGAGTCGGAGTTATAACTATTTCTTAACGACTCCACAGCCCTGGCATTAACATAAATTTCTACTAATCTTCTTTAAAATCTTGTAGTATATTTAATATTTGATTTAATACTCACATTTTTATCACTTGCGTCCGTATAGTAGAATAACACGTAGACCAAACTAGCCAAAGATACCGAATTAGCTCCATTCATTACATACTTGTGAAATACCTGTTTCTTATAAACAGCCGTAAAAGTCCAATAACAGTTGCAAACGATATCGAAAAATGATGACATAAATAGAAACAATAAAGACCAACTATATAAATTATTAAAACTCAGATAGATTTCCCACATTCGCAAATATACCAAACGCATATAATTAACTTTCTCATAAACCTTGGGATCATAAGGCGTCCATATATCACTAATAAATATTGACTTCGGTTCATTTGCTTTAGCCACTGCCCGTATAACATCTCTGAGTATTAAGATTCTACGATTTAAAGTCATGATGGTCACAATAATTTGTACATAACGTATACGTAGATTTATAGTTATTGGCAGCAGATACCAAAAAACTGGACTAATTTTTGATATACCATTTATCCACACTTTAAAAGCATCACAAATCAGCTGGCACACTAATAATAGTATTATACGTGTGCTTAAACGATCGTAATTCATATTTTTCTCTACATTGGTATCCAAATGGTTGTCCAATAATTCATCCACTTCTTGTTGCAGCTGGATCAGCTTATCGAAGTACTTGGATTTTACAATTGTTTCCAATATAATTATAATGTTAACAGAGCCATTGAACACAAATGAGGCAATGCCCACTAGACCACCCACAGAGGTATCGCCTCCATTCATATGCCAATAGAACATACCGAATACTACCAAAGCCAACCATGTCATATAGCATATTCTTATTAAGCTCGAAAGCCAAGGTAAACGGGAAATTGTAAGAAATCCATTTATATAAAAAGTGTTTCTCAAGAAAATTTGCAACACTTTGTATACGAGATGCATCTTATCTAGAAGATTAAAAATAACTGACTCTAACTCGTTGTGGAAAAGGAAATATAGTACAATTCTAAAAGATTTTAAATACAATGATTAGCAAAATAGTTTATTATTAAAAAAAACACTTTATGTTTCTTATAAAGGGTGTCCAAAAATTTAGGTTTCATTTTTATTTTATTAAAAAAAAAGAGTTTTTTTTTTGGGATATTAAAAATATTTTTATTTCAAATGAAAAAATAAACGCCTTTTCAAGCCACTTGGAGAAAGTTTTCACGCACATGATGCACATACTTGTTCCTGTCCTCCAATTATTCCTGATACAGTAAACGATCCAATAAAATTTAAATTAACTCAAGTAAAATCAGCGATAGAAATGTCAACATTAGAAAATCTCTCGGACCTGACCGCTTCACAGGCTCAATGATAAGAAACTTACCTACGCCTGCTTTAAGAATCTTGCTGCTCATCTTAAATGCGATATTACGAGTTGGCTACTTCCCATTCTCTTGGAAGACCTCTACAGTTGTTATGATTCCTAAGTCAGAAAAAGACGCTAGTCAAATTATGTCATACAGACAAATTAGCTTACTATCAATCTTATCGAAACTATTCGCAAAAATATTCATTTGAAGTATAACTCCCTATCTAAATGAACACGCAATAATTCCGGATCATCAGTTCGGATTCCGAGCAAGAAATGGTACAATCAAACAAGTGCATACAATTGTTACGCAAATTAGATCAGCGTTTGAGAAAAAGGAATATTGCTCAGCATTGTTTATATACATTTCTCAAGCATTCGACAAAGTTTGGCATGATGTGCTTGCTACTCATCAAAATAGCACAAATGCTTCCTCAAAAGACTCACAAACTCCTTGAGAGCTATCTAACTGGCAGAACATTCATGGCAATATCCAAAAATAAATACTCCCCTCCCAAAAAAATATCTGTTGGTGTCCCTAAAGGCAGCATATTAGGGCCGCTACTGTATATAATAAACATAGCTGATATGCCAACAAACCCGAGCACGCAAACTTCTACGTTTGCTGACAACATAGCATTTATTAGTGGTAATCAGGACCCAAAAAATGCATTGCATCATCTACAGTCCCACATCAATGAACTAGAGACCGGGCTAGAAAAATGGAAAATTCAGGTTAACCCGGCTAAATTTGCTCACTTAACGTTCACGCTCTGAAGACAAACGTGGCCAGCTGTAAAAATTAATGTCATCACTGTTCTGGTAGAAAATAATGTAAAGTACTTGGAAATTCATATATGTAGATAGACGCTTGACATGGTCTCGTCATATTTAAGCGAAAATAACGGCTATAAAACTTAAAGCAGCTCAACTACATTGGCTCCTCGGTCGAAACTAAAATTTGTCCTTAGACAACAAAGTTCTCTTGTACAAGTCTATCATAAAACCAATGTGGACATATGACATCTAATTATGGGCTACTGCATGCGCATCAAACATCCAGAAGCTACAAAGAAGACAGTCTAGGATATTACGACAAACCGTCCACGCCTCATGGTATATTCGAAATGAAATTATCCACAGAGATCTTAACCTCCCTACTATTCAGGAGGAAATTAAAAAGTATTCAGTCAAATACATAGATAAACTAAAAGTCTATTCCAAGTACCTCGCTCGGGATCTGATACAGTTCGAAGGCCACCAGAACCGACACTTTGAGCATAGCAGGCTTTTTTTTGAAACTTGAATGCAGTTAATTAGCGGTTACATTGGTAATAACTAAAAATAAGTAAGAGTGCTATATTCGGCTATGCCGAATCTTATATACTCTTCACCATGATGAGATAAGAACCAAAAGTTATATACATAAATATCGTTCTTTAGATAGGTATAAATAAATATTAATTGAGCCACGCCAACTTTTCATTTCGTCATGCCGAAGAATATAAAAAAAAACAAAAAATTTATATATGTACCTAAGCCCGTTTCCTCCTTCGCCAAAGTTGATGTTTGAAATTCGTTTTATAATCTTAAAATCGTTTTTTAGAACATAAACAAATTAAATAAAAAAAATGAAAAAAAATTCTTTTTGGGATTCGAACTGGCAATATCATCAGACTCAGGAGAGAACTTAACAACTCGGCTACGAATGCTTTTACTGAAGAAGCGTTAAATTAAAATATATTGAGTCTATGAGCTTGTTTCTTTATTTGAGCGGCATATCATATACATGCATTAATGTGTTTGTGGATGCGTAAAATTAAACACATTACAAATAAAATCCACCACTTGTAGTGAAGGGTATAAAAAAACAACAAAAAACCACATTACCAACACTGTGTTACCATAGCCACTGTATGACCGTAGAAACCAAAATTGAATTGGTTTGTATGGTATGTTTATGTCGTTTTGGTAATACAGCGTTGGTATGGTAATGTCACGTCTAATTGGACCTTTAAAGGAAAAAATTTGAGTCAGTCGTGGTTTTTTACTCATATCTCAGCCATTTGTGGACCGATCTTGCTGAATTTCAATATGTGACATAAATGTATAATAACTTGGCCCCCATCATATATGGGGTCTTCGGAAAATCAATTTCAACGGACAGACTAGAATATATATACTTTGTAGGGTCTTACGTCAATATTATAGAAATTACAAACGGAATGACAAACTTATATATACCCTATTCACCACCTGTGGTGAAGGGTATAAAAATCAATTAGAATTAAGCTTTGAATACATATTGTTATTTTTCGACAAGAAAGATTCAATACAAAATTTCAGTTTATTACAAATTCCTTCCGGTTAAAAACGATACGTTATGTCGGTCAAGTCACCCCCCACCCCCCGCTCTACTGGCTCGGCAGGCTCCCAATCTTTTACCAAAATTCTCAATCACATTTTTATACCCTCCACCACAATTAGTTGTGAAGAGGGTATACTAAGTTTGTCATTCCGTGTGAAACTTTTTTATTATTCATCTCAGACCCCATAAAGTATATATATTCTGGCTGCTTGAGAAATTCTAAGTCGATTTAGCCATGTCCGTCTGTCTGTCCGTCTGTCCGTCTGTCCTTCTGTCCGTCTGTCCGTCTGTCCGTCTGTTGAAAACACGCTCACTTTCGAAAAACTCAAAAGAAATAAACAAACTAGGTGTCAAATTGCTTGTAGTTATCCTAAGCAGTTTGGGATTGAATTTCAGCAAAATCGGTTCAGTAGGACCAGAGCTAAAAATCAAAATGTGGAACCACCACCTTCAAAAACTTGATAATTTTGTTACAAAAATTAACATAAATGATGCAAAAATGCACGGAATGACATAAGATTTTGCACAAGTCCGTTTTATTCGACTAGAAATGACACTGTAAGATTTCGCGAAGGTCGGTCCATAATTTACCCTAAGCACCATATAAACACTACTCCCGCAAAACAGTTCAGTACGCCTAAAACCGTAAAAAATAATGCAATCATAACAAATTTTGGCTCGTCACAATTTTATAGGACTATAAATGATACCGTGAAATTTCGTGAAGATCGGTACATAATTTACCCTAGGCCCCATATATGCCCTACTCCCGGAAAACAGTTTAGTCTCCTAAAACCATAATTAATAACAAATCGTCACAGTTTAAGATAATAATAATAAAAAGACATCATACGGATATTACTCCTTAAACATTCGAACTGTCGGTGGAGGGTATCAAAGATTCGGCACAGCCGAATATAGCACTCTAACTTGTTCAATAAACTGTTGTCAATGATTGATATCCGCTCGATAATTTTGTTTTTAGGCCGATGAACTATTGTGGGATTATTGCTGTACCCATTTCGATTAAAACAACCCCACAAAAAATAGTCTAAAAGTGTCAAACCGCAAGAACTCTGTGGCCAATTCACTCGTGCTCTACAAGAAATAATGCAATTTTCGAACTTTTCTTTTATAATATCCATTGTTTTTCTTGCTGTGTGGCAAGTGGCACCATTCTCTTGAAACCATATATAATCTACCTCAAATTTGGACACCCTTAATCTTTAGCAGTAATCACTTTTAATTACAAGAAACTTGTTTGATTTATAAGTTTATTTAATTAAATAAATTAATACTGCAACAGCCCTACTGTGATTGCCGTCGGTCGTGTTTGCTTGTCGCTCTGTAAAGCTTTAAAATTTAAAGTGTTTTAAGCTGGATTCACCCATGCGTTCCGAACAATATTTTTGTCCGTACAAAATTTTTCTTATATTGTGTTTGACGTCTTACTTTTGAGAAAGAGAGAAATTATTCTGTTCGGAAAGGTTTTTCTTAAATTGGTTTAATTTAAATTTTTGTTCAAAACAAAATGAACGGAGTTGCCACTTTTTTCAATTTGTACAAAAAGTTCAAATGATTGTTTTTTGCTGAATTATTAAATAAAAAAAAATAATATAATTAAAAATAATAAAATCAATTTCCTATTTTCGTCCATTTTCTTTAACACACTTTTAGAAAACAATTCAAAATAAGTTATTTGCTAGTTGTGCTGCCATTTTGTATTATTGTTTTGCTTTGTTTTTGCGGAAAAATTTTCCGAAATGGGTGAATCATTCTGCAGAACACTCTCAGCAAAAAAATTACTATCCGGACAAAAATATTGTTCGGAACGCGTGGATGAATCCACACTAAGTCTGCATAAAATTCTCCTGAACCATTTAAGATATCAAAAATTTTTAATTATTATAATGTTTATTATTTACATATTTTTGTTATATAGTGTTGTTATACCACCGTTTAGTAGTATACCGATCGACTTAGCATCACTTTGTGAGTCGATCTAACCATGTTCGTCCGTCTGGCTGGCTGGTAGCCTGTCAATGTAACCTTGTGCAAAAATTACAGGTGGCAATTTTGAAGATAAATTGCTGAAACTCGGTATCTTCGTCTTAATTGTCATAAGGACAAAGCCTATTCAAATTGGTGAGAACCGGTTCATAATTTTACATGGCACCAATACAAACTTCTTTTCGGAATAGTCTTTGTGCCCATAAAATATCGTATTATGTAGGTATTTATATTAAATTTGGTCCAAAAATGTAATTGCTGCTTGAAACTTCTAACCAAATTTTTTTTAAAGTCGGTACATATTTGTCCATAGCACCAATACAAATACCACTTTCAAAAAAGGCTTTAAATGCTGTAATGTGTTATAAATGTTGGTATTCATTTAATATTTGGTAACGATAACTTTTATAAGAGCTACTATTTCATGGTCAATTTTGTACTGGTAGGTCCACTTTTAAACAAATGTCCCATACAAACTTCCTTTCCGAAATCACTTTAAGACGGGTTCCAAATTGGGTTCACTCTCGAAAATGTGTCTGTATATACTGTGGTGTAGGGTACGAACGACTATAGTTTCTTACTTGTTTCTAATTTGAGTATATTGTATGGTGAATTGGTAGTTTTTTTTTTTTGTAACTTAGGGTGAGGTTTTAGCTTCATTCATATGAAATTGTATGAGTATAATAAGATACGTAGTTGTAGCTCCTACAATCTGGAAATATTTTACAAGGGGATTTTTACTTTAAGAAATATTTTTGAACCATGCTTACCGTGTAAAGAAGCGTACAGTCGATACTGAAGAAGCCAGCAGCAGTTATAGACATTTTCTGATGCAACAATTGTAACGAGAATTGCTGAATCTATAAAGAAGAAAAATGAACTTAAGAAGAATGACATTTCAAATACATATCGCACTTGTTCAACAATAGTGAATTAACTCAAAATGTAAAAACTTTCTGTAGAAACAAAACCATTTTTAATTTTACATTAAAGGCATATGAAACAGAATTTTTAAGCCAACTGTTTCATTACCAAAAAGTAGGCAAAATAACAGGATATTTTTACAGGAATTAGGTATGAATGTTACGTGTCGATTTTTTCCAAAAAGTGAAAAAATAAAAATTTTGAGTTAATACCCTATTGTTGAACAAGCGCGACATGTACATATTGAGCCATAACTGCAGAAATAGCTCAAGCGACATCATTTTCAATTAATTCGCGAAACTTGCATCGTCTCCTAAAATTTAATGGTCATACAAGCTACCGTTTCGATTTTATAGCAAAAACAATTTTAGTTCAAGCGCCATTTCTAGTATGTATTCTTTTTTTTTATAATAAAAAAACCTTCTCTTGTAAAATTTTGTTGTCCCTTAAGCTTTACTTCATTTGACCCGCCATTTTTGGAAATTATGCTTCCAACAAAACTGGCGGATATCTTCTAATTGATTATTTCTTATTGTAAATAATTCCTGAGACGTCGCCTTAACTGACAGTGTTTTGATTTTAACAGTGCTAAGCTTAAGTCCAGTCGCATCTGTTGTTTTTGTTATATTTTGCAAATTTGTTGTAAGATCTGAGTAGCTGTGTGCTAATAGGCAAGTAATTCCCTTTCTGTTTTGTAGGGCACTTTAAAAATCTTTGTCTAAGACTATATTAAATATTAGAAGTGGTAATAGAACACAATCTAGGGAGCACCGATTTCCACTTTTACCGTCCTGATTAACGCTTTGCCATGCTAAATTCGACAGCTAACATTGTGGTAAAGGCACCTTATAAGTGCTGATGACACTCTAGCGGAGATTCGCTTGGCGATTATTTAAGCAATGAACTTGTTGACCATAACAAGCAAAGTTATACCACAAAAATTATTTGGCTTAGTAATATCTCCATTTTTCGGAATGTTTATTATTATGCCTTCTATCACTTTGTATAGAACTTTAATTTTCTTAAAAGGTAAGGATGATTGGGAGGATTATTTTGGCGCTTGTTAAGATTCTGCTTTTAATAATTTAGCAGAGGTTCCGTCTACACCTGGTGACCAGTGATGCCAACTTTTTTAGAGCAAAAAGCACCCTACAATTTAAAAAAAAAACACTAAAAAGCACTATTTCGAACAAAAAAAAAAAAAAAAAATACGTAAAAAAAGCACTAAGCCAATTTTACAATTTAATTGAACACAAAACAAGTTGCATTCGGTTGTGCCGAATATTATATACCTCAAACATTTAAAAAAGGCAACGGCGTTGATGAGGGACCATAATTAATATATTTACATTTGTATATAAACATTTTGAAATGTATTATTATTATCTTCAATTAAAAATAATATCATCCAAATCATTTGGATCATCATCAGCTCAGTTTAAATTGGCCATTAAACAGTTTTAAAGTAATACAGTGCGAGTTCGATTTTCGTAGCTTGAAAAATCTGGCCTGTTGCAATTACCAAAAAATTTGCAATGACCGACCATTGTTTATAAGACTTAATGACATCCCATATATTAATAAAAAAAACCTTATATTTTATCGTTTAAACAAATCTAAATTAAAATGGTGCAAAGTTGATTGAAAAAATTGGCGTATGATCTATCCAATTATTTTAACCGATCTATGCTTCTGAATAAAGAACACACATAAGGTGCAAAATAGAACAAAACATGTATGCTTGTATTTTTATACTAAGTCAAACCTTTTTGCAATAGCACTAGAAGTAGAATTGCACAACACGCGGTTATTTGGAGACGAGTGTCGTGCGTTTGAAAACTAAGGCCATGAAAAATGGCAGGTTACACAACGCTCGTTATAGAAGCAATTTCTGTCAGCTGTTTTTAATTTATCAAACACTAAGCTTATACTAAGTTACGGCTCTTTTTTTGTTTTTAAAGTCTTTGCGTTCTTTTGTACGGTTTCCGACTGCATGTTTTTTAACATTTCAATATGTTTTTTCTACATGACTCAAAATCGTTTTTTATTTTTCCATTCACAATTGCTAATATATTCCAAGCCATTTTTTATTTTTGAAACAGTGTCTACATCTTTAAATAAATGTTTACCGAAAATAAATACATTGTTTTTATTACGATAAATATGTAGAAAGCCTAGCTCTAACCTCGTAAATAAAGCTTTTGCTAAAACGAATGCAACTTTCTTTAATCACTTTTTTTATCATTTGAAATCTTAAAATCTTTACAGGCCTTCTCAAAATTGTACCGCAAATATCAAATCTCATCTAAGTCATCCTCTATATAATAAGTTCTAAAAAATAGTAGAAAAAAATAAAAATTGTAAAAAGCACTAAAGGCACTTAATTTCTGTAGCGGTTTTTTTTTATTTTCTTATATCCGTTACCTACTGTAATAAAATATTATAGACGACATGTTTCAGGGAGTTGATAAATATTTTAAAAACTATTTGCGATTAGTTTCCTACTTACCACCGAATTGTGATTGTCATTCAAAATATCGATATCCATGCGATGTAAAAGAAAAGCAATTTTATTAGTCTGGAATTTAACAAAAGAAAAAAAAAGAAAAAAATTATCACCGAACAAGTAAGAGCGCCGAACCTTATATACTCTTCACCATGGTGCGATAAGATAGGAAAGATATATAAATACCGTTCTTTAGATATAAATAAATGTTTTTTGTGCCACGCCTACTTCTCGAGTCCCACTCACAGTTTGTCGAATGTTGTATAGTGATAACCAAGGTGCTTGTACTTAATTTGGAAACGTTCTCCAGATATATAAAAAATAGCAACAACAACAATGTATTTATGGGTAAAACGGAGCATGTGTAACATACATAATATTTATATTATTTATTTAAAATGTATTATATACAATCCAATTCCCCATTATATCAAGGTTCTTCGGAAAACCCATTTATACAGACAGATGGACATCGTTTAATCAACTTCGCTTTCCATAAGGGCCCAGAATATACATATGTATATACCTTATAGGGTCTACTTACATTTTTAAATATAACCTTTCCAACTGTGGTGAAGGGTATACAAACTGGTAATTGAATATTTTTAAGATTTTTAAAAACTTACAGTTTGCACCGTTCTCTCACACAGTATTGCCAGCACTAAAACATTCACCAAATGTGGTATGGACCAAACAGCACTGCCGGCTATAAGCAAAAAATCATTTCTCGTTGAATGGAAATCTTGAAAATTATAAAAAATCCAATAGCAATTTGATGTAATCGAAATGAAATCATTTCCGACATTGATTAACATGGATACACCAAAATAACTGTTTAAAATTTCACTTAAATTAAACAAACGATTGTAAAGATCACGTACAATAAGTAATTTCTTCAATTCAGGATTTTCCATATCACATCTTCGCTTTTTTAATACGGAAGATTCCAGTAAAGTAAATATATGGTTGGGATTAAACGGTAAATCGGGACTGTTATTGTCGATAACATCCACTTCTTTGGATTCACATTTATATTTTTTTAGATTTATTCCGTTTAAAACATTTACCAACAAATCAAATCTATGTTTTAGTGTACACATACTGATAAACATTTGAAAATATCTTATGCCGCATATTAACAAAGGCATAAGATAGAATATCCAGAAGAGTATAAAGTTTTGTTCCTGAGACACTAGTTTGGAAATTAAAATAAAGAATTCAGCGGCTAAATATACGAAAGCCATTATTACAAATCGCTGTATGGTGGTGCGGCGAAATGTTCTAAAACAAATAAATTAAAAGAAAAAAGTGAGAAAAATTGTTGAAAAATTTAAAGTACAAAACCCTTTAATGAATAAAATGCCAATTAAATCAACTAACAAAACGTTTAAAAAACATTAAAAAGGAGTTTTTCCTTACTTACTTATTATCCACATCCACATTAAGAGAACGTTCAAATATACGATCAATTTCCTTTACTTCTTCATACATTCTTTTTTGCTCTTCCCTTCTAATCAAAGCCTCAGCTATTGATACTATATGAGCAACGCGTATTCCAACCATTTGTATAAAATCCACTGTTTGACCGACATCATTATCACTCGTCTTGATAAAATCGTCATCCGTAAAAAGACCATAAAGTGTAAAAGCCACAGAAGCCAAAATCACAATTATGCTATAAATTTCCAATAGCCGTGATCCCTTCAAAGTCCATGTCTTGCGATCTATATGGCTCGGCATTAAATTTGTTATTTGATAAAAAATGTGTAGGCCCAACACTGTTTCCAAAATATTCATTTCTTTAAACAATCTAAGGTTTAAAATAAATATAAAATTAATGTTAACAATGTTTTACAATTGAAATGCGTGCGTGCTCTAAGTTTAAAAATTATAGAACTACTATTTATTTTGGTCATTGCAATACGCTGTTATTTTGTTTATTGTTTGGAGTTTCTTACGTCAAGTGTCCATTAATCCATAATTATTTCTTATCAACAAACAATTAATATTTAACAAATTAATAATAATAGTAAAACAATTTTGGTAGATAAGTTTAATAACTATAAATATTTTTTAAATACATGGGAAGAAAAAGTTATAATTTCTTACAGATTTGGATTTGTTAAGATTTTCTGATAAAATTTAAATTTAAAAGTTTAGAACTAAACGAACCAATGATTTGTTTTATCTATACATACAACTTGATCTCTATACAAAGGAATCATAATGATGGCCTCAACTAGTCTAGACTTCACCTCTAAAGATGATAGTTTTCTAAAAGCGGCCTTGCTATCCGACATTATAAATAATATGAAGTCCTTTGCCTTGCTCCCCAGACATTCCCCAGTAAATTTGAGGATAGCGTAAATCTCCTCCTGAAAACTCATATGTTGTTTGGCCCTAGGCAAGCCCATTTGCGGACGCAGAATGAGGGCCCCACTATCACCATTCGTCTGTTTCGGATTGTTGCTAAAACAGATATGGTATGCGGGCTCCCGCCACCAGGCCCCTATAAGGACATTGAAATTCCTATCCAATAACAGACTCGACAGCATATTATCGCCAACCAAAACAGACGGATGGATCGTTTTCAAGAATTTTAAGAATCCGCTTGTTACCCACAAAGTCACGTGCCCTAAAGTCTCGAATGCGCAGCATCCTGGATGATGATGAAGGAATATGCGGGATAGCTCCTAAAGATTGAGTGTGAAAGGTCTTCATGGCATCCGTGATCGATATACAGATCAGGCGATAAGCCATATCAAGCATTTTTTAGGACTCAAAACTAAGAAAATGTTGGATACCTTAAGGGATTAGCCAGGAAACTAAGTGGCTTTGCAGTCAGGCCTCTATATTAAAACGAATTTCGTCAAAATAGAGGATTTTGCAAAATACTTCCTTTGTCAATGTACCCCACTTTCGAACTTTTTTGCTGTTTTATGAATTTAAATGGCATTTAAGTATTGTAATATTAGGCAACGCTAAGACTGATATCACAATTTGGGGCTTCTAGGAGTTGTGCCTTGAATTTGAACCTTTCTCTTGGCGCTGCACTTTTCTGAAATAGATATGAATCATCAGTTTTTATGTTTAAAGTTTATATTTAGCAGTTCAGTTGCATTTTTCTTTCAGAGGTAACAAAGGTTTTGATATGTTTGCTTTTAAGTTTAACGGCCTTATTTATGAAAAATAAAACATTATTAATTACAGGTTTATTAAACCAATAACCTACAAAATCCGTTTGATCAACCCTTTATTAACCTGTTTAATTTTTTATAAATAAGGCCGTAAATAATAAGTTTCTTACACCTAAAAACTTTAAATATTTGTTGTTGTCATAGATGGGGGTACTGCACTAATTTTGCAGATTCAACACACATTTAGTGATAGTGCAAAAATATTGCAATCATTTTTTTTATGTTGAGTGATGAATCGAAAATTTGCAGCAGTGATATTAAACAATTTTGCACTCAAAAAAAAAAAAAAAAAAAAAAAAAAAAAAAAACAGAAATAGTTTGATTTAAAAAAAAATCACTCATTTAAGTGCAACTAAAAATGTTGCACTAAATTTAAAATCAAAAACTTGTTTCTTCATGATTGAAACCAATAATTATACCGTTATTGACAAAATTTCATTTTGCTTAATGTTCAAAAACCATGCACATACAAAAAGTAAAATTTTTTTAAATTTAGTAAAACAATATTTGTATGCAGGTTTTTTGATTGCAAGTCCAAACTTTGCACTATTTGAATTGAGTGCAGATTTATGCATTCAATCTAAGTTTAGTGATAATGAAAAAAGTTGCAATATCACTAAATTTTTTTAAGTGGTAGTTAAAAAAATAAATTTTTTGCAGTTTTATTTAGTGATAATGCACTGCTGATTTTAATCAATATTTAGTGCACTTCCCCCAACTATGGTTGTTGTGGTACCAAAGAGTTCAATTTCTTTATTAATGTTTTAAATGAAGTTTTTTGACCTAATTTTTTAATTCCAGTCAAAGTTTTTAATGCAACGAGATACATTTGAAAGAAAATAGGGAATAGGGCGTTAAATAGGGCAAGAGGGGTAAAAGCTCCCCCTCCCTAAATCTGCTTAACAAATCGACCAATTTTCTTGAAATTTTGCAGGAAAATAGTGCAACATCTCTAAAGAACTATTATTTAGGGCGTGAAATAGGGTAATAGGGGTAAAAGCTCCCCCTCCCCATTCTTTAAAACTAATCAACCGGGTTTCTTAAAATTTGGTATGCAGACACTGTAACATTTGAAAAAAGAGAATAGGGCGTGAGATAGGGCAATAGTGGTAAAAGCTCCCCTTCCCCTTTTAAACTAATGAACGGGGTTTCTTAAAATTTGGCATGCATACACTGTAACATCTGAAAGGAAATAGGGAGTGGGATGTGAAATAGTGCAAAAAGGGTAAAAGCTCCCCCTCACAATATCTTCTTTACTAATCGACCGATTTTTCGGAATTTCGCAGGCAAATAGTGTTACAGCTGAAAAGTACTATAGCCTATAGTTTTTATTATTTAGGGCGTGAAATAGAGCAAGAGGTTTAAAAGCTCCCCTTCCTATATCTGCTTAACTAATCAACCGGTTTTCTTAAAATTCGGCATGCAGACACTGTAACATCTAAAAGAGAACAGGGCATGAAATAGGGCAACAGGAGTAAAAGCTCCCCCTTGCTATATCTTCTTAACTAATCAACTGATTTTCTTGAAATTTGACAGGCAAATTGTGTAACATCTGGAAAGAACTATAGACTGTAATTTTTATTATCGTCTTAATTAATCAACCGGTTTTCTTAAAATTTGGCACGCAGACACTGTAACATCTGAAAGAAAAAAGTTATATGGCAAAACAACGTTTGCCGGGTCAGCTAGTACAAGTATAAACAATTTTTTTATATTTTGACATGAGCGGCGTTGCCTCATTTCTCTGCTGGCAACTCAACTTCAATTGTGTTGCAACCGTAATCGACCCATTATTTCTTTAAAACTATTTATCAACACTTTTTCTCTCGGTGTATTCGGTTTAAGTAGTGCATATGTAAAATAAGTAGACACGATAAATTTTTTATACTTAATTAATGCTTAAATTTATTGATAACAGTTAACTTTGCGAGGCTTTACTCGTTATTTTATTTACCGTTACTTAATGATATTCGAGAGGATTTGTTAAGCGTATAACGGTTAAAACAAAACTGACATTATTTTATTCAACATCAAACTCACTTGAATGCTTCGTATAAATTTTTCATATTGTTTAGATTTTTTGTTGTTGGTAATCTTTAGATCCCCCACTCCCAATATTTGTCAAATCAATCATTTAGTTCTTGTATTATTATTGTCACTGTCTAGTATTTAATGTACATTTTTTATTAACATCATTGTCAAGTTTAATCAGCTTGGATGTTTAAGAGCTTAATATTTAGTTATAATTATTATTTTTTTTTTGTTTGCTTGAACTCTTAAAATAGTAATTGTAATAGAAATATTATTTCTAGCTGTTTATAAAGTGCTGACGAAAAGCGAAGAAAAATACATTTTATTTTTAACAGAATTAAAAGAAAATTATTGGCTGAGGGAAAAAGTTTTGTGATTATGAGTATTAATAACATTTAAAGTTATTTACAAGGCACATTCATTTAGAATAAACTAAAGTCATGGTCACACTTAACAAATATTTAACTACCTTATGAAATATCAATTAACATTTTATAAATAAGATATTACTACAATTTATATTTGAAATAAAACAAAAAAATATTGTTGAAAAATAAGTGGTCACGGTTTTTTTGGGTTTGATATTCAAGCATTTGTTAAGTGTAAACATAGCTTAAGTTCATATACAAAAGATCCGCTGGGCCGATGCATACCTGTTAGGCGTACCCTGCTAAAGCTTAGTTATTTTTTTTTCTTTGCAATTCCAAAAATTAAGTGAACAGTTTTTGGAGCTTTGTTTTAACTAATTGAAATCACAATTGCTCTAATAGATTTTTACTTTTACAAAAAGAGTGGTCTAACCATATTGCACGATGTGAATTGTGAGTCACACCTTAACGTCAAGTTTTTTGCCCAAACTTAATTGAAATTTTTTTTTTCAGAGTTTGACAAACTCAACAATGGAGAGGTACACAATTGGGTAACGCGTTAAGATTGTTGAAGCCTTTTACGAAAATGGCGGTTGAAATCAAAATGCATTTCGTGCACTTTGTGATTTTTTTGGCCAGCATAATTGACCAATTAAGTTCACAAGTGGGAGAATTGTGCGCATGTTTCAGCAAAACAGGACTGTAGGAAATGTGAAAACACTGTTTGGTGCGGTTTATAGGCTGGCGGCGTCATCGGGCCGTACTTCAGCCAACGAAACAATGGCTAATTTACGCGAGAAATTCTATTGCCGTGTTATCTCACGTCGTGGCGATGTTAATTGGCCGCCATGATCATGGGATTAGAAGCCGTTG
The DNA here is from genome assembly GCA_963931875.1 of Pollenia griseotomentosa. NCBI lineage: Eukaryota > Metazoa > Arthropoda > Insecta > Diptera > Polleniidae > Pollenia > Pollenia griseotomentosa. Next base: position 172,232,049 of record OZ007563.1, read on the forward strand.
GATTTCTTTCTTTGGGGATATAGAAAAGAAAAAGTGTACGTCAATAATCCAAGAATTACACAAGAGCTATAGGATGAGATAATTCGGCACAATAACGACATTAAAGCTGAATTATGTCTCGAAGTCATTAAAAATATGGACTATCGGATAGAGGTATGCGACCGAAGCCGTGGGGAGCCGATATTTCACACATAATCGTCATAGATCCTTCTATCATAATTTAAAATATTAAGATAATTCTCTGAAAACTTTTTGTTTTATTTATTTATTGATTGGAGCACCCTTTACAAAATTGTTATAATTTTTGTTCAAATCTTTCTGTTTACTACCTGCCTGTGTGCGGTTACTGAATTATAAATCAAAAAAGGCTTAAACGCTGGTTTAGTTGAACTAAACTTAATCCTGAAGCATTTTCTGCTTTCTTATAAAACGTCTTTTTAGCTTGAGCTTTTATATGTTCTATTGTCTATAATAAAGTTTTCAGCTTTCAAACCTCTTAAGAGGCCCATACACTTGCAATATTATTGTATATTTTATTCGCCATATTATTTCCATTTTGTCCTGTATTATGCAATAAGTGTCACAATGGTTTTATTTAAAATATGGCTCAATTTTCGTTCAATATAAAGGTTAACATAACCTATAAGAAAAACATAAACAGAATTGTACAATGTTGCCATACATTTCACTTTCTTTTCGTAGTGCAATAAAAATCAAAAGTCTTTTGATTGTTGCCAATATATTGTACCACCTTCGAATATAACATACACATTTTCGATATAATTGTACACTACGTAAAATTGAAAAATTTTATTGCAAGTGTATGAGCCGCTTTAAAGTTTAAAATAAAGCTTTTATTGAAAGGTTTAAGGCTTCTTTTGAGGCTTTAAGCCTTAAATTATTCTTATAAATTTATAGAATATGTTTTAAGCTAATTCTTTCAAATCTAATCTTTTTAAATTTTTATATTAAATTGTTCTTTTCAAAAAGCTTATGTGAAAAAAAGCTGCTTAGTATGAATTTTTTAGAAAGTTTCTTTGTAAACAAAAGCTTTTGTGACTGATAAATAATAGCTTTCTTTTTATTAGAAATTTTTTTGTTAATATAAAGTAAGTGTTTTAATTTTCATGCTATAAACTATATTTTAAATAATTTCCCTTAAGATTTTAAAGCTTAAAGCTTCGTTTACAATCAAAAAAACATTTTCATTTGGTGTTCATAATAGAGCAACAATTTCTTTTGCAACCACACACATTTTGCATTAAGAAACCGGTTGCAAATTTTAGCAACAACAATATTATGCATTTGATATTATTTCTTAAAACATTTTGTTAAAATTTTCATTCAAAACTAAATAAAATTATTTTAAACGTCAGAAACAATTTCATACAAATTGTTGCTGAACTTCTAGTTGACTCAACTTTAGTTACATTTTTAAAAAAATTTTAGTTACAATTTTGTTCTTAAAATGAAAGGAAAATATATGAAATACTTTGGGAAGAAAAATGATAGAAGAAAAAACGAAATTGTTTCTCTGATTGTGAACGAAGCTTTAAGTTTTCATTAATATCACTTTTATTCGTAAAAAATATTTTAGATTTCTAAAAGGTATATTCATCAAATGTTCATAGAAAAAAGAATAAGTGCAATAAAAAATATTTCAAGCTTTTTAAGAAGTTAACAAAACGAGTTTTCTTAAAAATTTTAAAATAAAAAAAGTTGTTAATAAGGGAGCTAATCTCCCCTTTCAGCTTTTAAAATGTTTCAGCAGTTCTTTTATTTGTATTATTACTTCTATCGTTTTAAGTAAATTGTATTATTATAATTAAATGAGTAGCAAATAAAGCACAAATCTGTAAAGCGAAAAAAAATCACATATAAGTCTTTAAAGCTTTTTTTACAGTTAAAATCAAAAGTAAAAAAAAACGATTGCCAACTAAAGGAGAAGTGCCACTGCTTTTATTTTCTATTAAATTTATAAAAAAAAGTACAAATAAGGTAGTTTATCTCCCCTTTAAGCTTTTAAACTGTTTCAGCAGTTGTTTTATTTAAATAATGACTACTATCATTCTGAGTAAACTGTATTAGTATAATTAAATGAGTAGCAATTAACGCACAAATCTGTAAAGCGCAAAAATCTAATATTAAATATCAGTAAAGTCTTAAAAGCTTTTTCAATTAAACTTACCGCAAATATACAGTTTAAATCAAAAGTAAAGAAACGATTGCCAGTAAATTCTATGCGTTGATGCATTACTTGCAAAGAAAAATCATGTAGAAGATTCTTATAAGTTTTATTAACTAAAGGAAAAGTGCCACTGCATAACAAACGGGATAAAAGTAATGAAGTACGATCGACCTGCAATAAAATTGATCAGATAATGGGTGCTATGTATAAAAATATTAATACCTCTTCCTTGATAACTTGACAGCTACAGCAAAATTGAAATGTAAATAAGGCCAAAGGTAGTACAGTAGCTACTGAAGATATAGTACTATTAAAGGGTAGCAGCTTATCCATGGTCAATAGAGTCCAATATATATGGCAAGTAAAATCCAAACATTGTGAAGCACTTGCGGCAAACAATGAAGCCTGGGCAAATTCATTCATATAAGTTGAAGCTTCATATATAGACGAATATATATATCTGATATTTTTCATAACTTCTATAGACTGCAAGTATCTATAATCTATATCCAATAACTGTTTAGAATTTTCAGTTTTCAAAGAAACCACCTGATTTAATTTTTTATTAAGACTTAAAATATAAAACTTCAAAATCTTCACATAAATAATAAGTTGTATAAAACGAAAACGTATGGCCAAAATGGCCGGTAAAGCCCACCAAAAGTATCCGGCATCATAGTCAAATAAAAAGTTCAAGGTAAACACGACTAAACCGATCAAAGAAATCAAAGTCAAAATAATAAAATTCGAACGTAATTCTTCAACAATTGTAGACTTTTTAACATCAATTTTTAAAAATATCTTAAAATACACAACAATATCTTGTAGCAGGCGTAAGAAATCCGTATGAGCTTCATGTTTGGTTAAAGCCTCGTACATTATAAAGAAATGCGTTAACATTTGCGAGATGAATACAATGGTTGAGACAACCCATGATATAATAAATGTATTTATTATCTGACTTGTCATTATACCCAATACACAGTTAAGGAACAGTATAGTCATTAACAGTATTATATAGACACTAAATATATGTCGCCCACTGTGACCACAATACTTTCTGTTTTGCACATAAATGCCAAATACGGAGCAAATTGTAAGAAGTGTTCGCAAGTTCTTGTCCATAATGTAACTGAGTTTAGGTTTTTTTTTTAGGAAAATGACAATAGCTTTTAATGTTTATTTCATATGAACCAGGATAATTAATGGTTAAGAATAAATTATAGTTAGTTTTAATAACTTTAAAAGGAATGAAAAAATTGGGAATTCTTTTTAAAAGTTTTCGAGTATGTACAGTTAGGCTTGCCAAACGGCCTCGATTTTTCTTGATATGGAAGAGTTTTTAGTGTTTGTCAAGAATCCAGAAGAATTGTGTTTTGTCAAGATGTTTAAAAGTCAAAAAAAAAGTCAGTTTTATTTTTTAAATTTGTTTACAGTTTTCCTTAAACAAGGCTGCGTTTTGCTCAAGTGTATATGCTGAAATAAAAAACCAAACTAAGTTTCCTTTATTAAACAATAATAATTTGACAACACTAGAATGCCGATTTGAAACAAACACCCGAATCAAGACCAGGGGCCAGATTCTGGCATTCGTGATCGAGTACTTTCTCGATTCGAACGCCAGAATTAGGCCCCTGTATGTATTTCCCTTTATACTCAACACAAATAACGTTGGTCGGCAAAAAATAAAAAAATAGTCGGGAGCAAGAACTTTGCTCTGTGATTTTAACTGACTTTTCCAAATCTATTAACGGATTAATTCTATCACGTGACTAAAATATGGATTAATCTACCACTTTTAATGATTTATGGCTTATTTAATTCGTAATACACCTGGCTTTCTGATAAATTATATACATACATGTAAAATGTTTGCCCATATAATTTTTTTATGAATTTTTGAAAACAAAAAAAAAAAACATTAATTTTGCTTTAAAAAACTTTACAGCCACTATTTTCTGAATATCACCGAAATTGTTGAAAATAAGAAAAAACTATTGTTAAAATGACTTGAAATGAATTTTATTCCAAATCATTTTTGGTAATTTTATCTAAGCCGGACAAAACGTTCTCCGATTTAAATGATATATGGCTTATTTTATTCTATATCTGTCTTTCTGATAAATGATAAAAATGTTAAATTTTTGTCCTAAGCTTGTAGAAGGCAACCTCCGAAACCGCAGGTTCAATTGTAAAATGTTTTTAACAAATTAAAGAATGGACCTCCTAACGGACATACGCTATATAGGATTCCACTAAAGTACTGGGATGGGGTCTAGGGATTCTAAACTTCTATGTATATGTAAAAAATATAAATAATGGTTTAAAACGAGGCTTTTTATTTTTTTAAAACTAGGACAAATATCTAACCAATAGATCAGCCGTTTTAAAACACACAGGGCTTATACTTTTTTTAAAGCTAGGAATATTAAGGGACAGAAGGGCAATTTCGGCCTTTCCGAAACTATCTTACCGACTTGGATAAAATCTAAAACTTATGTAGAACAATCTACATACAATAATACGCTCAGGCTTTATATTTTTTCTTTAAACCTTGGACCAATAGGATACAGAAAATCAATTTCTGCCCCTCCGAATCTATCCAACCGGTTTTACTTTTATAGCTGGTTAAAAATATTCCATATATTTTTATATAAAACAATTTTTGCTGCATACCAGTGTAGTTAAATAAACAGCTGACTTAAAACAAAAGCGTACAGACATTTTGATAAATTCAGGAAGTTTTTAGTTGTCAAGAATTTTGCAAATTTTAATCTGGCAAGCCTAATGTGCAGTGACTAGAGATACCAATCCCGAAATACCGATCCCGAAATATTCCCGGATTTTCGGGTATCAGCGAATCCCGGGGTTTAAATATTTTAGACCCGGGTTTTTTGGGATTTAGTTAATCCCGAAATTGTTAACCTAATTTTTTTGTTTTACCTTTTTTTATAAAAAGAAATTCATCATGACATTCCCCCTTGAGAGGATAGGGAACACAATATTGATCTTTAATAAATTAAACTTTTTATTCTGTGTCCAAGAGTTGTAAAGACATTTTAACGTGAGAAGTGCTGAAAATAATTAAAGAAGAACATTAGTTAAAGAAAAAAATGTCTTTCGAAATGCACAAAACATTTCACTGGTGCACCAAATTCAAAATTTACTCTTTACAGGGTTAGGACTATTAAAGTGTTTTCCGAGAGTGGGCATAGGACCTGCGATAACTTATGGAGCGGTTTCACAAAATTAAGTAACTTATTTTATACACTACATACATAGTTCCTACCACTAGTGGTGGAGGGTATAAAAATGTGTTTTTGTAAAAATAAGATTTTTATGGCTAAAGTTACGGTCACATATGTCAAATGTTTTCCCAATTTTTGTTTGATTGTGTTTTCCTAAAATTTGTTTAAAATAATAAAAATTTTATTTTCTGGTCACACTAAATTAATTTATTTTGCTTATTAATTTCGAATTCAATTTTCAATTATTAATTTTAATTTATTTTATAAAAACTTGAATTAATCTTACAAATAAATCAACTACAAGTTTGCTCTATTCAATTACAATATTAAATATTTTCATATTCATCAACTGAGGTAGTTGAATAAAATGTAGATTTGATGGTAGTTATTTTTTAATTGAATCAATTAACACATTGCTTGAAATCGTATCCAGAATTCTTTATTTTGACCCGACATGTATCCTATATAGTTCAAGATTGTAAAATCGGCCTAAAATTAAGAGTTATTGATCGTTTTTCAATTAATAAATTTTTTTAGGTAAGATTGATGTCAAAGTAGCCGTTATAGGCGATGCCGAGTTATGCCGCTATAATTTGCTACAACAGCACTGCTCATGTTTCCTTATGCCATATATGTCATCTTGTAGCATAGTTTTAGCACAATCATATCAGCTCGCAATGGTTCTTGGTAGCTGCCACCCTCACTCACATCAGCCTTAGTAAATCCCTAACACCTAAACCAAAATCAGTACGGAAAACCCTGTTCTATTAGAGTAGCGTCAACGTTGTCCATTAAATAGTGAAGTGGCTGCCACTCTTAAAAATTTCGATATTTTAAATCCATTTAGCGGTTTTAAATCCTTTTAAATATCTCTTTTGTGGGGTTTTTTAAACAAGGTAAGCAGACATTACTATTCAGTTTACAGTACAACATTGGCGCTCTTATTTAAATGTGTCATTTTAGCGTTAAGGCTAGGCGCTAGAAAACGTTACGCTTAACATGCTAATTTAGCTTGGTATGTTAATTAATAAAAGGTCATACTTACTGTTAAGGCCTTGTTACTCAAACATTAATGTTAGGGACACGTAAACGTTGCGGTCAACTTCAATGGTTACTTAAAATTCGTAAGCGTGTTGAAAAGTGTTAAAAAAAAAGAAAATAATAATTTTTTATAGCTCTTATGGCGTTTTCTTTTCTGAGTAAAATTCTGCATTAATTCTGTGTTATTTTAAAATTGTAAAGCGTTCTTTTCTGATGATGTTCCCTTTAAAATTGAAAAAATGCTACATGTTCAACACTCGTTTTAATTAAAGGGTCATGAGAGCAGCACTAGATCAAGGCGAATTCAGTACAAGGTGGTGGTAAGTTTTGAGCCGTAAGCACTAACAATGCAATACAAAAAAATCTGTTGTTTCTGTGGGCTTTGGATTGTTTTAGTCTTGCCACCACCTGTAATTGAATTTACTTTGCGCTAATTGTACTTTATTGTTTGATGCCGAAATTTGTGTTTTTTTGTAAACGTAAAATATGAAACACTTCTTAAAAATTAGGGGTACATTTAAAAATGTTGCCAAGTCACATGTAACACTTATGAGCAATTTTTTTTTAGAAAAGAAAACGCCATTAAATGCATGCATTTTTTTTTTTTACAAAAAAAAATTTTTCTCCAAATTTTTACATTTTAATCAGGCTAAAGTTTATCAAATTTAATTTTCATTAAATTATTTTTATGGAAAAAGGAACAACGTGAAATTAATTAAAATTTATTGATAATTTTTCCGGGGGAACGTTCACGGACAGGTCGATTTGACGATGACGCCAATATCAGGTTCATCGGATAATTATATGCATATCCAGACTATGAGCACAGTGCAAAGAGCTTTAAACCCCATTTATGGGTCTTGCTTGGTAAGTACTGCTTTATAACATGTGATATCTTATTGGAACACATTTGCTCATCTCGAGAGTCTTTGTTTCAATGGTGCACCGCTCACAAACAATTTATTCAAATGTTTCACAAAAGCTCTTATTTTATGAAGACGGTCCAACAACAACGGTGACCAACAAACAGCTAATACTTCCAACCCGGAGAAAAATTTTAATTATATCAGAATCATCTGCAAGGCAACGGTCGTTCACGTAAAACTACCTACATATTTATACATACGTTTTGAGTGTAAAACAAAACAGCTGATCCGCAACGTTTACGTTTACGTAAGAGTAACGAGGCCTTTATTCGATAGTTAACCGAAAACTTTTTGAAATGAAATTCGTATTTTTCACATAAATACTTTGTTGTTGTTTTTTTTTTTTGTCATTTTTATTAATTATTGAAATATAATGGATTTTTGGTTTTTCTTGAGATAAGCTTGTTGTTTTTTTGGATTTGGGTTTTTTATAATATGTAATTTAAATTGATTTTTGTTCTTTCTTTTTTTTAAGATATATATATTTTGAATTCATTTTTTTATTTGGTTTTTTGTTATACTTTTTCTCATAATAATTGCAATTTTTTTATTTGTGTTTTTGGAATTTTAAAATTTTAATTTGAGGAGATTTTTTTTTGGTATTTTTGTATTGTAATTTTTTAAGTTTTCTTTCTTTTTATTACTCAAAATATTATATAATAATTTTTTTTTTCAAGGGGTTCTTTTAAAAGCTATTAAGTTTGTTTTAACAAATAATTTTTAGTTTTTATCATTTTTAAAATTTGAAGGGATTATAAGGCATTAGAAATGAATAAACAACTAATTAAGGTTCTTTAGGCGTTTTAAAGAGATTTTTTTTTGATTTTTAATAAATATTTTAAGCTAAAATATGTGTAACAACTAAAAAATTTTGCTTATTTCAAAACAAAAAATTATGTTTAACAATATTTTCAATATTTTTTTTAAAGCAACTTAAAAATTGTGTAAATACTTGTTTTTTTTTTTTATTAATTTTTTTTAATTATTTTGTTAATAACATTTAAAAGACATTGATTGATACGTCTTGCAAATATAAATAAAATGCTGCTTAATTAATTTTCTTTTAATGGATTTTCTCCATTTACTTTTTTTTTAAGACTTGTTTTTTTTTTTAAATTTAATATATTTGCTTTTTATGTTTGTTTGTTTTCTTTTATAAATACTTTTTTAGTTTTTTTCTTTTTTTTAATATTATGTTTAACAATCATAAATAGTTTGTTTTTTTCTCTGTTACTAAATTCATTACTTCTTAAAGTTATTAATAAATATTTAATTTCTGTTTATTTTTTTATGTTTAATTATTAAAAAATTTTATCTTCGCCTCATTTTCTTAAATAATAAAAAAAACAATATTTTATAAAAACAAATTTAAATTTAAAAGGGTAAAATCCTAAAAATAAGTAAAATTTCCAATTTTAAGGATAAAAAATCGCTAAAATGTCTAGAATTTCGTTTAGCGTTTTCTAAGCACTTGTCATCTTGAGAGTTTAAAGTATGTGTGGATGAAAATAATATACAAATTTAGAATAAAAATTTACAAAAAGTTATTGAAAATAATCACAGAAAAAATTCCCTAAAATTGTTCAAAAATTCAAGCATTAATCACAAATTAATTAATTTTAATTAAAAATTTAATCAAGTGAATTAAACATATAATTAAGTGAATTAAACGTTTAATTGATACTATTAAATTGTTTACTGGTGCAAACTTAATTAATTTTTTAATTAATACACAATTTTTTTTTAAATCAATTTTTATTTATTTTCTGTGTGAAACACAATGAAAGCGTTAACGACAACAATTTTTCTTAAAAAATTTGTAATATTAAAATATTTTGCTTAAAATTTCGATTTTTAAGCAAAATTTGAATAATATTTGCTTAGAAAATTTAAAACACGCTGAAACACAATGAATGCGTTCAAGCGACAACAACATTTTTTTCTCAAAATTTATTATTTTCACTACACATTACATTTTGAAAGGAAAATTTGTATATTATTTGCTTTAGGAATGTTAAAATAATCGCTTAAATAAAATAAAAGCGTAGAAACGATGAAAAAAATTTTACTTAGAAAATTTTTTATATTGAAATATTTTGCTTAATTTTTTCTTTTTAAAACCAGATTTTAATAATCTTTGCTTAGAAATCGCTGGAACACAATGAAAGCGTTAATGCGAAAAAAATTAATGGTATATGCATTTTTGTATGAACTGAATACTGAAACACAGTAGAAACTACAAGCGTTTTTTTTAACATTTCCTATTTGATTCAGTAGTTTTCACTTAATTTACTTATTTTTTCTTGAATTTTTCCCTTTTTTCGAAATAAATATTTGTAAAACAAACCGTAATTCTATATATTTCCTATTATTATGCAAATTATTGTAAAAATATAAACCCAAATTTCTCTTTTACCCGATAAAATTCCTTTCCATTTTTAATTTGCAAAATATAATTTTTTAAGTACGTTTTTGTTTTAATTTTTATTTTTGTTTATGGCGCTTTTAAAAAATAAATTATCACATTTTGAGCTAAAAAACATTGTATTTGTTGTTTTAGTTTAAAAAAAGTATACTTTTTATCTTGAGTTGTTCTAAATACTGTACTGGGACGGTAACCAGTTCGCTTTTTTCCATATAAGTTTTATTTAATTTGTTGGTTTTTTGTTTTCTTAAATATTTTTCCATAATTGTTTACCTAAATATTTATGTATGATGCCTTTGTAAACTGCAAAAAAAAAATTATTTATTATTAAAAAGCTTGAGTTTGCTGCTTTTTCTTTTATATTTAAATATTTTATGAAGTGTTTTGTTTATTTTATTAAAAAAAATTTAAAGAAGCTTAATTTTTCTTTTAAATTGATATTTAATATTTATTTCCATTTTTGTTTCTGGTTTTTAGTAAAAATGGTATGTGTTTTTTTGAGGGTGACATTTTTAATGAAAAAGTAAAAAAGTTTTAATTTTTTCTTTGGTTGTGTTTGGTAAAAAAAAAATAAAATTTTTTTTTTTTTTATTTTTTCTACTATAAAAATGTTTTTTATAAATATTTCCTGTTTTTATAATTATTCCTTATCGCTTTAAATCATTTTGCTTAGTTTTATTTTTTTATTCCTGTGTTAAATTATACCATATTATTTGTTACAGTGTATAATTTCTAACTACAATTCCTACAGCCGTCAAAAGCTTTCACGCTCTCTCTTTTTCTCTTGGTTTCTTTAAGAACTTCTATTTCTCTTTTTCGTTTAACTGCTGGCCCAAACTCCATTTTGTATAATGGTTTATTTGGAAATTATTTTTAATAATCTATAAGAACCAAAAGAGCTTAAGAAATTAAGAATTGTTTAAAGGAAATACGTTCATACGTTTTTGCTATTTATTTTTTTCCTTTTCTTATTTAACTTTTACAAAAAATTTTGACATAGTTTTTTATTTCAAATTATTTTAAACAATACTGTTCCAAAAAGCTTTTTTATATGTATTCAGATATAAAATCTCTTTATACAAAACATCTTTTTTTGTTATTCTTTAAAACATCTCTTTTCTTATAATCCATCTCCTATAAAATCTATAAAAACTTTAAAGCTCACTTACAATTTTTTCAAAAAGCTTTCTTAAAAAAAATCGATTTTTCAAATTATTAGATATAACGCTTTTGTTATATACAAACAAACATTATACCGAAATTTGCTTGTATATAATTCAAAAGTTCATTTCTTTTTCCATAAGCATTTTATTTAAAATAAAACTTTCTTCATCTACTTTACTATACAGCCACTGCTTTATAACTCTCATCATGCTTTATAACTCTCATCATTTGATATAAAGCTTTTATAAAAAAGCTTTTATTTGTAGAAGTTATTTTATAAGTCCTTTTTAAAAAAGCTTTTGAAAAATTATAAAACTTTCAAAAGTACTCAAGCTTAGTTTCTTAAAAAGCTTTCATTAAAAAATTTTTAAATAATACAATTTTAAAAGCTTCTAAACTTTATTGCATATATCATTCAATTTAAAGTTTTTTCTAAAGCTTTTATAAATATATAAAAAAAGCCTTAAACCTCTAAACAATTCTTTTTTTTCTTAAACTTTTTTCTCTTTTTCTCTTCAGTCTAACTTTTTCAATACTATAAATAATTAAAAAAAGCTTGGATTTTGCAAAATTTTTATTCAAAAATTAAAAACAAATTATATGTAATTAAATGAAATACTTAATTTTTAAAATAATAAGGAACTGAAATTTATTAGTAATTTAATTAAAATTAAGTGTTAAACTTAAAATATTTTTAAAAATAAAATTAATTTGTATTTAAAAATTAAATATAATTTTTAGTTATAAAAATTTATATATAATTTTTAATTATGTATTTATTTCAAAATGGCTTCTTTTAGAGAGGCTCGTTTTTATTATTTTTTTGTTTAATATTATTATTGTTTTTATAATAATGTATTTTAACGACACATATTTACTTAGTAATAATACCATTTTCATTTGTTACATTTTTGTTTAAAATAAAATAATTGTTTAAAAAAAATCTAAACAAAATGCAAAGTTTTTTTTGAGACAATCTAAAACGTTTTATATAATAGGCAAAAGTCAAAGAAAATTTTAAAGAATTTTGGCTTTTAAAGTTCTTAATTGTCACTGTTATACACACTAAAGTATCTGACGAAAATTTAATTCTTTCGTAAGAAAAAGTGTTTTTGTGACTGTTATAACAAGTCTTATACCAACTTTTATACAAAATTGTACTTGTACTAGTGTTGACAGTACAATGAGAACAGAAATGATGTCCTCAAACGCAATTTTTTTTGTTTCATAACCTTCATAACTTTTATAATTAGATGCTGGTTGCAAAAAATAACCTGTCGTACAAAGAATTTTTTTTATTATATAAAAACTTTAAAAAGCCAACCAACTATTATATAAACTCAATACCCACCCTTTTACAAACTCTTATACAAATAAGCTTGTGGTTTATTTATTATTCTTAACAACTCTTGTAAAATTTTTAACTGCTATACACAAGAATTCAAGCAATTTTATAAAAAAAAAATTTTAATACACTCTAATACACGTTTTGTTTTTAATTCAAAAACAACGAAAAGTACAAAATTTTTGAATTTAATAATCCAAAATAAATTGCTGAATTGAATTTTTACTAAAACGTTATTACGTTATTAAAACTATTATACTTTAATATACACTCATATACAAATTTAATACTATCAATTTTTGAAAAAAAAAATTTAAAGAAATAGATTGAAACGTTTTTTGCCATCTCTTATACTGCTTAATTTTAAACTTGATATTAATTTATTAAAAACTCACATTAAGAGTCTGTTACAATAGCTTATACAACTGATATATACTGTCAGCTTTTTGAAAGAGTAATTTAAAATCGATTTAAAATCAATTTAAAATCATTTTAATCAATTTTATTTCACTGATGTCTAAAATTTAAATGCATAATTTTAATTGAAAGTTAATGACTTTTAAAAACAGTTAGATAACTCTTATACTACCTGTTTTTGATGTATGTCATAGATAACTCTCTAAATATCAAAATTTTTGGGCCCGTTTTCAAACGATAATTTCTGCTTAATTTTATTATTCAATCCAAACTCTCTTATTGCAAAGACTTAAAATTTAATGATTTTAATATAAGAGCTAATTTAAAGTTTAAAGTTTTGCTGGCAATGACAAGGTCAAATATTTTCCAAAACTAGATCTTATGTTTTGGATCGATCTTATCAAAGGATTTGACATTCAGAAGAAGTTTCTATTAACATTCTTGAGAAAAATTTCAAATTTAAATGTAATTTTTACTAAAATTTCTTTAGCTCTGCTTCAAAAAAAGTGCAAAGGATCAGAAGTTTTTTTAAATGCTCAAACTGTTGTAAAACATGATATTCAGGCTATTTCACACATTCCAATATAAATGGTTTTAGTTCCGTCATTGCAATTCCGATCGAATTTGCGTTAATTTCTTTAACTTGAATTTTCGTTTTTGGAGAAGCAAAATACGGAATTACTTTCATTTTCAATTGGAATTGATTTCTGCATGAGTATATACATTTTTGAATCAAATTAAAATGTATTTTTTTTTATTAATTTAAAGAATTCAAATAATTGCTTAAAAAATCAAAAGTAATGTTTTAAAAGTATCTGAAAAGTATGTAGATTTGTTTTTTTAAATCTAGATCGATTCTTTTTTCGAAATTATTTTCAAAGTAATTCGAACTTCTTTAAAAACAATTTCGCCAAATATTTATTAGAAAGATTTCTTTGAAATTACTTCAACCCATTAAGAACTAATAAATTCGTCCAAGTTAAACGCTCTCTTTGGTTTAGAATTTGTTTAAACCAGCAAATCTATAAGTCAGTAAACTTATAAGCCAACTCTAAACGCACAAAATTGAGCGTTTAAAAACCAATACAGACCATATGAATTTGACAACATTTATCGTAGTGTTGCCACAATGTTATTTTTTAAACCATATATAATATATGGGACACTGATTTACAGCTATTGAGTTCAAACTACTTATAGATTTAAGTTTTGTTCAACTAAACCAGCGTTTAAACATTCATTGATTTATTAGCAATAACACAAATAACTACAAAACGTAAAGTGTCGGGAAAAAATTTTATTTTTCGGTTGATAAAAGGTTTTGGCAACTGTTATAACAAGTCTTATACAAACTCTTGTATGTTCCAAATTTGTTTTTTTTTCATTTAAAAATTGAAGAGAAAGTTTTGTTTAAATTGTTTTGCTGTTTGAAAATTTCAAGTTTTATTTTAAAGCTTTTTATTTTTGTATTCCTTAAGCCAAAAAACATTATGTTAAATTATTTTAAATAATATCATAAACTTTGCATTTTGTTTACATATGTAGTTATTGTTTTTGTTTTAATTTAAAATTATGTATAGTTATTAATATGTTTTCGTTTTTATTTTTTATTTTTTTCAGAAATTAATATCATTTAGAAGTTAAGGTATGTATGAATGATCTCTTTTTCTAAAGTTATAATACTTTCACATTTAAAAACATTTATTTTTTTTATTTAATTCTTTACGTTTTTTAATCTATAGAAATTTAACCAGTTTGTTTTTTGATTTGATTTTAATATATTTATTTTGAGGTTGGTTTTTCCATTTAGTTCTTTTTTTCTCTTTCGTATTTAAATACAATATGTCTTCACCTGGATATTTTTCAATAAATATTTTTTCTTAGCTCGTCTATTTTTTAATTTTTCCTAAATTAATTTTGCAGTGAATTTTCTGTTTTATTAAATAATTTTTTCTTTTCTTTTTAACATTTAAAATGAGTTTGAAAACAAATACTTAATTTTTTTTTTGCTAAATTCTACATGAAAATAGTTTTCGATTTCTTATCTTCTTTTTAAGTTTTCTTCTAAGTATTGATTTGTTTTTTATTTAATAAAAAATAATAGTTTTTTTTCAGGAAAACTTTGGTTTGTTAAACAAATAAGCGGCTTTGATAATTAACAAAATGACATTAGCTTAAAAAAAGCTGTTATCATGATAGACTCCGCCATATCTGTTTTAAACCCAAGAGCTTTTCCTTCATCATCTCCTTTTTTCTAGTCTGTGTAAGAGTATTTATTATAAGTAAGAGCTTAGGAGCTTTTATTTTATAACTTTTTTCTGTGAGTGTAAGTTTTTTAAGTGTTTTTTTTATCTCAAAAGCTTTAAAGCTTATTTATTAAATCTTTAGCTTTTTCAAAAAGCCTTAAGCTTGTTTTTTAGCTTTAGAGTTAAAAATTGAATTGTGAAAACATTTCTAGAAATTTTCTTAGCTGGTTTTTACGTCTTATTTACTCTGTAAGTCTAAAAAAATATAGGGAAACTTAATTATCCGAAAACGCTACGAACATCCCCGTGGCCTAGAACTCTAAACGGTAAGCTGAGCAAGAGGTTTCGTGATCTTGTAAATTGATGGTGCAGCGCGACGCTGAGGGTGACAAGTCAATGCGGTATTTGGCTAAGAGTTCTTCATTTTCAGCAACCCAGTAGCCTAAAACGTCGGTGTCGTAGGTAGGGATGATAGTTACATCTGTAACAACAAAATAAATTATTAAAGTAAAAAAATTTCAATATTTTAAAATTTCTTACCTAATTCTTTATCTTCCCATGTTTGTTTTGCCTCTAAAAGGGCATCGTACACTTGACGACTGGGCTCGGTTCCCGAAAAAACATAATAGCGTGCTCTCACCCTCTTAAAGAATTCGACATGCGAGTAGTAGGAGTTGCCATTGTGAGGTACATAGGTAAGATCCACATACACGGGGGTAGGCTTCTTAGCTTTGTTTGGGGATTCGGAACGTTTGCGTAAGTTCTTTTCGTTATTAAGTCTTGTCTTGGTGGCTACCAGGCGTCTTTCTTTTTTGGGTGTGGTGCGTACATCACTCTCGGCAGCCATAGGAGCAGGTGAGGGCAAGCCCAAAGGTTTACCCCATTCTTTGAGCTTATCATCTACAGTTGAAGTTGAGGAAGTGGTTGAGGTTTCAGTCGTTGTGGTTCTACTGCTGGCTGTTGCATCATCACCTTGTGTTGTGGTCACAGTAGTGGTAGTTGTGGTTACAATTGTAGCTTCTCCTTCTTTCTCGCAAACACCTTCGGTGCAACGTGACTTTTGGACGCTGCCCAACGGGAATTTGGGTTTTTCCGCACTGGCTACAGTTTGTTCGACTTCTTCGGATTTCGATGGTGAATAGGAATATTTGGCTGTGACCGAAGACATAACATCGGCACCTCTTAATTGCACATGTTCTTTGAGGGCTTGTTCGAAAGCTATATCAGCCTCTTCTATGAATTTGAGTGGTTGGGTTGTGGTGCTTTCTACCGAACCAGATGATTGAGAAATGGGTGATTCCGTAAAGGTTTGTAGATGTTTGGAAGAACCCTGTATGTTGATTGGTTGTGAAGGTTTGGTATCGAATGTGTCTGGCAGTGCTCCATAGAATGAAGTGCTCATGGGATCGGCAATTTTGTGTGGATAACCTGTTGTAGCGGCAATTGAACGAGCCGCCGAAAGTTCTTCGCTTCCGTATTGAGGAGGTATATCATCTTGGCTTTCGTCTAAATCAAAGTCGGACTTTTTGCTGATGCCAGATCCAGATCTCTGTAAATCATAGCTGGCACCGTGTGAAGAAGAGATACTTCTAGGGGAGGCAGGAACCTCATCGTCACTAAGGTAGGCAACACCGTCATCGCTGCCCGGTGTTGATGAGCGGTACATACTACGTAACATTGAAACTTCTTTGGGCAGCATGACATCACTTTTGTCACTTTCACTTGTAGTGCGTGTCGTTGTCACTGTGACTTTCTCGCCTTCGGGATCGGTTGAGTCAGTTGTGGTGATTGTCTTTTCTTCAGTCACAATTTCCTTGCCGTCAGCAGAGATAACCTTTGTAACTGTGGTTATAGTGGTAGTAATGATCTTTTCTGTGCTGCCACTTAATCCAGCCGTTTTCTCTATACCTCTGACTTCATGTAAATCAGGTAATTCGCCAGATTGTTGCTTTATCAGCGAGGAGACACTGGAAGTTTCTTGTTGTTCGGATGCAGAGAACACAGAAGCAGTCTTTTCGACTTTTTCTGTACTGAAGGAGGCTGCTTGTTCTGTGCTGAAAGAGGCTGCTGATGTAAGATCTTCTTTGGTTACCCGAGGGAAAGGCGAAGTTGGCTTTGGTGAAGATTCAGGAGTCTCCGTTAATGACTCTCGGCCCATGGGTGTAGGTATAGATTGGCTTTCGGAAGTTAAAGCTCCGGGACTTGATTTGCCACTGATATCTCGTGGTGACAAGGGCCCACTGTGTGTTGTTGTACTGCTAGCTGTATCCGTTGTAATAGTTTTTGTTGTAGCCATTGTAGATGCGGCTGAAGCTGCATCCACACCACTTATTGTAGTTTTTATAACACCAGGACTAACAGGGGCTGTTGGTGGAGTCTTACGGTCCGCCAATTCATGTTCATATGAGTGAGCTAGCGTCATTGATTCTTTAGTAGCTTGAGTTTTCGCTTGCGTTGTAGCTTGTTTGGTGACAAATTCATCTAGTTCCTCTGCCAAGGTTTCGCTAACTTTCACTTCTTGGGCAGGTTTATAAATGCTGGTTGTCATTATGCTTGCAATTGACTTTGAACGACCTTCTTTCATGCGAGTGGTAGCTTCATGGTCTTCATCATCATCATCATCTTCCTGGTCGCTGTGTGTTTGGCGTCCTTCGCTGGTCTGACTAAGAGCCGACTCGCGACGTGATTCAGTGGAGGCAGCCTTAGCTTTGCTAATGGTATCGAAGGTGCTCATTATTTCTTTAGTGGAAATAATCTTTTCGGTTGCCAAAAATTCTTCCACCGTTTGCTTTAGACTCTCTTTAGCCGATGTCTCGGATGTAGAAGACATTTTGCTGGTCTCGGCCTTTTCGGCTTTGCTCATTGCAGATGTCTGAATTTCGCTAACTATAGACTCTGAAGAACATTCTTCCGAATAAGCTTGTGAATCTTCGGTGTGTGTAAAATGTTCGGTTTTATCTAAAGTTTCTTTGGTCTCTGTTGATCGGGATACCTCTTTTTCAGATAAAGATTCACGTAATGAACCATCTTCAACTTTTACGCTGCTACTAACAGATTCGCTTCGAGAGTCTTCTTCTTGCAGTGAATCGATTAACTGAGAACTTAATAGTTTTGTTGCTTCTGTGACAATAGTTTTGCTCTCTTTAGTTGTAGCATCTGATGCTTTTTGGGCGGCTTGTTTGGAAGCGGAAGCTGTGGTTAATGTTTCTGTTGTGGTTTTGATTTGTACTGGTTTTTCAGCGACTGTGGCCTTAACGGTTTCGGTAACTTTTATTTGATTATCTTTTTCTTCGGAAAATGACGCAGACTTCTCATCAGATTTGCTTGTAACTTGGGTGGTTATTATTTCGGTGTGAGTTTTAACAGTTGCCTGTTTTCCAGTTTGCATTATAGCATCTTTCTTAGAAGAAACATAACTATCTGCGGTTGAAATTTCTTCTTTAATACTTGCTGTTTCCGATACCAATGATTCTTGTCGGGATTCCTGTTTATCTTCTGAAAGTGTCTTTTGGGTTTCTTTTTTAACATCGGTGGTAGAAGTTACAGATTCTAGCTTTTCTACATGATCTTTGGAAGTACTGAAAGTTTCTTTTTCTTCTGATTTGCTATCAAGGGTTTTTTCTTTAACGTCGTCACTCTTAGAAGTAATATGGCTGACCACAGCAACTGATCCTGATAATTGCTTATCCTCTATTGTAGGCGATTTTTCATATCTTTTGCTTTCCTTAGAAGACATCAAAGATTCACGGCTTAATTCGAGAGATTCTTGGGTAGTTATAATCAGGGATTCATTTTTGCTTTCTTCATAAGTTGAAACTATTGAATCTTTGCTTGACTCAGTTTCTGGCAGGAATGTTTCTTGTGTAGGAGATTTTTCATCTTTTTGACTTTCGGTGGTAGATAATTGAGATTTTCTTTTTGAATCTAACTTTTCTTCAACAGTTGGAATGACTTCCTTTTCTTCGGTAACTGGTGATTTTTCATCCTTTTTACTTTCTGCTGTTGATAGAAGAGACTCACGTCTAGATTCAGGTTTGTCTTCTGTAGTTGAAATTAGTGATTCTTTGCGTGATGGTTCCTTTTCAGCTGCACTCTTGGAACTTGTTACAGACTCGGGACGTGAAGCTTCCTTTTCTTCGATAACTGGTGATTTTTCATCCTTTTTACTTTCTGCTGTTGATAAGAGAGACTCACGTCTAGATTCAGGTTTGTCTTCTGTAGTTGAAATAAGTGATTCTTTGCGTGATGGTTCCTTTTCAGCTTCACTCTTGGAACTTGTTACAGACTCGGGACGTGAAGCTTCCTTTTCTTCGGTAACTGGTGATTTTTCATCCTTTTTACTTTCTGCTGTTGATAGGAGAGACTCACGTCTAGATTCAGGTTTGTCTTCTGTAGTTGAAATAAGTGATTCTTTCCGTGATGGTTCCTTTTCAGCTTCACTCTTGGAACTAATTACAGACTCGGGACGTGAGGCTTCCTTTTCTTCGATAACTGGTGATTTTTCATCCTTTTTACTTTCTGCTGTTGATAAGAGAGACTCACGTCTAGATTCAGGTTTGTCTTCTGTAGTTGAAATTAGTGATTCTTTGCGTGATGTTTCCTTTTCAGCTTCACTCTTGGAACTTGTTACAGACTCGGGACGTGAAGCTTCCTTTTCTTCGATAACTGGTGATTTTTCATCCTTTTTACTTTCTGCTGTTGACAAGAGAGACTCACGTCTAGATTCAGGTTTGCCTTCTGCAGTTGAAATAAGTGATTCTTTCCGTGATGGATCCTTTTCAGCTTCACTCTTGGAACTAATTACAGACTCGGGACGTGAAGCTTCCTTTTCTTCGATAACTGGTGATTTTTCATCCTTTTTACTTTCTGCTGTTGATAAGAGAGACTCACGTCTAGATTCAGGTTTGTCTTCTGTAGTTGAAATAAGTGATTCTTTGCGTGATGGTTCCTTTTCAGCTTCACTCTTGGAACTTGTTACAGACTCGGGACGTGAAGCTTCCTTTTCTTCGGTAACTGGTGATTTTTCATCCTTTTTACTTTCTGCTGTTGATAGGAGAGACTCACGTCTAGATTCAGGTTTGTCTTCTGTAGTTGAAATAAGTGATTCTTTCCGTGATGGTTCCTTTTCAGCTTCACTCTTGGAACTAATTACAGACTCGGGACGTGAGGCTTCCTTTTCTTCGATAACTGGTGATTTTTCATCCTTTTTACTTTCTGCTGTTGATAAGAGAGACTCACGTCTAGATTCAGGTTTGTCTTCTGTAGTTGAAATTAGTGATTCTTTGCGTGATGGTTCCTTTTCAGCTTCACTCTTGGAACTTGTTACAGACTCGGGACGTGAAGCTTCCTTTTCTTCGATAACTGGTGATTTTTCATCCTTTTTACTTTCTGCTGTTGACAAGAGAGACTCACGTCTAGATTCAGGTTTGCCTTCTGTAGTTGAAATAAGTGATTCTTTCCGTGATGGATCCTTTTCAGCTTCACTCTTGGAACTAATTACAGACTCGGGACGTGAAGCTTCCTTTTCTTCGATAACTGGTGATTTTTCATCCTTTTTACTTTCTGCTGTTGACAAGAGAGACTCACGTCTAGATTCAGGTTTGCCTTCTGTAGTTGGAATAAGTGATTCTTTCCGTGATGGATCCTTTTCAGCTTCACTCTTGGAACTAATTACAGACTCGGGACGTGAAGCTTTCTTTTCTTCGATAACTGGTGATTTTTCATCCTTTTTACTTTCTGCTGTTGATAAGAGAGACTCACGTCTAGATTCAGGTTTGCCTTCTGTAGTTGAAATAAGTGATTCTTTCCGTGATGGTTCCTTTTCATCCTCACTCTTGTAACTTATTACAGACTCGGGACGTGAAACTTCCTTTTCTTCAGTAACTGGCGATTTTGCATCCTTTTTACCATCAGCTGTTGATAGAACAGACTCACGTCTAGACTCTGGTTTGCCTTCTGTAGTTGAAATTAGTGATTCTTTGCGGGATGGTTCCTTTTCAGCTTCACTCTTGGAACTTGTTACAGACTCGGGACGTGAAGCTTCTTTTTCGGCAGTGACTACTGATTTGTCATCTTTTTTACTATCAGCTGTTGGTAAAACCGACTCACGCCTAGACTCTGGTTTGCCTTCTGTAGTTGAAATTATTGATTCTTTGCGTGATGGTTCCTTTTCAGCTTCACTCTTGGAACTAATTACAGATTCGGGACGTGAAGCTTCCTTTTCTTCGGTAACCGGTAATTTTTCATCCTTTTTACTTTCTGCTGTTGATAGGAGAGACTGACGTCTAGATTCAGGTTTGTCTTCTGTAGTTGAAATTAGTGATTCTTTCCGTGATGGTTCCTTTTCAGCCTCACTCTTTGAACTTATTACAGACTCGGATCGTGAAACTTCCTTTTCTTCAGTAACTGGCGATTTTGCATCCTTTTTACTATCAGCTGTTGATAGAACAGACTCACGTCTAGACTCAGGTTTACCTTCTGTAGTTGAAATTAGTGATTCTTTGCGTGATGGTTCCTTTTCAGCTTCACTCTTGGAACTTATTACTGACTCGGGACGTGAAGCTTCCTTTCCTTCGGTACCTGGTGATATTTCATCCTTTTTACTTCCTGCTGTTGACAAGAGAGACTCACGTCTAGATTCAGGCTTGTCTTCTGTAGTTGAAATAAGTGATTCTTTGCGTGATGGTTCCTTTTCAGCTTCCCTCTTGGAACTAATTACAGACTCCGGACGTGAAGCTTCCTTTTCTTCAGTTATTGGGGATTTTTCATCCTTTTTACTTTCTGCTGTTGATACGAGAGACTCACGTCTAGATTCAGGCTTGTCTTTTGTAGTTGAAATTAGTGATTCTTTGCGTGATGGTTCCTTTTCAGCTTCACTCTTGGAACTAATTACAGACTCGGGACGTGAAGCTTCCTTTATTTCGGTAACTGGTGATTTTTCATCCTTTTGACTTTCTGTTGTTGATAGGAGAGACTCACGTCTAGATTCAGGCATGTCTTCTGTAGTTGAAATTAGTGATTCTTTACGTGATGGTTCCTTTTCAGCTTCACTCTTGGAACTACTTACAGACTCCGGACGTAAAGCTTCCTTTTCTTCGGTAACTGGTGATATTTCATCCTTTTTACTTTCTGCTGTTGACAAGAGAGACTCACGTCTAGATTCAGGTTTGTCTTCTGTAGTTGAAATTAGTGATTCTTTGCGTGATGGTTCCTTTTCAGCTTCACTCTTGGAACTTGTTACAGACTCGGGACGTGAAGCTTCCTTTTCTTCGATAACTAGTGATTTTTCATCCTTTTTACTTTCTGCTGTTGATAAGAGAGACTCACGTCTAGATTCAGGTTTGTCTTCTGTAGTTGAAATTAGTGATTCTTTGCGTGATGGTTCCTTTTCAGCTTCACTCTTGGAACTTGTTACAGACTCGGGACGTGAAGCTTCCTTTTCTTCGATAACTGGTGATTTTCCATCCTTTTTACTTTCTGTTGTTGATAGGAGAGACTCACGTCTAGATTCAGGATTGTCTTCTGTAGTTGAAATAAGTGATTCTTTCCGTGATGGTTCCTTTTCAGCTTCACTCTTGGAACTAATTACAGACTCTGGACGTGAAACTTCCTTTTCTTCGATAACTGGTGATTTTTCATCCTTTTTACTTTCTGCTGTTGATAAGAGAGACTCACGTTTAGATTCAGGTTTGTCTTCTGTAGTTGAAATTAGTGATTCTTTGCGTGATGGTTCCTTTTCAGCTTCACTCTTGGAACTTGTTACAGACTCGGGACGTGAAGCTTCCTTTTCTTCGGTAACTGGTGATTTTTCATCCTTTTTACTTTCTGCTGTTGATAGGAGAGACTCACGTCTAGATTCAGGTTTGTCTTCTGTAGTTGAAATTAGTGATTCTTTCCGTGATGATTCCTTTTCAGCTTCACTCTTGGAACTAATTACAGACTCGGGACGTGAAGCTTCCTTTTCTTCGATAACTGGTGATTTTTCATCTTTTTTGCTATCAGCTGTTGATAGAACCGACTCACGTCTAGACTCTGGTTTGTCTTCTGTAGTTGAAATTAGTGGTTCTTTCCGTGATGGTTCCTTTTCAGCTTCACTCTTGGAACTTATTACAGACTCGGGACGTGAAGCTTCCTTTTCTTCGGTAACTGGTGATTTTTCATCCTTTTTACTTTCTGCTGTTGATAGGAGAGACTCACGTCTAGATTCTGGCTTGTCTTCTGTAGTTGAAATTAGTGATTCTTTGCGTGATTGTTCCTTTTCAGCTTCACTCTTGGAACTTATTACAGACTCGGGACGTGAAGTTATTTTTTCTTCAGTGAGTACTAATTTGTCATCCTTTTTACTATCAGCTGCTGATAGAACGGACTCACGTCTAGACTCTGGTTTGTCTTCTGTAGTGGAAATTAGTGATGTTTCCTTTTCAGCTTCACTCTTGGAACTAATTACAGACTCGGGACGTGAAGTTTCTTTTTCTTCGATTACTGGTGATTTTTCATCCTTTTTACTTTCTGCTGTTGATAGCAGAGACTCACGTCTAGATTCAGCTTCACTCTTGGAACTTGTTACAGACTCGGGACGTGAAATTTCTTTTTCTTCAGTGACTACTAATTTTTCATCCTTTTTACTATCAGCTGCTGATAGAACAGACTCACGTCTAGACTCTGGTTTGTCTTCTGTAGTTGAAATTAGTGATTCTTTGCGTGATGGTTCCTTTTCAGCTTCACTCTTGGAACTTATTACAGTCTCGGGACGTGAAGCTTCCTTTTCTTCGGTAACTGGTGATTTATCATCCTTTTTACTTTCTGCTGTTGATAAGAGAGACTCACGTCTAGATTCAGGTTTGTCTTCTGTAGTTGAAATTATTGATTCTTTGCGTGATGGCTCCTTTTCAGCTGCACTCTTGGAACTTGTTACAGACTCGGGACGTGAAGCTTCCTTTTCTTCGGTAACTGGTGATTTTTCATCCTTTTTACTTTCTGCTGTTGATACGAGAGAATCACGTCTAGATTCAGGTTTGTCTTCTGTACTTGAAATTATTGATTCTTTTCGTGATGGTTCTTTTTCAGATTCAGCTTTTGAACTAATGTGACTTGCTACAGATTCTGGCCGTGAAGGTTCGTTATCTTCCTTTTTATCCTCAGCTGTAGTTTTAGCCATTTTTGATTCTTCAACAGATGGTATTTTACTTACTTCGCCTTTTAAGCTTGTGAGACTTGAAATAGATGGAGTGGGAGATTTATCATCTTTTTGGATTCCTGCTTCAGAACTAGATATTTGCGCAAGTGGTGATGGCGTTTTATCAGTTTTTTGGCTTTCAGGTTTTGGTTGGATATCTTCACTAGCAACTGATATGGTTTTATCTTCCAGTGGACTAGATGGGAAATCTTGCTTATCATCAAAAGTATCTTCATCACGTGTCAAATCTTTTTCACTGTAAGTACTTATGGCTGACTCCCTTCTCCATTCCAAATTGATGCAAGAGGTAGAATCATCTACAGTATCCTTACCCTTAAGTTCTTTTAATTGCATTTTTTCAGATACTTCTATCTTATCCTTTTCTTCGATTGACACAGGTCCTGAAGATTTTAGATCGGGGGATGATTTTTCGGATTCAACTTCTGTTGTGGGCACCTTCTCCAATATGAGCTTTTCTTTTTCCGAAACACCTTCTGCTATTGTAGCTGGAGTAAATTGTATTGAGCCTTTGGCACAAATTTCAATTTCTTCGCCGCCATCCTCACTACTGGCAGTAACTAACATCCTTTGCACTGTTGCCGCTTCGGCTTCCAATTCATCTGAAGATTTAAGTTTTTCTTCTAGTTCCTGTTCATCAAAATCGGGTATTATTTCAGTAATGTCCTTTTCAGATTTTAAAACTTTGGCAACATCAGCCACAATCTTAAAGACTTCTTCCTCTCTTGGCGAAATAGGTCTTACTGGCAAAGGTTCACTCAATGTCTTACCAACTTTTGTGGAAGGTGAAGTTCGTTGATGTTCTTCTTCCTCTTCTTTAATGTCATGTAAAATGGCTACTTCATCTCGTTCGGTAATTGTTATTTTCAATTCAGGTGAATCCATGGTTGTTATATGGGTTTCCCTTAGTTCTGAAGAAAAGCTAACATCGTCTGCTTTTGTTGGCGCTTCTTGTGCTAAAGTTGTTACCGATTTTTTGATAACTTTCTCAACAATCTCTTCTTTCTGTTCTTCATCGAGTGTTTTATCATCAGCAGCCACGTTAACGCTTGTATCTATAAATTTAGTAATGGCAGTTAGAGTCGAGGTTATTTCATCTTTGAAATCAACCACTAATGATTTTCCGGCCATTTCGGCTTCCTCGATAGTTGTGGTAGTATCTTTAGTAATTTCATCGGCTTGCTTAAAAATGGACTCTGTCATGTCCTTGGCCACTTCAAATGAAGTCTCCTTAAGATCAGTTAACGTATCGGCTGTAGTTTTTAATGCAAATTTGGTTTCGGCTTCTACAACTCTAGTAAGCTTGTCCTTTTCCTCCTTTAATTCTGTGATTTTTTGGCTGACAGTTTCCGAAACTTCCTTTTTTATTTCTTCAACAGTTTCAACAGCTTTTTTGATAGTAGCTTCTTCTATTTTTTCTTTTAGGGATTCTTTAATTTCCTTTACATCGCCTTTTATAGCTTTTGTGTCAGTTTCTGTGAGTGTTTCAGATGCGATTACTTTTGCTGTCATTGAATCTGTGATCGATTTAGGTAAATGTTCAGAGGAATGTCTTAATTCATCCATTTTTTGTGAAACATCTAGTAAAGCATGGGCAGATTCTTTAAGTTCTTGAATTTCTGTGGATTCAACGCATTGTTCTATGCTTTTATCAGTTGTTTTTATGTCAAACTTTTCTGTAGTCGAAAGTAAACCGTCCTCTGTTGTTTCTTTAAAATATTCTTCTAATGTTGTACCAGTTTCAGTTTTGACAATATCTTCCTGGACATCGGTTGCTAGTTTTTCAACAGACAGTTTAACTTCTTCTGCACACTCGGAAACCTGTTCAACTAAAACTTCAGCTTCCTTGCCGAAAATGTCTTTGACATCTTTAACGAAACCGGTAATTGTGCCAAATACTCCTTTAGATTCTGTTTTGGCTTCTTCAACTTTTTCTGTAGTTAATTCTTCAATTTTTTGTTTATAATCGGATTTAGAATCTTGTTCGGTTAATTTAGCTTCAACTTTAACAAACTCCTTCTCAATAACCTTCTCGAGCTCTGGCGCTACATCAATGGGTGAGGATATGGTTTCAGTAACAGCAAACTGAGTTTCCTTTTGTAAATAGGATGTTGGTTCTTTAGTTTCTTTTTTAAAATCACCTTCAGCAACGTCTACTGGACTGGATGAAGTAGGTAGTTGTCCTTCCTGTGCAGTGGCTTTAATATCAATAACAAGTTGCTCTTTCTTGTCCTTAAATGTGTCTGGTAATTCTTTCATAGCTTCATCTACAGGTGAAGAAACAGTTTCAATATGTAAGGGCGATACTTCTCCAGTTTCTTTAGGAGATGCAGCTTCTGATTGAGGTCGAGATGATTCTTTAAATTTTATTGTATCTTCCTTAAATGTATCAACCACTGAAGGTTCTCTTAATCCAACTTCAGTATCACCTTTGCTGCTTTCAGTTTCTTCAGGGAGTTTTAAAACTTCGTCAATAGGTGTAGAATCGGTATCAGTTACGGTAGTATGAGTTTCTTTTTTATGTTTTACTGGGAAAACTTCTTCGGCAACATCAGTAGGGCTGGATGATGTTGGTAATTGTTTAGTTTCTGTTTTGACCTTCAGTTCCATAGTGAATTGTTCTTTCCTTTCTTTGATATCATCTGTAACTTCTTTAATCGCTTCAAGTACAGGCGAAGAAACAGCAGGCGAAATTTTGCCAGCATCCAAAGTTTCCTCAGTGGATTCCGGACGAGATTTTTCTTTTTCTTCAAAAGATTTTTTCTCTTTTTCACTTTCAGCCACAGAAATTGGTCGAGAAGATTCTTTAGTTTCCTCAGTCTTGCTTTCCGCGACTGATTCTTTTCTTGACACATCTTTAGATTCATCAGCAAATTTCTTATCTTTTTCACTATCGGTAATTGATGATTTGCGACAAATAACTTCTTCTTCAACAGATTTCTTATCCTTTTCGCTTTCAACCACTGAAATTCTTCGTGAGGGTTCTATGGAATCAACAGTAGATTCTTCATCCGCTTTGCTAGTATCAATTGAAGTTTTTCTGGAAACATCCTTTAGTTCTTCAGTAGATTCAGCGACAGATGCTGGTCTTGGAGGTTCTTTAGGTTCTGCTGGTGATTTTATATCTTTCGTGCTTTCGGCAATTGATGTTTTTCGGGAAACATCTACAGCTTCAAGGGATTTCTTTTCTATTTCACTTTCAGTTACTGATACTGATCGCGAAATTATTTCCGATTCTGCAGGTGATTTTTCGCCTGATTTAATTTCTGAATCTGATTCTTTACGTAAAACATCTTGAGAATCGTCGGCAGATTTTTTATCTTTTTCACTTTCAGCAACTGATACTGGTCGAGAAGGTTCCTTGGATTCTTCCGGTGATTCTTTTTTGCTTTCTGCAACTGATGGCTTGCGAGATGCTTCTTTTGATTCAACAGGTGAAGACTTATCCTTTTCCCTAGCAGCTACGGATGCTGGCTGAGAAGGTTCCTTGGACTCTGAAGGTGACTTTTCATCTTTCTTGCTTTCAGGTATTGATGGTTTACGTACAGCTTCTAATTCTTCAGCTGATTTCTTATCTGTTGTGCTTTCAACGGCTGATGATAGTCGTGATGGTTCCTTAGATTCCTCAGCTAATTTTTCTTCTGCAATTGAAGGTTTTCGTGATGGTTCTTTCGATTCAATAGGTGAAGATTTATCCTTTTCACTAGCAGCTACGGATGCTGGCTCGGAAGTTTCCTTGGACTCTGCAGGCGATTTTTCATCTTTTTTGCTTTCAGCTATTGATGGTTTACGAAGAGCTTCTAGTTCTGCAACAGATTTCTTATCTGTTTCGCTTTCAACGGCCGATGATGGCCGTGATGGTTCCTTAGATTCTTCAGCTGATTTTTCTTCTGCAATTGATGGTTTTCGTGATGGTTCTTTCGATTCACCAGGGGAAGATTTATCCTTTTCACTTGCAGCTACGGATACTGGCTGGGAAGTTTCCTTGGACTCTGCAGGCGATTTTTCATCTTTTTTGCTTTCAACTATCGATGGCTTACGGAGAGCTTCTAATTCTTCAGCTGATTTCTTATCTGTTTCGCTTTCAACGGCTGATGATGGTTCCTTAGATTCTTCAGGTGATTTTCCCCCTGTTATAGATGGTTTACGTGATGGTTCTTTCGATTCAATAGGTGAAGATTTATCCTTTTCACTAGGGGCTACGGATGCTGGCTTGGAAGTTTCCTTGGACTCTGCAGGCGATTTTTCATCTTTTTTGCTTTCAGCTATCGATGGCTTACGAAGCGCTTCTAATTCTTCAGCTAAATTCTTTTCTGTTTCGCTTTCAACGGCTGATGATGGTCGTGATGGTTCCTTTGATTCTTCAGCTGATTTTTCTTCTGCAATTGAAGATTTTCGTGATGGTTCTTTCGATTCACCAGGGGAAGATTTATCCTTTTCACTTGCAGCTACGGAGACTGGCTGGGAAGTTTCCTTGGACTCTGCAGGCGATTTTTCATCTTTTTTGCTTTCAGCTATCGATGGCTTACGAAGAGCTTCTAATTCTTCAGCTGATTTCTTATCTGTTTCGATTTTAACAGCTGATGATAGTTCCTTAGATTCTTCAGGTGATTTTTCCCCTGTTATAGATGGTTTACGTGATGGTTCTTTCGATTCAATAGGTGAAGATTTATCCTTTTCACTAGTAGCTACGGATGCTGGCTGGGAAGTTTCCTTGGACTCTGCAGGCGATTTTTCATCTTTTTTGCTTTCAGCTATCGATGGCTTACGAAGAGCTTCTAATTCTCCACCTGATTTCTTATCTGTTTCGCTTTCAACGGCTGATGATGGTCGAGAGGGTTCCTTAGATTCTTCAGCTGATTTTTCTTCTGCAATTGATGGTTTTCGTGATGGTTCCCTCGATTCAATAGGTGAAGATTTATCCTTTTCACTAGGGGCTGCGGATGCTGGCTGGGAAGTTTCCTTGGACTCTGCAGGCGATTTTTCATCTTTTTTGCTTTCAGCTATCGATGGCTTACGGAGAGCTTCTAATTCTTCAGCTGATTTCTTATCTGTTTCGCTTTCAACGGCTGATGATGGTCGTGATGGTTCCTTTGATTCTTCAGCAGATTTTTCTTCTGCAATTGAAGGTTTTCGTGATGGTTCTTTCGATTCACTAGGGGAAGATTTATCCTTTTCACTTGCAGCTACTGATGCTGGCTGGGAAGTTTCCTTGGACTCTGCAGGCGATTTTTCATCTTTTTTGCTTTCAGCTATCGATGGCTTACGAAGAGCTTCTAATTCTTCAACTAATTTCTTATCTGTTTCGCTTTCTATGGCCGCTGATGGTCGTGATGGTTCCTTAGATTCTTCAGCTGATTTTTCTTCTGCAATTGATGGTTTTCGTGATGGTTCTTTCGATTCACCAGGTGAAGTCTTATCCTTTTCACTAGTAGCTACGGATGGTGGCTGGGAAGTTTCCTTGGACTCACCAGGCGATTTTTCATCCTTTTTGCTTTCAGCTATTGATGGCTTACGAAGAGCTTCTAATTCTTTAACTGTTTCCTTATCAATTTCGCTTTCAACGACTGATGATGGTCGAGAAGGATCCTTGGATTCTTCAGGTGATTCTCTCTTGCTTGCTGCAATTGATGGCTTGCGAGATGGTTCTTTCGATTCAACAGGTGAAGATATATCTTTTTCACTTGCAGCTACGGATGCTGGCTGAGAAGTTTCCTTGGACTCTGCAGGCGATTTTTCATCTTTCTTGCTTTCAGCTATTGATGGCTTACGAAGAGCTTCTAATTCTTCAACTGATTTCTTATCTGTTTCGCTTTCAACGGCCGATGATGGTCGTGATGGTTCCTTAGATTCTTCAGCTGTTTTTTCTTCTGCAATTGATGGTTTTCGTGATGGTTCTTTCGATTCACCAGGTGAAGATTTATCCTTTTCACTTGCAGCTACGGATGCTGGCTTGGAAGTTTCCTTGGACTCACCAGGCGATTTTTCATCCTTTTTGCTTTCAGCTATTGATGGCTTACGAAGAGCTTCTAATTCTTTAACTGTTTCCTTATCAATTTCGCTTTCAACGACTGATGATGGTTCCTTAGATTCTTCAGGTGATTCTCTCTTGCTTTCTGCAATTGATGGCTTACGAGATGGTTCTTTTGACTCAACAGGTGAAGACTTATCCTTTTCACTAGCAGCTACGGATGCTGGCTGGGAAGTTTCCTTGGACTCTGCAGGCGATTTTTCATCTTTTTTGCTTTCAGCTATTGATGGTTTACGAAGAGCTTCTAGCTCTGCAACAGATTTCTTATCTGTTTCGCTGTCAACGGACGATGATGGTTCCTTAGATTCTTCAGCTGATTTTTCTTCTGCAATTGATGGTTTTCGTGATGGTTCTTTCGATTCACCAGGTGAAGATTTATCCTTTTCACTTGCAGCAACGGATGCTGGCTGGGAAGTTTCCTTGGACTCTACAGGCGATTTTTCATCTTTCTTGCCTTCGGGTATTGATGGTTTACGAGGAGCTTCTAATTCTTCAACTAATTTCTTATCTGTTTCGCTTTCTATGGCCGCTGATGGTCGTGATGGTTCCTTAGATTCTTCAGCTGATTTTTCTTCTGCAATTGATGGTTTTCGTGATGGTTCTTTCGATTCACCAGGTGAAGTCTTATCCTTTTCACTAGTAGCTACGGATGGTGGCTGGGAAGTTTCCTTGGACTCTGCAGGCGATTTTTCATCTTTTTTGCTTTCAGCTATTGATGGTTTACGAAGAGCTTCTAGTTCTGCAACAGATTTCTTATCTGTTTCGCTTTCAACGGCCGATGATGGTCGTGATGGTTCCTTAGATTCTTCTGCTGATTTTTCTTCTGCAATTGATGGTTTTCGTGATGGTTCTTTCGATTCACCAGGTGAAGTCTTATCCTTTTCACTAGTAGCTACGGATGCTGGCTGGGAAGTTTCCTTGGACTCTGCAGGCGATTTTTCATCTTTTTTGCTTTCAGCTATTGATGGTTTACGAAGAGCTTCTAGTTCTGCAACAGATTTCTTATCTGTTTCGCTTTCAACGGCCGATGATGGCCGTGATGGTTTCTTAGATTCTTCAGCTGATTTTTCTTCTGCAATTGATGGTTTTCGTGATGGTTCTTTCGATTCACCAGATGAAGATTTATCCTTTTCACTTGCAGCTACGGATGCTGGCTGGGAAGTTTCCTTGGACTCTGCAGGCGATTTTGCATCTTTTTTGCTTTCAGCTATTGATGGTTTACGAGGAGCTACAAATTCTTCAACTAATTTCTTATCTGTTTCGCTTTCAACGGCCAATGATGGTCGTGATGGTTCCTTAGATTCTTCTGCTGATTTTTCTTCTGCAATTGATGGTTTTCGTGATGGTTCTTTCGATTCACCGGGTGAAGTCTTATCCTTTTCACTAGTAGCTACGGATGCTGGCTGGGAAGTTTCCTTGGACTCTGCAGGCGATTTTTCATCTTTTTTGCTTTCAGCTATTGATGGTTTACGAGGAGCTTCTAATTCTTCAACTAATTTCTTATCTGTTTCGCTTTCAACGGCCGATGATGGTCGTGATGGTTCCTTAGATTCTTCTGCTGATTTTTCTTCTGCAATTGATTGTTTTCGTGATGGTTCTTTCGATTCACCAGGTGAAGATTTATCCTTTTCACTTGCAGCTACGGATGCTGGCTGAGAAGTTTCCTTGGACTCTGCAGGTGATTTTTCTTCTTTTTTGCTTTCTGCAATTGATGGTTTACGTGATGGTTCTTTCGACTCAACAGGTGAAATTTGATCCTTTTCACTAGCAGCTACGGATGCTGGCTGGGAAGTTTCCTTGGACTCTGCAGGCGATTTTTCATCTTTTTTGCTTTCAGCTATTGATGGTTTACGAAGAGCTTCTAGTTCTGCAACAGATTTCTTATCTGTTTCGCTTTCAACGGCCGATAATGGCCGTGATGGTTCCTTAGATTCTTCAGCTGATTTTTCTTCTGCAATTGATGGTTTTCGTGATGGTTCTTTCGATTCACCAGGTGAAGATTTATCCTTTTCACTTGCAGCTACGGATGCTGGCTGGGAAGTTTCCTTGGACTCTCCAGGTGATTTTTCATCCTTTTTGCTTTCAGCTATTGATGGCTTACGAAGAGCTTCTAATTCTTTAACTGTTTCCTTATCAATTTCGCTTTCAACGACTGATGATGGTTCCTTAGATTCTTCAGGTGATTCTCTCTTGCTTTCTGCAATTGATGGCTTGCGAGATGGTTCTTTTGATTCAACAGGTGAAGACATATCCTTTTCACTTGCAGCTACGGAGGCTGGCTGAGAAGTTTCTTTGGACTCTGCAGGTGATTTTTCATCTTTCTTGCTTTCGGCTATTGATGGTTTACCAGGAGCTTCTAATTCTTCAACTAATTTCTTATCTGTTTCGCTTTCAACGGCCGATGATGGTCGTGATGGTTCCTTAGATTCTTCAGCTGATTTTTCTTCTGCAATTGATGGTTTTCGTGATGGTTCTTTCGATTCACCAGGTGAAGATTTATCCTTTTCACTTGCAGCTACGGATGCTGGCTGAGAAGTTTCCTTGGACTCTGCAGGTGATTTTTCATCTTTCTTACTTTCAGCTATTGATGGCTTACGAAGAGCTTCTAATTCTTCAACTGATTTCTTATCTGTTTCTCTTTCAACTGCTGCTGATGGTTGTGATGGTTCCTTAGATTCTTCAGGTGATTTTTCTTCTTTTTTGCTTTCTGCAATTGATGGTTTACGTGATGGTTCTTTCGACTCAACAGGTGAAATTTGATCCTTTTCACTAGCAGCTACGGATGCTGGCTTGGAGGTTTCCTGGCTCTCTGCAGGTGATTTTTCATCTTTCTTGCTTTCGGCTATTGATGGTTTACGAGAGGGTTCTAATTCTTCAACTAATTTCTTATCTGTTTCGCTTTCAACGGCTGATGGTGGTCGTGATGGTTCCTTAGATTCTTCAGGTGATTTTTCGTCTGTTTTGCTTTCTGCAATAGAGGCTTTTCGTGAAGTTTCTTTTGATGCTTCTGCTGATGTTTTATCTTTTTGTTCTTCTGCAACTGACTCCGGTCGTGAAGGTTCTTTTGATTCAGTAGGGGATTTTTCATCTTTTTTGCTTTCAAGGACCGACACAGAAGATTTTCTTCTTTCCTCAACACCTTTTGATTCTGCTGAGGCCTTGCGACTGCTTTGAAGTGATTTTTGAATTTCTACTTCAATAGCTTCTTCTATAGTAGGAGGGCTGTCTACTGAGACTGTGTCGTCACGTTCTTTTGGTTTTTCGGTAGCTTTGGTTGTTGGCATTTGAGCAGGTATTTCGTCTTCGGAGGTTATATCACTGGTTTCCTTTTCATCTGGTGAACTAATAGATTTTTTCTTTTCCTTAATTTCTGAAATCTTTGCGGATTCCAATTCGCTTTCAACAAGTTTTTTCTTTTCATCTGTAGGAAGTGCAGTGGGAGATAAAGGCTGCTCTTCCAAATGTTCATCAATCTTTTCTTTTGCGATTACTTCTCCTGATGGGGATAAAAGTTTGTCTTTGGGAGTTGGTACTTTTTCAATTGGTGAAGCAACCATTTCTGTAGGTGAAGGAGTTTTTTCTTTTTCAATAATTTCTTTAAGCTGTTCTTCAGCTGGCTTCTCAACTTCTTTTTCTTCGACCTCTTTTTCCTCAGTTTCCTTTTCTTCCGTTTCTTTTTCCTCTTTAGCCAATTCTTCCTTTTGTGAAATTGTTTTACCACTTTCTTGAGTTTCTTTTTCGTATACTCCTAAATCTGCTTCCTCGTGAACTGGCAAATCAGCCACTTCATCTGGAGTTTTAACAACATCTCGCATTAGATTCTGTTGTGCATCAAAGGTCATTTTCATTGGTAAAATACGTTCAGCGGTAGCTTGGCCAACTGTAACCTTTTGAATGGGAACTTCTTTCGGTTCGACACTGGGTTCGGTTGGTGGCATTGCTGTAATTGTAGCTTTGGCTAAAACTGCTTCAATTTCTTTTGTTTCTTCTTTAACATATTTCTCTTCAATAACAAGATCTTCCTTAATCTCATCTAATGGAATATGTTCGTCTTCAGGAAGAGTTGGGGCGGTAGTGGCTCCAGATTCAATAGTTGCGGAGAATTTCTCTTCAGGAAGACTTTCTTGCAAATTGGCAGGTATGTGTTCAATGGGTATTCCCACTAAATCATCCTTAGTGTCTGAAGTTTTCTTAGCACTGCTAATTTTTTCTTCGGGCGTCATTGAAGAGAGCTCCTCATCTGTTTTAGCCAACTGTTCATCTGTTTTCGATTTAACAATGTCCTTGGCTTCAGTAATAATGTCTTGGACTTCAGCTTTAATTTCAGTTTTAACGGGTGATGTTACTTTATCCTCTTCGACCTCATCGGGTTCATCTTCAGCTGCTTCCTCGGCTTCTTCTGCCTCCTCAGCGACTTCTTCATCTTCTTTCCTTTCGGCCGAGGCAGCTGATTCTAATCTTGCTTTGCGTTCTTCAGCTTCAACCTTGGCTATGGCTGCTTCAATTTCTTCCTCAGCGCTCTTCTTGCGTTTCTTTTCAGATTCCTGTGAATCTCGTTGGTGCTTTTGAATCTCTTCTTCTTTAGTCATGCTGCTTTCTACCATTGAGTCTTCGGTTACTTCTTCTTTTTCTATAATCAAATATTCATCTTCCTCGTCGGCTTCTGTGGTGCTGTCTTGCTTAGGAACTTCTCTGATTTCAGCCTTAATTTGTTGTTGTCGTTTCATTTCGTCGCGACTGAAAACTGCTTCAATTTCCCTTACCACTTCTTGTTCCTCTTTAAGATCATCGAGTTCACGTTGCTTTTCGGCATCTAGCTCTTGGGAAGCAGTTAAATCCTGTAGTTTCTTAGCTGCGGCTTGTTCATCAGCTGAAGGTGTTGATACCAAGCTAGAGTCGGTGGTGCCACCCTTTTCTAGTCTGGCTTTTTTAATGTCAGCTGCCTTTGGTTTGGCAGCCTTTATAGGACTGCCAGGGGCACGTTTTGAAGGTGAAGCTCCTCTAGGACGACGGGATATTGGTTTGCGTGGCTCGGTAGCTTTTCTTTCGGCGGCCGTTGTAGATGTGACACGTTTTGAGGTAGTAGTTGAAGTCTGTCTAATAGTTTGTTGTTTTGATTCCAAAACCTTGCGATTGTTGGCCTCTTTAGTGCTTTTAGCTGGAGTGCTGCTAGGACTTGCCTTGGCAGCTCTGGACATAATCCTTGATTTTACCTCTCTGGTAGCAGGTTTGGAGACATCTTGTTTGCGTGGTGTTGCTGTGGGAGAGCTCTTCTTTTCTGCCATATCCTTTTTAACTACTTTTCGTTCCAAGGACTTGGGTGGTCTTGTATCAATGCGGGACCTAACCAAAGGCTTAACCTCAGCTCTTGGTTTCTCGGCCTTGGCTTTAGCAATCTTGGCGGCCGGTTTTATGGGTTCAGCGGTTTCAATAATTTCTTTAGCGGAAGGTACGACTTGAGGTTGCGGCTTGACTATAACAACTTCCACCTTTTTCTCAGTAGTTGCTTTATTGTCTTCTACCTGGTCACCATCAACTTGATCTCCATCTTTACTGGCGGTATCAGCTGGAGGTTCTGGTAGAGCTTCATCTCCGGTCTCAACAGCTTGTTCATCAGTCTCCACAGAGTCTTCCTTCTTCTTGAGAGGTAAGTGCCTTTCTTCTTCTTGATAAATTTTTTCGAATTTGTCTTCGTCGGCCGAAGAGACTACAGCAGCTTCTTTCATTTTGTTGTCTTGTTGCACGGCAACAGCAGCAGCCGCTACAGGCATGAATTTTGAGGGTTTGGTAGTGATAGGTGCCGCTGGCTCTAAAGCCGACTTAAGAGTTTTGCGTGTGGTCACCACAGTTTGTATGGCAGGTGTTATAGATTTGGCAGTGCAGGTAGAATGTTTCATAAATTCTAAATGTTTAAGTTTTTCCAGACCTTCTTGAACTTTAAAGTCTGGAGTGCTGCCGGGGAAGAGTATACGTGTTATGGAATCATCAGGATTTGCTGGCTGCCAAACTAGCAGAGCACATATGGATACCAAGTTTTGCAATGGAAAATTGAAATCCCTCGAGTCACGAGAAGCAAATAACCGCTGATCGCCTGAATGCCATTTCTGCATAAATTCCTTCACTTCTTTGGAGTCTCGGGAAGGACTTATGACATACATGTCCAATGTACCATGACCAACTTTGTGATAAAGATTGATAGGCTCTGGAGCACGAAAACAGTTTTGTGGCTTAAGGTCCAAAGACTTTAGATCACTGACTAGATTGTGGCCTCTTTCAAAAAGATCCACTAGTAAGGGATTACGATCCTTATCGCCATCGGGACTAGGTAAACCACTCTTGCGATCAGGAACATTGCAAAAGAAGTGACCAATTTGAGGATAGACATGAGCATCACGTTTACGTTCTACCACTGAACTTAGACCCTGAATATTGGAGTTGTTTAAGCGGGTCATTAGAACAGCATCCAAACGATCAAGGTGTCTCACAAAATCCCAGAAGCAGGCCTTACGATTAAAGCCACCATCGACTAAAAAACAATAAAACAAAAATTAATGAGTTAAAGGGAAAAACCTCTAAAAATAATGTAACTAAAGCTTACCCAACATATTAAAACCATTAATGCCAAATAGGGCAGCATCACCTTGACCGCCGGGGAAGACATATAAAGTGGGATGTGTAAAACGTATATTGCCAACAACATCCGAGGTCTCAAGTAGTTCACGTATGGAGGTAGGTACCAACATGGGAGCAAGATAATCTGTAATGTTTATATTAGTTGTAAATTTGGTGGTTTAGAGAAAAATGCGATTAAGCTAAATTTACCAATAAAAGCATTAATACTCTCACTGCTGGTGTCCAATACATCAATTGGATTAATACGTATTTTACATAGACGAGCAAAGCTTTTATCGGGCAACGTATGCCACAGACCATTATCAGCACAATGTATATTCATTGTTATGGTGTCTGCGTAGGCGCGTATAACTCTTTGTACATCATGCTCTTGAAATGCTTCAGAAAAATCGCCAACCGAAAAGGTTCCATCCTAAAGAAGACACAGAAAAATTAATGAAATAAAAAAATGCATAACAAGCAGCTGCTTTTGAAGGAAGTACCTGTAGTATCCAGGAACCATTGCCTGAGAATGTATAACCAGCATGGATTATATGACGATGACGAGTAAAACTGCTGAGCATATTGCGCATGCATTGTATAAGAGTATTATATTGAGGATGTATTAATACCTCAGTAACTAGATTTTCACTAGCATATTGAATGAGTCGTTCGCCTAAAAAGAAAAAAGGTTAGAAGAAAAAGAGAAATGTAAGAATTTTGGCCAATATTTTAAAAGCCTCTAATTTTTTTTTCAAAAATCTTTTAACAGTTTTTATTATCATTCTGAAAATTATTATTTTTGTGGCTTTAAAGCACTTTGAAATTAAAAGAAAAATTGAAAAAAAACCACTACCAAAAATGTTTTGTTATAAAACATGTGTTGCCAGTATGTGTTTTGTTAAAACAAATAATTTATGTTTTTTTTCTACTCTAACAAACAAAAATGCCTTTAATTTTTTTTTTGTCAACCATAAATTTGTGACCGCAGACATAACAACACAATATTCGTACATATAAAAATGAATAGTTGTAGGCGTTTGTAAATATGTATGTACATACATACATATGTATATGTTTTAGCTAATGTGTGCGTGCTGGTTTATGAATATCCTCTGACCTAAAAGTATGCTACACAATGTTTGTTTTATGTTTATGTTTTCAATTTTGCGTCGTTTGTGGTACGCAAATCGAGATTTCTAAGTAAATTTTTTAGTTGCTTTTGGGTTTTATTAAAAGTCGTGAAAATTATTTTAGTATCTGGTGGAGTGGGTGGAGTATTTTTTTTTATTTCAGGTCAGGTTTTTTGTCCTAGTAGCAGATTAAAGTGCAAAACGGAAGGATGTTTGAGACAAAGGAAAAGTTGTAAATCTAAATGCATTTGGAAAATTTTTGTTAGTTTTTAAAGAGGAATATCAAAAAAGTGCTTACATATGAAAAAGGGTACCTTATTTAACGGTATCCATGTTTAAAGCAAAGTCTAATTGTGACTTTAATAGATTTGAACTGTAAATTAGAATTCTGGGTAGCTTTGAAGAAAAGCTATTTATTCTTAACGAGGATTATCGATAAAGTAAATGTAAAGCTCAAATATGTTATTTTTTCTTAGGTAACCATACGAAAGAGTAACATGATTGTTTTTCAAAATACTTTTCTCAATTCAAATTGGTCCTCAAGTTAACTAATATCCTTTGAATATTTTGCCAGTTGCGAAAGGTTAAATTAAAATTTTCTGCTTCATATTATTGACTCTATTTTTTTTTAACTATTTTAACCAAACCGCAGAGTGTTTTATTAAAAAACTAAAAACAAATTAGTTGGGAAAATTTACACATTTTGTTGACCAACTCAAAGTGTTTGTTAAAAACACCCAAAGGCATTGTTGATGTTTTCAAACAAATACAAAATAAAATATTTGTAGTTTTCCAACAATAGCTACTATAAATATCAAAACACCAAATAGTTTTTGTTAATTAAAACTGAATATATTTTAGAAAAAACTTATAATAACATTTAAACTTGAGTGGGTTGAAAACATTGAGGTGAAAGGGAAATAAAAAAAAATAATAAATAAAAACAATGACTGTTTTAAAAGGTACTAAATGAAATTTGAAGTGGTTACTCGGTACACATAAACAAAAATGACACTAAAAAATTAACTTAAGTTTATGAATTAAAAAAGTTATAACCTGAACGTAAAAAATATAAAATAAATATAAATTTTCATATGATTCGAATGTGTATTCTAAGTCAAATTACAATCCTCAAAAGCTTTTATACTTTAGTAGTCTATTTTATAAAATAAATATTTTAAATAGGTACTAAAATTCACTTTTGAAAAAAGTGAAATGTACTCAGTACAAAATTTTTTAAGGAACACAATTACACATAAAGTACACATAATTGTAAAGATTTCTTAAATTACAAAAATTATAAAATAAAATTGTTTAAAAAATTTTAAATGAATAACCGTTGTCGAGTAACCATTAATTGTTTATATTTTTTTTATTATTTATTTATTTTAATTAAGTTTTTAGACGATTTTAAAGCATTTAATAAGATTGCTACTTAAAAAGGTATTAATTTTGCAAAAGTAACCGGTACCCATTTAACCAAATAAACGGGTAGGCGGTTATTTTCTTACTAATTTATGATACTATTATATTGTTTTTATTATTTAATGGAGTTTTAATTAAGTTAATGCTATTTGTTCACTTTAAACAAGCGGTTAACCGGCTATTTTATTGTTTTTTTTTATATAACGAAACGTTTTCTCATTTTTATACCCTCCACCACAATTAGTTGTGAAGAGGGTATACTAAGTTTGTCATTCCGTGTGAAACGTTTTTATTATTCATCTCAGACCCCATAAAGTATATATATTCTGGCTGCTTGAGTAATTCTAAGTCGATTTAGCCATGTCCGTCTGTCCGTCTGTTGAAAACACGCTCACTTTCGAAAAACTCAAAAGATATAAACAAACTAGGTGTCAAATTGCTTGTAGTTATCCTAAGCAGTTTGGGATTGAATTTCAGCTAAATCGGTTCAGTAGGACCAGAGCTATGAATCAAAATGTGGAACCACCACCTTCAAAAACTTGATAATTTTGTTACAAAAACTAACATAAATGATGCAAAAATGCACGGAATGACATAAGATTTTGCACAAGTCCGTTTTATTTGACTAGAAATTACACTGTAAAATTTCGCGAAGGTCGGTCCATAATTTACCCTAGGCCCCATATAAACACTACTCCCTGAAAACAGTTTAGTACGCCTAAAACCGTAAAAAATAATGCAATCATAACAAATTTTGGCTCGTCACAATTTTATAGGACTATAAATGATACTGTGAAATTTCGTGAAGATCGGTAAATAATTTACCCTAGGCCCCATATTATGCCCTACTCCCGGAAAACAGTTTAGTCTCCTAAAACCATAATTAATAACAAATCGTCACAGTTTAAGATAATAATAATAAAACGACATCATACAGATATTACTCCTTAAACATTCGAACTGTCGGTGGAGGGTATCAAAGATTCGGCAGAGCCGAATATAGCACTCTAACTTGTTTTACTTGTTTTTTGCTCTTTTCTAAAATCTAATAACTCATTTTACAGTTTTGTAACTTAAAAAGTGTGAATTTTGTAAAAGTTACCGGTACCCATTTAACTTAATAAGCGTGTAACCGGTTTTTCTCTTAATAATTTTGAAAATCATAAAACTTTTCCTATTTCTTAAACTATTTTCCCCTTTTTTCTAAACTTTAATTACTCATTAATATTAATATTTTTCTTGTTTTTAAAGTTTGTTGGGAACAGATTTGAAAAATTTTAACGAAACTTTTTTGTATTAGATTCATATATTATTGTCAGGAACAGTAAAAATTATGACTTTTCGTAGAAAATAAATTAATTTTTGCTTTCTATTTTTTCAAGAAGAATTAAAAATGTTATAAAAATAACTGCTGTAAAAAGTGTGATTTTTTTTTTTTGTAAAAGTAAGCGTTACCCATTTAACTAAATAAGCGGCTAACCGGTTATTCTCTTTATAATTTTTGATAATATAAAATTGTTTTTCTTATTTTAAGGGATTTTAATTAAGTTAATGTTAAATTTTTTACCTTAAACAAGCGGTTAAGCAAATATTATATTGTATTTTAAATCAGAAAAACTTTTCTAAGAATTTAACGTTTTTTTTTTGCTCTTTTTTCAACTTTTATAACTCATTTTATAGGTTTATGACTTAAAAAGTGTGTATTTTGTAAAAGTAGTCGGTACCTATTTAACAAAATAAGCGGGTAACCGATTATTTTCTCAATAATTTTTAATAATATCAAATTGTTTTCATTATTTACAGGGGTTCAAATTAAGTTAACGCTATTTTCTCGAC
The DNA here is from genome assembly GCA_963931875.1 of Pollenia griseotomentosa. Classification (NCBI taxonomy): domain Eukaryota; kingdom Metazoa; phylum Arthropoda; class Insecta; order Diptera; family Polleniidae; genus Pollenia; species Pollenia griseotomentosa. Next base: position 172,273,279 of record OZ007563.1, read on the forward strand.
TTAAGCAAGCAGTTAACCGGTTATTAAATTACTTTTTAAGTCATAAAACGTTCCCTTAGTTTTTAACGTTTTTTTTTTACTTTTTTCCAAACTTTTATAACTTATTTTAGAGGTTTGCGACTTAAAAAAGTGTGTATCTTGTAAAAGTAATCGGTACCCATTTAATTAAGTAACCGATTATTTTTCAATAACTTTTGAGAGTATAAACTTTTTTTATTATTTCAAAGGATATTAACTAAGTTACCGCTATTTTTTCGCATTTGGCAAGCGCTTAAACGGTTATGTAATTGCTTTTTAAATCACGAAATGTTTCCTTAATTCTTTAAACTTTTCTTCCGCATTCTTCTCTTAAAAATTTTTAGTTTATTTTCTAAATTCTTTTTTGTTTATTATTGTCAAGGTAATTATTACAGGGCTGTGATTAGTGTTATGGGGAAAATTAGTTGAAATAAATTATTAAGGGGAGATTTGAATTCAAATATATTTCTAGGCCCTTCTAATTTATGTTTGTGTCTATTTTACTACTACATTAGCACAATTATGGTCTATAAAAATTTATGCTTTATGACCATGAATAAAACTATTGTTTTTTTCCTCTTCTTTGAATTTAAAGCTACGATAAACAAAATCTTAATAAAGACAATAGATATTTTTTATTACTTGCAATTCTCTGTTTTACTCGTATTTTACAATTAATGATCTTGAATCAAAATTAAAATAAAAAAAAAAAATAAAACAAGTAAGAGTGCTATATTCAACTGTGTCGAATCTTTGATACCCTCCACCGAAAAATAGAATATTTCAGGTGTAGCCCCTAAATGGGACCTAAAAATTATTAATTAATTTATAGGACGTCAGTATTAAAATTCGTCGCAGTTTAGACCTAGATATGTTACATTATTGATCGACAATCATAAAGCTTTAAGCTTTTACATATTTCCAATATTTCCATATTTAGCCGAACTAAATTTCTTTGAGAAGGGAATTTATATTAAACTCATGGTAAATTATGGACCAATCAATACAAAATCCTGCACATGGTTTTTTGGTATTGAAAACCCCTGCGTTAGAACAAATTTCAGTATAGTAGTGAAATTTGTTATAGCATTTTATAGTTTTAAAGTGGTTTTCGGAAGGCTACGTAACATGAGACCTAAGGCAAATAAGTTTTAGTCATACGAAGCTAAATTAGACCAAATTATACCACAATATTTATATCTGCTTGTACTGAACTCTTTCCGTCGGTTTTTTCGTCCTTTAAAACTGTGACGTACCTAATTTTATTACAATGGCATCATTTGAAACGGTTTAAGGAGTACAAAACTGTTTTCCGGGGGTAGGCTTTGTAAAGGGGCATATGGTAAATTATGGACCGATCTTCACGAAATATAGCAGTATGATTTCAAGTAATATAAAATGAATTTGTGCCAAATCTCATATCAACACCATTTATTTGAGTTTTTGTAACAAAATGATAAGTTTTGTAGGGTGGTAGTTCCACATTTGGATTCAGAACTCTCATCCCACTGAACCGATTTTGCCTGGATTTCAATTCCAAACTCCTTAGGATAACCCAAAGCAATTTGATAAGAACATTGTTCTTTTCTTTTGAGTTTTTCGAAAGTGAGCGCAGACGGACAGACAGACGGACATAGATAAATGGACTTAGAATAATAAAAAAGTTTCTCAAGGAATGACAAACTAAGTATATCCTCATTCACCACTAGAGATGGTGTAGGGTATAAAAACAAAACATTTTTTAATGATTATTTAAATACGAATGAAATGTTTATAGAGTAAAAAATAAATCAAGGATTTTTCATTTCAATACTCGTATTGAATAATTATCGTTGGCAAACATATTGAAAAATTATTAAAAATGTTTTAATTATATCTCATAATGACTAAAAAAAAAATATAAATTAAACATGAAAACAATGACTAGGGAAACATATTTTATGGTAAAAAAATCGATTAGTTTTCTTTTATGAACAGAAATACAAGATTTTTGATTGTTTATTGACGTATTTACATACAGGGTTGGGAAATTTTAAAACTGTTTTACCTGACAAACTCAGTTTGTATTAAAATTTTTTTCTTAAGGAACTAATAAGCAACAAGTAAAAGTGCTATATTCGGCTTAGCCGAATCTTTGATAATCTCCGCCGAGATAAGAGTATTTAGGAATCTTTAAGTTATAAACCAATCTTAAAAAATCTGACCTCATAGTATTAAAACTCTTTCCGGTTTTAGGAGTATTCTAAAGTGGACTTTATATGGGGCATATCTTCACGAAATTTTGTGGTATGATTTCTAGTCATATAAAACGAATTTGTACAAAATTTAATATCAATCGGTAAATTATGCCAAAGTTTATGTTAGTCTTTTTTATTAGAAATATAAATTTTTTATGGTAGTTGTTCACAACATTTGGGTCAATAACTCTCTTCTTACTGATCCGATTTTGCTCCCAAGCTGCTAAGGAGAGCTAGAAAAAATTTCAATCCCAAACTGCTTAGGAGAACTATTAACAATTTGACAACAAAATCGTTCGTTTCTGTTGAGTCTTTCGGCGGTGAGGGTGCTTTCAAAAGACAGACAAACGGACAGAAAGACGAACATGGCTACCTAGAATTTCAAAAGGCCCAGAATTTTTTTACTTTATGGAGTCTTAGATGAATATTAACAAATTTTTTTTGGATCATGATTTGGAACAATTCAAACATATATTTATTTATTAAATCTTGCAATAACAATTTTCCATTCTATTTAAAATTATTAAGAAAGCAATAGCAACGTCGACCTTAAGGCGGTTGTAGTGAAATAGACCAGAAAGTTTTGCGGGAATCGAACCCGCAACCCTCGCACTGCTAGACTTAGCAGCAAGTCTAATGGGGATTTTATCTTCAAATATTTTCTTTATAAAGGATGGTCCAACTATAATGTACGATAGTGACTGTGAGTCACACCTTAAGGTCACAACTTAAGGTCAAGGTACACGAGTGATTGTTGAAAAGCCGATGCATCTACAAAGAGCAACTGTTTGGTGCGGTTTATGGGCTGCAGGCGTCATCGGGTACTTTTTCGAAAATGAGGTCGGCCAAGCAGTTACCGTGAATGGTGTTCGGTATCGCGAGATGATAACGAACTTCTTGTGGCCAGAAATTGAGGATATGGACCTGGACGATATGTGCAACTTGCCACACAGCCAACGGAACAATGGCTCTTTTGCGTGAGAAATGCAATGGCCGTGTTATCTCACGTCGCTGCACTGTTAATTGGCGGTCACGATCATGTGATTAGAAACCGTTGAACTTCTTTCTTTGGGGCTATTTAAAAGAAAAAGTGTACGTCAATAAGCCTAGAACAATTAAAGAGCTAAAGGATGAGTTAATTCGGCTCATTAACGATACTGAACTTTAATTATGTCCCAGAGTCATTAAAAATATGGACCATCGGATAGAGGTATGTCACCGAAACCGTGGACGATTTTTTGTTTCACACATAATTGTCATAGATCCTTTTACGTATACTTATAAACAATTTAAGGATGATTCTTTGAAAACTTTTTGTTTTATTGACCATTAAAGTTGTGCATTTTGGTTGGGACACACTTTACATAAATTCAAATATTTAAAAAAATATATTATTTTGAAATAGATTTTACTTATAGCTTTTTAATTAGTTGCCAAAAGTTTGAAAGTTTTGTATTTTTTCAATAAGTACATTTGTTTTACTTTTTCGAAAATCTTTTTATCTGCTATTTACTTTTCTCATAATGGCTTTTGCCATATTTAACTTTTCTACCTTTCATTCAGCTTGTTACGTGTCAAAGGTTACACTCTTTATTTAAGTCTCCATAATTTTTTCGCCTTTTCTTTCCTTGACTCGATTTGATTAGAGCTTTCTTGAAAGTAATTACTCTTTCACAAAGTATCTATTATTTAAAAGTAATTTCTAATCTAATATGTAATTAATTTTATGCCTTTATGTTTATTTTTCTTAGTATATATGTACAAGCATATGACTAAAGTATATAGATATCTATGTATTAATTATAACAGTCTACAATAGAACCGTTAATGAAATTGTATACTCACCAATTTATGCTATTGTCAACCATTATAATTAAATTTCAAAATAAATACATTTACATCATCTATTCACATTTCATCGTCTAATAAATATCGTAGACAGTTTAATTTAATCATTTGATTTGTATAGAAGATAAAAACATAATTTTTCTTTTTCATAAAAATAGAGAAACTTTCTACAAGAAAATTAACAAGATTTAAAGTTCTTTTCTTGTTTGTCTATTTCTAGGCCGGTTAAAATATAAATAAATCACTGCCAACTCTTAGGCTTTTTACCTAAATTGGTTTAAGATGAAAAAAATTTTATTAAGAGTAAATAAAAACGGATTTGTATATATGTAAATAAAGTGTAAAATTTGGAGCATACTTTTAGGCTTATGAAATTGTTTGTTATAAATAATTTGTTTATATTGTGAGTTATTTAAAAAAATTATTTAATAGTTACAAAATTGAGCTTAATATTTTTTTTGCAACATTTTGTTTAAAATGTGAAGTGTTTTTTTTAAACAACTACCTTATTTAAGGTCGTTTTATTTATTGTTTTAAACCTTTTTAATCTAAAATTTACTGTTCTGTTTGCAAGAGCGGATCCAAGCCTTTAATGCAATGGAGAATACTTGGCTGTTTGTCATTTTCAATTCAAATTACTTTATTATTAACAATAATTATAGAATAATTCTTTAAATATGTAGCATAGTTTTTGGCTTGTTTATATTTATGTTAATCGCAGCCTTCTTTATATCATCTGATACCGATCATTGTTTGATTTAAATTTTGACACAATATTTATCAGCCATTTTTGTGATGCGTGTCAAGGATGTGTTTGCGTATCATCTGCTTTTGTTATGTTTTTTCAAACAGATGACATTTTTAGTGATACTTTTACTAACGCGCATTACCGAACAAGACCTACCTTATTATTCCAGGGTGCCCCGGTAGGATAGTTGGTAGTAAGCTAGTCTATCAGTGCGGCGGTTGCAGGTTCGATTCCCGCCAGAAAATCTAGTCTGTTTCACTACGGCGGGCTGAAGGTCTACGTTACTATTGCTCGGTTAATTAAGTTAAAAAAAAAATTTGTAATTGTATTTGTAACTCTAATTAAATAAGTTATTTCAAAAAGTGAAAATATAAAACTCGTGAGTTAATACCCTCTTTATAATTAAGTACGGCATGTTCTTCTATACTTCTATTTCACAAAGGTTGGCAAATTAAGCACAAAGTTGTTCAAATTTCTGCATGTTACAAGACATTATTTATTGTTATTGTTTTCCTATTTTAAAAATAAAACTAAATTAGACAAAATCCTTTTGAAGTGTCACTAAAATATTTTCTATTATCTTGTGTAAAAGACTTTCTTTGTTTTCAATGCAGAGACATGTATGTGAACATGATTTATTTGTTGTTACAGCAAAATATAAAAAAAAATCTATTGTTTATTTAAAATAAAAAAAAAAGAAAATTAATCCTTTGAAAGCAACATAAAAAGAACTTTAAATTAAAATATATTTATCAAGGGTTTTTTAAAACAAAATATTAAAGGGTCCTTTTAATGTTGTTGATTCTTAAAAAAGGGAGAAAAAATACTAAAAAGGGGAACAAAAGGGTAAAAAAAATATGCCCTTTTTAAACAAAATCTAACAAAATTTTATAATTTTCGAAATTTATTTTATTGAAAAAGGTCAATTAAAACTGAGTTTATAACAAATTAAATTTAAATTAAAAAAGGTAAAAAAATTGCCCATTAAAAAAATTATTTGGACAGGGTGCGGAAGTTTGCATTTATGTATTTTATAAATTTTGTATGTTTTGTACACAGATATTAATTAAAAAATTAATTTAATTTGCACCAATAAACAAATTAATTGTATCAATTAAACGTTTAATTTACATGATTTAATTAATCAAGTGAATTAAACGCTTAATTCACTTCATTAAATTTTTAATTAAAACTGATTTTATTCTTGATTAATGCTTTAATTGTTGTAAAATTTTGGAGAATTTATTTTCTCGTAATATAAACATTTTTTTCAGTTTATTTTTTTTTTAAATTATGTAAACAGGGTTCGGAAGTTTTAAATAATTTCATAAATTTCGTGTGTATAAAAATTTTAAAAAAATAATACAGATAACAAAGTAACTTCTTTTGAGAAATTGTTTAAATAGCATTTTAAAATTTTTTATTATTTTGTAAATTTTATGAGTTTATAAGATTAATGCTATAAAAAAATTGTATTTAAAACAACTTAACAATATTTATTAGGGTTATGTTTTCAAGAATTATTTCATCCAGGTTTAGGAGTTTTAATTAGTACTTGGTTTTCTTTTTCAAAAATTATGCAAATAATTTTACACAAAAATTTATTTTTGTTACAAGAATTCATAACTTTGAAAAAATTTAAGTCAGGGTTCGTAAAATTTGCTTGCAATCAAAACTTTTATACAATTGCCAGAAAAATTTGTTATTTTCATTCAAAACAATTGAATTTTTTTAAAAAATGTTATGGTCAGGGCTTAGTTTTTTTGTTTAGGTTTATGTGAATATTAAGTTTTAATTAAAAATAACACTAAATTTCTTATTACAAATTTTTTAAAAAATTCGTTTATTTAGGGCTTGCAATATGTTTAGTAGAAAGTCAATTTTTTATAAGATTTTTAAGTAAAATTTGTAATAAAAATAAATGATTTAAAATACTTAATCTTTATTGATGAATTTTTTCATGGTCAGGGTTCGGAAAATTTATTATTGCCAAAGAAATGTAATTTTTAAATTGATAATGTTGAAATATTTAAAATAAGAAAAAAATATTGCAGTCAGGGTTTAAAATATGCCAGTTTTATGTAGGAAATATATTTTTTTAAAGAATTTTTGGTATAATTGGCAATAAAAATAATAATTTTTTAAAAAATATATATTTATTTTTTAAGACTTTTTATGGTCAGGGTTTTGAATATTTAAGATTTTTACATAGAAATGTAATTTTCAAATTAATAATATAATGTAATTTTCAAATTGCTAATGTTGCAATATTTAAAATAAAATAAATTTTTTAAAGTCAGTGTTCAAAATATGTTTAGTTTTGCGTAGGGATTATTTTTTTTAAAGAATTTTTACTATAATTGGCAATAAAAATAATAATTTTTAAAAAAATTTATATATAACAAAAGACCAGCCAGGGTTCGGAAATCTTAAGATTTACTAAGAAATTAAATTTTAAAAATTACTTTAAATAAAAATTAGGATTTCTATAGACATTTTAAGGATAATAGTTCTTAAAACAGTTAATCTCTTCTAAAGTTTTTAAAGTCAGGGTTCGATATTTATTTAGATTAATAAATAAATCAAATTTTGAGCTTGAATTTTTAAACAGAACTTGAAATAAAAATAGGGTGCTGCTGAAAAACTTTTATTTTTTAGTAAATTGTTTCAAATTATCAAGTCAGGGTTCGTTATTAAAAAAGTTTTATTCAAAAAAAAAAAAAGAAGCTTTTGGTTAAATAATTTTTAGTAAAAATCTACTTTTATTAAGAAAAGGTAATTTTTTTGAATCAGGGTTAGAAATATTTTAAAATTTGGTTAAATTTAAAGTATATTTTTAATCTTTTTCCACCTTTTTTTTATCGCTTTTTTATCAATTTATCTTTTCTAAGGGGTTATTTGTGTCTCGAAGTGTGTTTTTGTAATTTATTTGTGTATGCAAATGAAATATGCTTCATTTGCATACTATTCACAATTACAATTATGTTGTAAATAAGAGCCTACATAAATTTATTTAACAAATATACTCTAGTTTTCTCTCTATTGTTCCCATTTACATACATTTGCAAATATGCTTACGAGTGTTCTACTACTATTTATACTACATTTTTCGAACTAAATTGAAGAACATAAATATCTACCAGGAGTTGTACATCCATACATACATATAAAACAGTTGTTGACTTGTTTTCAACTTTGACTCTGCAACATATTTATGCTGTTGCTGTTGATATCATTACTGTTGTTAACAAATGTTAACAAAATTTCTTTAAAAATAACTTTGAATGGGAAAGAAAAATTTTTGTTTTATAAACTTTTCTTCTTGAAACAATTAAGGAGTAAATTTTAACTCAAATTAATTTCTTTTTTTCCTTTAAACTTTAAATAAAATTCACAAACAAATATTCTCCAATTCAATTTAATTTCGTATCTACATATTTAGTTTTTTTTCCAATTGAATTGCCTTTTTCTGTAATTTTGTCTAAATTAAAATGGAATAAAATGTACTCTTTTTGCATTTTTTTTTTATTCTTTCTCATTAATTCTTAACTATTGTTTTTTATTTTCTGATTTGCTTTCCGTCTTTCTTTAGTCATAGCTCTTCTAAAGTTTTCCTTTCTTTTCAGCTTGAATTGCTTCAGGGGTGTTTAAAAATGTCCACCTTTTTGTTAAACAAAAATAAAAAAATAAAAATAAAAGATGAAATATATTTTTACAGTTTTGCTTCAGGCTCTAAATCCTTTTTTGGTCTTTCAATAAAAAAGATTTTTAAATTTATTTAATATTTATAAAGAGAATGAACAAGAAAAAAACATTTGGAATTTAAAAAAAGTTTACTTATTTTAAAAAAATAAATTCTAAAAAGTACCACTTTTATAAAATAAAACTTAGTTTTAAATCATTTTAAAATAATAAAAAAAAATTTTGCAATCCGAACTCTGACCTCGGAATTTTTCAATTATTTATTAAAAACTAATAGATTACATTAAAAATTTTCATTTTCACCAAATCTATTTTAATATCAATTCATATTTAAATACAGATTTTCATATAATTTTATTTTAATTTGACATGGAAAACGAATTTTAAACATAAATAATTATTTAAATAGAATTGGTGAAATAGGCCCTAAATCTTTTAAATACTAGACGCAAATGGTATGTAATTAAATGAAATTTACAAGTTTTAAATACAATATTCAATGTGAGTAAATTGTGGCCACTTTTTATACAAAAGGTGAAAATCGTGAAACTTTTGTTCCCCAGGGTTTGGTATTCCGTGTTAAATATAAGTTTTTATGTAAATTCTCTTAAGGTTTTAATTGTATAAAATAAATTTTGAAAACTTTCGTTAAAAAATTATAAAATCATCGCAAATGTCTGTAAAATGTATGAATTAAGTTGATCAGGGTTCGGAGTTTAAAGAGTATTTAACGATAAAAACGAGTTGGGTATGTAATTTATAGCTAAACTTTTAATAAAAATCTTAACTTTTAAACAAATCAGTTAGCCAGGTTTCGAAAGAAACCTTAAATAAATATTTTTATAAATTTTTTTAAAAATTTTCCATGTCCATGTCACAGAGTACAATTCCGTTCGGAATTGAAGAAAACATATTTGTTTATTGATAGAAAGTGTATTTTGACAGTTTTTTGGCCTTTAAGAAGCAGAAAACTCCTGTTTCGTTCATGAAAACAAAAATGGTTTCATTCCGAAAAATGTTTTCGTCATTTTCTGAAGCACCAAAATACTTCATTACGTATTACGTTTCCGAACGGAATTGTACTCTGTGACATGGCTGATAGTTTCAAGTTAAAGTTTTTTTTCTTAATTGATTCAAATTTTGAAAGTCAGGGTTCGGAAAATGTTTTACAATTATTTTATGAACAATTCTAATATTGATAGTCAGTGTTCGGAAAAAGATTTATGTATATTTTATGGAAAATATGAAATTTTATAACCTAAAACGTTTAAATCGAAGTAAAGTAAAATTTTTCAAAAGTTTTTTTTTATCAGGAAAGTTGTTATACATTTTATTTATTTACTTTTTTTTTGAAAATTTAACAATTTCGGACGTTGTTTATAAAATGTAAATATTTTGTGAAAAATTACACAAAAGAAACATCGTTTAAGTCTGGTTACTTAACATTTTTACAATTTTTTTTGTTGATATAGAATGTTGGTACCCAGGGTTAGGATTTCTTTTTTATTTCCTGAAAATGTCCATAAAATTTATAATTTTTGTGAAAAATTAAGTTTGCTTACTCAACATTTTTTCTTATTTTTCTTATTGATATAGAATATTTGTAGCCAGGGTTAGGATTACTTTTTTATTTTCCGAAAATACCCAGTTTTTTGACCGAATGTGTATAAAATAAGTATAAAATAAGCCTTTTAAATTGAAAGAAAGCAACATTTTTTTTTTAAAGAATAGTCAGGGTCCCAAATGCTTCATATTTTTTTAATTTTAATGGTTTGAATTTCTTCTTTTTCTATGTATAGTTGTCATTTAACCTGTTTATTATTTCTCCTACGCCAAAGGGTATTTAGAAAAATCAAAATCATTACTTTTTATTATTAATTTGTATCATAATGATGTTGTTATTTTATCATTAGTTTTCATTACATTTCATATTTAATTGCTCGACTTAAATTAAAATGACACACCCAATGAACGCAAAAAGACAAGGGACTCATGGCCGGATTTGTGAATAAACTTTGCGTTTTTTTCATCTTTTTATACGTTTTTGTAGTTTTAATTGACAGTATGGAAATTTGCATAAGTTAAAACCAAGTTATTCACTTAACAGATTTTTATACCGTTTTTATATATATTTTTTTTTTTGTAAAACTTCTTGTTTTTTTCTAGCATTTTGTTTTAATCAACAAACGTGTCATGCCACAGAATGAGGCATTCAATGTGTTGCTGCGTGTTGTTTTTTTTTTTTGCTGTTCTGTTTTGCTCTAAAAGGAAATCCTTGTTCTGATTCAAGTTCGCACGTTAACATTAAATGATGTTGATGAGTATGATGAGCAACGACTGCATTGTATTCCTGGTAGATGAATTTACTTCTTTTTTTTTTGTTTTTTTTTGATAAAAAAAATTTATATTTTAAATCACATGAATTGCTCATAGAAGCGTAACGAGTGTTGATAATATATTGACAGATGTCTGCAAACATGTTGAACTTTTCATTATTTTTATTTTTGTTACTTTTTACTTCCGTTTTCATAAAAGAGTATAAAGTTGTTACTATAAATTGCTTGGATTCCTGAGGGCTTTAGACAACCATTGTTGTGTGTCATCATTATCAACCTTTTGTATTTTGTGGTTGGGCTGTTTTAATGGGAATTTTTTTCCTGGAAACGTTTCTGTATCTCTGATTTTTTGTTTGTTTGTTATCTAGTTACTTTGAATTGTCGCAAAAACCATGAAAATAATTAGAAACAATTAAAAATAGTAGATCTATTTAGGTTAGATATTTTGTAAAGCGGGTTTCCTTAAACTGTTAATTGCTTTAAAGTCAGGGCATGGTTTTAAAAACCCATATATTAAGTTGTGTTATAATTTGAATAAAAAAAACAATTTTATTTAAAAAAAAACTTAATTTCATGCTCAACATAATTCATAAATTCAAGTACATTTTTTCTCTCTCTCTCTTTTCCAACTAAATCAAAAACTTCCTGTATGCAATTTAAATAATAATTACAACAAATAAAAAAATTTTACACTTGTGTGACTTAAAAACCCCAACAGAAAGAAATAATTATATAATAACTCATATGAGGGGGTTGAAAATGTGCCTTTCAGCTCAACACTAAAAAGAGCACTAAAGAAACTGGCAAAAACCCCGGCCATTAAAAACTACTTTAAAAAAAAAAAAAAAATTCCTGCAAGCCAACACAATGAAAAGCTTATTAAAGTAAATTTGCATTTATGTAGAAACGTTTTTTTAAGGTAAACACATTGACATATTTAAGTTTTCTAACAAAGGCATCCTTACAATATGAATTAGCCCAAATAAAATACAAACAACATCGTAAAATTTATAAAATACCAGAAAACATACATGGTAACGTACATGTCGAAATGCCTGGCTCTTTTAAGTACCAGTTAGAATTTTTGTGGGTGTTAGTGAAAATATTTTGTTAGAAAAAAAGCATCAGGAGCAAATACTTAGTTCTTGTTGTCGTAGTTGTTGTCAAATTAAAATTTTATATCCAGGTGCAAATGGCATGTTCATATTTCAAGTACGAAAATGTTTTTAAAACATGCAAATTTTCTATTATAAATTATTTTTTTTTTTTTTCATTCACTATTATAAAAGTCATGTTGCGTGGCAAGTCATTATAGTTTTTTATTTTATTAATAATGTTAAACTATAATTTATACTAGAATTTTAATAAAAAAAAACTAAACCTCCATAAAAAAAGAAACCCTGAGTCGAATTGTTCATTGTTCATTAAAGTGCCAACAGTTTAATGCACAAAAACGGTATAAAAATGTTTTATTTCATTCAGTTATGGTGGTTTGATTTCTAACATTAATTTTATGCAACAATTATTAAAGGTTTTTAAGCTAAAATGTTAAAACTTTTCCTTTTTTCTTAATACAGGGTACAGATAATTAAAGATTTCACTAAGATTTTTTTTTTATATTTTATAGTTAAATTTAAATTTGTTTTAAACAAGTTTTATTTAAAAAATTGTTCAACCAGGTTACGGAATTTTTGATAAATTTTGCAAAAAAAATTTAGTTTATGCATAATATATCTTCAATTCTGTCAAAATAATAAATATTGCGGGTAATGATGCTTAGAGTGTTAAATAAAAATGATTTTTTTAAAGGTTAAATTGTTTAGCCAGGGTACGGATTTTTTTAAATAATTTTATGAAAATCATCTACTTTATGTACAATGTTGCTTATAATGTGAAAAAAATTATTTCTTTGATTAAAAAACTTAATTTTTTTTTAAATTATTTAGCCAGGGTACGGAATTTTTTATAAATTGTTTGAAAATCGCCCATTTTATATTTCATGTGCTATGTTGCTTATAGTGTACGGATTTTTTTTATGAATTCTTTGAAAAATCATCAATTTAATGTTCAATGTTGCTTAGAGTGTAAAAAAACTTAAAATTTTTAAACAAATGTTCAGCCAGGGTACGGAATGTTTAATGAATTCTTTTAAAATCATCCACTTTATGGAAAATGCTGCTTAGAATATAAAAAAAATTACTTCTTTGATAAACAAACTTAAAATTTTTGAAAAATTGTTCAGCCAGGGTACGGATTTTTTTTTATGAATTCTTTGAAAAGCATCCATTTTATGTACAAAGTTGCTTTGAATACAAAAAAATTATTTCTTTGATTAAAAAACTCAAAATTTATCCGCCAGGGCACGGAATTTTTTAAAAATTCCTTGAAAAGCATCCATTTGATGTACAAAGTTGCTTTGAATACAAAAAAAATTATTTCTTTGATTAAAAAACTCAAAATTTATCCGCCAGGGCACGGAATTTTTTAAAAATTCCTTGAAAATCATCTATTTTATGGACAAAGTGGCTTTGAATACAAAAAAAATTATTTCTTTGATTAAACAACTTAAAATTTTTAAAATTTATCAGCCAGGGTACGGAATTTTTTATAAATTCCTTGAAAATCATCCATTTTATAGACAAAGTTGCTAACAGTGTAAAAAAAAAATAAAAGTCTTAAAAAAATTTCAGCCAGGATACGGGATTTTTAATGAATTCTTTGAAAATCATCCATTTTATGGACAAAGTTGCTTAGAGTGTGAAAAAAATTATTTCTCTTATTAAAAAAACTTAAAATTTTTGAAAATTGTTCGGCCAGGGTACGAAATTATTTTATGAATTTTTTGAAAATCGTCCATTGTATGTACAATGTTGCTTAGAGTGTAAAAAATCTTAAAATGCTTAAAAAAAATGTTCAGCCAGGGAACGGAATGTTTGACGAATTCTTTGCAAATCATCCATTTGGAAAAAAATTATTTCTTTGATTAATAAACTAAAAATTTTTTGAAAAATAGTTCGGCCAGGGTACGGAATTTTTTTTAATGAACTCTTTGAAATCATCAATTTTATGGAAAATTTTGCTTAAGAGTACTTAAAAAAATTATGTAGTTTGTTTGATTAAAAAAAGTTTAATTTTTTGTAAATTTGTAGGGACCGGGTTGGAAATTCTTGTTTTTTTGTGTTATTTGAAATAATGAACTATATTTTCAATTTTTTATAAAGTATTTTTAGTTTTTATTCCTTGTTTGTTTGAAGGGAAACGATATTTTTGTTAGAATGTATCAAAATTTGTATGGTCAGGGTTCGAAAAAATCATTGTATTTTATAAAAAGAAATTATGTTTTAATAAAATTTTATGATAAGATTATTTTGTTAGTAAAGTAAAAATTTTTAACATTTATTTGGTCAGGTTACCAATTTTTGATTACACATGAAAAAATACGCAGAAAAAAATAAAAATTGATTTCAATTAAAAAATTTGTGATGTTTATTAAAAATTTAATTAAATATGCACCAGTAAACAAACTAATGGTATCAATTAAATATTTTTTGATTTTTACAACATTTTCTACAGAAATTTTGTTTATATAAGTATACTTTTAATTCACTTGATTACATTTTTAATTAAAACTGATTTTATTTTTGATTAATAATTTAATTGAAGAAATAAATAGGTGAACATTTTTCTGTGTACGTTTTATATATTTAAAAACAAATTCTTCCACAAAAATTCAATTAAAAAGTTGTCTGATCCAGAGCTGATATTGAAATTTTAAAGAAAAACTTTGAAGTTTTTAGGAATTCATCCCAAGATCGCTTAAGCGTACTTTACACTATTACACAAGTGTTATGTATTCCAGAATACTTTGTAAGATAGAAATCTTATCTAAGTTAAGTCTAAGTCTAAGTCTATCTTTGTAAGATAGAAATCTAACTGTAAAAAATCGTACATGAACATGGTTTTGTTAAAATTGGGTTGCCCCTTATCAAATGAAAAGAATTATTGTTTGGAAAAATTTCAACAAACGATATCCCATACGGATGTCAAATTTTTTTTTCGTACTACTTGTCATTTTCTCAACACATTTCATTCACACTATCACACTTTCACATATTACTTGAGTTTATGAAATATATTAATACAAAGTAAAATAGTGTTAAGTAGCCTAAGTTATCTGCCATTACTTTATTCTCTCTATTACGTTCTTTTTTCTAATATTAAGTCAAATTGAGGTTAAAGATTTCCTAATGAACAAAATATTTTAATTTGACTTACCGTGACGCGCTTCCTCTCCTTCAGGGGCATGTTGTGTTATTGTATTCAGTTCCTCTTCCAAATCGACATGACAATCAGCTACGTCCCATGAGAGAAAACCTGCAAGTGACACGGATGAAAGGAAAAAGAAGAAAATAAATCCAAATTAATATTGGCAAATTATTGTTTTGAAGGTATAAATTATAGCTAACAAAAAAAAAAAAAATATTATGAAAAGTTATGATTTTTATAAATTTATGTATGTATTTTTTTTTTTTGCTAAATAATTGAAAAAGTTTTTCATTTTTTTTTCTTTTTTTCTATCAAATTTTATTTTGACATGTAATTTCTTCAATTTCGATTTTATTTTTTGGTTTTGTTTTTGACACTGGCAAAAGTTTTATTTGTTTTAAAAGAAAAACAAAATAAAAACCATTTTTTAGTTAAATAATTGTTAAAATTTTTTAATTTATTATAATCATATTTATAGATTATTTTAAAGGGTGGTCCAATCAAAACGGACGACACAAACTTCGAGGTGTTTGGTTCAGCACATTAATGTATATTCGTTTCAGTTGTACTTAGCACCCATATTGAACACTGATTATACTACGGATCTCAGAGAGCAACTTTTGTTTCCTTTTTTTTTATCGCTTAACTCTCTTTTTTTCTACTAATTACTCTCAAATCGTTAATTTCTCTAACAGCATTTTTAATGTTGTGTATTATAATTAAACCCCTATCTTTCATTTATTAATATTTTCATTATATTCTTTTGAATGTGACATTATTAAGAGCTTACTCTTCAAAGAGCTAATAACAGTAACGAATGAGTACACATTTTTATTAGAGAAACAAAAATTACTATAATAACAAATGTCAACATATGAAATTTCTTGTAAATGAAACAATTAATTAGGATATGATAATGATAAAGCAGAAACAAAAAAAAAACAAAAAAAAAACAAAAAAACAAATAATTAACACATGAATAAAAAAATATTTGCTCAAGAATAAAACAAAATCTTCTACCTCTCTAATACCACTATTGTTGTACACTATTGTTACCAGGATATTGCTGTAAAGCTTTTCTGTAAATACCAATCAACATAATTTTACATTTGTAGTGGAAAAGCGAAAACATGGAATTACATGTGTAATTGTGTGGTGTGGTATTTACAGCAAATCATCATGTTCTTAAAGGCGCCCTTAAATATTAGTTCTATTTGGCAACACTTTAAGCTAAATCTTTTGTAAATTTTATGAGCTATTTTATTGCTCTCTACTGTTGTTAGAGTGGTAATATAAACAATTTAATCCTTAAATAATACATTTTATGTTGTATTTCTACTTCTATTTTGGTGTGTGTGTGTGTATTTAGCTTAGAAAGAGGATTTTAGTTTTTATTTTTTTTTCTTCTTTGGTTACTAAATTGTTATGTTATCTCTTTTAGTTTTAGTTGTTTCTTGTTGCGAAAATGTTAGATAAAATCTTATTTCGTTTTAATACCACAAAGTGGTGTAGAGGGCGTTATTGAATCTCAGCTAATAGGATTTTCTTTGAAAGTGCTATAGAATTCCAAAAAAAACACAGGATTTAAAATGCAAGGTAAATAAATAATAATGTAGAAGCAAATATAAAAAGAAAGACTTCAGAGAAAAAAAGGCAAAAGAGTATTTAAATAATTAACTTAACGCTATATTTACTGAAGAAAAATAAACAGCAAGTTTTATTATAAAAAGTTGTCTGAACAACATAACATTTTCCACAAAATAGTCGTTTAAACGAATCAACTCTTTTGTCTTAAATAGAACAAATTTTTCTATAAAAAGTTGGTAAAATTAGAAGTAGATTGCAGCGATTTCTTTTCATAGAAAAGTTTCCTGGGTTAAGGCAAGTTTTTCTAAAGAAATATTGCTTGGATTTGGGCGTTTGCCAGAGGTAATATTGCCGTTTAGGGAGAGCTGGTCAGGTCAGGGCAGATTGTATACTTATGGCTCGAATATGAGGGGCCCGGGTGTGGGGTTTGCATTGGGAATCTGGGCATCAGAAGGTCATATTGACTTCCTGACGACTGCAGTGTATTTTAGTAGGGTAGTAGGTTCTGGGGATCTTAGGATAGTGTACCTCGGCAAGCTATCTGGTAGTAAACTATTCTATAATAACTATTCCCGCCAGGGACTCTGGTCTCCTGCAGACAAGCGTAGAGCTTCGCGGGATTAGCTTAGGGGAAAAAGGCCGAGGACTTGGTACGGGCCAACATTGTCAGGGCCTCGGAGGTCACTATATATGGTGACAGCCAAGCGGCTCTTAAGGCCTTGATGGTCTGTTATTTGAACTTTGAGAAGGTGGATGATTGAAGGAGGACTCTAGGAAAAATTTTAGGGGACTATGTGATGAGACTGTGTTGGGTACTGCGTCATTGCAACATCAACCACCGGCAATGAGATGGCTAATGAGTCGGCGTGACTGGGCTTGGAAGTGCAGGATCCTGACAATTTGCAGGCGCTCATACCTACAATGGGCTTTTATTTTGGAAGAATCAGAGAATGGGTTCGAGCCTGTGGGCACCGCACGGACTGCAGGGTATCGCGTGCGCTGTAGCCTGTACTAAGGAAGTCCGACTCGTATTCGCTGCTGGGCAGGAGTGGGGTCTGCATCACGACCATGATAGGTATTATCACGGGCTACTGCATGATAGGCAGGATGGCGGTGAGAATGGAATCTGGCACCCAGAGGAGTTGGAGACAGTTAAGCAAATTCTGCGTCACTGTCCCAAGCTACAGAACAGCAGGCTGAGATGGCTGGGTAGTAAATGCCTCTGCGAATTGGAAGTTTTTCTCGGGCAGCGGGCTCTAAAATCTGACGGGAATAGGAATAACCTGTCTGTGCAGCAGTAGACTGCGGACTGGATATTGGGTTCATGCTTCATCTTGCTTGTTTTGACCTATTTTTATCTTTCACTTCTTTCTCTATTCTTTGGTTTAACTTCTTATTTCTCCTTTTCTTTTCTATTACAATTCTAACAATAACTAAGCCGTCACAATGGACCATATTGGTCTCTGGTTGAGGGTGTAAACTGACCTAACCTAGCTTGGATTCAGGCAACTTTTATGTGACACAAAAGTTGCATGGGGGCATTTTTGCTTTAGGAAAGTTTTTTGGAATAAAGCAGCTTTTTCATTAGAAATGTTTTTTGTATTAGATCAATTTGAGTTATAGAAAAGTTGCTGGGACTAGAGCAAATTTTAGAACAAAAAAGTTGCTTAGATAAGAGAAATTTTTTCGTATTGAAAAGTTGTTTGGAATACAGAAACATATCGTTATATTTGCTAAGATTAGAGCAACATTTTGTACCTGAATGTTTCTGGAATAGTTATTCCTTTAAAAGTGTTGCTTTCTTTAAATAAAAACGTAACTGACACTGCTACGTATGACTAATCTACGATTAATATTCATAATACTTATACGCCAAAGTCTTCTTTATTATTTATATTAATCATACGTCTGCTTTTTAGAAAATTTAAATGGCATACGAATTTTTTATGCAATTGCATGTAATAAATATCAGACATGATTCTCTCTATAATTATTTTTACTTTATATATATTTAAGGATTCAAGCTTCAATAAAACAACATGTTTATGCTTAAGCTTTTTAATTTAGTTGTCTGTTTCTCAGTCTGAAAGTTTACGTGCCTCTTGGTTGAATTAAAAAAAAAAACACAAGTAAAAATGTAAGTAAAACATTATAATAAACATAATAAGAATAATAATTTTCCAGGCATAAAAAGATCTCTTAATGAGCATATATGAAGGCATATCAAATAAGCAGGCATAGCAAACTTTTATATACGTAGGAGCAAAATGCATCAAAAATATAAATCCAACTAAAACACAGCCTTCTTTTTCTGACTGAGCAAACGAAAGAAACAAATAACAAAAAGGAAACATGAAAGGTAGATAAGGAGAGGCAAGGAAGGTGTTGTAAACGACTCAGTCTTGAAACAGACACCACAGATATTGTTTTTTCTTTGTATGAATGTTTGCCGCAATGTGCATTATGTGGCACAACAAATCCTTTAACATCCAAGACCTTGTCATACACAAGCAGGCACATTTTAATAGATTCTGCTGCTTGGAAAAGTCTTAGGAAAGGAAAGGTAGCAATATTCCTATAAGCTTGAAAACGCCACTCATGTGTTCCTCCTTCAACCAAATTGCCAGCATTTGTGTCTCTTATTTTATCTGGTAGTAACAATATATATTTTTTTTGAAAGCGAGTTTAATAATGATGCACAACTGCTACATAATTTCTTATTCCTTTAGCATTTTATAAATTATTCATGTGACTTGGAGAATATAATTTTCTACTCAAGCATGTGTGCTGCCTGCTCCTACTTCTACTCCTGCTCGTACGTTCTTTTTCAAAAATCTACCTGTACAACAAAAGCTAATGAATATTACTTGACTTGCCGAACAACAACAACAACAACGAGACACATAACAAATTAAAGCCAAGGGATTCAAGACAAAAATGCTATACTCAGATTTAAAAGGGGCTTATGAAAAAGGAAGAAAAACGCATGGAAATGTGTATGAAATGAAAATAAAATTAAGTGTAAAAATTATTGATACATGTTTATTTCATTTTCGTATTCCAATTGTTGTGAGTGTTGTGCTGTAATGAATATTTTGTTTAATTTGTTTAGGGAATTTTCAGCAGATTTTGGAAACATGTACAGCAGAAATTAAAAGGAAAAATAAACAATAAAACGTTTCGCTGGGATCAGAAAAATATTTTGTACAGAAAAGTTGCTTGTTATCTAAGAAATACAAACTTGGAATAGAGCGAACTTTTCTTAAAAAAATATTTTTAAATTATCAGTGCAATTTTTTCTATAAAACATAAAACAAAAACTTGGGTTTAAGCAACTTTTACTATTATGAATTGGTTGGATTAGAACAATTTTTTCCCCTGAAAAAATTGCTTAAATATTTTTTTCTATTAACAAATTACTTTCGTTTGAGCAACTTTTTCTATTGAGAATTTTTAGGATTGAGGAATAACAGTTTGAGCTTAAATATTAAACTTCCAAATTTTGTAACTTGATTAGAAGCTTTATAAATTTACCATTTCAAGCAAGAATAATTTAGAATTTTGGGTTTCAAAATTTGCTTAAAACAGATTCGAAATAAAAAAGTTGTCCTATTCTTTAAAGTTGTATATGGGCACTTCCATAGAAGTGTCACTTTATGCCACCAAACAATTAATCTTGTATTTTGACCGATGTTGTTAAATATTTTCCTATCTTTCACTAAATTTAATATTATAATGTAAAAATTTTTAATTTTTTTTATTTTTCGAATTTATTCTATGAGTTACATTTCAGTTATGTATTTTATAATATAAAGTAACCTACGAAAGGAGATAATTCCCAGTTTCTATTTGTATACATTTTTCTTTAAGAAACAATTTAAAATGCTTGGTGGCGTAACGTAACAAAAAAAGTAGACTTTCCTGTGGAAATACACGTATGTGTTGTTTCCAAAACTAAAAGTTTTAAAGTTAAAATTTTGTTATCTTAAATATGAAACAATAAAATTTTAGAAAAACAATAATCCAAATTTTTTTAATATTTAATTAAAATTTAATTTTCATTAAATTATTTTTATGAAGAAAGGAATTTTTTACAACATGAAAATTAATTAAAATTGTTATTGATAATCTTTCATTATTGACCGTGGCCGGGGCTCGAACCCAGGCCGGCAGGTTACCATGACATGTTTCGATCGCAACCACTCGATCTCCTCAGATGGATTTGCCATCTTACACTCGCAGCCATCGACGACTGCTGACGTCAATAGTCAAACATCAATCCTTAAACCAAATTGTATTTTAAACTTTTTATTTATTTTGTTTAACATAAAGATTATCTTAATATTTACCCCATAAAAAACACAGGCGTGATCATTTAAAAGCTTTTCGTTTTTGTTGTGGCATGAAAGCTCGTATTCTGTTTTTAGCCAACTTTTCTTATGACGGCAGGCAATGCTCAAGAAAAACTTAAGTGTTGATACAAAAAGTAACATTTAATTCAAGGAAAATTATGGAAAACTCGTAAACTCTAAATGATCTCCATGCAAGTCTTAAAAAAAATTTGATGCTGCGATTAAAATTGTAGTTTATAGTTTAAGGCAGTTTTAACAAATATTCAAATTTGACTATTTTGGGCATTTCCATCATGTCGAACGTGACCGTCATATACATTTAAAGTGAAAAATAAACGGATTTTGACAATAGATTTAACTTATAGCCCTTAATTAGCGTTTGATCGTTTTCGAGACAATTGCAAAAAACAAGACATTCACACGAGATGAAAAAAATTGGTTTTCGCGGCCAGCATTTCAAATGCCGATTTCATCGAAACCTTAAGCAATATTTTAATGCGATTAATTTTAGTATATTATGTACTAATGTCTCTTAAAAATTGTTTTGATTTTACCTAAAAACTATTTATACTTTTTTAAGTTAGTTTTAATCCTTGTCGCATGTGACCTGTCGCACGGGACATTTTTTGCCATCATTATATTGATGTTTCTCTTTGTTTTATGAAATTATATAAGGCTTCGTTTTTTATATGTCTGCAAAAAATTAGAAGCCTAGCTGCATTTTTTTATTTTTATGAGTTTTTAAAAAACAAATATTTCGAAATTTTGATAAAAAAAATTAATTTAAAAAAAAAAAAAAAACATATTTAAAAAAAAAAAAAAATATGTTTTAAAAACCACTGCTCATATTAGAAAAAAGTTTTTTCTTCTTAAAGGAAATTTTATTGCGGAATTTCGTTTTTTTTTTTTTTAGTAATTTCAATAAACTAAACCGTTTTTGAGTTACGCGAATATATGTTGTGCAACCTCCTCCATTTTCGAAATAACGGTATATCTCGAAAACCAGAGCTAATCTAAAAAAACGGCGAGCACCACTGGATTCAGCGTACCCGAATTAAGTTAAAACGCAAGGTGCCCAGCTTGTCTCAAAAAAGGTGTCAATTTCTCGCACAGTTTAATTATTGAAAATTTTAAATTGTTAATTTTCCCTGAAGTCACACAAAAGCGTGACGAAGTATCGGATCAAATAAAATCAATAATTTTATAAAAAATTAAAGACCTCAAGCTAAATAAATTAATAGAAGCTGCAACCAAGAACTACACTGTTGCTACACAATATGTTCCGAGAGAACCAGCGTTTAAAAAACTGCAGTCAAAGTAGAAAAACTGTCATTTTTACCACTTCTTCATTTGTCATAAGCCAAAAAAAAAAGAAAAAAAAACTGTTGCTTTTACTTCTGATTTATTAAATGTGAACATTCGCTGTTAAACCAACTCAAAAAGCGAAAAGTTGTACACAAATTTGGTTTCGACTGCAGTTTTTTAAACCCTGGAGAAAACCAGTGCGTTTACACAGGTGTGTACATGTGTTTGGGCAAGTAAACGTATGAATGTATTTCAATTATAAAAAAAATAATGTTCCAATTTTCACACTTACGATGTCGCACGTGACCAACTTTATATAAGTACCAAGATCACAAGTCTGCTTATTTTTCAATAAAGTTTCTTTTATTTTAATTAAATAAAAAATCGCTGTGTGTTCTCGATATTTCAGGAGCTTTCTGCATATGATTTCCTCGCACTGATAGAAAAAGTTGTTTTTCATTGCCGCACGTGACATCGAAATTTTGGATAATACAAAGAAAAAAATCACAGTAATTTGCAATCGCCTAGTTTATTATCCACTCTTTTTTAAATCTTTGTTCTTTCCGAAAGAGTGCATGACGTCTCTCTTTAAGAACTTTTCTAAAAACAAAACGTGCAATTGAAATATCCAAATGAGAAAAGTTGCACTTGTTCGACTTTGCATTCATAAATCTCGATATAGGTTATAAATAAATATAATGAATTTTTACATTAATAAAATTTGATTGTTTCCCTGTCAAAATATGCAAAAACAAAGTCTTTTCAAGAATTATATAAATTTTTTTTTTATTGTTTCGGTGGAATTATCGGCTAAATTGTCCATATAAAACTTGGGTGTGTAAAGAAGAGTTGAATCGAACTTAAAGAGTTTTGAGAAGTTTAGAAAAGAAGTCAAAATAACAAGAAATTATAAATTTGACTTGAAAAGTTTTGAAAGTGAAAGGAGATATTTTAAAACAAGAGGAGAAATAATTTGGTTGAATTGTTTAAAAATCTATTAAATCTTACAGGGGGCAAATTATTGCAGTCGTGATCGAATAGTTTTTCGATTCGAAAAAAATTTTATTTCAGTCGATACTGAACGAATCGTATTTTTTTCAGTGTTGTGAAAATTCAAATAAATGCTTTACAACATTGTTATCTTTTTTGTTTTAAAATATATGTAGATTAACGCAGTAGTCGAGGATGGTAAATGTAAGTAAGAAAACAACGTGTTGTCTTATTCAATGTGATTTATTTCAATACAATAAGAAAGGAAAAAAACGTTCTAGTTCAAAGGAAAGTTAAGTTAGGAATAATTAGAGATACAGAAAATATTCAAAATGGAGCAAAGTATGACAATTCTAAAAATCATAGAATTTATAGCAGCGATGTTTACATTAGTATTGACAGTAGAGTTACGATAGATTTCAACAAACATTAAAAAAATAATTTCGATCCGTTCAGTATGGACAGAAAGAATTAGAAATAAAATTACTTTCGAATCGAAAAAGGATTTGATCACGACTGCCATAATTTGCCGCAGATTATGCAAAAAAAAAAAGTTAAATCAGTTTTAAAACCAATAATTTTTTATAAACCCATACTTTTTCTTAATTTTAATTTTTTAATATTTTACAAAATACTTAAGAACTTATAAAAAATAATTAAGGTTTATTTAAAGAATTTTCAATGGAAATTTTATTAATAAGCCTTTTATAAATCTGTTTTATTTTATAAGGGGCATAAAATTTCCTTTATACATATTTTTTTAATTTTCTTTCTAAACTCAATACTTTATAACGTTTTTCTTTTTAAATTTTTATTAAATTTTATTCAACTTTTGGGCGTACTTTAATATAATTTTATATTCATTTACGTAAATATTTAAATATTTTTTTTTAATGTTTGTTTTTAATAAATGTTTAATATTTTACTCATCGTCCTTTTATAACCATGACTTTCACGTTTGCACAACAAACCCAAGCTAATAAACATACTTATTGCCTTAACGTTAAAATTAAAATTAAACTCTGGGGTAAAACTAAGAATTTTATGTTAATAATGGGGAAGTAGAGCAAAAAAATATTCTTCAAGAAGGCACGTGTTTTAAAGGTTTAGTAGGGGTTCTGAAAAGAACATCTTTTTTAAAAAAAAAGTCTCCCATTAGGTTTCTTTAGGTAATTTAAAATAAGCTCTTTAAAAGTTTTTAATAGTTTAAAGTGAAATAGTTTAAGTGAAATTGAGAATATATTTTGCAAGATTTTTTCAGAAAATGGTTGAAATATTTCTAAATTAAATGAGTTATGTTTATATTTTTCGGCTTGAGGTCTGTTTCATAAAATAGAATAAAAATAAAAACTCTTGTTTTGTTTTATTTTTATTATTTATTTGTTCCAATATTTCGACCAACTTTGTTGGTCATCCTCAGGGAAATAGCTATGATCTAAAATAATATAAATTTAAACATGTTTCTTAATTTTAATAACAAACAATTAATTTACTTAATATTTAATGCAGTGTTGTCCGATGTTGTCGTTTTAAGTTCTTTTCACTGACTGTCTAATAATTTTCTTTTGTTTATTACTCTTGTGTTTGTTTATTGTATGACGATATATGTGAGCGCAATTATCGGTATCAGTTTTGTAGTTAATTCTCTTTTCGTTTGGTGTATTTATAATATGTAGCATCTCCTGCATGTATCGTTTAGTGTAATTATTCTCTCCCACAAGTATTCTCACCTTATCAAAGTCTGGTTGATGTCCCGTTTTTGCACAGTGGGCTGCTAGTGCTGTTTTTTGTGTTAAAGGTTTGTCATTTGATTTTAAGTCGGATTTGTGCGATGATAATCTTGTCTTTAGTTTTGTCTTCGTTGTACCAACATATATCTTTTGGCATATGTCAGTATCGTCACCCTTACATTTTAGCTGATATACTAGATTGGATTTATCTAGTTTGTCTATTCGGGATTTCATGTTATTAAACAATCTGTTCATTGTGTTGCTCGTTTTCATTGCTAATAAGTAATTTTCTTTGTTGTATATGTCTGAATACTTCATCCTTTCCGATAGCCCAGGTATATATTCTATCGACCTATATATCTTCGGTGGTTCCTTCGTCCTTAGGTTGTCATTTAACCTAGTCTTATTAATAACATATTTTATCAAGCTGTTTATAGTTTTGTATGGAAAGTCGTATTTCTAAATTTTAACTTGGTTTTTTTTCTTAAAAATCCTTTAAAAATTTTCATATTAATTCGAATGTGTATTCTAAGTCAAATTACTATTTATAAAGCTTTCATACTTTAATAGTCTTATTCCTTCAATATTTTTATACCCTCCACCACAATAAGTTGTGAAGAGGGTATACTAAGTTTGTCATTCCATGTGAAACTTTTTTATTATTCACCTCAGACCCCATAAAGTATATAAATTCTGGCTCCTTGAGTAATTCAAAGTCGATTTAGCCATGTCCGTCTGTCTGTCCGTCTGTTGAAAACACGCTCACTTTCGAAAAACTCAAACGAAATAAAAAAACTGGCTGTCAAATTGCTGGTAGTTATCCTAAGCAGTTTGGAATTAAAATCGGTTTAGTAGGATCAGAGCTATGAATCAAAATGTGGAACCACCACCTTAAAAAATTGATAATTTTGTTACAAAAACTAACATAAATGATTGAACAAGGCACGAAATGATATGAAATTTTGCAAATGTTAATTTTATTCGACTGGAAATCACACTGTGAAATTTCATGAAGATCGGTCTATAATTTACCCTAGGCCCCATATAGACCCTACTGCCGGAAAACAGTTTAGTACGCCTAAAACCGTAATTAATAACGCTATCATAATATAATTTGTCGGTCAATAATTTAATATATGCTGATGTCTGTTTTTATAAAGATACATTAATAATAAATAGACATCATATAGATATCACTCCTGAAATATTCAAATTGTCGGTGGAGTGTATCAAAAATTCGGCACAGCCGAATATAACACTCTAAATTGTTTTTCTTAAAAAATTTTAAACTTGTAATGTTTTTTTCTCTTGAACATAAATCTCTCATTTACCTTAATTTAATAACCTCTGGAAATCCTCTTAGAAAATTTTAGGTCTTTGAAAATTAATGCTGAAGGCTTGAGAATTCTCTTTAAGTAAAACTTATTTTAAAAGCTTACATCGTTAAGAAGTTAAAGCCATTGATAAGTAGCAACCTATTAATTAATAATAATCATACGCCCTAGTGTTTAACAAAATACAACTTTTGAAACTTCTAAATCGTTTGAGATATTTTAGTGGAAAATAGCATGAATTTAAAAATGATTATACATAAATTATACGCTTTGTACTTTTGCAGCTGAGTTTAAAAACAAATTCCAAACAAACTTAAAGAAAACGGTAAGAAAAACTTCATTAGGAAACATTTTACAGAACACCTCATGACACCCCTTAAATCCCTCTTAATTTTATATATATTTTTTAACGTTTTTTTTAAGTTTTGTCCTTCTTTGCTTTAGTTTTTTTGTTTAATATTTCTACACTTTTATTTTTCTGCCTTTTTAACCTTAGGAGGTGTTAAATTTGTCTTTATTTTTAGAATTTGTCTTCGTTAACTTTTCAAGATTTTCATTACTTTTTTATATTACTGTACATATAAAAAAACCTTTGCCTTGCAGAAATTTTAAAGAGTTTTCTTTTTTTTTTTTTTGGTTAAAGGCAATTTTTACTTGATACAATTTTTTTCTGAGAAATGTTGCTTTTA
This sequence comes from Pollenia griseotomentosa, assembly GCA_963931875.1. Taxonomy (NCBI): domain Eukaryota; kingdom Metazoa; phylum Arthropoda; class Insecta; order Diptera; family Polleniidae; genus Pollenia; species Pollenia griseotomentosa. Next base: position 172,300,421 of record OZ007563.1, read on the forward strand.
TAGCTTTAAGGAATTGTAAAATAATGGGCAAAAACTGTGCATAGAATTTATGAAAAAAAAAAGAAAGAAAGAAAGAAAACAAATCGGTAATTATTTATTCGTCTTAGAAAGTTTTAAGGCAAATTTCAAGAAAATAAAAAAAACGGACCAATTTTACTTTAAGAAAAAATATTTGTAAAAAAATTTTAAGGCATTTTAAAATACTTTAGAAAAAACTAAATTTCCATTTTTATTTTCATAAAAAAATTTTGGCAAATTTTTTAAAACCAAATCAAATCTTAAACATTGGATTTTTTTTCAGCAAAATCTGTCTAATATATTTCCCTTTGTCTTGTTATTTTCGGTATTGAACAATTTTGAAATCCCTCTGGAAATAAAAAAGTTATGAACGAAAATGTAAAGCCACCTGTTTCTTGAAACTAAATAAATATTAATCATACGCTCCCCTAAGCAATAAATTTGAATTTGTTGTAGCTTTTATATTTAAAAAAAAATTTATTTAAAAAAAAAAAATAAAGTTTGAAGTGTAAAGCAGAATTACAGCTTGAAATTTATAACCATAAATAAAACAAAATATTTGTCCATCCGTCTGGTTTTCAGGAGTTGTTTAAAAGTTTGATTTGTAACGGACGTACAAATTTTAGGTATCATCGACCAATCGAAAGCGCTACAGGGAGATGGAGATACGAAGCTTTTTGTGGCGGAAAATTGATGATTTAGACGAAGATAACACGTGGTTTCAACAGGATAATGCCACTTGCCACACCGCAAAAGAAACAATCAATCTTTTGAAAGAAAAGTTCGAAAATTGCATTATTTCTCAGGAGTTTTTGAAATCGAAAGTGTACAGCAAAATAATCTCACAAGAGTTCAAGAGCTTAAAACTAACATTATCGAGAAGATATCAACCATTAAAAACAGTTTATTAAAAAACGTGATTGAGAATTTTGGTAAAAAATTGGAAGCCTGCCTAGCAAGCAGGGTTGGTCACTTGACCGACATAACTTTTCATTTTAAAACGGAAACTATTTGTAATAAACGTAAATGAAAATATTTCTAATATCCAAAAAAAAAAATCTTTTTTTTTTAATAAAATAAGTGTTTAAAAAACTGCAATAACTTTCATTTCTTTTGATTTGACTTCTACTTGTGCTTCTGAAATCAACAACAGTTTCAGTCAAAGCAAAATAACAAAACGAAAAACAAACAGTTGAACGAAACTTTTGCCAGCAGTTGTTTTAATAATTGTGATTTTCTTTTCTTTTGTAAAGGTACAATCAGTCTCTTTGCTTTTGTAAGTTGCAAACAGTCGCTGAAAAAAACTTTCTGTATTTGGAAGTTATAACTTATAAGCAACTGCAATCAGTTGATTTTACATCTCGTGCTTTACACGAATGCCCCCAGGAGCCGAGCACATTTCGTGATTTTTACACACACACACACACGAATGTTAACGAAACTCACTTTAAATATTGTAAAAAAAAAACAACAATAATAATTAACATGTGTATGATTATGTATAAATGTAAAAAAAGCACAGAAGAGAAAAGAGAATATTTTTCTGCTTAAAATGTACAAAACTAAAAGAACGCCTGCTTTTACGACTGTGACTTCTGACAACTTTCAAAAGCAACGACAAAGGCTTGTGATTTCGATTTTAAGCTTATCAAAACAAACAAAATCAATGTTTAATTTTAAAAAGCATTGAAAAGTTAAAATTTTGCTACTTTTCAACTTTTGACTTATACTTTATATAAAGCAGAGCATACACTGCTCCAGCACACTGGCACAAGTGATGTTGAAGCGTGCTCGAAACACATACCATACAAGCATACTGGTGGAATATTTAATAATTTTGTAAGGCTTAGTTGTTGCCGCTAGTATGCACAGCATTTATTATTTTTATTTGGAAAAAAAAAGAAAATCGGTGTTTTTTATTATGTAAAGTCTTTAGTGCAATATTGCAATAAAAAGGTATTGTAACAAGTGGTGTTTTATCAAGTAACGATTTTATATGGTTAATACCCTGATGTTTATTCTTTGAAAACTTTTCTTATCTAAGCTAATTGTAGCATACACTATACCCAAAACTGGTACCATCAGCGAAATATTAAACTTTCATTGACATCACTACAGCAAAGCGTACACCCAACCAAAAGCACATACGTGCTTAATCGTCTGGCACAATCACTTGATTGCGCGTGATTGCTGTTATCGTGTGTGTGTAAGATCTTAACTTTTAAATTTATTTAATCAAAATTTGTTAGCTCAAATGTTAATTGTTAATAAAATTCTTAAAGTGAGGAAATGGTTATAAAGTTTAACATGTATGCGATTATTTAAAATAAATATATTAATCATACGCTTCGGGGTTTTATAGATATATAAAACTCTATTGGCCATTTTCTCATTAGGCAATTATCTTTTTTCCCAACGAAAAACTGCACATTAAAGTAATTTGGTTTTCTCAATGTCTCATTTGCTTCTATTTTATCGCAATGCTAACCGGCACTCATCTGCCAATTATTTATTTTCCTTTTATTTGACGTACAGATAAATTCAATCAGCTGACTCCCAACTTTTACATGTATTTTGAGTGGTGTTGCCAACTCAAACCAATGTTTTTTGTCGGTATATTGAGAAACCTAAAATCGTTAACGGACAGTTTATCGGTATAATAAATTTATGTTGACATTAAGTAAAGGTATGGTCACATATGGCAAACAATTGTCAAATTTTGTTTGCCGGCATTTTTAAAAAATTTGTTTAAAAAAATAAAAATTTTATTTTCTGGTCACACTGCGCACATTTATTTGCCCATTTTTGTTTGTTCAAACAGATATTAAATAGGTACAAATAAAAAATGGGAAAACATGTTTGCCCTGTGTTCACATATAAAAATATTTGCCTAAAAATAAATATTTGAACAAATTGTCAAAAATAAAAAATTAAATCAATAAAATTCCTTTTTATTAAAAGTAAAAAATTAACATTTTTATGCAAAATATTGAAACTTTTATGGTTTTATGGTACAGAAGAGCGAGAACAGCAGTTTTAAAAGTATAGAGGATTAAGATAACAACTAAAGGGATAAAGGCAATTTGGCGAAGTAATTTCAATCTCTTATACAACTAAATTAAACTAAATTATGAAAATAAAACATTATTCGATACGGTTTGAGAAGCAAGCAATAAAGTGTTTTTAGACAGTGGATCTATTGTAAATTATAGACCGATATCCGCGAAATTTAGATATATGATTTCTAGGCAAATAAATTGAGTTAGTGCAAAATTTAACGATAAAAGGTGCATTCCGCCACCAATTATGTTGGTTTTGTAACAGAAATATCGATTTTTTTGGGAGGTTGTTTCACATTTCGGTCCATAACTCTTCTCTACTGAACCAAAAGTTCTGAATTTCAATCCAAACTTCTTGGAAGAACTTGAATGAACTTGCCACTAAAATTTTAATTTTTCGTCAGCATCCTTTTCTTAATCGATGTAACAATGTTTTTCCGTCCGGCCAGCTGTCCATGTTAACCTTATTCGCACATGTCGCAATTTTTGAGATAATCGGGTGTGTTCTAGATTCCGAATTTACTCAAAAGTGGATTACTTCAGCATTTTTTGAGTTCTGCAATTCACCTCCACATGTTTTTATTCGTTTTCAATTAGAGTAGTAAGGGGTTAGTGAAACGAATCGACTTTTATTCTTATATGTGAGAACATTTTTAGCAGACATAATTTTGGTTTTTAATTTAAAATGTTCTTCATTCAATTTAATGAAAACAATATGTATTTTCACACAAACATTGCGAATTTTTGCAAATTTCCACTGATTTAACAATTTTTACAGAATTTTTGCCATTCCTTATGGGGACTTTTAATTAATGTTATGGCTTGTTTGAAATATTAAAACTTTTTGCGAATTTTCGCTATTTTCGTAAATTTTTTTTTTGTTTATTCCCGACTTATTGTTTTTTAACCATTTAGCCATCTCAATAAATCCAAGTTTGCAATTTTTCGTAAATTTTTGCGATAGATGCAATTGTTTGCAGCTTTAACGATTTTTAATAAATATTAAACTTTTCTATCATGCTGCCATTGGCAAATTTTTGCAAATATCCGCTAATTTAGCCATTTTTATCGAATTTTTGCCATTCCTTATAGTTTTAGGGACTTTTAATCAATTTTATGACTTGTTTGAAATATTAAAAATGATCGCTATTTTTGCAAATTTTTTGCAAATTTCGCGTATCTTTGTTGATCTTTTCGGCAGTCGTCACCATTATTAAGATAGCCCCATATAAAAACCGTAGCCACCTATTTTACTGGGCACTATCAAAGAAAATATCATTAAATCTTTTTTTTTTTAACAAGAACTTCGAATACACAAAAAAAAGCGGATTTCAGAACACCAATTTCTGAATTATGCGGATTCAAAAACTTTTTCGTTTTCAATACGAGTCGATACCTAGAACACACCTGATATTAATGAAACTTGGTGTTTACGTTTTTATTGTCATAAGAGGTGGAAAGAATCGATCAATAATTTTACATAGCCTAAAAACTTATTTCTGGAGAAGAGTCCTTGTGCCCATAGACAATCTATTATCACCTTACCAAATGTTATTGTAATCGATCCATATTTTACCAAAGCTCTTATACAAATACCACTTCTGTTAATATCTTTTAATGTCATAATAATCTTAAAAATGTTGGTTTTGGCAATAATTTATATAATAGCTTGTATGTCGTGTCAAAAATTTTGTCTTGGTAGGCCAAGAATTGATTCTAGGTTACTTGCTACAATCACTTCAAGACGAAAAAATCTCATAAAGATTTCGAAGTCGGTAAATTATTCGGCACAAATAAGTTTTATATAAATCTTAAATTAATTATATAATTTTATTTTGGCGGGTCCATGATTGTCCACTGACCCCAAACTGGTATACTCTCGAAAATTGAACTATTTATATAGATACGCCATGCTTGCAATGCATAATTCGTAACATAGGCTCTTATGTTATACCCATTTTAAAAAAATTACCTATTTACTTAAGAAAAATGTATTTTGTAACATCTTGGATCCTACTTACCGCGGCAACTCTTTGGTAAAAACAGAACACAGGAACATTTTTATACATATGAAAATAAGTTTTTTCGTCATTAAAAAATTATTTAATATTGTTAATTTTTTCAATTTTATTAACCCTCCGACGAGCGGTAACTTTTTAGTCGGTCGTTGAGCGGTAAGGTCCGTAGGGACCTTATATAAAAATGCATGGAATTTTGCTAAAATTTGTATTTATTTTAATTCATTTTGATGTAAATATGTTAAAATATTACTTTGTTTTTACTTTGAACATGCTTTAAACATTTGTTTTAAGAAATTTAGTACATTTTTTAGTCATTCATATGAAAATTCATACAAGGTCCCTACGGACCTTACTGCTCCACGGCGTACTAAAAGTCTTTAAAATAAAAAATAAAATACTCTGCAAATAAGAAATCTCCTGGAATTAGTATTAAAACACTAATAACACTCCAATAATAGAAGTCATGAAATATGTGGCCATTCTCCCCATCCGTTTTTAAATGGCACTTGTTTAAAAATGTAAAAAGTCCACAGGGACCTTACCGCACGTCGGAGGGTTAAATAATTTTTATTTTAAAGCTTTTTATTTGCCGCTGTTTGGTCTTACAAAATTTTTGTAAGAACAAATATTTATTTGCCTAAAAACGAGGAAAATATTTGACGTTAAATGGTCACATTAGGAGCATTTTTGTTTGCTAGCAAATAATTTTGTTTGCCCAAAATCAGCTGTTTTTCTGTTTGCCCCTCGAAAATATTTTGTGGTCAGATTAGGGCAAACAAATATTTGATATTTTTTGTCAAATGTTTGCCATATGTGACCGTACCTTAACAGACAGTTTGTCGATACATTGAGAAAATGGCCATATAACTGCTAAACTATTAAAAAATTAGTTGATTTGTTAGCAAAAAATGCCGTATGAGAAGGAAGAATACATTCTCAAAGTTTATTTTTATTTAATATGATAGACAAGTCTGTCCGCCCTTCCATCCGTCTTTCTAATTTTTTTTCTTTTTTTGGTATTTTTTTAAACTGTAAAATTTTAGTCCCAAAAAAATTTTATTTTTTTAAACAAACACTGTCGCTTGATTCGCACAATGATCTGGTTTTTATAAATATTCAATATAATTGAAACGCATTTAATACAATATAATTGAAACGCATTTAAAACAAGAAAATTAGGGACCACCTTTAGACTTCTAGATCTATTGATATTAATCATACGCCTTCTGGTGTAAAAATTTTAGTTCCGTATAACATTTACCCTCAATTTCACCAAGTTCAGTTATAACTAACTATTACTTTAACTTCCAGTTAACAATATGTTTTGACAGCTATTACTGATAGTTTATTATAACTGAACTTGGTGAAATTGAGGGTTAAGCTATTTGAAGGATTTAAAAAAAAAAATAATCTGTTTTATTCAGTAGAGTATGAGCTTTGATTTTGCAACCAGACTGTTGTTTATTCCTGTTTTTCAAGCTAAATAAATTAATTTTCAATTTTTATACAATTTTTCTAATATTTATTTTCTTTTTGTTTAAATAAAAAAATGTTAGCAAATTGATTTGTTTTAGAAAATTAAAATAAAACTACAGAAAAGAAATATGTAAAAATATAGTGAAAAAAACTGCAATTTTAAAATATGTAGATTTATTTTAAACATACAATGTATTGCCAACTGTCAAACTGTCATATGTCAAGGATTGTATTTCAAATATTTTCTTAAAAAAAAAAAACAAAAACTGCAAAGTATATTTATTTCTATACACACTAACACATACCTAAATGCTGGTGAAAAATAATTATACAACAGCAAAGAGTTTGTTTCCGGAAAATAAATAAACAAACAAGCACTCACTCACTTATAAACATAAATATTTATGCAAGGAAGGAGAGTGTGAAAGAGAGTGTTGTTAGAGAAATTATGTTGATGTAGCTGTATACAAATAAACAGAGTACTGCAACGCAACGTTTTGTTAGTTTTTCTCTGAAATTTATTTTATTTACAAAACAACTAAGCAAATATGTAGAAAATATTAAACAATTCTAAAAAAACACCCGTAAAAATATAAAAAAAACAAATGAAAACTGACAATTATATATAAAAAATTTATAAATTTTATTTTATTTGCATTAAATCTTTAGATAAATCAAAAGCCATTTGTTTGGAAATTGGAAAGGCAAATGATTTTTTTACTAATAAATATTGAAAAATTTGATTTGTATTTTGTTTTGGAAAACAAAAAAAAAAATGAAGTGAAGGATTTTAAAGTAATAAAATTGGGATTTATAACATAAAATTCAAGATTTAAAAATTTCAATCAATTGCTAAAAATTAAAGGTAAATACTGAAAAAATGTCTTAAGCAATCAGGTCTATCACAGAATTTGTACGAAAGTGAAAATTTACTAATTTTTCAATTCGTACCGTTTTTGTTTTGCTTTTTTGAATAAAAAATGAAATTTTTTTGCGTTAAAAATTTTTTTGAGAAGGAAAAAACGCTTTCATTATCAGTTTCGTTCTAATTTGAATATCAATAAAAAATAAATAAAAATTATTTTACGATTTCTGTATGACGTGCTAAATTCCCAATTTTTCATTTTTGATAAATACACTGAAATTTATTGTTGAGGGAAAGCTAGCTTCTATGCGCATTTCACTGGTTGCTTAGGCCAGCTCATCAGGAAACCTTTTCCTAAGATTTTAGAAAAGCTAAAAATATTATACGAATAAAACCCCAAAGCGAATAAGAATTTTAAACACTCAAAGTCTTACTTGTAAGTAACAATAAACAGTGAGTTTATCTTGTAGTTATACAATTCGAGTCGGAAAGAACCCAACCAATTGTAGGGGGATGTAAGAAAAGATAAACTCACTATTTATTGACGCGTCATACAGAAATCGTATTAATGATAAATTTTGTATTCCCGTAAATAACTTTGATAAAAATTATTTTGTTATTATCTTTTTTAGAGAAATTCTCTTAAAAATATATTTTATTTTTAATAATTTAAATTTTTTTCCTAAATAAAATGCTTTCTAAATATCTTCTAAAGTCTTTTTTACTTAAATCCTAAAAATGGTTAAAATCGCTTTAGTAACAAAAAAGTTCTAAAACAAAATCATCAGGCACTTCTGAAAAAATCGGATTAAATATTAATCATACGCCATATTGTCCAAAAAACTTTTGATCCATTTAAAAATTTCATTGGAATAAAAATGGTATTAGCAAAAGGAGTTATTACCTTAGAGCTGTGGACAAAACACAGCATGTCCTTTAGTCACTCTCCTTTTTAAATGATTCTTTAAAGCACTCTTTTTACTATAGCCTTCAAACAGAACTGCGTCTTCAACTTGAGGAATAAAAAAATTCGGAAAAAAAATTGTTTTAAAAAATGTCCTTCCGTCTGTTTCGGCTTACCAATCGAGTTGTTTTTATGTTTTTTTAATTGTTATTTTCATAAAAACTATAATTTATAAATTTTTTAACCTGTGTAGGTAATTAAAATAAGTCCCTTATTATTCAGTTTTTCATAATTTGGTACTGAAAGTCAGTATGATTTTTTTTAACATTGTTTTTTTTACAGCTAAACAAAAACTCTGTAACTCTAAGTAATTTTTAATGAATTGTAATTTAAGTAAAGTCATGCTGCTAAGATTTATTTCTTAGAAACTTCTTATATAATGGCTAAGGAAGAAAAAAGTTTTGCTTTTAAGCTGAAAATAATAACTTGTAATGAACCATGTTAGCCAGAGAAATTGTTAATACAACCTAAAGTGATTTTTCTAAACCAAATTCAGTTAAGCTTAAAAAAAGTATTCAAGTTTTTGTTAGAAACAAGTTTTTTCCATGAAAAGATATTTTATTTGGAGGAAAAAATTTTCTTTAAGAAAACTTTTTTCCCAACAACTTTCTGTTTTTTAGAAAATTTTGTTAGGTTTTCTTTTTTGCTTAATCAAAAATTTAGTTTTTAGTTGTTTTGTGCAATATTTGACGTTAATAAAGAATTTAGAAAAAAAATTGTTGTTACACCAAGTTATAATTAAAGATGGTTTTCACCATGAGTAAACAATTTTAGCGAATTTTCTTATTCTAAAAAATTTAACGCCTAACAAATTTGTTCAATCTTTAAATTTATAAAAACACACAAAATCGGGCTAAAGTAAAAAAAAGAACTAGCAAAAGTTATTTTTTTGCTTTTTTAAACAAAAAAATGGTAAAATTTTTTTTCTACAAAAAAAATATCAATTATTTTACTTTAAACTGGATTTTATTGTTAAATATAAAGAAAATATAAGTGAAATAATTGCAGAAAACATAGTTTAAAGTGTTTTTTTATTTATACGTAATAAAAATATACATTTTGTTTTGGAAATGTAAAAATTAAAGGCATTTTGCAAAATTTGATTTAAATTAATATTAATCATACGCCAAGATGCATATTGATAATTATTAATGTAAAGCCAGTTAAGAGTTGAATTTAAGTTCAGAATATAACAGAAATTTTTGCAAAATGTCAAAAAAAAAGATAAGAAACATTAAAGATAATGTTCAAAGTCAGATTTTCACAAACATTTTATTATGTAGGGTGTCCAAAAATTAAGGTATCATTTTACTTTTAATAGAAGAAAAATTTTTTTTTTGATATATTAAATATATTTTTATTTCAGTTTATTACAAATGGATTCCGGTTCAATTGAAAAATTATGTCGGTTCAGTGAATCAATCCCCCCCCCCCGCCCCTACTGTCACGCTCGCCTCCCTTTCTTTTACCAAAATTTTCAATCATGTTTTTTAATAAACTTTGACAATGTTTGATATCTGCTCGATAATGTTGTTATTAAGCACTTGAACTGTTGCGGAATTATTGCTGTTCACCTTCGATTTAAAAAAAAACAATCTAAAGGTGTCAAATGGTACGATCTTTGTGCCCAATTCACTTTATCTCTGCGAGAAATAATGCGATTTTTAAACTTTTCTTTCAAAAATGGATCATTGTTTCTCTTGCAGTGTGGGATCATCCAGTTAAATCCACATATTCTCTACGTCTAAATCATTAATTTTCCGCTACAAAAAGCTTTGGATCATCTTCCGGTAGTGATTTCCATTGACTAATGCCTCAAATTAGGGCACCATTTTTAGTTTTGGTGAATTGAAAAAAATTATGTTTAATTTTCTTAAAAATGTTACTGTTTTAAGTTATTTTGATAATTTATTTATTAACTTATTTTAGATTTTTTAGTTTTATCCCATTTTTGTACTATTCATATTTTTATTTATTTTTTTTAATAAGAGTTACAAATATAACTACAAATTTTATTCTAACTAAATTAACCGAGCAATAGTAACAGACCAGAGCCTATGGCGGCAATAGAACCCGCAACCACCGCACTGATAGACTAGCTCACTACCAACTAGCCTACCGTGGCACTATTCATATTTTTTTTAAATTATTTTAACAAATATTAAATTTTAAAATGTTTTTTTTTATTATAGTTGGCTTTGATTATCTCATCTTTAAAACAATTAATTCAGAGTAAAAAAAAAAATTATGAATGTTCTGGTCTTAACATTCCAACTACTTTCATACATTAGGCGTGTTTAAGCAGTCCCTTTTTTAAAATGCGATTGTTATCCTCATCTCAGCCTCCTCTTCTCTGTCTTTCTCTTTTACTCATACGCTGCTGTTAACTTTATCTCAGCACAATCACTTTAGTGTTTTATTGTCTAAGAGAACAAAAACAATAAAAAAATTTACAATGAACTGAAATCTACAGTTTTTTTTAAAAATTATAAAGATTTTTCTATATTATGAATGAAAACTATTGTCTTATTCTACGAGTTTCTATTTTTTCTTGATAATTTCTTGTTTATTTATGCTGTTTGCTATTAGTCTCATTATTATAATATAATCTACGCTGTCCTGACCTCCTTCTCTCCTCTTGCTCCTGATTTCTCTATTTCTCTTATATTATATTAAACGCATTTGAACCTTTATCTTGTTTAAAACAAAAGCTTTCAATACACAAGATGGTGTTGTGGATTCTAGTTGTTTAATAAGTTGAGGTTCGGTGGTTGTTTCTTATGTCTTAATAATATTGTTATTTTAGAAAAGTATGTCAAGCATTTCTAGTTAAATGATAGAAAACCCCAAGTTTGACTAATGATTATTATGAAAAGTGTTTAGTACTTAATGAAGAAAAAGAGTATAAATTAATGAAAAAGATTTAAAAAAACACATATTTTAGAATCTTTCATAAACTTTATGCTTACAATATTATTCTGTTTGTTTAATAGCAAAAGAAAATATAAAGAAAAGGAATAATATTAAATGAACCTAAATTTTTAATACCCTAAAATTTAGTCTTTGAAAAATGTATCTTAAAATCGAGTAAGGATTCTAAAAAAAGTCCTTAAATATCTTCAGAATGTCTGCTTTTGTCAACAAGAAAAAATTTGTTCTGATCGCTTTAAAAGTAATCAAATTATATAGAAAATTTTATTGTTACCTAAAAATATTTTTAATTAATATTAATCATACGCCAGAGTAAACAAAAATTTGTATTTATTTTTAATTTCTAAACAACAACAGATATTTTATCAACAAAAATTGCAAATTACCACATGAAAACAAGTTTTTTTTCTTAAATTTTTATAAATTTTTAAATTATTTACAATACTATAAAAACCAACTGGAAGATAAGAAAGGGAGGCTCTTAAATACAAATTTTTTTAAATTCTAATGGTTTTTTATTCTTATTTTTTGCCAAAATAACTAACTATATTCCAGTTTCTATTTCATTAACAATTTTTTAAACCCCCAAAAAAATGTTCACTTCAAATGTTTCTGAACTCTAAATGACAAATAACACTCTTCAACACTTTGCTATTTAACCCATAAAAAAGGTATTTAGAAGCAAGAGAATATTAATTGCTTGGTAACATTTTGAATTCCTGGCCATATCATCTATCACTCTCAACATTATCATTATCGTCATTATGTTTTAAACTCCCCCCCCCACCCAGTTTTAACCACAAAAATCAACATTAAATCCTGATATACATTTGGCAAAACCTTAACCACATGTGAAAATCTTACGTAATTAATCACAGTAGATAGATACATGTATTTTAGAAATTTTATTTAATAATACGGGCTGATTTTTTGGGAGTATTAGAAATTAAATTCTTGCAAGAGACAGTTGAATAATGCCATCATTAACTAAAAAAAGGTCTGTTCTAAAAATAACTTTAATTGAAATCGCGTGATTTCAAATGACATGTGGCTTTTTAAATCACATGGGTGATATTGTAGTGTTCCGTTTATGTGTTTTTCGTTGTGATTTTAAATAAAAAGCCAACCGAGATATACAAAAACAGTGGGATTTTAGAACACCATAAAATCAAATGTGTGATATCAAAAGCATTCGATTTGAAATCACGTGAGTTTCAGAATAGGCCTGTAAATTTAAATATATATTTCAAGTTTTAATTTTTCTTTTTAAATTTTTTCTTGCAGATTCGATGAAATATTTGAGTTTCTTTTAGCCAAAGGTAAGTCTTGAATTGCTAGTTTTATAAATTCATAAAAAATCATAAACAATTTACTAGAAATCATAAACACATTTTAATATTTTTAAAAATAAAGTTTTACTTAATTTATTTATCTCTCTTCTTATGCCCGATAAAAACCTAAAGTTTCTTTAAAATTTTTTTGTAAAACTCTTCGTTGTGCTCTTTGGTCTTCTGAACTTAAATATGAAAATTAATTGCAAATCATTTTAAAACAAAAAAGTTACTAATCAAAATCTACAACAACCTCAATCTTAAATAAATATTAATCATACGCTATGAAGCACTAAAAAGTCCATTTAGATTGATTTTAAAGCCATTAATGGGATTAAAATGGAAACAAAACCTTAAATATTCAGCAAAAATTTTCAAACTAAACTCAAACAAGATGTTTAGCCACTTCTAAATAAGGTCGATTTAATATCAATCATGCGCTAAGAGCTTAGAAATCAATTTCCTATTCATTTAAAACTATTTAGCGGATTTAAATGGAATTAAGTCTAAAATAATAAGCAGAATTAAAGCTGTAAGATTTAATTTGAAAAAAGTTTTGGCACATTAATGGAATTAGTATCGTACGCTTTAGTGTGTTATAAATATTAACCTTGCTTGAAATTAAACTCGAAACATTTTCAAATTTTGCGTTTTTTGCTCTAAATTAATTTAACAAATTAGAGCAAAAATCGCAAAATTCAAATATTTTAGCAGTATTTTAAACTAAATTTATTAACAAGGTTTTGTTGTTATTATTGTTGTTAATAAATACTATGCGATTTCAAGCTCTCTAGTTGATTCAATTCAAGATAAACATGAAATTTTGCTAAAAGTTCCACAGGGCGTATGATTAATATTATTTTTTGACTGATTTCAGAAAGCTGGTTATATCTTTGGCTAAAGTAAAGAATTTAAGAAAAAATTAAAAAAGAATATAATAAAAACACTTTATTTTATATTAAATCTTACAATTTGCTGACAAATTTCTAGAAATTTTGTCGTTATCGAGTCTCAAATTCTAAATATTTTGAAAACATTTTTGAAAAATGAAATTTATATATGTTTAAATTTGGCTCAAGTTCTTCAACTTTAAATCAGCGTTTAAAAACTCCAGTCAAAGTAGAAAAACTGCCATTTCTTTCTCTTCTTCATTTGTTATTGGCAAAAAACAATCTGTTGCTTTTACTTCTGATTCATAAAATGTAAACAGACGCTGTCAAACCAACTGAAAAAGCGAAAAGTTGTACACAAATTTTCCTTTTTTGTTCGACAGTTTTTGGCTTCAACTGCAGTTTTTTAAACCATGATTTAAATAAATTAAACGATTTTAGTGAAGGAAGGAATTTTACAACATGAAATTAATTAAAATTTTTTTGATCAATTTCTTTCTTGACGGAACGGGGGATTGAACTCGGGTCGAATGTTTGAGAATAACCACATTTCCATCATCAGAATTCTTTGCAGTTCTGAACGGGGGATTTAACTCGGTTCGAATTTACATATTTTGAGAATAACCACATTCCCATCATCCGAATTCTCTGCAGTTCTACTGATTATGCCAGTGCGGCGAATGCCAGTCTTTAGTCAAGCATCAATCTCTAACCAATTTTTTATAATTTTTGTTTTGCTTTATTAGGTAAAATATTGAAACAGTTAATGTTAGAACAGTTAATGAATGGTAATTGTTGAAAATAATAATTTCTAAAAAAATTTTTAATAATTTTATTAATAAAATTAAAGATTAAACCGTAAATTGGCTAAAAGTCCTACAAGACGTCTGATTAATATTAATTAATTTCTAGTTTTAAAAACTTCTTTATAACTTTAGCAAAACATCAGGAATTTTAAAAACTTTTAAATTTTTCAATACAATACACTATAACGAACCGTTTAAAATGATTTATGTCTAATCTTGCTCTTTAGATATGTTGAAAGCCTGTTTATAATAACTTTTTTTTGGTTTTTTAAGAAATCTGTTATTTATTTTTTATTTTCTTTAAAAATTAAGAAGATTTTATTTTCTCTATTTCTCATTTCCCATTTTGACCATTTTTCCTGGTTTTTCTTTTACTTTAGCGATGTGTTTTTTGAAATCTCTTTAAATTAAACTTTTTTTGTTCTTTAGATTTTCAAACCTCATTATGGTTTAGTTTAATCTTTTAAAGTTTTGTAAAACTGTTTTTCAAATAAAAGTTTTTTTTTAACATTTTCAGCAATTTCTGTTGCAGATAATTTGACAATTTGTTGGTTTTTATGTGGTTTTTTTCAGCAACATTATATTTAACGATTTACCAAAAACAAGATAAAGAAAAAAAATTCAAGTTTTTTAAAGAGATTTAAGTTAAAATGAGAAATTTTACTTTAGATGAACTGCCTGTTTTTTAATTGTTGTTTCAATATAAATTCCCAAGCGAATATTTTTATTTTATTTTGAAAAACAGGCAGTGAATAAAATTAAAAAAAATTGGACTTAAAGCCAAGTTTAATATTTCAAATTGGAGCAATTTAAAGCAAAATAAGGCAACCTTCTGAAAAAAGTACTTAAATAGATTTTGAGACTGCACCTAGACAGAATTTTGGTTTCTTATTTTGGAAAAATTTTTAATTTGCAATATTCTTTCAAAATTTTGTTTCAAAATTGAATTTATTGTTCATTTCTGCTTTACATATCTTCCACAATTGTTAAACTAATTTATCTTACCTTTTTTTGTCTTAAAACATTATGAAAAAATTAATTTTTAAATATATTTTCTTTGTCCACCTCATACCTGTAAAAAGAAAAAACAAGAAAACAAATTGTTAAATATTAATCATAATGAAAAAAGTTTTGTTTTTTTTTTCTATATATTTGTTTAAAATAAATATTTAATTAAATTTTTTTTCTTAATCAAATCACTTTCACGTTCATCCATTTTTTTTCAACAATTCCCTTCAACACTTCCTAGATACAACATTTTTTTTATTTTATAATTTTTTTTTCATTACAGTTTTTCAATTTTATTTTGCATTTCATTTAAATCGCACCAAATTTTGCAGCTCTGCTACGGCATAAGAGTTTTCTGGCTCTGGTGTTAATGGTGGAAGCAACAAAAACAAAATTGAAATTTCCGTTTGACCGACTTTTTATTATAAAATTTTATTTGTTGTTGTTGTCATGTTTGTTTGTGTTTAAAATTGATTGTTGTTGTTTGCTCAAAACAGAGAAAAGGCTGGAGAGAATAAAAATAAAGGAAAAAAGTACCCTTTTTAAAACAAAATTAGGCCCAAACAAAAGAATTACAAAATTTAGTAGATTAAAAAACTACTTTAACTGACTGAAAATGCTGTAAAGACTTAAAACTGATAAATCGTCTTTTTAGTTTTTGAAAATAAAATTAAAGAAAGTAGTTAATTTGAAAAGAGCAGTTGAATTGAAAAAACGTGGTGAATATTGAAAGTTTTAAAACTGAAAAACTAATAAAATTTGCAAAAAGAAGTAAATTTAACAAATTTTTTAGATTAGAAAAAGTAGTAAATCTTTAAAATTTAAAAAATGGTATCTTTTTTAAAAACTACTAACTGTAAAAATAAAATAATTTAATAAATTAAGAAAAAAACATTTAAAAAAGTAGTAAATTTCAAAACTGCATTAAAAAAAAAACCGGCGAATCTATAAAACACACTAAATTTAAAATAAAAATAAATAAATTTTATATTAAAAAAAAGTAGTAAATTTATAAAGATAAAAAATTTGAAAAGTTTACTCATAATATGTATTGAAATAAAGAAGTTAACCTGGAAAATGTACTTAATTAAACAAAAAGTACATTTGAGAAAAGAAGTAGAGTATGAAAAAGTAGTAGATTTGGTTTAAAGCAAAATATTGGAAAACATAAAATAAAATATTTGATATCAGTAAAATTTTCTAATTTTGAAAAAGTACAAATTTTTAATATTATTTTAAAAAGTAATACACAATTTTAAAAAAGTACCATTTTTAAAAAAGTACCAACTTTCAGAAAAGTATCATTTTTAAAAAGTAACATTTTTTAAAAACTATTAACGTTAAAAAAAAACTAATTTTTATAAAAGTAACATTTTCAAAAAAAAGTACCCATTCTAAAAAAGTAAAAATTTCAAAGAATACCTTTTTTTAAAAAGTGCTAATTTCAAAAAGTAATAATTTAAAAAAAAATATTCATTTTAAAAAGTACTAATTTAGAAAAAGTACTAATTAAAAAAAAATTTATTTCAAAAAGTACTAATCTTTAAAAAATTTACTATTTTTAAAAAATTACTAATATTAAAAAGTACTTATTAAGAAAAAGTACTAATTTAAAAAAAAATATATTCATTTCAAGAAGTATTAATCTTTAAAAAAAGTACTATTTTTAAAAAAGGACTTATATTAAAAAGAACTCTATTGAAAAAAGTAAGAATTTTAAGAAATACCTTTTTTTTTAAAGTACTAACTTATCAAAGTACTAATTTAGAAAAAGTACTAATTTAAAAACATATTAATTTTGAAAAGTACTAATCTTCAAAACAAGCAGGGCTTAAAAAACTGCAGTCGAAAGGAAAAACTGTCAAACAAAAAACGAAAATTTGTGTACAACTTTTCGCTTTTTTAATTGGTTTACAGCGACTGTTAACATTAAGTGTATCAAAAGCAACAGTTTTTTTGGCCACTGACAAATGAAAAAGTGAAAATCATGGCAGTTTTTCTACCATGACTGCAATTTTTAAACGCTGAAAAAGAACAATTTTTAAAAGATGACCAATTTTAAAAAGTACTACATAATCAAAAAAAAAATAATCATTTTAAAAAGGTAACTTTAGTAACTTCTAAGAAATTATTTATTTCGTAAAAAGTTACGAAAAAGCTAATTTTTTTAATCTTAAGACTACAAAGTAATTTTGAGGAAAATTTTGAAGCAAGAGGCCTATTAAATTTCAATGCTTGTCCTGTTTGGAGATTTCTCTAAATTTGTTTGATTATTTCCCTTTTGGCGCCCCTTCTCCATCACGATTTAAATGCCATGAATTTTTTAGCTTGTTAAACTGCTGTTCTAGCAGAGAAAATTGAAAATTAGCTTTTCTTGTTTACCAATGACACGAGTTCTAGGACGTGCTGCACATTCTCTGGCAAAGATAAATAACAAATAAAATGAAATTTACATTTTACAAGCGAAGTGTACAACAACAACAAAAAAAGTACAAACAAACGCCAAAAGTTCTACTTCAATAATACAATGTTGAAATTATATAATACAACTAATTTGCAAAGTTCTTTTTTCATACTCCTCGTTCATATTTTTTCTGAGTATACTCAACTTTAATATATCTGCTGTTCAAGGAGGCAATCTATTTTTTTGTTTTTACTTTTCTAACAGAAAAATGAAATGAAGAAAATTGAAAAAACCTAAAGAAGAAAAAAATAAAAAAATTGTAGTAGATTTTGTATCTACAATAGTTTCATAAGGATTTTTTTAACGATGCCACAATTTATGTTAAACAAAAACGCAATTAAATAATATTTTTTCTTCACAAATTGCTTTGGTGGTGAAAATATTATTTAATAAATTAGTTAGTAAGCAGATTTGTAGCTTTAATTAAAAATTAAAGCATACTTTTTGGAGGAAAAAAAAATAAAATAAATTATCTTTGGCAAATAAATATTTTTAGATTTTGATAACTTAAACAAAATAATGTAGAACTTAAGATTTTGTTTTTATTTATAAGCATTTTAATTTCAAAGCTTTATTAATATACTGCATAAAAGTTACTCTCCAAGGCCCTAAAGTAGGCTTTTAATTACTTTTTTGTTTTGTTAATAATATAATATCTCGCTTACAATTGGCTTCACACACTTTGCATTTTAAAATATATAAAAACATGTGAAAAATAGCCGTTGAACACCTTTAGAGAAGCCTTTAAATTTCTTTATTATTTTTGAAAATATAAAACTCCTTAAAGCAGGCTACGAAATCTATTTTTTTTAAAGGGCTATAATTTCTTTCTTTCAAAGATTAAATAAAAAATTTAAACTAATATATAACACCTTTGAGTAAGCTATACATTTCTAAATGTTTTGTTCCCTTTAAATTCTTCCCACAAAGTAGACTTTTTTTTCTTTTAAATAGATTCCGTAAATTCTTTTCCTTTTACTTTTATTGTATTGGTTAAAAAAAAAATTCTATGGCGTTTGCTTAGGAATTCAGGCCTTGTTATGTATTCTTTTGGCCAAAAATTAGGCTATTCATTTAATCGTCGCTTAAATTAACGATATTACTCTTAAGCAAGCCCATAATGTGTTAATGAGGCCATTTGTTTTATTTTTGGTAATTTAACTAACTAAAAGTTAAAGTATTTAAAGTTATAAAAGTTAAAGTCATTTTAAAGGAATTTTAAAATAGCCGTTTCATTTAAAAAGTTTTTTTTGAAGAAGTGTTTTTAATTAAGGTTTCTGAAATTATGCTAATTGTTTTAAGAACCAAAAAATGAAAAGCGAGCTTAAGCAAAAGCTTTTGAAATTTAGCTTTATTATATTTTTACATAAGAACAATTAGTTATTTATTCAAACTATGAGGTAGAAAAAATTTCGTACCTTTTTTCAAGAGGTACCTAAAAGTATAGCTAATTATTTAGAAATTAAAAGCGCTTATATTTTTACATAAGGTCCTCAAAGTATGCTTCGTTTAAGACGTTCTTAAGCCAGAAAGGTGGTTTGCCTAAACTTTGCAAAAAAAACTTTAGACCTAGAAGTACGCTTTGCATTTATTCAAGGAATTTAAAGTTTCAATTAAGAATCACTACACCTTGCTTTACATTTAAGAAATTTATAGTTTTTTAAACAAATTTTCCTTAAAAAATCAGTTTGAACGATTTTTTTCTATAAAATAGAATTCGTATTTTCACAAGAAGACAAATTTAAGCAAATAAAGGTTAAATTATTTTTGCCTCCAATAACCAAAAATAAAACTGTGTGAGTTTATGTGATTAAAAATGTGTTCTTTTGTATGGTAAATTGTATGCAGATTTACATTCAGAAAATAACCTTCACTAAATTCACGTTAAAGTTCATTTCGTTTTTTTATTACTGCTTTTACATACTGGCCATTTTATACACCTTTAACTGTGAGGTTTTCAGACCTGCAGTAGATTTCAGCCAACAATTTTCTGCCTCAACTCACCAAGATGGAAATAACGTTTACAGTTCAGGCCATGTAAACAGCTCAATTTCTGGGAAAAATTAAAAGGTTGCCGGGGTCTTAATGTTTGAAGACGAGCTGCAGCAGAAGGTGGCAATAGCATTGAAAAATATAATTTATATACTCAGGAAAGGAAAGAGGCAAAAGAAAAAACAACAGCAGATAAATAAAAAAAGATGAAATGCAAACAAACTTGTGGATGAAACGTGTCATACGCATAATAAAATGTACGAAATGTGTACATACTCTTGCTGAATAAATAAATAAAATATGAAAATTTTTTATAAAAACTTACACATACACAAATACTCTTTTCAACACTAAAACACATGAACAGTTTCACATACATACATGGAAATATTTTCAGCTGCAACAAATGGCCTTATATGGCTTGCTTGAATTTTTGTGTTTGTAATAAATCATTAAGTGAGAATAAAAATGTTACAGCATACTTTAAGGTGCCGAGTCGAAATGTGAAATAAAATAAAAATGTTTTCCAAATATAAAAAAAAAATAAATAAAAAAAAGAAGAAAATTCATCATTATTTTTTCTGAAAGATAAAACAAAGAAATAGTAAATAATTTAAAGAGTTTTTTCAAGATCCTTAAAATAGGCAACACTTTTTTACAAAATTAGAGTTTTTTTCAAGATCCTTAAAATAGGCAACAATTTTTTACAATATTTATTAAACAGAAAACCTTATATATTACAAAGTTGAACTAAAGTTTTGTTTAAATGATTTTGTTAAACAACCACTTAGGTTTTCAATTACTGAGAATTGCCTCAAAGTTTACTCTAATTTATTAACTTTACAAGCTAAAAATATACGTAATATATTTTTTCGATTTTGACTACTCAATTTCTTTTATAACTTTTAAACTTAAAATATGTATTAAAAAACTCATCAAATGTTTAATTCACTTTTTTCTTTCCAAGATTTTTTCCTGTGCACAAATGTATGCAACACAGATTTAACTCAATCAACTAAATGCATTATAAATATAAAATCTAACCATTAAGAAAATAAAACCAACTTTTTTCCTTAGAAACACTTTCTACTTAAAAAAAACTAGTTTTTTCTTGTTCTACAAAGAGCCTTTAAGTATGCTATAGAAATGCATTATGAAAAAAGTTTAGCTTCTAATAAAGATTATGTATTATAAAAAGTTAAAAACTAAATCAATTCAAATTGCAAAATTCAAATGAATTGCTTAGAATTATTAAAATTCTTTCTTCATTTAATCTGAACTCCTAATAATATGCTTAAGTTTTAAAGATAAAGTATTTTTCTACAAATATAAAAGCATTCTTCTATTGAAATTTCAAGCACAATTTTTTTTAACTAAAAATATTCACATCTAATAATCTTAACTATTCAAAAACTAAGTTGTTTAATTTTCTAAATACATGCTTATTTCGTATACCAGTTTTTAAGTGTCCTCAAAGTATACTTCATTTCTTAGAACTATTGTCATTTGCTTAACAAAAAAGTGTTTACCCAAAAATAAAGAGACATTCTGACATTTAAAGGAACTCTTTTTAAAAGAAACAACTTTGTGACATTTAAAAAAAATGTCTAAAAACTGTCTTAAGAATATGCTACACAAGGACTGGAACACAAATTTTTTTAACACATAAACTTAATAAAATTAAGTTTGGAATTAAATTCAAGAAAAATATCAAATTTAAATATCGAAAAAAACTACTAAAGTTTGTAGATATTATTTTAGGTATATATATATATTAAAAGTATGCTACGCTTTTTTTAATGGTATACTGAATACTTAGCAAGTTTTTTTGTAGAATTTATTAGAAAATCTAAATAAATCAAAAGAAATATTAAAGTTTTATTTAATGTTTGTTTTTCTTAATTTCCAAAAATTTCCCTAAAGGGAAAATTATTTATCGCAAATTTAAAAATAAGGGAATTTTCTAAAAGTTTTAGGTTTTGGTTTTTGGTTTAAACTCAAGGATTTTCTTATAAAGCCTACAAAATTCCTTTAATTCCCATTCAGGGAAATTTTTGGAAATTAAAAAAAAAAACAAACAAAATAGAAACTTTACAATTTCTATTGTTTTATTAAGATTATCTAAAAAATACTACAAAAAATCATAATTGCAGGCTTTATGATTTCTGGATTTTAAACCAAAACTTAAAACTTTTATATATAATATATTATTCAGGGCCTAAAAGTATGCTACACTTTTTTAATAGTAATAAATACTAAGTAAGTTTTTTGCAGAATTTATTTTAAAATCTAAATAAGTCTAAAGAAATGTTAGTTTTATTTAGTGTTTGTTTTTCTTAATTTCCAAAAATTTCCTTGTAAGGGAATTTAATTATCGCAAATTTAAAAATAAGGGAATTTTCTAAAAGTTTTAGGTTTTGGTTTAAACTCAAGGATTTTCTTAAAAAGCCTACAAAATTCCTTTAATTCCCATTCAGGGAAATTTTTGGAAATTAAAAAAAAACAAACAAAATAGAAACTTTACAATTTCTATTGTTTAAATCAGATTATCTAAAACATACTACAAAAAAATCATAATTGAACACTTTATGATTTTTTTGTAGTATTTTTTAGATAATCTGAATAAAACTTTATGACTTTTATAAGAAAAACCTTGATTTTAAACCAAAACTTAAAACTTTTATAAAATTCCCTTATTTACGATAATTTAATGATTGTTATTCCAAATTATTAAAGCTTTTGTGAAACTACCTTTGCTTGACTTTTTTTAAATTTCCTAATTTCTAAAAATGTCCCTTAAGAAAATATCAAAATTTCCCTTTAGTAAATACATATTTTTAAGTAAATTTTTTTTAAAATTTTATAATTTTTCATTGAGAACTCTTAAAGTTCAAACAAAAATTTTCCCGGGCTTAAAAAAATATCCTTTAAAGTGAAATTTTATTTTGTGAAAATTTCTGGAAGTTTTTATTAAATTTTTATTAAAATCTTTATAACTTACACCTAAACTATAATTTTTAAGTAAAATTTACATTGCTTAGAGAAATTTTCTAAAGAGGGAAATTTTATTTTTATAGCATTTTTGCAATTTTTCCTTAAGTTTTAACATAATTTCTTAAAGATTAGGCTAAAACTGTCACTTTAAGAAAATTTTTACTTAAAATACTTTAACTAAAAATTGCCTAAAAGGGATATTTTTGGAATATCTGAAGTGTTAAAAGAATACCTATTTTTAAGTAAATTTATTTTCAAATTTTACAATAATTATTGAGAAGTGTTAAAGTTCAATCTAAAATTCGTTTTTGGTGAAATTTTCCCGGTTTCAAAAATTTCCTCTTAAGGGAAATTTTATTTTGTGAAAATTTCAGAAAGGTTTTTTTTATTTTTTAAAATTTACACCGGAACTAACTTTTTTTTGATAATTTTTTTTTGCTTAGAGAAATTTCCTGTGTAGGTAAATTTTATTTATAAAGCTTTTTTTGCAATTTCTTTTTTATTTTAATAAAATTTCTTGAAAATTAAACTAAAACTGCCACTTTTAGAAAGTTTTTATTCAAAATACTTTTTGAATAAAAATTGGGATATATTTTGAATATCTAAAATTTTAAAGGAATGCCTAGTTTTAAGTAAATTTATTTTCAAATTTTATAATTTTTATTGCGAGGTCTTGAAGTTCAATCTAATAATTCATTTTTGGTGAAATATCCTTGGTTTGAAAAAAAATTCCTTTTAAAGGAAATATTTTTTTGTGAAAATTTCAGAAAGATTTTTTTAATTTTTTAAAATTTACACCGGAACTAAATTTTTTTGATAATTTTTTTTTGCTAAGAGAAATTTCCTATTTAGGGAAATTTTATTTATATATCTGTTTTTGCAATTTTTTTTTGATTTTTTACATAATTTCTTAAAGATTAAGCTAAAACTGTCACTTTTAGAAAATTTTTGTTCAAAATACTTTTTGAATAAAAACTAAATTTTTTTGTTAAATTTTTATTACTTATACTTTGAAGGGAAATTATATTTTTATAGCTGTTTTTGCAAATTTATTGATTTTTAACATAATTTCTTAAAGATTAAGCTAAAACTGTCACTTTTAGAAAATTTTTATTCAAAATACCTTTTCAATAAAAATTGGAATATATTTTGAATATCTAAAATTTTAAAGGAATGCCTAGTTTTAAGTAAATTTATTTTCAAATTCTATAATTTTTATTGCGAAGTCTTGGAGTTCAATCTAAAAATTCATTTTTGGTGAAATATTCTTGGTTTAAAAAAAAATTTCTTTTAAGGGAAATATTATTTTGTGAAAATTTTAGAAAGATTTTTTAGTTTTTATTAAAATTCTTAAGATTGCTTAGAGAAATTTCTCATGAAGGGAAATTTTATTTTTATAACTGTTTTTGCAAATTTTTTCGATTTTTAACCAAAATTTTTTAAGCTAAAGCTACAACTGTCACTTTTTGTAACATTTGAGAGATTCAAAAAATATCCCTTTTAGGCAATTGAAAATATTCTTAAATATTTTTCTTTTTCAATTTTTTTTTATTCCTTATTTTATTCTAACCTTTTTTTAGATTAAACAAGTGTGGTTTTAATTAATTCTTATTATACAAATTTTCTTATTTGCAAAATTTTATATAATTATTTTCTTTATCTTTTTATTTAAGCATACTTCGGGTTTTTTGTCTTGCATGTATGTGCTGCTTTCTTGTTTTTTTCTTTTTTAACCCGTGTCAAAATGAAAACTAATTAAATTTAAAAGCAATTTTTCTTTTTTAACAAATTGAGTGATTTTTCCACTTTCTTGTTAAGTGTCATGTAATTTTCGTAAATTATTTATTTTTTTTGCCAAAATTATATATAAAAATAAATTTTATTTAACATTATGTGGAGGTAAAAATAATGGAATTTGCATTAAAAAAAATGTCACAGAAATTAAATCAATGTCGTGTGATGGGAAAAAGGAACATTCAAGCCTTCAAGTATGCCTTCAAGTATGCTATACTTTTCTTTATTGACATTCTCCCTCTTTCAATCTATCTACTTTGATTTCTTGTAACATTATAAGTAATTGAATGGGAATGCTGATGGATGTTTGACTGAGAAGCTATTAGTTAAATGTCACAGGAAATTAAATTTAAAATAAGTATAATGAATATAAGGAAAGAAAATTAGTGTAGAGTAATTTAATGCATTTTTTTTTATAGAAAACTGTGTTAAAATAAATATAAATATAATTCATTGCCTACAAATAGGCAAATTATTTGATATATTTAAAATTTTAAATTAAAATTAAAATACCAAGAAATAAGCAATTTATTTATGTGGTGCTAAGATAATAAAGATCAAATGAACATGATTTTAAATATCATGAAAATATTGTATCTAGACATGGTCATGGGACAGCAAAGAACTAACAATCTTCTCTAAAGCCTAAAAGTATGACATAAAAATCTTAATATGTATTGCGTAAAACTTCTTAATAACTAAAAAACTTTTTAAAAATTGTTTAAAAAAAATGTGTCTAAACACTTTCTTCACAGTCTGGCTTCCTGGGAAACCAAACTGCAGATAGCCTGGACAAACAAGGCAGTCTCTTGCACGACAAATTCGTTAATGGTCTAATCGGCATTTCGATAGCTCGCTGTTGAATTCTCACTAAACGTGTGTCGTACAAGAAGGCTCAGGAGAGATGGCAGGGTAAGAATACCTGCTCGATTGCTAGGATTTTGTGGCCTGGCAATGACGCGGGAAAAACCCTCGATCTACATGGTTTTGGTGGCGACCCGGCAGGACAGTGATATTGGTCATTACGGGTTACTGCCTGATAGGTACCGACGCTACGAGGACGGGCCTGGGTTATAATGGTGAGGAAGAAATGGTGCTTCACTTGCTCTGTCAATGCCCCGGCGTCGGGGTTATTAGGATGAGGCATCTGAGAGACCAGAATATAGCACTACGGCCGATCTATCTTTTCTGTTTCGAGGTTGCAGTGATGTCTGGAGAATAATCTGGTGAACACTTGCGTGACTCTGGTTTCTGACCCAAAGTATCACAAAGGGACCGCTTTCTCATGTCGGCTACCCATTGAACCTAACCTTAACTTTCTTCAAAGCCTTTAAAGAATTCTGAATGTTAAAATATTTCAATGTTAATTTTTATTAAAGATTACATATTTCTTTTTTATGATTCAATTTATTCTCAAATCTTTAAAGTTTCCTTAAATCTAAAAGTATAATAATTTTTACTGTTTTTCTTTATGTTCATTTATTTTAAAGTTCTTCTGCTTCTTCATAGCCTAAATGTATGCTCTGAATTTCACCATAATTTGTAATATTTCTTATATGCTACATAATCTTAAAGTAGCATTTCAATGTAGTTATTTTTTTGTAATCAAGCTTTTACTGCTTATTTAACACACCTTTTTAAATGAAATCTATATCTTTTTTTAAGTTCTTAATACAAATATGAGTATGTATTCTATCCTACAATTTATTTAAGTTACATATTTGGATTTCTCTCTCTCTCAATCTTTCTTGTCGTCCTCTACATAGTACTCGAATAAGTATGAGTAGATTTTAAAAACTATTTAATAGTTTTTATATTTTTTCTCCTCCGTCTTTATACATCTTATGATTTCAAGTGGCATTTTTTATAATATTTCTCGGTTACCGATACTAAAACACGTTTAAGTACTTTCACAAACACTATCGATTCATGTAAAAGAGTGTGTGTGTGTGTGTGTGCGGTTAACAAAATGTAAAGAGAAAAAAAATCATGATATGATATGCAAATTTTCCTTTTTTTTATAAAGTATACAACAAGGCTGCAATAAAAAAAATGTTCAATATTTCATCTAGAAGAAATTGTGATATTAAAGATTTTTGCAAACATTTTAATAAAAAAATTTTTTTTTCAAAGCAAAATTTAAATGCAAAAAGGTGTAAGATGAAAACGGTAGCAATAAATCTCCAAAACAGTTTCACTTGGCAAAAAAGGAAAACTAAACACAAAAAGTAAATATTTAAAAAATGTTTTTATTAAAAAAAAAATGTTGAAAAGAATTTCAATTTTGTTTTGCTATGAACAAGAAAAGTTTATTTTATTGCTTCGTTTGGCTTAAAATATTTTAATTAAGGCCTTTTGCGATATCCTTTCTTAAAAAGAGTTATTAAAAGCCTGAAAACAGGGAACACAAAATAAGTCTTAAAGAAACTACATAAATGTATAATTTTTTATAAAAATGTTATTATATTTCAAAAAGGGAATAGTTTTCATAGGAAATAGATCCCCAAAAAATATGCGGCACTTTTATAGATTTTTTAAAATTAATTAATTAATTTCGAAGATGTATAAAAACTTTTTAGTTTTTTTTCTTTCATTAAATTAATTTAAAATATTTTAAATCCTAAAAGTAGGCAAGACCTTTTTTTAATTAAGTCTTATCTGATAAATGCCTTATTATTTTTTAAGTTAATATTGCATTTTTCACCAACCTTTTGGCTTTCTAGAAAAATCCGTTGCCTGTCTTTAAAGTTAATATTGAATTTTCCATCACACTTATAAAAAAATCCATTGCCTATCTTAAGACTCGTACGGTTGTTTTTTGCAAAACATTTGAAATGAGAGAATTCTTCTCTCATTAAATATTCACAACATTTGCAAAATTTCCGTTTCTTTCTTTTTTTTTTTTTTTTGTTCTCTATACTCTGTCTTTCAACAATACTCTAGACAATTGTCTATTAAGTATTTCTAGCCATAAAAATATGCAATGAAGTAGAAATGTTTTTGATATTTTCGCAAGAAAATAATGCAGACATTCTAAGCATTTATGCCTTGTTATCTTTAATGACATGGTAAGTAAATGGTTTCTTCTTCTATTTTTGTTGAATTTATCGCAATGACTGCCAGTCCTAGAGTTTTGTATGAGTATTTGTATAAGAAATTATTTTTGGAAGCAGGATTTTTTTTTTTTTTTGTAACGCAAATGCATTTTAAAGGAAACAATCAAGGTGTTTAATAAAGTGGAAAATTATGTAATAGTTAAGATAAGAAAAGCCAAAATATTTGTGTTTTTTATGAAATGATAAACGAAGGAAACGAGTAAATTTTGCTTAGAACCTAAAATTATGCTTTAAATTTTGTGAAATAAATATTTGCAATTTAAATGAAGGCTAAGCAAGTTATAGTAAATTAGAAGATTATTAAATGCCAACTTGATTGAAAAAACAAATTGTTTAAAATCTATGGCCTACTTTTAGGTTAATTTGAAAGAAGTTTAGAATTATTGACATCTAAAGCTTGTTCTAGGAATAAATTGAAAGAATGGCAAAGTAATAAAAATGAATTGCATATTTTTTTTTAATTAAAGCAATCCATTGCCTACTTTTAAGCTTATTTAAAAGAAATATAATGATTAAAAGCTATAGCCCACTTTTAGGTTAGTGCTTAAAGAAACTGTAAAATTTTATTTTGAAGAACTCTAATTTTCTTTCCAACCAATAATTGTTTTCTTTTGCAAGTCTTGCAAACACTGCAGTGCAATAACTAAAAATATCATTTGAATAATTTTCGCATAAAATTTCGATAACACTTAAGGGCACAACAACTGCAGCCTGTCTGACACAACGATGACATGCTAAATGAAGTATGACAACATTAAACAGTGCAGTAGAAGCAAAAATTTAGTATCCAAACCCAGAAGAAAAAAACAATTTTTTGGCGCTTGTTCAAAAACACTTTCTTTAAACAACTTTTCCTGCTCGTTTAATATTTTCTATTCATATATAGTTTTTCATAGTAAAACAATTTCACTTAATATTAAATGCCATCAAAAGGCAGCATGTGTTTTCTAAACTCAATTTCAAGTTGAACAGCCAAGTACAATAAAACACAAAAAGACGTTGGGGACAGGCAGCCATCAGCAACTGGCAGCAGCAAGTCTTTTATAAATATTTATAAAAAAAAGTTGTATGGCAAAATAGATTTTAAATTTAGTTTTATTTTTATAAAATAAAATTAAAAAGTGACGTTAGTTGGTTGTTTGAAGAAAAAATGGTACTGGGTGTACTCAGAGTAACCATATGGCAACCAATTTAATAAATAAAAACTTATTTTCTTTGAATGGGTGTCTTTAAGAACTAAAGTTTGTTATATAGCAAACAAGTTTTATCTTCCAGTTAGTAGGCAAATAGATTTATGTAAATTTGTTTATTTGTTTTTTTTTCTTCTCTTTAACAAATATTGTAAAAGACTTATTTGAATACTTGTCCTTCAAAGTCTTTTTTTATATAGGAAAAGGGTTTTTAGTTTGCTTAAAAACTTAATATTTTATTAAAAAAAAAATCTACAAAAACTGTCTTTAAAATAATGCATTTTTACCAGAGAAATATTTCTCATATACCTTAAAGTATGCAATATATTATAAAGTAAATAAAATTTTGATATTTATTTCTTTTAATCAACCTGCCCAAATTATCATAATAAATAATAGTTTTTTTTAAACGCCATGTATCCCAAAAGTAGGCAACACTTTCAAAATTAACAAATATTATGTGAGAATTATTCCTTTTAATAAGTTATTTATATTATAACTAACCATTTTTTATTTTTGAATGTATTCAATGAATCAAATTTTAATTTATAAAGCTTTCTTGCAATAGTCCTATGCCTTCAATATTTCACATACTTTTTTGCTTAAGCCAAACTTTGGTTTTCGCAAAGTTGTCTTTTTATGTACAGAAATTTGTTCTTAAAGAAGAATCTTTTTTAAATTATAATGAAATTAAATTTTATTTTTATTTATGTTATTGTAATAAAATTCTTGTTTTTGTTCTTCTTTGCACCTTTAAGTATGCTACAGTTTTTTAAAATCTAATTTGGCTTACTTAAAAATTTACTAATTCTTTTTTTCTTTAATCATTTTTTTTTCAATCATTTTTCTTATTAAGGCAAATTATCATCACTCTCTCTTTTTTGCACAGCCGCTTGAAAGTATGCTACATTAATTTCACAAAGCTTTTATTTAACATACAATTCTCTAGTGTCTTAAGCAAATGAAGTTTTATTTCTTGTCACTTTCATTAAGCACTCAAAAACCCTTAAAAACATGGAACTACTTAATGAAAATTTTTTTATAGTGAATTCTTTTGGATTTGAAATCCCTCAGAGAAAAAACTTATAAAATTACGGGTCCCTTAAGAAAGTGGAATGAAGCAGATGGCATTTTTTTCTTTTTTTTTTTTTTATTTGGAATGACATTTAAGTTAATTGATTAAACTGTTTCGATAAAAAGTAAGTGAGGAAAGCAATCAAAATTAGGCAATATCATTTTGAAAGAAAATACAAATGGCTTATTTGAAAATTCGAAACGGAAAATTGAGGAAAATTTTAGTTAAGTTTCTATTAAAGGGACCTTGGACTTTTCCTTTTTATTTGTTTCCTCAATTCAAAAACAGATATTTATTTCTAAGTAAATTGTATTGGAATTTTCTAAGAGTGGGCAGTTTTTTAAGAACATTGCGTCAACCATTTTTTGTGAATTAAAATAAAAAACATTTTTGTTCTCAAAATCCACAATAGTTTAAATGTTATGAAATTGGTAAAAAGAATGACAAATAATTCAAGTTTTAAAAGTATAAAATTAACAAATTCAAACTTTGATTATATTAGCTTAATTTTAAGGAAAACAAATGTGTATCCTCCTAAAAGTATGCTTTACTTTTCAAGTTTTATATTTAACTAGCTTAACCCGGTGCGCTTCGCTACACTGCTTAACCCACTTCTTCTGTTGAGCGATATTTAATTTATGCATCCTATGGAAGGTATTTCCCCCCTGCGCCTTCCCGCTTTATTTTTTTTTTTCAAAAGTGTTGTATACCATAAGAGAGACTTCTGCAAAGTTTGAAAATTCTCACTATAAAAGTTCTTAAGATATGCGATATTAACCATTGGCGTCCTATGGTGGGTACCACTTCCCCCGCTGCTATTTTATTTCAATTTTGGGGCTCTGAAGATCCTACTACCAAAAATTCAACAAAATGCGTGCAGCGGCTCTTAATTATATTTCTATCTATGAGGGGTACTGCTCCTCCCCTGTCAACCCCGCCCATTTTTATATTGAAATTTATATTTTACCATAATAGTAGCTTTAACCACGTTTGAAGACTGTCCCTTTAATAGTTCTTCAGTTGAGCGATATTTAATATATGCATCCTATGGGAGGTATTTCCCCACCTGCGCCTACCCGCTTTATTGTTATTTTCAAAAGTGTTGTATACCATAAGAGTGACTTCTAGAAAGTTTGAACATTCTCACTATTACAGTTCTTTAGATATGCGATGTTAAACATTGGCGTCCTATGGGGGATTCCACTTCCCCCGCTGCTATTTTATTTTAATTTTGGGGCTCAGAAGATCTTACTACCAAAAGTTCTGCATAATGCGTGCAGCGGATCTTAATATATGCGATAATTAATATTGGCATCCTATGGGGGATACCAATTCCCCTGCCCCTATCGAAGAAATAAGTAGCCTATTTTATTTTTAGGGCTCACGTGATGTATCTGTAAAAATTTCAGGAAAATCGGTTCAGTAGTTTAGGAGTCTATAAGCCAACAAACAAACAAACAAACAAACAAACAAACACACATACAAACATTTTTCATTTTTATATATATAGAAGATAGAAGATAGAAGATAACAAATTTTATTATTAAATATATTTTAAATGAATTTTTGTTAAAATTTCTTTATTAATTAAATTTGAAATAATTGTTATTAACATTTTGTGTTCAAAAATACCTAAAAGTAGGCAGTAGTTGTTAATATTTATAATTTTTCACAGTTTACTATTATTTATAAACTTATTTTAACAGAATTAATGTTTTAAGTTCAAAAAAGTATGATTTTGATTTTATTTTTAATAAAATTAGCAAGAAAATTTTTTTAATACATTAATGGCCAATTTCAACAAATTCAGTTATAATTAACGATCAGTTATAACTGTCAAAAACATATTGTTAGTTCTGCCTGAACTTAGTAAAACTGGCAGTAAAACGGATTTCTTAAAAAGGTATAGTTATTTAATTTTTTTTAAATGCCCTGCAATATTGTTTGGAATTTATGTTAAATAATATTCATTAAGAACTAGTATTAACTCCATTAAGAAATTTTTGCTAATTAACACTACAACATTTTGCCTTAACTGCCCCTAAAATTATTCTTTAATTTATTATTATTTTTATTATTATAACAATTTCGTAAACAAAAGTTTTCGCAATGTACTTTTAACTAAATTTTGTTTAATTATCCTTAATGTATTTATCTGTTTTTATTTTATTTTTCATTATTAAGTCAATCCAAAGAGAGTTTTTAATTGTTATTTCCTTAAATTATGCTAAGTTTTTTATATTTTCTTTCAAATTAATAGGGTTATATATTTTTTTTAAAGGCGTGTTTTTCTTTTTCACTAATTAAAAATTAAATCCTCTCCCTTTATTTATTTCCTTAAACTTTATAGCACAACACTCCATGTAATTTATTATCCTTTTTTCTGATTAGTCATACTGTTATCCTTTTTATTTCATTCAGTGATATTTGCAGCAATAATTTGCTACTTCTTTTGCTCTCCTATTAGTACTAGAATCTAGCTATTTAATTGAGTTAATAGCTTTAGCTGCTGTGGCGAGTTGTTTGGTGAAGGTTTTTAAAGCGAAATAAAATGCATATAGAAAGGGGCAGAGGAGAGTGGTTGCATGCTCTTTAAGTTATTGCATAAATGTTTGGCTTATGGGCTTGGAAACGCCGCTATTTCTAACTGAAAGAAAATTGAATTAAAACATCACGGAATTTATGTGTTGTGTAGTTTTTCATGCATAATGATGGTCTTAAAAGAGAACTGTGCAACAAAATTTTATAGAAGAATTACACACGCAAACGAAAAGTTGTTTTTTTTTTTTTTTTTTGCTTAAGAGGAATGTTTTTAAAGTTACAACGCGTTTAAGTAAATCACAAGCCTTATTTAGAAACTTTTCAAACTACCCTCGTACAATAAAAATTCCCATAAACATCCATAAACTGACAGACGGTTACAGTTAAATTTGTATTTTAGTATGTTCTCATACATAGATATATAAAAAAAAGCTAAAATATTTTCTTACTTTTTTATTGTGGCCATAAACTATATTGCATGCATGAACATGCATAAAAATGTTGTTGAAATATAAATGTAAATGAACATAAAATAGCCACAATATATTCCTTTGGATCGCTCTCAGAAAAGAGGGTTATAAAATTCAGAGATAGAAGAATAATAGTGAAATATAGTGAAATATGCTTAAAGAAATGAATCAAAAATGTCTGTTTTATTACAGGAAAATGTAAAGTATAGTTTAAGGTTCTAAATAAACGGTGAAGATGATATAAATTCCCACATTAAATGGTTTCTGACAAAATCGTACAAAATTGGATTAGACTTGATAAGATTAATAAGTAGAAAATTTTTCTAAAATAGACTACATGTCGCTCATTTGCTGCAAGACCGGCATAACTCAAAAAATGAAATTTTGGAATTAGAGATGCAGAATTCTTCGCTTTGTTTTTCTTTATATTGTGTATTAAATTCATCTTTATATCCTTGATACTTTCCGTTATGCCGCTCTTGCAGGAAATGAGCGATATGTGTGTATGAAGTACGAAAAACTTTTGAGTAGACCTTTAGGAGCTTAATAAAGGTATTGTTTTAAAAAATTTTCATACTGATCCCTGACTTTGAAGAAAATATAAGAAATTCTCTTAAAAAATGTCTTTATTTTAAACTGAAAAAGCCTAAACTTAATTTTCATTTTTGCTATTAAAGTAATTTTTGCAGTGTAAAATAAAAAGCATACCTTGGAAACAAAATTACAAAATTAAAATCCCTTTAATTTTTTTTTTTCTTTCTTTTACACTTTATTTAAGAAAAATACATATTTTTTAGACTTGTTGGAGTGCTCCTACCCACGAAAATCGTTAGTAAATAAAAAGCTAAGAGGCCAGAGTTTTTTTTAACTTGCCTTAAAATATGGTTTAGTTTTCTTCATTTACCAATATTTCGTTAACTTTTTCGTATTTATTTTTTCATTTTATTTTGTTCTTTTGGTTTACCAATAAATTTTATAGTTAGCTTGATTTATACTGAAGTTAACCCAAGAAATATTTTCTTTATGTTTAAGTGTTAAAAAAAACGAAGGTTTCTTTATTCTAAAGAAATTGCAATATTTGTTCTCGTTTAAACCATTTAAATTTATGTATTTGACTACATAAATAAAAATGTAAGACAAGTTTAATAAAAATTTACGCAGCCAAAAGCTATGCTACAATATTTTCTTTTTTTTAGCTGTGCTAGATAAATTTTAACCTTAAGCTAAAATAATGGCTCTTCTTCTGTCTGCTTTTCTTCTCTTTGATAGCTAAACTGCTGCTGTGTTTATCTGTTTGGGTTTAAAATTGCTTTAGAGTACTTTATCAGTACTAATCCTCTTTTAATCTAATAAGCATTTAAACCACGTACTTTTCAGCAATTTGTTTATCTATTCCTAACACATTCAAGCGTTTTTTTTTTTAATTGTGTTCTTGTCTATATTGCTCTTAAGGGGTAACCTCCAACACATGTTCGAGGTTGAGTTTTTATTGAACTCTGTATTCAAAGCCTTTCCTCGCCTTTTTTTCTTTTTTTGCATTTGGATTTTCTAGATTTTTTTTAATGTCCTTTCAACTGTTTTATTTGCCCAGCAGGATTTCTATCTAATTAGTTTAACTGTTGACTTTTTAGTTTATTAGCTGCAATAGTAGTAAATTAATTTTAAATGCTGCACTTAAAATTGAAATTGATTTGAAAAGAAAAGAAAAGAAAACATTAAATTTTTTAAATTAAAATATAAAACTGAAATGGAAAGTCAGTTAAATGTTAAAGGTATTCAATTTAATCTAATTAAAATTTAAGTAAAAGCCTTAAATCTGACAACAATTTAAGCAGCAGCCTCAGTGCTAGGCAACACATTTTCTTTTAAAAAGTTTTGTTTGACTAAGTTCAAATTCTTGTAAGTAAGTTTTAAAGGATTTCGTATTTAAACACTCTTATGTTATATGTTCTCCTTTAATTGGGCAATAAAACTCTTTACATAAACAATTTGTTAAGTAAAGATGATTTTGTTGTGAAAGTCTATTAAGACCTCATTTGCGTTTTCTTTCTAACATTGATATTTTAGAAAGTTTTAATCCTAAAAGTAGGCAACTGTAAACTTAATTTCTATTATTTGAAAGTTTTTTGAAAGTCCATTTTATAGGTTTTACTATGTAAACACTTATATGTTACATTTGCCCCTCAAAAGTTGTATCTCTAAAATTAATATTTTAGAAAATTTTAATTCTAAATGTAGGCAACTAAAAACTTGTGGAGCGATCCAAAAAAATTGTTTGTAAATTTTAAGATGAGCGGCGTTGCCTGATTTCGCTGCTGGCAACTCAAATTCAGTTCAGTTGCATTC
Organism: Pollenia griseotomentosa; assembly: GCA_963931875.1. Lineage (NCBI taxonomy): Eukaryota > Metazoa > Arthropoda > Insecta > Diptera > Polleniidae > Pollenia > Pollenia griseotomentosa. The sequence goes on from OZ007563.1 coordinate 172,335,772, forward strand.
GTAATCGATCCATTAATTTCGAATTTCTATTGTTTAAAAATTTCATGCAAGTCTATCCTCTTCAGACCATGGGTACACAGAAAAAATTATTTTTCCAATTCAAACAAAAAATTTGTAGAATCAAAACATTTTTTGTCTGAAATCGGTCCTACAAACAAATTTCCATATTCAAACAATTTATTTGCATTTCGTTTATTGAAAAAAAACCCTGATTTTTTCAAACAAATAATTTAACTGAATCAAACAAATAGTTTAGTGAAAATCATACAAATTTCAAACAAATAATTTTGCTGAATCAAACAAAAAAGTTTTTGCACAAGCAATGACGCGCACACAAGCAAGCACTGTTGAAGTAGATGAAGGCAGAGAGGCGCGGCTGGCTGTGAGACACATTTTTTTGTCTTGCTTATACACACAATGTTTTTCTTCTTCACTCACTGTTGTTGTATCCTTTCCTTGGCAGCGACCGACTCGACATGTTTTTCGTCATCATTTTATTTTTGTATTTGATGTAGGTATTTAACTTAACATTTTTAAAAAATTGAAAACGGGATTTTGTTTTTCATTCTTTTTTACCAACTTTGAAACCAACCAAAAATTTATTTTGTTTTTTCTAATGTTGTTGTTGTTTAAAAAGTGTAAAAGGTTTTTTTACCTAATATGTATTGTTTTTGTCTTTTTTTTACTAAAAACCTCGCCACGCTATTTTATCATCTTTCTTATTGTTGTACTTCTTTAAAGCGTCCAAAAATAGACTGTATGTGTTTTTGTTGTTGTTTTTATATTTTACATAAAGAAGTGTTGCTTACGATCAAATAAAATAAATGCAAAAAACGACAACATTAAAGAGCGTTAAATATTTCATACAAAATTATGAAAACTTGAAACCAATAACGCGTTTATTAAATTTTTGAATAGTTGTCAACATTTCTGTTGGTTAAACTAAAAATCAAACAAAAATATTAATTGAGTCAGTAAAAAAATTTGTAGAAATTAAAAAAAATTTCAAACAAGCGTTTGTTTGAAAATAATTCAGCAATAATTTTTTCTGTGTACACATATGTGTACCTTAACTTTTTACAAGTTTTAAAGACTAGCGACATCGTGTGACCAATAGAAACAGTTTTATAACTTGTTTTAAGCTACTGCGCTTCAAAAAATATCAAAAAATGGCAGGGCTTAGAAGTTTTAGCCATTATTTTTACATTTGAATTTAACAGTTTGAAAAAACCACACTGCTTGGACATTTTTCCTCAATAACTAATCGTTAAGACCTGAAGTACACATATGTGCACCTCTTTTTCTACCACTTTAAATAAAAAAAAATAAAAACCGAAATTTAAATTACACCACATAAGATAAAAAAAATTGTTAATAAGCCCTTTACTCAATCGGTTCAGTTCAAATTTTAAGAAATCAAGGATTTACGTTAAAATTATTCATATTTTAAAACCTGAGGTACACATATCGACCCCTTTGCGCGAAATTATCGTATATGCCAATTTTTTTGAAATTGAGTTTTTGATGCAATCTTGTTCTACATTCAAAGAGACGTCACCTGACAAAATATTGTAGGCGAATTCCACTTCGTTGCTCCAAAAATTGATTGTATATTTTCATTTTGATATTGCAAGCCAAAGAAAAAAAAAATAGAAAAATGGCTGTCCTGTAAAATTTGGTTTTTGTAACATACGATAATTTCGCGCAAAGGGGTCGATATGTGCACCAGTAATTTCTAAGAATTCAATATAAAATTAAAAAAAAAAAAATATACAAAAATATATAAGAAATGTAAAAATTCAGTGGGTTAATGTTCGGGTCTTAAGAGGCTATTGAATAGGATTTCCTAACTAAAACCGTATTATGTTACATTTGTGCCTTAAAATAGGCAGCAAAAACCTTTACATAAGCAATTTTTCTAGTTAAAGATCAATTTGGTGGAAATTTTTAAGACCATTTTTAAGTTTTTTTTGTAACATTTATATTTAAAAAATTTTAATCCTAAAAGTATGCAACTGAAAACTTAATTTTTAATTTCTATTGCTTAAAAAGTTTTAGAAATTCCATTTAATAGGATTTCCTATTTAAAACACTATTATGTTACATTTGCTCCTTAAAATAGGCAACAAAAATCTTTACATAAACGATTCTACTAGGTAGAGATCATTTGGGTGGAAGTTATTTAAAACCTTATTTAAGTTCTTTTCTCTGTTAGTAATATTTTAGACAATTTTGTTTCTAAAAGTAGGCAACTGAAAACTTAATTCGTTCTTTCCTTTATTTAAAACGTATTTATTCTGAAAAAGTTTTTTATAATAAAAGAACTTACTAACATCTTTTTTGTAGTATTTCCTATATTATATATTCTTTCATTAGGTGTTTAATTATCTTAGTCCAAATTAGTTTTAGAAGCATGTCCTTTTTGCTTAGAATTTTCTTAGCTAAAAGTATTTCTTTGAAAAACTCAAACTACTAGAATTTTTATACACAATTTTTTTTTTCAAATATTAAGATATTACTTCTGAATATGTTAAATTTTTAATGGTTTAAAGAGTTTTTTTAAATTTTTCTCCTAAAAGTAGGCAAGTTTTTCTCTAAATATTGAAATTTTGTTAGTTTAAGATCATTTCGAAAAGTTTGTTTCTTTTATATTGTTCTTTTGCTTAAAACATGTTCAATCTTCTATTGTTTTCTGACAATTAAGGTTAGAACTTGTTTCTTTCATTCATTTTCAGCTAATTAACTGAAATAAACTCATGTTTTTTTTAGAGAATACTTGTCATTATTTTGTACTAAAGTGTTGAATTTATACAATTTCAATTTCAATTTAGCTTTTATGTTTTTTGTTAAGTAACCACTTTTTATGTTTGTTTTTTTTTTTTTTTTTTTTTGCATCAGTTTATTTGATACAAATTTTAAATTGGATTATTTGTTTATTAGATTTTAATACGATTTTACAATTTGTTTGTAGTTTGTTTTTCTTTTTTTAAAATAGGTTTTTTTCCAATTTTTCTTTTATTTCCGGTTGTCCTCTTTGAGGTGTTTTTTTTTAAAGAAATGTTTTTCGTTTTATTTCTTTTTTTTATTTTGCATTAAAAGTAAAAAAAAAAAATAAAAATTTATTGATCGTTTTGTTTCCCTTTGTAGGTGTTTGTTGAACAACACATAAAGCATTATTTTGTTAAGTTAAGCCCTAAAATAGGCAATAAAATGTTTAACAAAACTCTTTAGTGATTACGAAAGAAAAATTATGTTTTAAATAAATGTTTTTTATGGTTTTTCAATAACAAATTTTAACAATAGACCGTTAAAAAAGCAATAACTTTAACAATTTGACATAAGAATGAAAACATTGCTATATTAACAAGAAAATAACATTTAAAATAATTAAGTTTTTAAATGTTGTTTTTAAACTTAAGTGTAAGTGTAAAGGAAAATTTGTTATTTAAACAAGCAAACAAAACTATACAAAATGTGTTTTTGACACTTTTGGTTTTAAAGCCTTTTGTTCTTTAACAATTTTTTAATTAATTTTTATGTTCTGAAAATAAAAAAATTGTAAAATTTGCTAAAAAAAAAAAAAAAGAAAATGTTTTGGACAAAAACTTTTTTTAGTAAAACCTTTTGAAAAGGTCGCAGTTTTTGTAACAACGACATTTTAAAGTCAAACTTTTAGACAAACATTAAAAAAAAAAATTTAAGCTAAAAAAAATTACACTTTAAAGTGTTTAAGAAAAATAGTAAATGAAACCTGTTAGACTACCAGAACTCATTAAGATAAAGTAAATTAAATTTCTTGCCAAGATAACATTTCAGTTTTTAAATCTTAATTTTAGGCGTTAAAAAATAACCCGAAATTCTAATAATTCCTATTCAAAGTTTAAGAAAAAAGTAAATAAAACAGCAAAAAAACGTACCAGAAATCAAAAGGAAAATCTGCAATATCCTTTAAGCAGAACATAATATTTCAGGTTTTAAAGCAAACTTGTAGGAGTTATCAGTAAATAGCCAAAAAAATTCCAATCAAATGTTAAAAAAATTAAATAATTCAATAATGAAATAAACAGGGGTGTCATGGAAATCGAAAACGTAAAACGAAAGAATTTTAAGAGTAGTTTTTCAATAAGATTTCTGTAATAAAAAAATTTTATGACAATTATTATACAAATTATGCTCTATTAAACAGAATTTTTTAACAAAAATTTTAAAAATTAGATTAAAAGTTTAATAAAAAAAAAACTGCCAAATTCTTTTGTTTTACGTTTTCGATTTCCATGACACCCCTGATAATTCAAAAAGAAAATATGCCATAACGTTAAGCGAAAAAATATTTTAGTTTTTTTAATTATACATACTTTTAGGCGTTATAAAAAGAGCCAGAAATTCTTAAAATTCCTATTTAATATTTTAGAAAAAAGTCAATAAAACAGCTATAACGGCTGGCGTTAATGCCTGTTTCGTTTTTTGTAATGGAATAATGTCCCTATTACGGTTTACAACTCAACTCCCGTCCAGCACTTAAAAACTGCAGTTAAAGTGAAAAACTGCCATATCCTCCACTTCTGTTTTTGTCATTAGCCAAAAAAAAAACGGTTGCTTTTAATTTGGATTCTTAAAATGTTAACAGTCGCTGTCAAACCAACTCAAAAAGCGAAAAGTTGTACATACATTTTTCGTTTTTTGTTCGACAGTTTTTGGTTTCAACTGCAGTTTTTTAAACCCTGCTCCAGTTTAATTATAAATTGTAGTTTTGCATTATTGTTTTCAACTCTGTGTTAGTGTCTTTAACAAAAACATCAAAAAAGTTCTATTCAGCACTAGCAGTTTTTTGAATTTTAACTCAACTGAGTTGAGTTGTGAACCGTAAAAGCGGCTTAAAGTAATACGCAACCTGTGTTCTAAAATCTACTACAAAAAACGACGCCTAAGTTAACGCCAACAACTGAAATCTGGTTGATATTTTATTTCTTAAAGAATACTTTTAAGAGTTATCAATTAAAAAGCAAAAAATCAATAAAATAAAATTACTCAAAGAAGCACGCTTAGTACAATAGAATTCAGAATGTAACCATGCAATAAGTTAAAAGCAAAAATAATATTTTAGTTTCTAAAGCATACTTTTAGCCGTTATAAAAAATAGCTTTAAATTTTGTAAGTTTAAATTACTACCAAATGATACAAAATTAAATTAAACCGAATAATATTTAATAATGTTAAAATAGAAATAATCAGGCGTGTCAAAGAAATCAATTCCGTATCTTGCTTCACATAAAACGAAATCACTTTCGATCGGAATTGATTTTTGAGACAGGCCTGAATATATCAGTTTGTAAAGCACAATTATAGGCGTTGTTTAAAAAAGAGTCTTTTTTTCAGAGATCGTAAAGTATGCTTTACATTTTATTTAACATTTTAATGTAAAATTTAAACCATTAAATACATTTTTTTAAGTTCTAACCCCACCTTATTTCTTTTTAAAATTTCTTAGTCATTTTTCTCCCTTCAACGTTCTCCTTCCTCCCTTTTCAGGTCGTTTACAGTATGAAATACAAAATTTATCTACATCTGTATATGTTTTACTATAATAAACAGGAAACAGGAAATAAACTTCGCTTGTTTCTGTAACTACATAATACTGCAGCAATTGCAGTTTTTCTTTCATTTTTTTTTTTGTCGAAAATCTGACTCATTGTTGTGTAGTTTTTTTTTAACAATATATTTTTCAGCTGTTTTTTTTCCTACAAGACAATAAGACATGGCATGTCATGCGGTACTATAAAAAAATTTTATACTTTTTTATATTTCTTCTTCTTTTTTTAATTCAGTCATAAAACAAAAACTATAATTTTTCGGGCACACAAGAAAAAAAAATTGTATAATAAAACCATCCATTATTTTTAAAACAGTTGAAATAAACAATTGTGTTTAGGTCAGAGGTCAATGGTTGTAAATTGTGTTCGGTGCGGCAGCCATGTGGAATAAGGATCGACAATTTTTATTGTGGGTACCAGCGAAGAACTTTTAATTGTTTTAAAAAACTGGAACTAGGTTTTTGAAGTCAACGAACGTCGTTTGCTAAAGGAAAAAAGCGGTTTAACCTTTTTTAAACAAAATGAAAATAATTGTAAAAAATAAACGAGTTAACAGTTTTGTTTTGGTTTTTAAAATTTAAAAACAAATTTATCAAAATAATAGTGTCTGCTTGAGTTAATTCTAACAAACGCCTTTAAGTATGCAATAGTTTAAAAATTGCCTTTTTTTAAAGCCGCATTTTTGTGAATAAAATAAAGATTTTCCAACTCCCAAGCTTACAACTTATTTATAATTTAAATTCTTGCTCTAGTGCACAGCTTTGTCTCCTTAAAGTAGATTAATAAAATCGGGTTTTTTGAGATGTGGATTAAGCTTAAACGTAGTACAACTCGGATTTTCCGGCGAAATGTGATTTGTTTATTTATTCTTTTAATAAAGACCAACACTTTAAACAAAACTAAGCTGTTCCTTTAAAATTTTGCATAAAAACTAGTGGCGGAAAAAATCTGTTTTCAGATTAACTAAACTTAGTTTAACTGAGATCTTAAGAACTCAGCCTAAGTCTTTAAAGTTGTAAAGTTTTTCATAAAAATGGTTAATATTACTTTTGCAATTTCAATTTTATTAGTTATTAAACTTTGTAGCATACCTTTAAGGGATATCTTTTTTCTTATTGAATTTCCCTTTTCCTTTAATTGCAATTCCTTGTGTAACTTAGCTTGCTTATTTTTAGTCTTATAAAAAACAACGTCTTCTACGAAATTTTTAACGTCAATTTAATTTTAGATTCTCAAAAGAAATTCTTAACGTTGCTATTTAATTTTCTTTTTTTATTTCTCTTCTTTTGTTTCTAATATCGATTATCCCTTGCCACAGAGAACATGTTTTTTATATTTGATACACAACACAATTAATACAACCTTGAGATACTGTCATGTAACTACCCCTATAAACATCTAAATGACTTTTTATTTTTACTTTCTTCTAATTAACAAATAAACTAAAAGAAATGAAATATCTAAAAAAAAAGCCACACAAACACCATTATAGAACAAATTAAGCGCCCAAAAGTATACTTAAGTGTAAGTCAATCACACAAAGACTTTGAAGATGTTATTCATTCAAAATACACAGTAATTTGTCACTTTATAAGTCATATTTTTAGACAGGCCTAATAATTTTGTTTGCCGCTGCCATGTTAACAATATATTTTTACAACCTTAAAGTGAATTTTTATTTGACAAGTTGCTGTATAACCAAAATCAATCACTTGGACAGTCTAATGTTAAACAGATGTATGGGATAATTAATTTCAGGTGTTTGACTATCAAAAAGCCAACAGCTGTGTTTCGAAATATAAAATACAAAAAGGCTAATAATCCATTTATTTTTAATTTATTTCTATTAAGTTTTTTGTGCCTTTTATAATGAGGTGCTGTCTGTAACAGCAGGTGCTTGCTCTATTTTTATATATTCTTTTAAGTCTTATGTCATAATCCAATGTTTGTTACATTTAAACAAATGTTAAGCACAGAAAAAACTGGTTTAAAAGGGAAATGTCAGAAATATAAAAATTTTTAAAAATTTTACTAGGAGATAGAAAACGGATTAACCCGATCTTTTTTATAACAAGTACGAAAAATTTAAGCTTACAAATGTTACCCCAAAAGTAGACAACAAGTTTTACTAAAACCTTTGTAGCCCTAAAATAGGCTTTACTTTCAATAGACAACGCCCCTCTTAAAATGTAAAAAATAGACATTTTCCAGTATACTCCCTAATATAAGATTTTTTTTTTATACCCTCCACCACAATTAGTTGTGAAGAGGGTATACTAAGTTTGTCATTCCGTGTGAAACTTTTTTATTATTCATCTCAGAAAGTATATATATTCTGCTGCTTGAGTAATTCTAAGTCGATTTAGCCATGTCCGTCTGTCTGTCCGTCTGTCCGTCTGTTGAAAACACGCTCACTTTCGAAAACTCAAAAGAAATAAACAAACTAGGTGTCAAATTGCTTGTAGTTATCCTAAGCAGTTTGGGATTGAATTTCAGCAAAATCGGTTCAGTAGGACCAGAGCTATGAATCAAAATGTGGAACCACCACCTTCAAAAACTTGATAATTTTGTTACAAAAACTAACATAAATGATGCAAAAATGCACGGAATGACATAAGATTTTGCACAAGTCCGTTTTATTCGACTAGAAATTACACTGTAAAATTTCGCGAAGGTCGGTCCATAATTTACCCTAGGCCCCATATAAACACTACTCCCGGAAAACAGTTTAGTACGCCTAAAACCGTAAAAAATAATGCAATCATAACAAATTTTGGCTCGTCACAATTTTATAGGACTATAAATGATACTGTGAAATTTCGTGAAGATCGGTACATAATTTACCCTAGGCCCCATATATGCCCTACTCCCGGAAAACAGTTTAGTCTCCTAAAACCATAATTAATAACAACACGTCACAGTTTAAGATAATAATAATAAAAAGACATCATACAGATATTACTCCTTAAACATTCGAACTGTCGGTGGAGGGTATCAAAGATTCGGCACAGCCGAATATAGCACTCTAACTTGTTTTTTAAATAAAATTTTTTTAAAAATTAATAAATTTTTTTTTAAAAATAAATAAAATTTTTTTTAAAAATAAATAAAATTTTTTTTAAAAATAAATAAAATTTTTTTAAAAATAAATAAAATTTTTTTTAAAAATAAATAAAAATTTTTTTCAAATAAATAAAATTTTTTTTAAAAATAAATAAAAATTTTTTCAAAAATAAATGAAATTTTATTTTAAAAATAAATAAAATTTTTTTTTAAATATAACAAATTTTCGACATCAATTAAAATTTTTCAACTTAAAACAAATGACTTTGATTTTCAAACTAAATTTAACACTTTCGTTTAGAAATTTACATGGAAAACCAAAACAAATTGAATTTTTTTTTTATTGGTGTCTCAATATAAATTCCCAAGCAAAAATTTTTATTTTGAATTAAAAAACAGACAGTTAAAAAAGGCAACATTTCAAAAAATCGGTAACATTTATTTACATTTTTGATGTGAAAAATTTACAAATTACAAATTTATCAAAATAATAGTGTCTGCTTAAGTTAATTCTAACAAACGCCTTTAAGTATGCAATAGTTTAAAAATTGCCTTTTTTAAAGACACATTTTGTGAATAAAATTAAGATTTTCCAACTCCCAAGCTTGCAACTTATTTAAAAAATTTACTTTTTATTATGCAACAAAAGTTAATAATTTAAACAATAAAATTTTGCCTAAAATAAGGCAAACTTTTTGAATTGAAAACAAAACTTAAAATATTCTAACGCCCTTATTATATAAAACACAGCGCAACGCCAATGAATTACATTGAAATTTTAAAAGGCAATGTGAATTTCTGTAGAAAAAAAATTACATAATATTTATGACATTGTTTTTGCTTTCAATGTAATTCTTCGGCGTTGCGTTGCGTTTTACATAATTATAGCCTAAAAGTTCCAAAACTAAAACTCACTTTTACTTCTGCCTAAAAAAAGACAACATTTTCAAATATATTATTGATATTAATTTGGCCTTAAAATAGGCAAACTTTTTTAATAAAACCTGGGTTCGATTCCCAACTAAGTCCTGAATGAAAAATTATCAATAAATTTTATTTCATTCTATGTTGTAAAATTTCTTTCTTCATTAAAATAATTTAATAAAAATTAAATTGAATAAATTTTAGCCGGATTAAAATATCAAAATTTCAATTAAAAACCATAAACAGTTCAAAAAAAACCACAGTACTAAAAAAACAAACCTTAAAATATTTAGAATTTTCAATAGGTATTTCTTTCCATTTTCTAAAATATGTCTTAAAAGAGGCAACATTTCTGTAAAAGGGTAACATTGTTCAACGTTTTTAATGTTCAAAATTTCTTTTTTAGACAGGGTTTTTGATATGTAGATAAAGTTTAAGCTTTGTTTAACGAAGCCTGAAACTCGGATTGTCCGGCGAAATGTGATTTTTTTTTATTATTTCATTAAAGAGCAACATTTTAAGCAAAACCAAACTTATGACCAATTTTCAGGATTGATATTAAAACACATTTATGTTTAAAATCGTTATAAATACAAAATTCTCTTCTTCAATTAACACTTAAATCAAATTTAATTCACCAATGTGGTACATTTAAATGAAACTTAAGTTTCCATTGGAATAACTTAACAACAAAAACAGGCAAAGCAATAAAATTCGGCTGTTTTGTGAGAGCACCTTGCAAATAATCAAACTTCTTTATGATATTTTTTTATTTAGTAGTGCTACCACACTTTTATCTTAATTAAATAAGACTTTTCAAATAAAACTCAAAAAATCAATCTGTATTTAAATACGATTTAAGTTTATATGAAAATTATCTTAATATAGATTTAAATACTATCCTGAAAATTGGGCATTAATGTTATATAATTTAATTTAGCCTAAAAATAAGAAAACTTTTTTAATAAAAAAAACTTCACATATTCCACATGTTCAATAATCAAAAGTTTATTTCCACATTTGCCTGAGAGTGAACCACACTTTCATTATTAGACATATAATTTTATTAATATAATTTAATTAAGCCTTTTTAGTAAAAAACAAACTTTTGAGATGTTTAATAATAAAAACTGCATTTTCCCTTTTTACTGAAAAAGGGCAACATTTTCCAGCCGATTTCCTCATATAGGCAATTTTTTTTTATGTTTAAATCAAGGTTTAAAAAACTGTAGTCGAAACCAAAAACTGTCGAACAAAAAACGAAAATTTGTGTACAACTTTTCACTTTTTGAGTTGGTTGGTTTGACATCGACTGTTTAAATTTAATGAATCCGAAGAAAAAACAACAGTTTTTTTTTCGCCAATGACAAATGAAGAAGTTGACAAAATGGCAGTTTTTTTTAATTTTTTATTTCAAATCATTTTATATCACAAAAATATTTTAAAGCCTCAGCACCAATATTGGCATTGAAAAGGCCAAAAGGCAACTAATGTTAATTCATTATTTACATAAAAATATTAACTATTTTAATTTTAAAATTAATTTTTTACAGTTTTTTCTATTTTTATCAAGAAATTTAATTATAAATTACAAAATATAACTCATGAAGTATTTCGAGATCGGTTAACAAAAATTTTTTTAATTCCCTTTTAAATGTTGGCAAAAGTTCAATGCTTTTTAAAAAAAACTGGTAAATCATTGTATGTACTCATTTGGACCAGCAAAACAAATACGCTGCTTTGACAATTCAAGGCGACATCTAGATACAGACAAATTTTGGCTTTGTCTTGTTAACCTATGTGTAATTTGAACATTCTGTTGCAATTGAACTGACGAATTTCCAAGACTATTAATGGATTTGAAAACAAACTTCATTCTTTGCAACGCTAGTTCAAATCAGCAAATTTTTTACATATAATTATTGGCCTTAATAATACATTTTCTGAAAGAAGGACTTTTTGAAAAGCGAGGAGATTTCTCCTCAATAGAGATGGTACCGTGTCCAAGCTAGCGCTATGGTACCCACTCCCCTTTAGTTGGCCAAAAGACTCTCTGCTTCCCAAAGGAACCCAACCAGGTCTTTTTCCTTAAAGATTTTTACCGCTTTTTGTTTGTTTTGTTTTTATGTTTCTCATCAACAAAAAGTTGACAACATTTCATAAAATAAACAAAACCATAATAATAATTGTTGTTGTTTTTGTTTAAGCTTTGATATTGTTAAAAGTTAAACTAGGGCTTATAATTCTTATTCGCTTAACCGTTTTATTTGTATAATATCGTTAGTTTTTCTAAAATCTTTGGATGAAGTTTCCGGACGATCTGGCCTAAGCAACCAGTGAAATGCGCATGGGAATAACTTATGCCATCAACAATAAATTCCAGTTTATCAATAGTATGAAATGGGAATTTAGCACATTTAAACGAAACCTTGTTAAAAAAAAACTTTGTTTACATTTTTTATAGTTTGCTCTTTCTAACATTTACTGTTTCTTTCTATCAATGCTATATCAATTCAATGAATAAAAAATGTGGTTCCATAAGGGCTTTAGTATAGATTTTCTTTTTATTTCTAACCTAAGTATATGCTTTACTTTAATTTCCATTGCAAATAAGTTCACTTATCATATTTGATTTCATTTCATTTAAATTTCATTTAAACTTTTATTTACATTTCATTTAACTTTCGTTTTACAACTTCATTTAACTTTTACAACATACACTTGCATACGAAAAAAAAAACTTTTTTTTTTTTTTTTTTTGTGTATCCACCTAAAAGCTTGCTATGAATAATAAATGATGAGAAAATGAAATATATGTATAACACATTATAATAAATTATTAAGTAATGAAATGAAAAATGAAGACATGTTATGTAGACATTTTTACTTTTAATTCACTTTAGGTTAATTTAAAAAATTTATTTGAAATATTTATTGCATATTTTATTTTAGGTTAAAACTTAAGCCCAATGGCTGAATGGTAGAATTTCTTTTAATATTTAGCCTGCTTAAAATTTTAAAATGTTTACTTTAATATTATTGGGGTTGTAGAAATTAATTAAAAGAAAAATGCTGTTAAGTTTTTAGTTAAAATGTTAGTCAGATATTAATGGAAGGCTAAAAGTAGGCCACGATTTTTTTGGCTTTTAATATAATGAAATTTTACAAAATTATAAAATGATTATTTTTAATTATTCAAGACTATTTTATTAACAATTCTCTGTTTATTGTGTAAGAACCCTTAAAAATAGGCAGATGTTTTTAATTTAAAAATTATGCCTTAAAATAGACAGTCTTTTTAAATTAAAGAAATATATGCTAATGTAAAGAGCGCGACTTAAATTTTCAGAATCAGGCCTTAAAATAGGCAACTCTTTTTACTTGTATTTATTTTAAAATAAAAAATTTACTTTTAAATTGTCAAAAGTTTTTAATATTAAAAATTATAATATAATAAAGGGTGGTCCAACCATAATGCACGATGTTAATTGTGAGTCACACCTTAAAGTCAAGTTTTTTGCCATACCTAATTTGAAATTTTTTGTTTCAGAGTTTGACAAATGCAACCCTGGAAATTAAGCAGCGCGTTAAGATTATTGCAGCCTTTTACGAAAATGAGAGTTCAAATCAAAATGCATTTCGTGATTGGATTCGTGGATTCGTTAACAAGCAAAATTGCCGCATTTTGTGCAAAAGAGAATCCACAAGTGATTATTGAAAATCCCATCCACAAAGAGGGACTGTTTGGTGCAGCTTATGGGCTCGCGGCGTCTTCGGGCCGTACTTCTTCAAAAAAAAGGTCAGCCAAGCAATTCAATTGACTCAAGAGCCGAAGCCTAATGACCATTTCCAGCGTCGTCAATACACCGAATGTTTGGTTAAACAGACAGAAGTCAAGGGTGACTTTACAAAGAAAATTATATATAGCGTCGGGGCCTGCTTCTTTGAAAATCAAATTGGCCAAGCAGTTACCGTGAATGTTGCTGGTTATCGCGAGATAATAACGGACTTCTTTTGGCCAGAAATTGAGGATATGTACATGGTCGATATGTGGTTCCAACAGGATGGTACCACTTGCCACGCAGCCAAGGAAATAGTGGCTCATTTGTGCAAGAAATTCAATGGCCGTGTTATCTGACGTCGTGGCGTTGTTAATGGGCCGCCACGATCATGTGATTAGACAGCGTTGGACTTCTTTCTTAAGGCTACTTTAAAGAAAAAGTGTACGTCATTAAGCCAAGAACAATTCAAGGGCTAAGGGATGAAATAATTCGTCACATTAACAACATTAAACCTCAATTATGTTTCAGAGTCATTGAAAATATGGATCATCGCAGGTATTGCCACCGAAGCCGTGGCTAGCATTTGGCCGATATTTTGTTTTAGACATAATTGTCATATATCCTTCTATCATTATAAAAAATATTAAGATAATTGTCTGAAAACAGTTTGTTTTATTTTTTGTTGGACCACCCTTTAAGAAGCGACATTATTTTGAAATTTGATTCCTAAAAAAAGTTTGCTCAAAAATATTAAACCTTTTTTTTAATTCAACTATATTGCCCTTAAATAGATTTTAATTATAAAAAAAAACACCAGATTTAAAACCCTCTGTATCTTTTAATCTAAAATTATTGTTCATTATTTTTGGTGTTAGCCTAAAACTATGCTTTTTCGTTTGTGCATTTATGTATATCATATGATTTTTTTCTTTTCTTGATAAATTTATTTTATTTTGTATTGTTGCATAATTGCTGGGTTTTTTTTAACCACCAAAATCCCGACAATGTTGCAAAACTAAAAGCTGCTTAATTTGGATTAAAAATTAAATTTGTCTTAAATATCTTTATTACTGCAATATTTTTTTTATTTCATTAGCCATATTTTATATTAAAAATTGATTTTAAGAGAGAAAAATTTTAATTTAATTATAAATAGAAAAAAAAATACACAACCACATAATCCCTAAATGCTAGCAACAGAAATAAGAACAGCCAACCAACATCAGGTTTTTTTTCATTAAATAAAAAGCTTATAAAAATATATATTTTGTTAAATGAAAGCAAACAGAAATCTATTTAAAAAATGTTTTATGATTTCATGTAATTTTTATTTCATTTTTTTTTTCTGCGGTACATTATCTACAAAATCATTTTTATAGCATAATTTTAAGTTCTCCATAGCAAATGTTGCTTTATATAAAGGATTTTGTTGCATATTTTTTGGCAGCTAAACAACGTAATTCCAAGCCAAACATTTAGAAACGTTTTAATATAAAAGTTATGGTGCTGGAAATCTGTGAAAAAAAAACAGTAAAGGCTAAAATAAATGTTTATTTGAAGTTTATTAGACGCCTGGTTTTCATTCTGTCTTTTTTAAGTGTTTTACTGTAATTTTCTATGCTATAAAATGTTATCTCATTTTCTTGATATGTTTATACTAAACAATTTTTATTGAAATCAGATAAATAGTTCTCTTGTTGCAAATAAAAATATATTTTTATAAACACCATGATTTTTTTACAATAGAAAATTTTGCAAAGTTGTTTTTTATTTCAGTTTTCCTTAGTCAAGCAAAATAGTGTTTCTAACTACTACTCAAAAACGATACAGACACTTTGGAAACTGGAGAATTATCAGCATAAAAGAAATTCATTTATTGCTTTCTCAGCTAAAATTTCTAAAAAAAAATAAGTTTCAAACATACAAGGCATAAAATACACTAGAGATCATTAAAGCAAAATCATTCAAATAGAAAAGTTCCTCTAAACCACCAAACCTTATTAAAATTTGCTTTAGTGTATTTGCAGCACAAAGATATTTTCATGACTCTATTGAAATCGTATCTTAAATATTCATCATTAACATTTTGTCTTGAGCCAGTCACAGTCATCTTGTTTGTATGATTGAATGAATATCTTGACATGACATGCTCATGTCATCTAGATGATTTGATATTATAAAATAATTTTTTTTTTCTTTTTCAAATACAATAATAAAAAGAAAACTCACATACATTTTCTTAACACTCCCCTTAAACACAAATATTATCATTTATTTTATGTAAGCTTAATAGAAAGGAAAAAAATTTATTTGCAATTTAATTTGGTCTTCTTTTTAAAGTGGTAAAATGTATAAAATTTAATTTATTGCGGCAGTTGCCAAAATCACGCAAAGGTTTTCTTTAAAAAAAAAAAGTAACTAAAACTGTTTTGTAATTGGGTTGAAAAATGTAATAGAAAAAGAATAGGAAAAAAATTGCAAACTAAAAATAAACTAAAGAGAAAATAAATTTCAAAAGTCATAAACATAAACCGAAAAAAGTAACTAAAATTTATTGATAAAATGAAAACTTGATTAAATATTCACCCCTCGAGTGAATAAAAAGTGAATAGTTTTTTCCCTCGAAATTTTGCTTTTCCCCATTCATTTTTTAAGGAAAAGGAATCTAATTTTTACTTTTTTACACTTACATTTTAACAACTAAAACTCGCCTTAAAAAATGCTATACTTTTTTAACAAAAAAAAAAAATAATCAATATTAATGTCAAAAATTCTAAAAGAAAGCAGCAGGTATTTACAATTAAATAAAATTTAAGAAAAAATTCCTAAAACTGGGTACCAATTTAAAAAAAATGAAACCATTAACGTATGCAATTATATATATAATTTAAATACCAATAAAATTCAATGAAAAAAAACGCCTAAAAGCGTGCTGTATTAAGAAAAAAAATTTAAAAGAAGTCTACAAAATTATGTTTTATTAGAAAAAAAAAAATAATAATAAAATAAAAATGCTTCTAAGGGGTGGTTTAACAGTAATGCACGATGTTTAGTTTTTTGCCCCTCTTAATTTGACAATTCTTTGTTTCGGGGTTCGACAAATTCAACCATGGAGTGGCACGCAATTGAGCAGCTCGTTAAGATTGTTGAAGCCTTTTACGAAAATGGGAGTTCAAAATGCATTTCGTGCACTTCGTGATTTTTTGGCTCAGCATAATAGAACTCAGTGGATTCACTTGCAAGCAGAATCGCCGCATTTGGGCAAATGACAATCCACGAGAGATTGTTGAAAAGCCGATGCATCCACAAAGAGTGACTGTTTGGTGCGGCTTATGAGCTGGCGGCATCATCGGTCTGTACTTCTTCGCAACTGAGGTCAGCTAAGCAGTTACCGTGAATGGTGTTCGCTATCGCGAGATGGTAACAAACTTCTTGTGGCCAGAAATTGAGGATATGGACCAACAGGATGGTGACACTTTCCACCCAGCCAACGGATCAATGGCTATTTTGCGCGAGAAATTTAATAGCCGTGTTATCTCACGTCGTGACGATGTTAATTGGCCGCCACGATCATGTGATTTAACACCGTTCGACTTGTTTCTTTGGGTATCTTTAAAAGAAAAAGTGTACGTCACTAAGCCAAGAACAAGCTAAAGAATGAATTAAATTGGCACATTTACGACATTGAACCTCAATTATTACTCAGAGTTAAGGAAAATATGGACCATCGGATAGAAGTATGTCACCGAAGACATGACGAGCATGTGGCCGATATTTTGTTTCACACATAATTGTCATAGATACCTACTTCTAACATAATAAAATATATTAATATATTATGCGACAATTTCTTATAAAATTCAATGAATTGTGAAAAATATTCCTTAAAGTAGACAACTATTAGAATAAAGTATGCTTATTTTATTTAAACTAAAGTCTGCCCTAAAATATGCTACTCTTTTAAAAAAGTATAAAGGATAAAAAGTATAAAAGGTTTATAAAATTAATCTTCTATGAAAATTTGTTTAATAAACCTTTTTTAAACCTTAAATATTATTAATAATTATAAATACATCTTTGGTCTCATGTCGAAAGGCCCTAACGTACATAATTGCAACTGTACTGAAAAAGGTAAAACGTATTAAAAAATAAAAGCACAAAATATACAACCACTTGTAAAACCGTTAGTTTAGGTACAATTGCATTACATTTTTGTGACGAGGTGTGTAATATATTGGAATCACTATGGAAAGACCAGTTCAAATTAGGTTGACTGTCTGTCCGTCCATCTGTTGAAATGGGTTTTCCGAAGACCCCAGATATGGTGGGGACTTATTTGGTATATATTTATGTCAGATATGCTCATTTATATTTTGCTATTGAAATTAAGCCAAATCAATTCAAAAATGATTCAGATATGGCCAAAAAACCACTACCTCCTCTAATTTTACACATTTATCCCGTATTGTTGCTGTTTTTTATTCCTTTTTCTGTATATCTGGAGAACGGCAAGAGCCAAAGTTTTTAAATTAGATACAAGCGTCTTGGTTTTCAATACATAACATCCTATTTAATGTGAGCGGGATTGGTGAAGTGGGCGTGGCACAAAATAGTTTTTTTTTATATCTAAAGAACGCTAAGAGAAATATTGTCCAAGATAGTTAGATTTTTAACACACAACCTCTTTAAAAATATGGACGAGATTGGAGAAGTGGGCGTGGCACCTCACGTACAAAGTCATTGTAGATTTCTGTATATCTGGAGAATGCAAGAGCCAAAGCTTCCAAAATAGGTGCAAGAAACTTGGTTATCAATACACAATATCCGATGAAATGTGGGCGGGAAGTAGGAGGGGCACAAAATAGTTTTATTTATATCTAAAGAACGGTATTTATACAACTTTCTGCTCTTAAAAAAAGCTTTTAAAGTATTTTCAACTGATTATACCCCAAAAGTATGTTATGTTTTATTAAGTTTATGGTTTAAATGTTAATTGAAATATTCCGACTTAATAAAATTTTATGTCTATACAATTTAACTTATATTTGTGAAACAAATTAATTTTTAACACATTTTAATAATTCCTTAACTCCAGGTATTCTAATTTGTTTCTTGAAATATAAAACTTTTTTCTCGAATTTTTTTTTTTACATCAAAACGGATATTTGATATTAATTACCTTATGTCTACAAAGGAAATTTACAATTTTACTTAAACGTAAATATTTAACAAATTCGTTACCAAAAAAAAAAAAAAAAACTCAAAAGCAAATAATATAGAAATTGTAAACCAAAACGGCAACACCCTTATCAAACTAAAGTCTAGAATTACACTTAATTAAAATTATGTAAAAAAAAATTTTCAAAAATGATGATTTGTGGTTAAATTTTTGTTACCTTTGCAAAAAAAAAAAAAATAAATAAGTAAATTGCTAGACTGCGTTATTTTCCTAAAAGCATGCTACAAAGTTAAGGCTAATAAGTTTTGCTAATTTTTAATTTTTAGTTTTGCTAAAAAGTATATAATTACATTGAAAGTGAAGTCTAAAACAACAATAAAAAAAAACTGTTTGGCTCACTTCCTCTGTCACTCTCTCTCTTTTTATTTGTTAAAAAGACCCTTCTGACCCTTCAGAGGTCAGAATACATCTTCACATTTCATGTCGTAATAATGCAGTGGTTACTTGTTCTCTGACCTCAAACAAGAAAGAGAATAATTCACTTGCGGTGTTAAGAGTGGGTGGGGGTTTATTTTACCGTTAATTTTTATGCTAAGAGCGTGTTTGAATAAGTGTATGTTTGGGGTAAAAAATGTTGTGTTGTAATATTGTTAATTTCATTTAAAATGTGGTAAACGCACCCTGCTTGATTTAATTCTTTTTGTATTTTTATAATTACAAATAATTTTTTTTTTTTTTTTTTGTTATTATTATGGGTTTTTATAAAAAAAAAAAACAAACATGCAATTTAAAGGGAGAGCTAATAAAAAAGGTGAGGAAATAGAAATCATGTTAAGCAGTGGTCGTAATGCCAAGTAACTTCTTACATTTTTATTTGAACCGGTAACTTTTCGCAATGAATGCAAATATGTCTTTGGGATTTCTTAAAGATATTTAATTTGCTTTAATTTGAATGTAATGGAATTCAATAAAAACATGGTACCAGATAAGCAAGTTATTAATTAGATTAATTCATATAAACATACATACATCAAAATACAAGCAATTCTTTTGAAACGAAATCAATCTTTTGCTTGGAAAATAGTAGAGAGTCACTTCTTTTAACTGAAATAAAATTCTATTTATATAAGCTTTAGTTTTGTATAAAAATTTTAGAGCCGGAAAAAATATTCTACAAATTTTGTTAAAAAGACTTCCTAAAATGATGCTTTATCTTAGTATCTAACCATACAAAAACTGTGTGTGGTTTTAACTTATCTTAATATATGCTATTGTTTTTTATAAAAATTTTAGATGCCAAAAAATTTGTCCTTAAATTATGCTTTTAGAGAATTGATTTTAAAATTAAGCATAGAACTTTACAAAAATCGTCTAAGCTTTTAATTCACCTAAAAGTTTGCCTTAGTTTAATATCTAACCTAAAAAACAGTCTGTGCTCTCCCAAATAAATGATTCAGTTTTGTATAAAAATGTTAGAACCCAAAAAAATATACTACAAAAGTTGTTTAAATGTCGCCCTAAAAGTATGCTTTAGCTTAGTATCAGGCCATACAAAAACTGTATGTGCTTTTATCTTACCTAAATATATATTTAAGTTTTGTATAAAATATTCAGAGCCGAATAAAATATACTAAAAAATTTGTCCTAATAGTATGCTTTACGAGAATTGATTTTAAAACTAAGCATTGAACTTTTAACTCACCTAAAAATATTCCCCAAAAAGTATGCCTTAGTTTAATATCTGACCTAACAAAAACAGGCTGTGCTTTTAACTCACCTAAATAAATGCTTCAGTTTTGTATACAAATTTCAGAGCCGGAAAAATTGACTACAAAATTTGCTTAAAAGACTACCTAAAATTATGCTTTAGTTTAGTATCTAAGCCTACAAAAACTGTGTGTGGTTTTACCTTACCTTGATAAATGCTATTGTTTTGTAAAAAAATTTCAGATGCCAACAAATTTGTCCTAAAAGTATGCTTTAAGAGAATTGATTTTGAAATTAAGCTTTAAACTTTACAAAAATCGTCTAAACTTTAAACTTACCTAAAAATATTCTACAATTTTGACCTTTTACGTTAAAGCAGAGAAACTTATACATATATAAAAACTAAATTATACTTGTGAGGACGTTATGACAATTTCCATTTGATTCCATTAAAATATTTACATTGCAATTTAATTTTTAAACAATCTACATATTTAATTAAAATTACAATCGTTCACTGATTTCTCTTCGTATGTACCCTAAAAGTATACACTAATTTAATATTTTTCATTATTCATTTAATTGATATTGATTGAACTCCGTTTAACGTTTTTAAATGATTATATTTTTGATATTAAAATTATATTAAAAACACAACTTAAACCGCAAACATTTTAACAAGTTTTTCAGAGATTTTTTAATTACAACTTTTTTTTTTTTTAATTCTGATCAAAAGCTTATCAACATATTTTTTATATAAAAAGCCAATTACACAAAAGTGTTTATATGATTATTTTGCATAAAAATGTTCATTTAGGAAGCATGAGTTTTTTTTTAATATTAAATTAAAATTTTAATTTTTCATTACAACATTTTTTTAGCTTTGTAAAGGACAAAATATGAAAATCTGCAATTTAATCATTGACAAAATAATTGATTTATGGATTCATTATGAAAAAATTAACAGGAAACTAACAACATCACACACTCACACATACAAGACAAACCCCAATATTGCTAAATAAACATGTTTCAAGCAGGAAATCACTTATAACCTTTACAGCTGGTATACTTTTAGGGGCGTTGTAGAAAAATGTAAAAACAACCAATATTTTTTGCAAAACATGTTAAAACATGAGTGTATACCAGCAGGCAGGCAGCTAGTCTTTGATTACTTTTTGCCTTTTGGGTAAATGTTGTTGTCACGAGATTCAAGTATTCAGTTGTTTGTCTTGTGTTGTGTTGAAGTATTCTGGATCATTGTACATCAAACAGAGAACAGAAAACAAGCGTTATTATGAATTCATAAGCAATTAAATGAATTAATGAAGTATTTGTAAATAAAAACAAAAACAAGAGAACTTGTTTGTTGTTTTCTCATTCATTGTTTGAATTGTTTGCTTTGCTGCTTTTGCTTATAAAGTAGGATTAAAATCAAAGCATACTTTAGTTTTTATAAGCACAAACACATGCATAAACATTAAAACATAAAGGGAAGCAAGAAGAGCCTTTTCTGTTTGTTTTAACAGAGAAAGGTAAAGACATACACATAAACGATTTTCTAAGAAAAATTGAAAAACTTTGCTAAAGATTTCTCTTATTTTAAGGCTTAGAATTTTGTATGAATGTTAAAAAATATTTTCTTTACGAATAAAAAATCGTAATTTAAAAACCAAATTTAAATTTAGTTTTTATTGAAACTTCCTTGGAACTTTAACAAAATTTTAATATTTTCATCCTGAAAATATGCTACATAATTTCAATTTGATTATTTTAAATGATTTCAGGCCAACAAACTTTGTGTGTGTTTTTTTTTTTTTTTTTTTTTTTTGTTTTTACCATTAGTTTTTGTTTACAAAGCGAAAAATAATTAATTTGATTGCAGAATGTTAGATTTCGTTATTATTATTATATTAAAAAATGTGGTTGACGCTCAAAGCGAATCAAAAAATTTTTTGGGTTATTTTTTAATGCTAATTTAATTGTTTTTTTAAATTTTTTATATTTAAGAGCAATTCTGATTTAGTTGAACTGTTAAATTTCAATTTCAATATTTTTCCTTCGGTAAGAATAATTTAATGAAAATTAGATTTGATGAACTTAAGCCCAACTCAAAATATTGAAATTTTTATATTTTTCATCAAAGTAGGTACAAAAATCAAATTTGTATCTGTTTATCCTTGAAATAGGGAAATAAATTATAAATTGATTAGATTTCTCAAAAATCATACCAGAGTTTCGCAAGCATAGAGTTTAAAGAAAGCGCAATATTTAACATCTCAAAAAAACTCTTCTCAGCATTAAGTTGCCATAAAGTATGCAACATTTTTTTTAGTAATTTTAAGAAAGTTGTTATTTTATTTTTGTGTAATTTTAGTTCTATTTTCTTTTTCTTTAAAAAATTTTAATTTATCCCAAAAGTATGCTAGAAATTGTAATTTAAATAACTGCCTAGAAATATGCAACGCAATTGTGTGTAAAACCTTCCCTTGAGTTTTTCCCTGCTTTAATTTTTCCTTTTTTAATTCCATTGTAAAAATGGGAAAGGGAAAAACTCCCGGGGAATTTGTAATCATGATTGGACTGAAAGTGAAATGTATAATCACTTCAGGTGGAAAACATGAACAAATGAAGGTTTATAAGTTTGTCAATTCGTTTGTAATTTCTACAATATCGATGTTAGAGCCAAAAGTATATATATTCTGCGTCCTTTTAAGTTGATTTAAAGATGTCCATCTGTTTGTTGAAATGGGTTTTCCGAAGGTTGTTATATATTTATATCACATATAGTCCGGAATTCAAAATTCAAAAAAGTCAAAATTTAGCTAGAGCGGTCTACAAATAGCTTTTATTTGAGCAAAAACAACCACTCACTCTAATTTTTGCTCACAAAACCCCTTGTTTTTTTTTTTAACTGAAATTAAAAAAAGAATGTTTACCACCCATTTCAAAATAATACAGTTTTTTTTTTAATGCCCAAGTTTATTTTAGCATACTTTTCGGCAAAACAAATATCCAAGATTTCTCGCCATATGTGACAAAATTTACAAAATATTTTTGTCCTTTAAGCCAGCAGCTGCTATTTTGGCATAAATGGTCGGAAAATATTCCCAATAAAAAAATACCTTTTAAGCTTTAGTCACGTATTTTTTGAATATTTTATGACATTTTCCCTAAAAGACCTCATGGTCTATTGGCCAATTACCAAAAAAAAGAGTCAGCAGGGTTAAAATCATACGACGTTTTTGCCTTTCTAATTGCAGGTACTATATATGCCTTTTAATACCAACAAAAAAATATATATTGTAAACATTTAGAGAAAAAAATACAAAATTTTTAGTTTTGGGCTAAACACGAAACATTTTCTATACGTCCAAATATTTGTTCATTAAATGGCACAACGAACGAACGGTATAAAGACACGTTAACTGCATGTTGTGTGTGGCTTGGTTGAAATTTAAGCAAAAATTACATTTTCCATTATTTTAAAAAAAAAAAAAAATTTTTAACAAAAAGCCAATTACTACGATATTTGCATGTTAAGAAGATATTTCTCTGTATCACTTCATTTTTCTTTTCTTTTTTCGCTTTTGGATTTAGTTAAAGATATTTATTAAGCCAAACAAAAAAAAGTAAAAGTCTACTTTTTGTTTAGCAAATTTGCATATAAACAAGAGAAAACGCCCAGAAAAACCATTTTAAGTATGCAGAAAATTTAAAAAGATACAATTTAAAATCAATAAAAAACCAAAACGTCAAAATTTTGCCGAAAAGTACGCTTTTAAATCTATTTTAAAAAACAGCGTTTAGATAAAATGTAATTTTTAAATACATTTTTAAATTGTATGGCAATAATTTGCAAAAGCCTATAAATGTGCTTCAGATTGTAAAGAATTTATAATTATACATTTTACCTAAAACTATGCATTGCATTTTTTTATATTATTCTTAAAAAATAATTTGCAAAAGCCTAAAGATATGCTTTAAATTTTAAAGAATTTATAATTATACACATTTACCTAAAACTATGCTTTAAATTTTGCTGATATTTTCTTTAAATAGCCATATTTTATTTTTGTATAGAAAAGTTTCTAAAAATCCTGAAAAAGGCTTAAAATTTATTTAACACATTAAGTTTGAGGAAAACCTTGTCAGGAAGCCAATATTATTTTTTTTATAAATAGTCATTATTAATTTGGCGCATATGCCAAAAAGTCGTAGTGGGGAAAACTGACAAGGAAGGTTTGCATGAAGTTTTCTGAAAATATACTCGATAGAAGTTTTTTGTATTTTCACCACTGCTTCTGGCATATGTTTTAATGAAAAATGTAAATTTTTGTGAACGCTCATCATAGAACTTAAAAGTAAATAACTAGTATTAAATTTAAATTAAAAATTATCGTTTTGTGCCGCATACGCCACTTTTCTAAATTTATTTCTAAAAAGTAATTTTTTTTGTGCTGCATATATATATTTTCTCCTGTATATTGAGTTTTTGACATTTTATTTTGCTTTAACGCCTTTTTTCTAACGGCAATGAAGCAAAGCAAGAGTGAAATTTATTTTGCTTTCGCTTTAACTACTTGTTTTTCTTACGGCAATGAAGCCAAGCAAGAGTGAAATTTATTTTGTACGCTTTTTATGAGGAATTTGCTATATTGGCCAAGGAGTGGCGTGTAGGGCAACACAAAACTAAGTTAATTAACTTTTTAATAGTTGATATGGAGCAAAATTAATGCTTAATAGCTTAGAAACCATAAAAAAATTCGTGAAACAGGTTTTGGATTCAAAAAGGGGTATTTAAAATATATACACCCTATACCTAGCTTATTTTTATTAAAAGAGTCGGTAGGTCAAACCAATAATGAGTTGAAGAAATGATAAAATAAGTGATAAAAATGATTTCTAAAATATCCCTAATCCATTTAACTGGTTTCCTTTTTTTTTAAAATCGTTTTTTTTTTTGTCGTACTGCATAACAGGCATTCATTTACAAAAAACGTACGTCGCTTTTATTCTTCTTTTCATGTAGTAAAGGCTTCTTTTTTAAAAAACACATCAAATTTCATCTAGTGTCGTACAGAAAAAAAATTTTCGTTGTCTTATGAAAACGTACGACATGGCACTCAATGTGTTAAATAATCATGTTTTATTGAAAAAAATACTTTGCTATTATGAAGTCTAAAATATAAAATTGCTAAATTTTAGCCATAAAATATGATCAAATTGTTAAACCTTCCTAAAAGTATGCTTTAAATTAAAAATTTTCTAAGCTGCCTAAAATTATGCTATTCATGTAGTATATTTGAATTCTCCTAAAACAACCAGAAAGTATGCTTTAGATTTTTACATATCAATAGGTTCTATCTAACTCATTTTAGTTTTTTGCCTGCTTCTTAAGGGTGTCCCAAAATTAAAGGAAGATATTTATTTGTCGCCATTTGTGAAGTTAAGTGTTGGCAACCCTAAAAAAATGAATGAAAACTGTGTTTTCTATTTAATTCAAATCTTGCGTTAATTTTGGGATCCTCTTTAATTATTTTTTAATAAAACAAGCTAGAAATATGCTTTTATGTTAAAAAAAAATTAAGGCTGGATTATAAGATCTCAGTTAGCTGGGTTTAGTAAATCTGAAAAACCGATTTATTTGTACCGCCATTACCATGTTTGTATACAAAGTTTTGACGGAAAAGCTTAACTTTGCTTAAAATGTTGGCCTTTAATAAAATAAACAAAGAAAATCACATTTAGATTACATTAAACTAAGTTTAAACTTAATCCACGTCTCAAAAACGTGGCCTAATAATTGTTTTTGGTAAAGTAAAAATTTAGGAATTATTATTATTTACCGTATTCACAAAACCCTTTGTATCGTTGTATCAATTGTTTGTGTTATTAAAATACCTAGTTAACTATTGGTTTTTTATAGAACATACAATAGATACAACGATACAAGGGGATTTGTGAATACGCCTTTTATATTTATTATTATATTCTAAAATTTTAAGCTTTTAAAGAAAATTTTTTAAACTTTAGTAAAAATATGCTCTAATTCAGTTGTAAAACTTGAAATAAACTTGAAAAATATGCTTTTAGCTTTAAATCCTAAAAGTCATTTTCAGAGCATCGAGGAAATATGCTTTTTAAATCTCTTAGGCATTTGTATTCTTTTTCTTTATTATTTTTTCAAATTTCATCTTAAAAAAATGATTTTCATAAAATTTTTTTAATTTTTACAAATTTCTTTTTAATAAAAATAATAAATCTGTGTTCAATTGCCATTGATTTTAAATGCGCTTTATTTTTTATTTGCTTATTATAATTTTATGATTTTCTTTTCTGTCATTTTATTACAATAGTTATGATTAAATTGTTTAAAAAAACCATAAATTGCATTAAATATTTAATTGTCTACCAGAAAGAAAGAAAAATAATCATAACCAATCACAATTTAAAAACAGAAATGATGAAAAAAAAAACTTTAATTACAAAATATTTTTTGTTTTAAACCACAATTAGATTAAAATCTCACAATTTGCCGCTGGAATAAACAATAAATATTAAAAAGAATTACAAAAGCAAAAAAAAAAAAAAAACAAGTAAGAAAGTACAGTCGGTCGAGCCCGATGATATGATGACCTACACCAAAGTATTAAAAACAAAATTTCGAGAGTGTATCCTATTTGGGACCGACCCATGGACAATTATGGACCTGCCATAACAAAATTATGTTATGAGGTTAAGGTTCATGTTAAAGTTCTTTGTGCCGAATATTATTAAGATATTTTCATCTATATGAGAGTTTTTGCCTTTAAGTGATTTTAGGAGGGCGGTTTATGTGTACCCTACGGTTAATTTTGGACCTCCTAGCCAAAGCTGCCAGATAAAATGTGACGAAAATCGCAAATTTTGCAAAAAAAAAAAATCGGCAAAATCGATAAATTAAATTACTTAAAACATCTCAAAAATCGTCATTGTAAAAAAACACTAACTTTTGCTATTTTTTGAAAATTTTTAACTATTTTCCGTTTGTGTTATTTGAAATAAAAAAAATCATACATATCGTTACTTTAATATAGAAAAGCCCTAACTAACATTTTCCTTACTTTATAGGAGAAGGAAAAAACTTTAAAAAAATTGTAGTATTGTAGTTGCGATTCTTTTTAAACGCAGTTTTTTATTAAATTGTTTAGAGAAATTAATAAAAAACTGGGTTTAAAAAAAAATCGCGACTACAAGACTATAATTTTTATTAAGTTTTTTCCTTCTTCTGCAAAGTAATGAAAACGTTAGTTAGGGCTTTTCTATATTAAAGTAACGATATGTATTTTTTGTCTCAAAATATCGTTAAAAATAAAACCGCTACTCTCAAACCAATTGAATATAAATGCAGGTTTAAATGCAGGTTTAAATTCCTTTTACAGACCAACTTAAATAATAGCGGCAAGCGTTTTTTTTTTTAATAAGAAAAATGCAGGTATTTAATAATCCAAAATAGGAAACTCTCGGGTTTTTCAACAAGAACTTTGTTTTTTAATTGTGGCAACACCAACAACATGATAGTTTTGACATTAGTTTCTTGACGTTTTCGTAGTAGATGTATTGTCAACTGTTACAATGAATTTAAGTTCGCTTGAAAATCGCATTAAACTAATTAAAATCCACTATGAAAATGATAATTCTGTTAAATCTAAATTTCGTTAAATTCGTGGTACTTTCGGACAATATTATCTTCCTTCTGAGACCGCTTTTCAGAATTTGGTCGTTAAATTTGAGTCGACAGACTCGATACAAAATGTTCCAATACCAATTGGACGGTGCCACGTGTCACACAGCCAATGAAACGATCAATTTATTGCAAACCAAATTTCCCGATCGCTTAATTTTACGAACATCAGCTGTTAAGTTGCCAGCCAGATAGTGTGATTTAACACCACTGGACTATTTTTTGTGGGGCTATGTTAAGAACAGAGTCTATACGGAGCCAATCGAATCGACTGCAGTCTTAAAACTTAAAATCCGTGATGTGATTAACGAAAAGGAGCCGCCATTTTGCCAAAAAGTGATGAAAGAATCGACATCTAACAGCGAGCCCATGGTGGACATTTGCCAGATATAATTTTTCATTCATAATTGCCGAACTTTTCTCTTCGTGATACATACAATAAAAATGTGAATCATCTTCATCTAAACTTTTTTATTTTGATTTTTTTATGAATTAAGTTTTTCGGGCTGGCAGCACTGGTTGGTAATTGTGTAAAGGCCCAACCAGAATATGCATAAACAAACTTACGCCTCTGTCAAAAAGAAAATAAAAAGCATCGGAGGGCATTTTAAATAACAAAAAGAACATAAAAAAAACATTAATTCCGTACGGAATGAGCGATTAGTTTCGCACCTTGCTTAAGCAAATGACAGTTTTATAAAACTTAACATAAAGTTTCCTTAAGTTCAATATGGTTTTACACATATGATTTATCTGTATTTGCTCAGTTGCTTAAGTCACGTTATTCACATTCTGGTTGGACCTTAAGGGAAAAGTGTTCAGTATACTCTGCCATTTCATCATGGAGAAACTCATAAACGAGCAACGACTGCAAATTGTTGAAATGTATTATCAAAATTCGTGCCCTGTGAGAAATGTCCATCGTTTGTTACGAACTTTTCATGGTCATCATAATCGACCTAGTGAATTAACACCAAATTTCACACCAGATTTACTTTGGTGGACATTAAACCACCGACTCGCGTTCGTAGAGTGCGTACCGAAGATAATATTGTAACTGGAGCCACCAGTGTTAATGAAGATAGTGAAATGTCAGTTCGTCGTCGTTCTCAGGTATTGGGCATGTGTTATTCAACCACGTTCCATGATACGCGACTTTTTTTGCCCCAATTGGCTAAATGGACTTGGTTGATATGTGGTTTAAACAAGACGGTGCCACATGACACACAGCTCTTGAAACAATGGACATATTGAAGGATGAATTTGGTGAGCAGTTTATCTTTCGAAATGGCCCTGTGAGTTGGTCGCCAAGATCATGTGATTTGACGCCTTTTGACTAATTCTTGTGGGGTTATGTCAAGTCGTTGGTCTATGTGGACAAGCCAAACACGATTGAAGCCATAAAGTATAACATAACACGTGTTACTCATGGAATACAGGAAGAAATTCTCGAAAAAGTGGTGCAAAATTGGACCTTACGAATGGATAATTTTTACCGGAGCCGCGGGCAACATTAACATGAAGTTATTTTTAAAAAGTAAATGGTAAAGACCAATTTATCGATTCCAATAAAACTTCTGAATATATAATGCAAGTTTGAGTGTTTTAATAGATTTTTAAAAAAACTACGCTTAAAAAATCACCCCTTATAATGAAGTTTTGCCATTAAAAGCTATTTCCGGAAGTTGTTTGTGAATGCGAGCTATGGTCAAAGACTCTATACCGAAAGGAAGCTTGTATAGAGGCTATGTGAAATTATGGCCCAGTGCTCACCAACTTTTGGTGGTTTGGTCCATGTGACAAATTTGCGACCTGTACTTTGCGCAAGAGGCTTACATGGACATCAGCCAGCCTAACAGATTGACACCGGTTGATCGACTTAGAAAGTGATTCTGAGTCGATCGGTTTGCTTAAAAGTGTTACAAACATCAGCACAAACGCATTATACCCTACCAATAACTGTGGTTTGTGCAGAATTATAAAAAGAAATACGTAAATAATTCTAACTAAAGTTTAATGAAATTTAATTTTCTTCACTGAAATCAACGTCGAAAACTATAACTGAACTAAAGAATTAAAAAAAAAAACATTCAGCTATTGTTTTAAATGCTACAAAATGTTTGATTATTTTAAAAAAATTATAATACAAACATTAAGTCCTCTTGGCAACATCAGTGCTGTCGTCATGTGAGCACTTAAAACAATTATTAAACAATTATCATGGGTTGCTTTTTTTAATGAAAGAATAAATCAAGTATCATTTTTTTTTCTTAACTAATCTACACATTTCTTGCAACAAGAAAAAAAAAGAATGTAAAAGAAAAGTACTACAATTTCAACGCCTAAATATATAAATATATTACAATAAGAAACAGTGAAATAGACATGTTTGAAAAAAAAAGCAAAGAAAAAAAAACGCTAAACTTAACGCTTGAATAATTAATGTCGCGTGCTGCTTGTATTGTGGTTTGCAGTACATTTTTTTTTCTTTTCAAAAGGCAGCTGACGACTCGTCAGCTTTGAAGAAGCAGAGGTTTTTTTGGTATTTAATTGTTTTGTATCTTGTTTTCTATTACTGTTTGTTGCTTTATTAAGAAAATATTTGTTTTTTTTTAATTTTTGCTTCAATTCTTGCAGGCAATTGGTCATATAATTTTCGCTATGAGTTATTTTCTGGTATTTTGAGTGTAACATTGAACTACATTGCTAAAAAAAATGCCTTAAGTTTAACAAAAAGAACCGTTTGGGCTTAGAAAAAAAACTAATATAAATTATTATTAAGTATTATATAATATTGTTTTAAAGGAAAATTTTGTATTAATTAAAGTTTTAAAGATATGAAATAGGCTGCTTTTAATATACGCTGGTTTAAGATCCCTAAAGTATGCTACGGGAAAAAGAAATCTTTAACAAAAGAATACAACTAAAAAAACTTGTTTGCTTTAATATTATTTTTTCCTCCTTAAAGAGTGCTATTGTAAATTAATACTTAAAATATCCCTAAAGTATACAGCATAAGTTTCGTTTAACTGTTTTACAAGCTGCCATCAATATAAGAAAATTAAAATTTTTGCATTTTGTTTGAAATTTTGTTTTTAATTTCTAAAAAATTTTAAATATTTCTTTAAAAAAATTTATTGTTTTTTTTTATAATTTCTTTGTTGTTGATATTTGGCGAAAAACTAAATTTTTCTCCTAGATTTATACTATTGTTTTTATATTCTGGGTTTCTGTATGATTATTTATATTTTTCGGCTAAAGGTCTTCCAAATTATAAAGTAAAACAACTTTATATTTTTAATTATATCGTACACTGAATCGTAAACAGGCACAACTCAAAATTTACCAAAAATTCTACAATATTTTTTACCAATTGAAAAATTAATAATAAAAAAAAACAGTTTTAATTAAAAATTTAATCAAATGAATTAAACGTTTAATCAAGTGAATTAAATGTTTAATTGATACTATTAATTTGTAAACTAGTGCAAATTTAATTAATTTTTTTATTAATATGACAAACTTTTTGAATTTAAATCAATTTTTTTTTTTCGTTTGCATCATATTTTATTAACAATTGTGAAACTCGATTTGATTAAAAAAGTTTTCTGCCTCTCCAAAGCTTTTTTGAAGTTTGACTTAGGCCTGTTTATGATTTAGTGTGCGTTATATTTTGATTTTTTTAGATGACAAATACTTTAACCCTAAAATTTTTGTTGTTAATTTCGAAGTCATTTGAAAACTGGATTTTTTTTTAGCTTTCGAAAGTGATTTGATTATTTTTTTTATTTAACTATAAGGAAAATTTAAGTTTAGCGCTACTTACCTTTCAATAAATGTTGCAAAATATTATCTTTATGCTCCTCGGAGTGCGGTTCACCCAAAATGATAAGCAAATAGCAACCGGTTAAAGGACTGGGTGGTCCAACCATGCCACCAACCAAACTGGAAGGGCCGCCACCATCCGAACAGGCAGTGTCCAATGGAGGACGACCGCCAGCCTCAGATGGCGGTATAGAGCTGGCACCGGCATCGGTGCCGGCATCATCGCCCGCCATAGAAGAACAAGAAACAGCCGATTCAACAGCCTTTAAAGTACCAGCAGCCGCACCAGTCTCTGCACCAGTACCAGCAGCATCACCGCCCCCATTTACACCAGCAGCCGTAGTAGAGACCTCTGCAACAGCATTTGCCTCTACACCATTCAAGGGCGCTTGAGCCAAACCAGGGTCCTCGGGAGTTACTAGAGCTCCCTGACCGTTCATCTTAACTAAATCACTCATCACAGTTTAGTTTAGAACAACTTCTCGCGTTTCTTTTTTTAAGGAAATATCAAATTGAACGTTTGTTATTTTTAAAGTTTAAGAAATTTTCAAACAGGAACCTTTTTTTCTGTAAATTTCTAAGGCGTTTTTGTTGTTCGTTTTTTTTTTTTTAACTTTTTTTAAAGAATTGTAAAACTTTTAAAAAATTTTACAATTTTTTTTTTTAAATAATTTCTATGAAATTTTATTTTGTGGAAATTTGCTAACAATATTTCAAACCATATCAGTCTTAATGTTTTTTTTTTTTTTTACTTTTTGCAGAAAAAATTTGTACACACTTGAGAAAATTAGATTTTCTTTAAAGCAATTTCTTTAATGGATAATTTTAAATTTATTAAATATAATTATTAAAAAAAAAACAATTTTTAAAACTCTTTTTCTTTGTCTTGCTTGGAGTGAGTCAGTGAGTGAGTGCGCGGTATGATCTGTAGCAAATTGTAATGCAGACTGTTTTGCACGCTGCTGCTGGTTGCTACAAAACGTTGCACTTCAAAATTCGCTCACACTTCGTTTTCTACACTTGACTAGACTTTCGACTCTGCTGAATGTCGTGTTTGGCGTCGTTTGGTCGTTTTTTAGACTTTTGAAAGAGACGACGTTGAACGTTGAGTTTGTTTTTTTAATTTTTTAGTTCCCCTTTAAATTTTCTAGAGGGGTTGTTCGGTTTTTATCAGTTAGAGGTTTGATAACATGTCTTTTAAGGGCCAAATTTGTATTTAAAATCTTAAATAGTTTTTTGTTTAATTCTTAAATATCTGAGTGAGTTTGTTTGTAATAATTTGTGTTAATGTTTTTTTTTTATTACTTGTTGTAAATGGCGTGATTTGTTTTTATTTAAATTATTTTAAATATTTTGGTTTTTTGTTGAATATATTTTATTTTTATATACTTTTGTTTGGACTTCTTAGGCTCTAATATTTTGAATAATATTTTAAAATGTTTTACTTTTTTTTTAATATTATCTTGTTTTATGTTTTAATAATTTAAATGTTTTTTTTTTTGGTTTTTTTATTTAAATTTGCTTTTTATTTTGCTGCTGGCTTTAGGGATTTTTTTTAACTTTTAATTAAAAATCCTTTTGGGTTGCTGCTTTTATTTTAAAGTACTGGCTGCTAGAGTTCATTTAAAATTTGTATATCTGAAAAGAAAGAATAAAAAGAAAAACAATTAAGCTTACAAATTACAAAAAATATATTAAAAAATATTAATTAAATTTTTTAGGCCGGGTTTTCGACATGTGTATTAAATCTAAACTTAGTTTAACGTAGTCTGAAACTCGATTTTACGGGGAAAGTTGATTTTTTTATTATTTCATTAAAGACAAACATTTTGAGCAAAACTAAACTCTTCCGTTAAAGTTTTCTATCATAGCGACATAAATCTCTCTCTCACCTAAAATTATGCTACAGTTAATCAAAAAATTTTAAATCTAAAAGTATTCCATAATAATTAGTATTGTGGTTTTTTTATTGAACTGTTAATGGTTGTTTATCGAAATTTTTATAATTTAATTAGGCCTAAGTACATGAAATTTAATTTTCATTAAATTATTTTTATGAAGATAGGAATTTTTCAACATGAAATTAATAAATTTTTTTTTTTTTTTTTTTGCTAATTTTACATACTTGACTGCTCTAGGGATCGAACTCAGGGACAGGTTGATTTGCCAGGTTTCGATAGTGAGCACACAATCTCTTCAGAAATCTTCGCCGTTTTACCCTCGCCGCTATTGACAAAGGCTAGCAGTCAATAGTCAAAAATCAATCTTTAAGCCAAATGGTATTTTACTTGGTGGATAGAAATTTGTTGTTGTAAATAATTATTTATTCTTAATCGATTTACATGTTTTTCCTTTTCTACTGTTTTTTCATATTTTTTCTCAAGAAGTCTTCTTGAAGTCCAAAGCGCATTTTTTGTTCTTCATTTTATTTCAGCACAACTTGAAGGACAAATGTAAATATAGGGCTTGTGCCCTAGCTGTGTAACAATTATTAGTAATGTGGTTTCGATCCCTACAGCCGTCAAGAATGTAAAATCATCGGTTAAAATATCAATTTATTTCAAGTTGTAAAATTCCTTTCTTCATGTAAATAATTTAATGAAATTTAAATTTGATGAACTTAAAAGCCTGATTAAAATATAAAAATTTTTATATAAAACAGAAAAACCTCAAGCTTAATAAATTATATTGCAAAAATACATTTATTTTTGAGATTTGTCCTCTTTTAAGGTATGTTCGTTCGGACTTAACAAATATTTGACGAAAAAATCCAAAAACAGCGTGACCATTAAATTGATCAAACTTTAGCTTTAGGACGTCAAATATTTAATAGGTGTGAACAAATCTTTAGCAAAAAATTTTCACTTGCTTATTAAAAGTTTTTATAACAAATTTTTTTTAAATCATTAATTTCTGGCCAATTATTTTTTTATTTAAATTTTAACTAGTCTAGTTTTCTCCTTCCTTTTCAAATTATCTCTAAAAATGCGTCAACATCCTAAAAATCTTAAAAAAAAAATAAGTATCAATTCAAAATGACTTAACCCTCTAAAGAAAAACTTTAAATGCACTTTCTATTTTTAGTACTTTTTGAAACTGTTAAATGTCGCATGACTTTAAAAGCAATAATTTATTTTTTCCGCTTGTGTCTTATTTTTCTTCCAGCACTAAAATTTTACTTTCAGTTTAGATATAAAAATAATGCATTTTGGCAAACTACGAAAATGCTGTAAAAACTACAAGACCACCAATAAAAATAATACATACAAACAAAGTAAAAAAAAACATAAAAAGTCTTCAAAAATGCTTTAAATTACATATGGAAATGACGCCGTTTTTATACTAAATAAAAACTAAAGGCAGACTTTTAGTAATTTTCTTAGAAAAAAAGAGAAAAACACATGAAGGAAACCTTCTCCTGTGCATTTTTTTTTTAATAAAAACTGTTAAAATAAATAACAAAATTGTATATACAAATCATACTAAAACATTCCATTGCCAAATTATAATTTCTCTTCTAGTTTTGTATTCTAGAGTTGACAATGTTGTTTGTTGTACTACACAACTCTTTCGTTTTTCAAGAAAAAACAAACACACACACACACACAAACCTATGCAAACAAAGGAATACTAGTCTTTACTTGTACTTTAAGTAATCGCTTTACCTCGTCGTGCTCGTAGTTCTTTTACTCGTACTCGCACTTTTCTTCATGCACAATACTTTTACAAGTGTGTGTGTGTGTGTGTGTCTTTGCTTATTTACTCATATTTACATGTTGTTCTCTAATGAGTCATACACTATTTGTATAATTTATTTCTTTTTTTTTTTTTTTTTTTTTTTGCTCGAAATAAAGGGAGGGAGAGGGAGTCAATGTAGTTGGGTGTTTTTTTTTTTAAACTTAATTTTTTTCCTTTTTTCGTATTTTTTTCAATGTTTTTGTGTGGAGATTTTGTTTCGGTTGTTTTATTTTGTCGTTGGCAGTTTTTCCCCCCTCATTTTGTTTATTTTTAACCGCAAAATTAGCAACTGGAGTTGAAATTTGGTTTAAAAAATGTCTTTTTCATTTATTCGATTATTACGAATTTGGATTGCTTCCAAAAAAAAAAAAATAATAAGATATTGTAAAGTGTAGTAAAGAAATAAAAGGAAATAATAATACTGACGACACTTGGTTTAAAGTTTCAAGCAAAAAAGAAATATGTACACTGAGAGAAATAAGGGAAATTGTTGAAATTTAAATAATTATAAAAAAAGAATCTGGGAATTTATATCTCATGGTGAGTAACATTTATTTTAAAAATTTTTCATAATAATTCGAATGTGTATTCTAAGTCATATTACTAAAGTAAGCCTCGTAACAGAAATATACAAATGAAAATTCTGATAGTGCATCGAAAATATTCCTGGAAAATATTGAAGGAATTAGACTATTAGAGTATAAAAGCTTTTAAAATTGTTATTTAACTTAGAATGCACATTCGAATTAATATGAAAATTTATATTATAAAAAAAGAAAATTTATTAAAAATACAAAAAAAAAATTTTAGTAAAATAAGCCAGTTCAATTTTCAAAATCCCACACAATCTCTTTGTTTTTAAAAAAATTAAAGGGAAGTCTAAACATAATGCACGATGTTAATTTTAAGCCACACCTTAACGTCAAGTTTTTTGCTTAACTTAATTTAACATTTCTTAGTTTCAGTGTTTGAGAATTAAACCATGGAGAAGTACACAATTGAGCAGCTTTTTACAAAAATGGGCGTTCAAATCAAAATACATACTTCGTGATTTTTTTTTTGGTCAGCATAATCAGGGTGTCAGATTTTTTTGAGCTCCATCGCCGAACTGGATGTCAGAAATCGCCAAACGTCAATTTTGTAAGTTTTCGTAACATTTTTTTTTTTTTTTTTTTAAATTTAATTTTGCATACAAAAAAAAGCTAGTAAAATATAACAATCAAAAGTCGCCAAAAACTGAGAAAAAAATACAAAAAGTCGCCAAA
Source organism: Pollenia griseotomentosa (assembly GCA_963931875.1). Taxonomy (NCBI): domain Eukaryota; kingdom Metazoa; phylum Arthropoda; class Insecta; order Diptera; family Polleniidae; genus Pollenia; species Pollenia griseotomentosa. Next base: position 172,372,572 of record OZ007563.1, read on the forward strand.
AGTAAATTTTGTTTAACTTCTGTTATATTTTTTTTTTAAATAACATAACATTGAGATCATGTATTCAGTTAAAAAAAAAAACTAAAATTAAGTACACAAGTCTATAAGATCGTACACTTCAGCCACTTAGATTTCATTACTGGTGTTCTGACTTGCATACATACTATTAGAATTAAATAGTGACTGAATATAAAATTCACTTAAAAAGTCACCAGTCGCCAAATGGAAAATCCCACCGCCAAACACGTTTCAAAATCGCTACGTTTGGTGAGAAATCTCCATAACTGACAGCCCTGAGCATAATCGACCTAAGTGGATTCGTTAACAAGCAGAAATGCCGCATTTGGGCAAATTAGAATCTACGGATGGTTGTTGAAAAGCCGATGCATCCACAAGGAGTGACTGTTTGGTGCGGTTTATGGGCTGGCAAAGTCATCGGGTTGTCTTCTTCGAAAATCAGGTTCGCCAAGCAGTTCAATTGACTAAAGAGCTTAAGCCTAATGACTATTTCAAGCGTCGTCAATACACCGAATGTTTGGTGACTTTTCAAAGAAAATCATCTTTAGCGACGAGGCATACTTTATCGAAAATCAGGTTAGCCAAGTAGTTACCATGAATGTTGTTCGCTATAGCGAAATGATAACGGACTTCATGTGGCAAGAAATTGAGGATATAGAACAGAACGCTATTTTTAGTCGTGGCACCAACAGGATGCTGCAACTTGCCATCCATCCAAAGGTCCTTCTGCGCGAGCAAATTCAATGGCCGTGTTATCTCACGTCGTGGCGATGTTAATTGGCCGTGATTTGACACCGTTCGACTTCTTTCTTTAGGGATATTTTAAAGAAGAGTGTACGTCAATAAGCTAAAGGATGAGATAATTTGGCACATTAACGACATTGAACCTTAATAATGTCTCAGCGTTATTGAATAGAGTCGGACCAAAACGCACGATGTTAATTATAAAAAAACAAAAAGTTTTTAGAGAATTATCATAATTATCAGGGCTGTTCTGGAAATCGAAAACGCAAGAATTTGGAAGTTGTTTTTAATACACTTTTTATCTAATTTTTATAATTTTTGTTAAAAAAAATTCTGTTTAGTAGAGAAATATTTGTACAATATTTGTCATAAAATTCTTATATTACATACATCTTATTAAAAAACAACGTTTGAAATTCTTGCGTTTTCCATTTTCAGAACACCCCTGAATATTAAGATAATTCTCTAAAAACTTTTTGTTTTTTTTATAATTAACATCGTGCGTTTTGGTCCGACCACCCTTTATAAAACCATTAAATTAAAATTAAAGCATTTTAAATTTCCTTAAAATCGTTTTTTATAAATAAAAAAATTTTAAAGAGTTGAAAATTTGCTGAAATCCTAATTTCATTGATAGTTATTTTTTTAATTTGAAAACGCTTCTTACAAACTCCTACTTAAGCCTTAAATTTCTCTCCGTGCGTTTAGGCAAAATATTTTCTTGTTTGTGATTTCTTGGTGTTCTTAAAGTTTTTTTCTCATTTTCTTTAATTTTTTTAGTTTTTCTTAAATTTTTCTTTTTGCTATTCTGTCTTCTTATGATTTTTTTTTTTTTTTTTGTGTATTTTTGTTATTATTATTGTTATTTTTATATGTTGTAGATGATGTGTTCAGACATTGATGGATGAAATTTTGTGTTTTATTTTTATGGCCATAGGACAAACAAGGGATTGTCTGTGCAAAAAAGCAAAAAAAAAACATGAATGTTTTAACACATCAGTTTAGTTTTTTCTTTATATTTTCTCGAATTTTAATAGGGATGTTAAATTAAGTCATATAATTTTAAGAAAAACATTAATGCCTTATGCCACATTTAAGAAAATTTATAGAAATTTTTAGAATTTCCCTTTGAAAAACTTTAATTTTTTTTAACCTAAAAGAATGCAGTCAAATTAAATGCAGTTACAAATTTCAGTTACAATAAAAAACTAAAAAGTAAAAATTTTAAAGATAAACCCTAAAGATTGGCAATAGACTTTTAAATAATGCATAAAATTTCTTATTCCTACAAAATTTTATTTTTTTTAATATTAAAGGATAATATTAAAAACTAAAAGCATTTAACTGCAAAGAGTTTTCTTAAGGGTCTGTTAGGAACATCTGCTTTGTTAAGCCTAAATTAGGCTATGATTTTTAAGAAAAATTAATAATAATTAGTATTGTGGTTATGTTGTTGAACTATTTATGGTTTTTAATTCAAATTTTTAATATTTTTAATTAGGCTTAATTTCATTTAATTTACTTTTCATTAAATTATTTTTATGAAGAAAGGAATTTTACAACATGAAAATTAATTAAAATTGTTATTGATAATCTTTCATTCTTGGCCGTGGCCAGGATTCGAACGGGAATCGAAAAGAAAGACAAAAATGAAAAAACAAAAAATTTACTTTGGACTTCAAGAAAAATTCTTGACGAAAGTACGAAAAAACAAAAGTAAGGAAGAACATGTAAAATCAATTAAAATGGATAATCATTCAAAAAAGCAAACTTCGATCTACCAAAGGTTAAAATACAATTTGGTTTAAGGATTGATGTTTGACTATTGACGTCAGCAGTCGTCGAAGGCTGCGAGTGTAAAACGGCAAATCCATTTGAGAAGATCGAGTGGTTGCGATCGAAACATGTCATGGTAACCTGCCAGCCGCGGTTCGAATCCCGGCCACGGTCAAGAATGAAAGATTATCAATGAACTTAAGCCTAATTAAAAATATTAAAAATTTTGATTAAAAATTAATAATATTAAAATTTAAAGCGATTTTAAGAGTTAAATAAAACATTGACGGAATATAAATAAAATTAAAAGCATTTTAGACAGGTAATTTAGTTTTTTTTTTAAATATGTTGGTTATAAAACTATTTTTTGTATTATCAAACGAATTTATATTTTATTAAATACTTTACAAATATTAAATGAGCTGTAAAACGATTTTTTTTTAGTTTCGCCTAAAAATAGGCAATACACTTTTTGATAAAGTTGAAAAACTTTAAAAAATTATAATGAAATGTAAATTTTCTTTTCTTAAAAATCTTGGTTATTAAAATTAGAGGACCTTAAGATTTTTTAATTTGATAAGCCTTAAAATCGGCTATAAACCTTTTAAAAAGGATAAGAATTTTTGCTTTTAAAAGGCAATCAACCCTTATAGGATATCAGCCAGAATTTAAAAAAGAAACAATAACTATGTTAAATAAAAGAATTTCTCAAGAAAAGTTTGTTTTTTCTTTTAATTTTTCAAACTTGGCAAGATTTTGGTTTTGTTAAGCCTTAAAATATGCAATAAACATTTAAAAAAAAGGAGAAACTATTTCCTAGCCTAAATTTATGCTATGAACTTTTCATAAAGTTGTAAATCTTCAACAAAAAACTTATGAAATATGTATGTTTATAAAAATTGTTAATAAATTATGTTTTATAAAGTAAATCGTTTTTAAAAATATTAGTTTTTGTAGGCAAAAAAACTTTTTAGAAAGTTCAAGAATTAAGCTTCTTTTGGCATTTATTCTGTATATCAAGTGCTTTTTTTTTTTGTCAAACTGCTTTTATTCCATTACTCATCCTTTTATTTATATAAGTTCTTTTTTTATATATATGGCCAAATTTTTATTGCCCTTTTCGAAGTAACTTGAACTTTTTTTTGCCATTTTCTTGTTTTATATTTATTCTTATACTTTTAGTTTTTTTTTTTCTTTATCTTTGTTGTCTTAACATCATTTTACTTTAAATATACATTTTCCTTTAGTTTTGTTTAAAACGAAATATAAGTAGAAAAAAAAAACTAGAAACTTTTCCAGCCGTCTTGTAAAAACTGTTTGGAAAAATCAACATCCACCGGCTACATTTCATACTCATTTGCTATTTTTATTTTTTTACTATCTAGATGCTTTTTTTCTTTCTTACTTTTTTCTGTTTAACCAAAAACACACGCGTCAGTCTGTCGTCAATTTTAAGTGCTGTCTTGTGTTGTATAACTTTTGTCTTCTTTTTGTATTTTTGAAATAATTTTTGACCTTTTTGGCAGGAAAATTTAAAAAAAAAAACTAGATATTTTTTTATTTTAAAAAAATAAAAACTCTTTTTTTGTGGAGAAAACTAAAAGGGATTAACGTGTGGTTGTGATAATTAAAGTAAAAAAGGACTTTTTAAGACAAAAAAAAATTATGTGGATTATGACTTCAGGGACTATTTTAGGGAACGAGAAAAACTCTAAGAACTAGTAAGAAGTAAAGATTATGAACGATCTAAAACAGCACTTTTAAAAAATTTAAAACTTAAATAATAAGTATTGTGATTATTTTTGTTGAACTGTTTATGGTTTTTAATCCAAATTTTGATATTTTTTTTTTAATTAGGCTAAAGCTCATCAAATTTAATCTTCATTTAAAACTTAAATATAAGATAGGTTTTTATGAAGCAGAAAGAAACTTTTAAGAAAATACTGCGTGTAAAAAAAAATATTTTCATACGCTTAAGCAGTTTACACACTATCGCACCTGAGTGACAGTCAAAAATTAGCGGCCACACACACTATCGATCAAGCGAAAATTTGAGCAAAACTGCCACTCAGTTCCATTAAAATTTTCATTTAAAATCTATTGGCTCTAATATAAAGAAATTACAATCTCTATTACCGATTAAGCGTGGGTTTATTGGGGATATTCCTAACTATATAACACCAGCACAAGCAAGTTTTAATAATGATGTCTTATAAACAGAGTTCGAAAAAAAACTGTACACTAACTTAGTGAAATTTTTCTTAAAGCAATCTCTAAGGCTTGGTTCACAATGGCAGCAATATTTTCGTTTTTTCTTCCATCTTATTTCTTTCCAAAGTATTTCAAATAGTTTCCTTTAATTTTTCGAACAAAATTTTAACTAAAGTTTTTTTTTTATTAAAGTTGAGTCTTTTTCTACTTCAGCAACATTTTGTGTAAAATTGAAAATGACGTTTATAATAATTTTATTAAGTTTTGAAAGAAAATTTTAACAAAATGTTTTAAAATATACTAATAAATAAGTTATATTGTTCTAGGAAATAATTAAAAAAGGTGCGTAAAAAAAAATTGTTGTGAAAAAATTTTTTAATTGTAAACGCGAAGTATAAACGTTGCTGCGATTGTCAAAGAAGCTTTAAACTTTTTTGTGTTTGTTAATTGGTTTGTGAGCTAACGAACACAAAAACTAAAATAAAGTTCCAATCATGTTTTAGCACGTTTAAGAGTAGTGCTTTTTTAAGCGTACGCGTTCTGTATTTCTTATTGAACGCGTAGTGAACTTTTAATGTACATGTTTTGCTAACCATACAGTTGCAGCATATGGGTTTTTTTCATGAATTTTTTTTTTTTTTAAATTTCCTAAGCTAATCCCGCGAAGCTCTAAGCTTGTCTGCAGGAAAGAAACCAGAGTCTCTGGCGGAAATCGAACCCGCAACCTCGGCGCTGATAGACTAGCTCGCTACCAGCTTGCCTACCGAGGCACTCTCAATGATATTGCAGTTAAAAGAGGTCACATTAAAATACAGAAGACGTACGCATAAACAACACTACAAGTACACTAAAACGAGGTCGGTACTTTATTAAAGTATTTGTGGTCATAAGCTCACAATCGTTATTTACCTTATTTTGTATTTTGTTTGTGTACACATTCACAAACACAAAAAAAAAATTTTTTTAATGTTTTTTTTTTTTTTTTTGTATAGAATGTGTATGTGTGCTGTTCATAGAAAAATACGGTATGGTACACAAACGTGCCGTACCTTTGTGTGTTTTTTTCGAACTCTGCTTATAAACTGCCTATAAGCTCATAAAGCTTGGTATTGAAAAATAGCTATCAAATATATATGTATAATAAATATATATATAAAAATCGACAGAAATTAAGCTTGTTATCTGAAAATTTAGTCTAAATTTAAAAATTTTGGTGGGTTGCTAGCCCTCCTTTCCAAAATTGGTGATGGGGCTGATATCTGTGCGACCCATCCCACGTTGCAATCACGCTTCAGCAAACATATACAAATCATTTACCTACTTTCCTGATACGTCATGATACATTTTGACCATTTAGACTACATGACTTGGCCTTCTCACTCTAGCTAGCTTTCAGCGGAAGCCCAAAAAAACCATTGCCTGGGATCTACTGGGCCTATGACCAGAGGTAGTGAGCTGCTTATACAGTCAGCAGTGGAATCATTTCTGGTCACTCCCAAGGTAACGACAATCAGAAACTTTCCGCACTACGTGCACCACTGAAAAAGGCCCCGTTCCCTATGCTCCAGTGGGAGTTAGAGGACCATTTATATTATAAAACAAACCAAACTTTTTACGGATTTTTTTTTTTTAAATTTACGAAACATATTTCGCACTGATCAACAAGAGATTTATAAATAAAAAATGAGTTTAAATCCTGTGTCAATTTTAAAAAATGTTTTATTATAATCCAAAAAGTTTCAACAATTTTCTTTTAGTGCACTATTTTAAGTCCTTTAGGCCCATATTACAACTTGCCGATTGTTAAAGGCAGGATTTTGTACCCCATATTAAAAGTTTTTCACTATTACAACTTTGCTTTGAACTAAAGGCAAGTTCACCATACCGGGTAGGTAAAAGTTAAGTTGAAATAACAACTATCTTGTTATACGTCCGATAAAATCCTACCTTTAACTGAAGGCAACTTTAAATAATGGCCAATTTTACCAATTCTATTTAAATATCCATTCATATTTAAATATACATAGTTTTTCATAAATTTCTTGATAATTAAAAAAATTGATAACACAACCTTTGTTCTTTTATCTATTACAAAAAACGACTCACTCTTTAACGACAACGCCTTACACAATAAAGCCGAATATGTCAGTATATTTTTAAAATTAAAATTTTAAAGGATTTACCGTTTAACTTTTCTAATTTGAAATTTAAAAAAAAAAAAAACAAAAAAATTCCTCCAAATTTTTCACCAATTAAATAAAATTAAATTAAATAATTTAAAATTTGATCAAGTGAATGAAACGTTTAATCAAGTAAATTAAACGTTTGATCAAGTGAATTAAACTATTAATTTGTTAACTGGTGCAAATTTAATTAATTTTTAAATTAATATCACAAATTTTTTAATTGAAATCAATTTTTTTTTGCGTACTGTTTATTTGAATAACTAACTTTTTTTTTAAAGTTTTTTATAGTTTTTGGTTAAAAAAGATCCTGGTGTTTAATTCTTCATTTTTTATTTAAACACTATTTTGTAATTTTTCTTGATTATTAAAAGCAAAAATAGTCCTTTTTTATTTAAATGATGTTGAAGATATAGATTTTTTTTAAAAAAGTTAATTTTTGCAGAAATAGTCCTTTTTTTAGATATTGTGTTTCTTATATGTTCTTTTTTATTTTTATTATTTGCTTACATTTTTTTTCTACAAAAAACTATTTTTTTCTTATTAGAAAACACTTGACAACTTGATTGTGTGTTTTATAAGGATTCTTTTATAGGATTAATATATATTTTTTTTTATTATAAAAAAAGGACCGCACCCGTCGGCGTATAAAATTTAACTGACACTTCTTTTACCGTCAAAACTCAATATATAAATCCAATTTAAATTCATTTTCTATATACTTTATACAACTTCCATTTTATTGGAGTTTTGTTGTATTTTCTTTGTTGTTGCGACAATTCTTTTTTTCAAATTTTATACATAAATACGAATATATGTACATGGATAACGAATATAAAAAGCAAGGAAAAAACGTATATAACACATATTAAACTTAAAATATAAAAAGGATCACAAAAGAAGAATCAATAGAACGAACACTAACACTACCACCATTGAAATAACCAACAAATATCAGCAATGACAACAACAACAGAATATAATAAACGGTGCATATTCTATATAATACTCCGCTATTATAAAACTCACTGCACTGAAACTCTGGCAACAATAATAACAAAAATATAAACACGAGCACGATATAACTGTATTAGTCAATATATAACAACAATAAATGACTTCTTTCTTACTCATATCTTTTTAGGAGTGAGTAGTATACGAACAGAAATAGCAACAACAACAATAACTCCCTTAAGATAGTAGTTTTAAATCAAAAAAAGAAAGACAAGAAGAAGCTTTGACTAAAGTTACTCACTTATGCCTGCATTTATAACGGAGTTGCATAAAAGAGACCGTGTGTACGTACTAACACACTTATGTATAAACTCTTATTCCACTATAAGTTCTCTTCTATTGGAAAATCTCCTAGTGTTTTTGTATTAAACCGTTAATTTAATTGCTGTTTTCATTCTTTTTTATATGATAACAGGACATTTTCAATGAAAATAAACTCATTTCAGTGAGAGTTATCAAGAACCACCAAAAAAAAGGTGTTCGAAAATGGAGTTGTTTTTTTTTTTTTTTTTTTTAAAGAAAAAAGGGAGTTTTTTAAGTTTTCCTTTTTTTCAATGGAACATTTAAAGTTTTTCTTTTATTATACGAAGAAAGTGAGGCATACTACAGACATTGCTTTCTACTTTAATGTAGTATTCTCTTTTTTATGTTTTAATTTGTATTGATTTTTTGCTTAAAGAAAAATTTTACGATTTTCTTGGTTTAACTAAAAAATAAACTGATTCGTACTTAAGACATTTTTTTTCTTAATGTAACATTTTCTTTTTCTACAAAGTTTGTAATTATTGATTTTAATTTAAAAGTTTTTAAATAAAAAAAATTGGTTATATCGTTTTTAAGTTGTTAACTAAGTTAAAAAAAAAATGTATTTTTAAATTGGGTTTTTCACGGAAGGCTGGTTATCGGGTTATTTGGGTTTTTAGCTATGCTAACAACAACAAAATATGTTTATTAAAATTTGTTTTTAATATATTCTGTAGCTTTTAGGAACCACAGGACCCATTTTATATATAATATAACCACATAACCATATAACCTGATAATCCGCCTTCCGTGAAAAACCCCAAATAAAATGTCGGTTTAAATTTATTTAGAATTTGTAAAAAAAAACTTGCTTTTTTAAAAATATTTATAAACTCTAGTTATTTGGTGTAAAACACTTTAATTAAAACTGTTTTATTGTAATTGTTTTTTCTAATATAAATTCTCAATAATTTATATTTTTAATTAAAGTTTACAGAAAGTAAGTTAATAAACATTTAAAAAAAATTTTTAATTTTTTAAAAAACGTTTACTATTTTTTTTTTTTTTTTTTTTTGAAAAATGTTTAATTCATTAAATTTTTTTAATTTTAATTTGTATTTTAAACTTTTTAAAGTTATTTTTGTTTGTTTAATTTATTTCTAAATTAATTTTTTTAAATTTAACTATTTTATAATTTATTTTGTATTAAATTTTTTTTTTTATTTGAATTTTTAATTATTTTTATTACCATTTTATTTTAATTTTCACTTTAGTTTTTCAATAATAATAATAATATACTGGCTTGAATATTTCTTTAATTTTCAAATCCTTTTGAATTGGTTTTTTTATAGTTGCACACGTTTTGAAAGCTCGACGAAGACTAAATTTTTATTTCAAAGCTGTTGTTCATGTCTGCTCGAGTCTAAGAAGGCTTATCCTAATTTTTGCTTTCCTCTTTTTCTTTTACTTCCACTAAAAAGCATGTGCTTTTTTTTGTTTCCTTCCAATATTTCGTTGTTGTTGCTTATTCCATTCTTTGGAATATTTTATAAGCATGCACTAACTTGTTCGTAATTTGCTATTGTTTTTGTTTTGGACACATTAACACGACTCTTGTAGTGGTCGTTGGTTTTTTTTTAAAAGTTCGTGTTTGGCTAAAAGCCAAAAATAATAACAATAAAAAACACGAAAAAAAATCAAGAGAGAATCAGAAGAAAAACAACAGCTGCTTTTTCCAATAAGCTTTTTGTTGTTAGATTTTATAATAAAAATTTGAACACACACAAACACATTCTTGAACTTAAGAAAATAACAGCAACAAAAGACAACAACATCAAAGTAAAAAACAATACCGTTAGCCGCCTAAATGGAGCCATGTAGTAGACATGAAAGGATATTGGGTTATACAAGTCATGTAACGGTAAAACAAACACAAACCATTTCTCACACACACACAAAACTCGTCCTGTGTGTGTGTGTTTTATTTTATTATACAACTTCTTCTTTTCAAAAGAAAACAGAAAAAAAGTTTTAAAAAAATAATTCTACAAAATTTTATTTTGCAAAAACAATTTTCAAAATTTATTATACACTTGAAATTTGTTTAATTAATGCGGTGTTTGCAGCAATTAGAGCAGAAGGTAAGACAATCAATCAAATTGAGTTTAAAGAAATCTCGGTAAATAATTCCAAAATAAATTGGCAGCTAATCAAATTTAAAGCCACAAAGCCTTTTTCCGCCTTAAATTTTACTAAACTCGAAGCAACAAAAGTTACTGCAACTTACATTGTTGCGGCTTGTACACGAAACAATGTACACTTTTTCATTCGTCTTTCCCCTTTCATCTTCAAATTCAATGTTTCACAGCAAATGTTTCATAATATGGACGAGGACTTAAGAAAAATCGCTTTATCTCAAGTAATAAATCAAAATATAAAACAGTACTATGCCTTTAAAGTTGCCTTAATTATTTAAAATTGTCTTTAGTCCCCGTCCACATTATGTAACATTTGCTGCGAAACATTTCAGTTTGGTAGTGAAAAATGAAGGATGTATCGAAAATTGCTTTTTTTTTTTTTTTTTTTTGTACAAGTATTTTTGTGACTTTGTTATTGAAACGAAGAAGAATAAAAGTTTCATTGTATGGACACGAATGCAGTTTAAAAAAAAATTGAAGAAAGTTTTTACAGCAAAGGTTTCCTAATGTGTACGAGGACTTAAAATAATTGCAAATTAGGAGCAAAAAAGTTAAATTGAAAAATATAATATAAATAAAAAAATAAAAATAAAATAATTGACAAAAATGCTCCTTTTTTAGTTAATTAAACAACAAAAAATGCTGCAGCCAAAGAGGCTGCAACAAAAGTTGCTACAATTAAAGAGGCTCCAACTCAAGATGATTTAATAAGAAGAGCTACAATTGTCTTCTCAGAAAATCATCTTTTTTGGTTTATTAAACTAAAATGCTTTAAAACTCATATTGTAAATTCGCCAACAATAAAATTATGCGTTAAAAAAATTGCTGCAACTTAAGTTGCTTCAACTAAAGTTGGCTAATTTTTGCTTTTATACAACAAAAATTGGTTCAATAGAAGCCGCTTTAAATAAAAATTTAAGTCTTGGTTCACACTAAGAAAGTTTTATCTCGGAAAGTTTGAACTTATTGGTAAAAGGGGAGAGAAGAATAGCATATTCTCTTCAACTTTCACCAACAAACTTAGAATTTCTGAAATAAAACTTTAATAGTGTGAACCCAGACTAAGGGATAACCATAGAAAATAATTAAAGTCTTCAAAAAAACCGTCGAATTAAAAATTTCGTGAATTCCTGAAAAATGTTTTAGAATGGAATTTCTTATAAAAATAATTTTTTAAATCTCAAGTTTACGAAAATGTCCCTTTAATATTAATGGCATGGAAAAAGGAGTAATTGCAGACCTATGTGTCTCAGTTAATGAAATGGAGTTATTAAAATTTTTGTTTGAAAAAAGTATTAATGGCAGCAATAATTTTTCGTACCGTCTTCTTTTAAGCGGCAATTTTAGTTGCTCGTTTGAAAATTGCTGGAACAAAAGTCTAACAAAAACTTTTTCTTTCTTTTCAGGACCTAAAATTTCTCTTTGGTCTTAAAATGTGGTAAGTTTTTAAAAAAATACTTATTTATTTACAAAACAGTCAGCAAGGGAATAAAGAGTTGTTAGTACTTTCAGGTTTTTTGCTGAGTTTATTGAAAATATAAAACATTTTGAAATTAAATTCTTACAAAAATGTAAAAAAAGAATTTTAATATCAACATAATTGAATGAATAGTTTTTCATATTTGGAAATAAAGAGTTGCCGGATTAAATTTTAATTTTGCAGTTTTTCAATTTTCTATCAAAAAAACCACATTTTATTCTACATTTTTTTAAAAATATAATCACATAGAATGACAACTGGCAATTTTTTTAATTATCAAATTTTCTAACAAACGCTTTAAGATTTACATTAAATATTAAATAGCATTTTTTTTTAGAAATCTAACAGTTTATTAAACAGGGGGTTGTCATACTGCTTAACATTTTTAAGCTTGGCAAAACATTTGTCTGATTTTAGAGAGGTCAACAGATTTTTTAAATCTTGTTAATTAAGTTAATTTTCGAAAGAAAATTAAAAAATCTTTAAAATTATCAAACTCTTAAATGAAGCAGCGTTTAAAAAACTGCGGTCAAAGTAGAAAAACAGCCATTTTTTTCAATTTCTTGTCATTGGCCAAAAAAAAACAATTGCTTTTACTTCTGATTAAAATATAAACAGTCGCTGTCAAACCAACTTGAAAATCGAAAAGTTGCACACAAATTTTCGTTTTTTGTTTGACAGTTGTTGGTTGCGACTGCAGTTTTTTAAACCCTGAAACGGAGTTTGCTAATTTTTTAAATGCACACAACAAACTTAAAAAAAAATACTGAATTGTCAAAAAAAAAACCCCCGAAACTTTGCAAACGAATTTTTTATACTAATTTTTTATCTATAAACAAAAAATAATTCGTTTTAATTTTGTAAAAGCCGACGTAGCCAGCCTGATTATTTTTAATTGTTTTAATTCTCAAAATTAATAAAGAAAAAAAAGGACAAATTCATAGTAACCTGGAGATATATAAGAGTTTAACAGAAAGTTTTTGGGGGAAAAAATGTATTTACTGGACCGGAGTTACCAGCCTGTTTAAGTTTTTCTCTAAAAACTAATAAATGTAGCTAAATTAGTAAAAATGGCCGACAATTATCTATTATCTATGAATTAATAGAAAAATTTTAGTTGAAAAAAAAGTTGCCAGCGGCGAAATAATTTTATTTTTTTTTTGTTTTATTTTTTAAAATGAGCGGCGTTGCCTGATTTCGCTTCTGACAACTCAACTTCAGTTTAGTCGCTATCCGTAATCACCCATAAGTATTCAATAAAAACCATTAAATTTAATTTCTTGATACTAAGAAAGGAAAAATTTCTGGCAAAACAATATTCATTATTATTATAACCCTAAGCCAGCATTGCCATACTGTGGTAGTTTCTTGTTATTGGTATATTTTAAGCAAAAACTTAACAATCTACAAAAAATGTTAAGAAAATTTAGAAAACTAATTTTATTTTATTTGCTGAGTGCAAAATGTGTTGCAAATTAAGGTTTATATATATCAAAGTTACCAGATTGCGCTATTCTTAAAGGAAGTTCTTTGAAAGGAGTTTTAAAAAAATAAAATGTTACAACTTTTAACAAAATAACGCATAACATGCGTAAATTTTTGTAAAAATTTGTTTTAATTTTTGCTCTTTTTTTAAACCAAAGTTGCCACTTAAACTGTTTTGAAGCAAGTTCTTGTTATTAATAATTTTTTTTTTGGCAAATCTACAAAATTTTTAAAAAAATATTGTGAAACATTCAGAAAAACTTTAAGATTTGATTTACCAAAAGCAAGTTTTCAGAAAATGCGATGGATTAGTTTCGGATTTTTAGAAATTTATAGTTGCCAGATTGTATTATTTGAAAAGGAACTTTTTGTTATTTTTTTAATTTCAATTACATTTTCAAAACTAACACTAGTTCATTGACGAAAATTTTCAGAAAATATGTCAACGGTTTTCTGGAATTTAAAGTTGCCAGATGTAACTTTTATAAAAAGAATTTTTTTTTTCTCTGAGATTAATATGTTTTTTGTTTTTTCTTTGCTAAACAAATTTAAATTTTTATTTTAAAACTTAAACTAATTTATTAAAAATAAATCCTTAAACAATTATCGGTTTTTCGGGAGTTCAAAACTGCTAGATGCTTTTAAGCAAAAATATCCTGTTTGCACTACAAGGGCCAGAAATTTCAAAGCAATTGAAGAACAAAATTAACAACAACTAAAGAATTCAGTTATATTTTTAAAATTTGATAAATCCATATAAAATATTTCGGTTTTTAAATGCAAATTAAGACTAAAAAGGAAGAATCTAAAGGAGAGAACTTGCTGTTTATATAATCAGTGAAATAATAGAATAAACATTGCAACAAAATGTGCTGCAAAAACAACAACAGTTTCTACGAATTTAAACTTACTACATTTTTTAAGTCTTTGGTTTTTTTAATCCACAATTATTAATTAACAAAATATATTTAAATATTACCTTTCTTTTTAATTTGGAGAACACTTAACAAATTGTTGATTTTAAAGTCTTTTTTGGAAGTGTTTTAAAATGTTTTTTTTTTTTCAAGTCTAATAATGTTACAAAAGCTTTTCAACAATTTTTCAATATAAATTTTCAACTGTTTTAGAGTTTTTTTTTTTAAATTTTCATCAAACGCTTAAAAACACATTTGTTAATTTTAATAAACGGCCAAGTAAGTCTTTCAACATCTGCAGAACAACTGATTTCTTTTAGAAAACCAACACGACAGGATTTTTATGCAGAAAAAAAGAGAACACAAAAAACGATTTGCAACGAAGTTTTGTGTTCGAATCAACGAACAATGCAACAACAAAATCTTGGAAATAAAGAAAAATTACGCAATTTCCAGTTTATGGAAATCGGCAAACTTCCAAAGTGTGGAAAACAAAACAAAATGGGAGAGAAAAAACCAGTTGAAAAAGTGCATTTAGAGTTTAATTGCTCAACTGGAATTTAGAGTAAAGTTTATGGAAATGTGAAACTCATATACGATACACACAAACATATCTATGATATATGTATGTATATATTATATGTTCATTTATAATAAATCTTAGAAAAAAGAGTTTTTGGTGTTGTAGTATTGGAAAGTTGGAAAAATAACAAAAAAAAATTACCGTAATCAGAAAGTCTGACAACATATGATTGAGGTTGTCAAATATCTTAAAGTTATTTTCAAAATACATACATACATACATATGAAAAATTATTTAAATATTATGAAATTATTAAAATTGAATCACGCAAACGTTAAAAAACTCAATTATAATTATTTTTAGAAATACATCAAAGTCTAGGCTAAAATATAAACTACACACACATAAACAAGCCTACACTATACTTGGCTATAGCATAGCTCGTAGTCATGGCTCGTAGTCTTCATTATATGTATTCTAGTTAATAGTTTAGTCAATAGTTTGGTCTAAAATTTAGTATATAATACAGACTATAGCTTGATCTTTAATTAAATCTATAGTTTGCTATATAGTCTATGATACCGTTTGCTTTAAAGTCTAGACTAAAGTTTGGTCTTTTAGTTTGTCCTAAAGTCAAGGCTATAGGTTGGCCCATAGTATAGCCAATAATTTGGTCTTATGTTAAGGCTATCATACGGTGTACAGCCTAAACTAAAGCTTGGTCCTTCATTAAGGCTATAGTTTGCTTTTTAGTATATCCTACACTAATAAAAAAAAAACCTTCGTAAGCGTAACGATTTTTAACAGTCGTGCAATGAAGTTTGTCATTATTGTTGATCCAACGTAGCGCGTCATTATCGCTAAGAAAATCGTTTCATAAGGTTTAAAACTTTCATTATTACAATGAAATTTTGTCATTAATTCTATGCCATAAATTCTACAATGCAACTAGAGTTGCCAGACGACCTGGAATGGCCTGGATTGTCCAGTTTTTTTGGGTCTTGTTGAGTTACCAGCTCAAATACAATTTGTCCAGTTAAAAAATTTCTTTAATTTTTAACTTCTTTTTATTAATTATATACAAACAGCCTTATTTATAAAAAATAAACCATTTATGAACCCGTTTTATTTTTTATAAATTATGCCGTAAATAAGATAGCAAGACTTTTTGTGAAAGTACTTTAAATATTTTAAATAATCTACTCACAAGTAAGAAATATAATGTCCTGCCGAAATTTTTATAACACTAAATTTGAAATATGCGCTATAAACTTCAAAAAAATGCACTTTTAACTACATTAAGCAAAATCGATGCCAAAATTCATAAAAATCATGCAATTTTATATTAACGGTTTTCCTGATGTTGTTATTGACCAAAGAATATAATAACCAATAAAAGTCGATTTGGAATCTCTTTGTTATTTATGGCATTTTAGATTTTAGCTGACCACATCTATTATTACTTAAGCCTGAATTTCAATTATTACGTGTAAAAAATTTGATATGTACTTTAAAATTCTCCAGTTATTTTTTAAAAATCCATGTGAATTTTTTTACATTGTCCAGTTATTTGAACTTTGGTTTCTGGCAACCCTAAATGCAACACAGAAAGAAACAACTCGTACTACATTTAAGTTTTTTCTTCTTACTTTTAGTACGACTCGTACCTAAAAATTTAAGTACGAATAACACTACAAAGTACTTAAAATAATCCAAAATTTTCGAAATATTCGAAAACCAATATGCGTGCATACGCGTGTGCTTGTAAAAGTTTGTTATAGAAACAACACCAAGACTACAAAGGAAGGTAAACAACAATTTGCTTGTTTTGTGTTAAAGCAACAACAACACTAAAAGAAGAAAAACATAGACTATTTTCATGTTCAAAAAGTAAAATAAGAAGCAATAATTTAATAAATTTAGTTAAATGCATCAAATTTTCAAAGTAGAATGATTACGAATATCATATCGGTCGGGTATGCTGCTGATGTCTTATAATTAAGAGTTCTTATGTACAAAAAATGGGGAATACAATACAACTATAGTGAAACAAACTTGTGTAACGGGGGTTTATCTCTGAAGTAAATGTTTAAGTTAGAATCAATGTCACTTTCGTATTATTTGAAGTACGGGATTAAGCCAACTTAGTAAATCTTGAATCAAGCACAGTTTGAGATTAACTTTTACTCAGTTTTCAGAAAATTCTAAATATGCAGCACTTGAATAAGTATTACTTGAACGAATTGATTTAAGAAAATCCGTTCTTACCGCACAATTGACACAGCTTCGTCTTGATTTGACGGATGGATTATACATAAACCAAATAACTCTGATCTGAAATTAATTATGGACATAGAATATACAGCTCTAAAATGCCTATGGCCTTGGCTTTTCACCCTATTAGGACTGATCCGCCCACAATTAGAATTTTCCCCTTTTTCTGCCATTTTCTACATGTACCTACTAAAATTCAAAAATTTTCTATTTTCAGAATTAAAGGGTGGTTAAATTTTAAGGGCCGATGTTGAATGTGAACCACACCTAAGCGTCAAGTTTTTTTCTTTATTTTATTTGACATTCCTCAATTTCAGACTAACTTATTTTGAGCCATGGAAAGATACACAATCGAGCAACGCGTAAAAGTTATTTAGGCTTATTATGAAAATGGGCGTTCAAATCAAAATGCATATCGTGTACTTCGTGATTTTTGCGGTCAATTTATTCGTCCAAATGTGCGGAAAAATCGTGCAAAAATTTGAGCAAACTGGGTCTGTAGGAGATGTGAAAACACTGCAGAAAATATTGCAGCTGTTCGCGATAGTGTGGCTGAAGAGCCGTCCACCTCAACTCGTCGTCGTGCCCAACAATTGCACTTCTCAAGCTCGTCATTGATGAACATTATGCATAAAGACTTGCATTTACACGTTTACAGGGTGTAAATGACTCAAGAACTTAAGCCTCTTGACCATTCTAAACGTCATCAATGTTCAGAACGGTGGCAAGAAATGGCAACAGTGGATGATCAATTTTCGAAGGAAATCATCTTCAGTGATGAGTGAAAATGGGATTTCCATGTAAATGCATGTTTTTTGTCGATAGTTTAAGAACGATGTCGAGCGATTATCTTTCCGAATCATTAAATTTGCGTTAAAATGGCATCGATTTGTTTTTGCATATTTTGGTGAAAATGCATATTTTTGCATATTTGGTTTTTTATGCATATTTTTGCATATTTTGACATTTTTGAGTGTTTTTTTTTTAATTTCCATATTATAAAAAAGTTCTTAAAACAATTTTAAATACAAAAAAAAATTTTAAATTAATTAATAAATTCTTTTGGAGCTTTGCTTTTAATACAAGATTTTTCAGAAAATTATTTATTTAAACAAACAGAAATTTAAATTAATTATTTAAGATTTTTAAAGATATTAGAATAACAATAGACTAAATTTTTCATATATTTGTTTTTAGTAAAATTAAAAAACGATTTTTTATGGAAATTTTTAAGGTTTTAGTGCATATTTTTGGTTTTTTAGTGCATATTTTGGATTTTTTAGTGCATGAAAATCTCATCCCTAATAATGAGGCACATTTTCACCTCAGTGGATTCGTCAAAATGAGACCGGTTAGGTTACTGTGAATGGTGTTCGCTATCGTGAGATGATAACGAAGTTTTTATGGCCCGAATTGGAAGCCATGTAGGTGGACGATATGTGCTTTCAACAGGACGCTGCCACTTGCCACACAGCTGACGAAGCAATGGCTCTTTTGCGCGACAAATTCAACGGCCGTGTTATCTCACGTTGTGGCGATGTCAATTGGCCGCCAAGATCATGTGATTTCACACCATTGGACTTTTTTATTTGAGGTTATTTGAAGGAAAAGGTGTACGTCGATAAGCCAGCAACAATTCGAGAGCTAAAGGATGAGAAAATTCGGCCCATTAGCGGCATAGAACCTTAATTATGCCTCAGCGTCATCGAAAATTTGAACCATCGGATGGAGGTGTGCCGCCGAAGTCGCGGCGGCCATTTGGCCGTTATTTTATTCCATGCCTCATTGAACCTTACCAATATTATCATAATAAAAAGATATTACAATAGTTTCCTAAATAATTTGTATTTTATTCAAAATCAACATCGGCCCTTAAAATTTAAATAAATCAACTTTGTGCTACGCCCATTTGTTCAATCCCGCACACATTTTGTGTGTTTTTATGTTTTGATAACAAAGATGCTTGTACCTAATTTGGAAACTTATCCTCTTGCCGTTCTTCAGATATACATAAAAACAAAATTGAAAAAAAAAACAACAACAACAATTAGGGAAATACCCTTCATATCCATAGAACTTAAAATTTCGCCTGTTTTTGTAGATAGGAGGCCCATAACACATTAATACAATATAGTGGTCATCAAAGGTCATGACAAAATTCAAATTTGTTGCACAGTGTAATGAGTACCCCGGTAGACAAGCTGGCAGTGAGCTAGTCTGTCAGTGCCAAGGTTGCGGGTTCGATTCCCGCCAGAGACTAGAGAGAGCGTAGAGAGAGAAATAACATTCTTAATGAACAAGTTTATTTGTAATATTTTACTATATGGACTTTTTACTCAAATATTACATCAACGTTTTACATAGCCCGAATACAACGTGTTTTGTATCAATGGTACAACGAAATGTAAGAAAATTTCCTTCTTGGAAGTTTCTTAGTATGTATTAATAAAAATTTCATAACTGCAATGAGCATTTTAGTATCAGTATTGCATAAATAAAAAGGGCCCAATGAAATGCTTGCATTCCAGCAACGAAGCGATTTTCTTTCAGTGTACGGTTTGGCTTAGATAGTATAGTTTGGTCTATATGTTGTTCTCCAGTCTAAATACTATAGTTTTGTTTAAAGTCTGAACTGTAGTCAAAAGTTTGATCTATAATTGTCCTAATATAGTCTTAAATATTACTTAGTTTTCAGCCACACTAAATAAATATCTTATGTTCATATTTTACAAATAATAAAAATTATTCGTTTTATCCCTAAAATTCTTAAATGTTTTCAACCCCAATTTTTTTTTTTTTTTTTTTTTTTGTTAAATTATGCTTGTGGCTTAGAAACACCAGCTACAATTTTAATGCGATTCATTTACTCTTTGAATATCAACTAAAGACTTAAAAGTCATTACACTCCCACACTCTCCCTGCAGTCACCATGAAAGCTTTCGGTGCATAAAGTGCAACCCCAACTATGAATATCGTTTCATGTGTAATTTCTGTATATTTTATCGAACAATTCATTGCACTTTACAAACGATTGATGACGTTATTTTTGTTGAATTATTGAATTAAGGGTTGGTCGTTTGGTAGCACGATTTTTTTTTTTGTAACTTGGGGTGCCCCTGGCTTTTGTCTTCTTTTTTTTATGTGCTTCACATGGCAATGTGTATTACGGGCATTTGGATTTATGGTCTTTCTGTTAATTCCACATTTCTTTTGTGGTATTGTGTCATTATAGTTGTTTGTTTAAAATAAAAAATCCATTGAAAACTACAAAAAAAAAACATTTTGTACATTTAATGAGTTTAGTCGGCGTTGGACAATATAAAATGTTAAATTGCAAAAGGAAGGACTAGTCTTATTGTTTTATTGTTTTAAGAGAAAAGCGTGCCCAACATGAGACAAGCAATTTTGTAGGTTTTTCAAAACAAACAATTTAATAAAAGTTACGAAAACGAGGGTTTTATGAATACCTTACTGTATAGACAACAAAGATGGGGGTAGTGCTCTAATTTAGCAGTTTCAATTCAAAGTTAGTGCTACATTCATAGACAAATGCATCTTTATATTTATGATGCCCTAACATCAGAATTGTGACATCGATGTTATTACAAATGGCATCAATGAGGCAAAAAGTGTCATCAATCCAATGACAAACGTCATCATACAATTTTGTCATATTTTATGCGTCATCTATGCCATTACTACAGTGACATCAATTCCATGCCAAAATTTAGTGTATTTTTAACATTTTTTCATGTTTAAAAAATAAAATAAGAAGCAAAAATTCCCATATTCTATTTTTTTTAATTATTTTATTAAATACATAAAATTTTCAAAGTAGAATGATTACGAAAACCATATCGGGCATGCAGCTGGTGTCTTTCTTTTGTAAACAAAGGGAGGAATACTACAAAATTGAAACAAACATTTGTACCTAATGGGTGGGTAAATAATAATATTCTATCACTTTGACTTAATTCAATCCCAAAATTTTGCACTCCAAAAAATAAGTTTGATTTAAAAAACAAGTCAGAAAGTATAGTCGGTCAAGCCCGACCATATGATACCCAGCACCACAGTACTTAAAAACACATCATGCTTATGTGTCCATATAAATATGGATTTCTCTATGTTTAAAAACTTCATTAAAATCGGTTTGAAAGTTTGTGAGAGGCAGAAATTGCCCCCTACATCCCCTTGTGGTCCTATTTTTGAAAAACTGTATTAAAATCAGTTTGAGAGGCAAAAATTGCCCCTTTCTCCCCTTGTGGTCCTATATTTTTTAAAACTGTATAGCTTATGTGTCCATATAGATATGGATCTATCCATGTTTTAAATGTCATTAAAATCGGTTTGATAGTTTCTGAGAGGAAGAAATTTCCCCCTATCTTCCCTCGTGATCCTACGATTTGGCCCATTTTCAATAGGCTTGGTCCTTGTGCCAATACGAACCTATGACCCAAATTTTATCAAGTTGTCTCCAAAGTTGCGACCTGTACTTTGCGCACAAGGTTACATGGACAGTCAGCCAGCCAGCCTGCCAGCCGGACGGACATCGTTAGTTCGACTCAGAAAGTGATTCTGAGTAAATCGGTATACTTTAAGGTGGGTCTAGGACCACTATTTTAAGGCGTTACACACATCAGCACAAATGCATAATACCCTCTCCACTATTGTGGTGTGGGTATAAAAAGCAATTACACTGTGTCACAAAATTCCAACAAAGTCGTGACCAAATGAATCTGACACCTAATTTTTATGTTAAATTTATTAAAAAAAAAAGATGTGACTGAAATAAAAATATCTTCAAAAATTTTAAACGGATTATGTATTATTATGTTATGTAAATAACTTTAAAAGAGCAAAATGAAACAAAATAATCAAATTTTTTATGAAGTTTGAAATTTTGTCCACTATAACTCTGACTCATCTTCACAAACGACCCATGGTTATTTTAGAAATTTTATAACCTTTCACTAAAAAGAATGAAATACATAATCCGTTTAAAATTCTTGAAGATATTTGCATTTCAGTCACATCATCTTTTTTAAAAACACAAATAACGGTTATACTGGAATACTGTTCGACTTTTGACAATTCTGACTTCATATTCGGATTCAGCGGACAATCTTACATAAAGATTAGGTGTCAGATTCATTTGGTCAAAAAACTGTCACGTAGTGTTATTAGTATATTGCAACTTTGTTCATTCATTTGATTCGAACCTCATGGATTTCCTCCTCTATGGTATACAAAATATCGGCTTTGCTAACTAAAGCTTCTCTGTTTCATTATTTAAGTGGGGACTTATATCATTGTGTTATGAGTTTCCAATAAAATGGTCTTAGTTAATTTTTGTTTTGGGGGTTATTTCATATTTGTATTGATTTGCTTTATTATAAGTTGAGGTTTTAATTCATAATAAACGTACTCCCTAATTTTAAGGATTTAAATACTTAGTCGAAAGGTAAGCCGGTAAAAAAAAGTGCAAACTAATTTGTTTATTTGTTTGTTTAGTGATATTGCAATGCTGAGTTAATTCAATATTTAGTGCACTACCCCCAACTATGGTAGACAGTCGGTTAGCATTATGAAATTTTTCATAATGACTCATAGAAATATAACAAATTATTATTAAAGTAAAAATTGTTGTTTAAAAATGGCGAACTTGAATGTACCAGGCGAAGACAATGCTACAATCTAGCCTATAAAAGAATCTAGTCTAGTCTTAAACCTAAGACTAGATTAAATTAAAACCTATGCTATAGTATGCGTATTCTTTAGACCATGCTTTATTCACGGTTTAAGCCTACATAACTAAATACTATAGTTATAATTTAATACAATTTTATCTAGGTATTTGCTCTTCTCCAGTCTAGTCTTTATTAGTACAACTGTTGGTCTAGCTTATATTCTAGCCTTTTTCTATGATATACACAGAAAGAAAATAACTTGCGATAAATTAAGTTTTTTTATACTTACTTTAAGTACGAGTCGTACTTAAAAATTTAAGCACAAATAACACTAAAATGTACTTAAAACAATTCTAAATGGGATTACTTTCGAAAACCAATCCGGGAATTTGATAAAAAAAAAAAGAATAAAATTCTTAAACCAAGTTAAAAAAAAAGATAGAAATTTTCGTAAGTAGTGCCACTCTGAGAGTAAAATTAAAAAGTGAGCATTTTAATCTCATAAAACTTATTAGTCTCATCTCTGAGCGTTGCATTTTTTATGCGTGCATACATGTGTGTTTGTCAAAGTTTGTTGTAGACCACACAAGTAGTTGTACACCACACAATGATTTGCTTGTTTTGTGTAGAAGCAACAAAAACAACAGAACAAGAAGAAAAACATAAATTATTTTCATGTTTAAAAAGTAAAATAAACAGCAAAAATTCCTATTTAGTTTATATTTTTTGTTAAATATGTACACCAAATTTTAAAAGTAGAAAACATGTCGGAAATGAGCTGGTGTTTTATAATTGAAATTTTGTAAGGTGTAAAACGGGTAAGTAAATCTGTCTCTGAATGTTTTAGGTTAGAATCAATGTAATTTTTTTTTTTTGGATTATTTCAAGTACGAGTTCGGGATTAAATCAAGTTTATCATACTTGAATCAAGCGCATTTTGAGATTGATTTAATCTTAGTTTTACTTTAATCAATCTCATTTTCGGATTATTAAAATATTTCGCGATTGAAAATCGGTACTTGAATCAATCTTTCTGTACTTGATTCAAGAAAATTCATAATTACCGTACTATTGATACCGCTTCGTATTGATTTAAGTACGGATGGATTGATTTTGCTTTTAAGGGTAGTTGGTACCATATTTCGTAGTCTTAAATATAGACTATGCCTTAGTTTAGTTCACAGTCAGTGCTGTTATCTTTTTTAAAAGTCTACGTTTAAGTATAATTTGTTGCTTATAAAAATAATAATATTTATTATAAACTACTTCATAGGCTATGTTTTAGTCTTGTTTTTAGAATATAGCATTAGACAAGGCTATGTAGCCTAGTTAGCGTTCTATACCTGTATGCTATCAATAGTCTAGTGTTTACTATAGTCTAGAGTATACTTACTTTTAGATATATTCTAACAGTTATTATAAGATCTAGTTAAGCCTGTATTTCATGATACAGTTCATTCTAGAATCTTTGTTATATTTTGTATAATTTTTTGTTATTTTAATCAAGCCACAAAATCTATTTTGCTGTCGGTTTTTTAGGTTAAAAATATAAAATTTTCAAGGAGTATAGTTCTTCTCTTTGACAAAAAAAAAATACCGTTAACCGGTAAGTTATATGTCTAGTTCTCTTTTAAGCACTAACTCTCATCACATTTTATAAGAGAGGAGAAACAACAACAAAACCGGCTTTTTTTTATTTTTGCTTAAACAAGACCAACCCACATTTGTTTTAGATTATTATTTCAAAATAGATTTTCTTAATTTAAGTGAATTGCTCTCTTTTTAAAGAAGTATAAAAGGATAAAGAGAAAGATTGGGAGACTATTAATAGAACTCAGCTGTTGGCTGTATGTATAGATTAACAGCTGTTTTTTGTTTAGGGGTTGTATGAGTAAATTCTCTTTTTTTGGGTTTTCTTATACATTTCTATATTGATACTGCTCTTTCCTTGTAACTGTCATTTTAAACTTTGCAAGTCATGGTTTCACACTAACCATCTGTTTTTTGTTACATATTCTCGCAACAACAACAAAAATATTGATTTTTCTTGAGTTTTCGGAAAAAATAATGTATTTAAAAAACAGCTGATTTTCTGAACTATTTTTTTTTTCTTCTTTACTGAACGAGAGAGCCAGTTGAACACATTTGGAAACACCTGCTGTTAGAGGTCTGGAGTGTTTTTCTGGGGGAGGGAAAAAGCTTACTTTTTAACTAAGAAATAATGACATTCATATAATTCCTTTACATCAATTGAAGTAAAGTAGGTACATATATGCATTACAAAAGTGTAAGTGTGTAAGTAAGAGAGCAAGGGGATTACGTAGGGAGGTGTTTAAGGAAAAGTAAAATAAGTTTGGGTTAAAAGCCGCATTGGGTTAGGAGTGTTTTATATGTTTTTTTTTTCGTTGGATATTTTTCTTATACAAAAAAGGAGTATACTATACTAAAAGAAAGAAAAATAAAGCAACAACAATTTAAGAAAAATTTTCTTCTTTTAATTATATATTATAGAAAGAAAACTATGCTTTTTAATAATATAATTTAGAATATCTTTTTTTAATATTTACCTTTTAAGCTGGGTTTTTGGATTATATATTTGTTTAATAATAATTTAATTTTTATAATATTTTTTAAGTTGCAATATTGATATTTTTGTTAATAATTCTTAACAAGTTTTACAATGGATGGAGAAGAAAAAAGCATTTGGTTTTTTATTATACGTATATTTTAGCGTTTTTAGGCAATTATTATTTTTTTTTTTTTTTATATTTCAATATTTAAATAATGATGTCTTAAGCTCTAAACACAAAAATGGACTTTTATTTTTAATTTTTAACTTGAATAATATGCAAAGTTTTTCATTAGGTTTTTAAAATTTCTCAGTTTATCTTCAATTTAGAATTTTTTTTTTTTAATAAATTTCTTTTTAATTTTATTTAAGACTTCACTTTTTTCAAGGAAAATTTTCAAAAAAATTTGGTTTTTCTGTTCTTAATTGCTTGAAACCGAAATAAACTTTAGACGGATATTGATTTTTTCATTGGAATCTCTATGAAGGTTCAATCATTCAAGATTTTTCTTTCGTTTTTTTTTTTCTTCTAAAGGCTGTTTTAATGTTTTTTTTTAAGATTTTTTTTTTAAATATCGCAACCACTTTTTCTTTAAAAATTTTTAAAACTTTTTATTATAAGTTAAACATTCTTTTTCTTCAAATTTAATTTCTTTAAATAAAGAGGTTGGACAACATGCGTTTTTGGCCTTTTTTTAACCGGCTTCAAATGGTTGGTTTTGACTTTTTTTTGGGTTCTGCCTTTGTAAGCTCACAGTTCGCTTAATACTAAAATTTGTTAAATAGCTTTTGGCATTTACTACCAGGTCGAAGCTTTTTTCTACTGCAGTGCTCTTATCAAACATGTGACTGTCTGAATTTCTCATTTTTAAAAGAGTTTCAAGCGCAAACTCATACAAAATTAAGAGGTTAAATTTTTTTTTAACAAATCATTTGTTTTGTCAGCTGTTAACCGTGGTCAGCTATTAACAGTTTATAAATCAGTAAACTTTAAGAAAAAGTATTATAAAATTATAGAATAAGTTTTTTGCCTTCAATAAGGAACTGAGGGAAGGTAAAAAATTTAACGTTAAGTGTGACTTCAAAAGAGAAAGAGAGACTTAAGTATAGTTAGCGCGATCCGTTTGAAAAAAGCAAGCAAAAGCAAGATCAGAGATCGTATGAGAATATAAATGATAATGCTATATTTTAGATTGTAAATGTTCTCTTCCTGTTATTAAGGCTCCAAATGTCAATAAGAAAATAAACAAGAAATAAAGAGATACATAATGTTTTATCTGATCTAAAGGCTGGTCCAACCAAAATGCACAATGTTAATTATAAATACAACAAAAAGTTTTCAAAGAACTATCTTAATATTTTTTATTATGATAGAAGGATCTATGACAATAATATGTGAAACCAAATATCGGCCAAGGCTTCGGTGTCATACCTATATCCTATGGTCCATAATTTCAATGATTCTGAGACATAATTGAGCTTCAATGTCGTCAATGTGCTGAATTATCTCATCTTTAAGCTCTTGAGTTGTTATTGGCTTATTGTCGTACACTTTTTCTTTAAAATAGCCCCAAAGAAAGAAGGCCAACGGTGTCTTATCACATGATCGTGACCGCCAATTAACAGCGCCACGACGTGAGAATTTGAACTTCTCGCGCAGCAGAACCTTTTCTGTGTGGCAAGTGGCAACATTTTTTAAGAACTACATATCGTCTAAGTCCATATCCTTAATTTCTGCCCACAAGAAGTCCGTTATCATCTCGTGGTAGCGAAACCATTCACGGTAACTGCTTGGCCGATCTAATTTTCGATAAAGGGATTTTCTTCTCTATTCTGAATAAATAAACTTCAAATCTGTGGCATTTTGACGAAACATCTTAAGTCGAGATTAGATAGCAAAACAGTTTATAATAAAAACTCGGTGAAAAAATAATTTTTATTAAATAATAAAATAGACCAAAATTAAGGAACAATTTCGCTTATAATACAAAATTTTAAAAACGTAAACAAAAATGTTTTTTGAATAAAAATTCTTATGATTAACATCTTTTTTCAACTTTTTAAATTTGACTTAAGAAGTTTTGTCAAAATGCCACATAAATATATTTTACGTTTGCAAGAGAAATGGCATAAAATTGGTAATTTTCGGTAACTCTTTATCGAATTATAAAAACAGGGTGGGTAAACTTTGACTGGTACTAGTTAAGTTTTTATTATAATAGTATAATTGTAAAAAATTTTAAATTTAAGTGAAAAAAATTGTTACACTTTATTATGTTTCCGGACGATTGATTGTTACAATAAAAAGAATAAGTAAATAGGATAAAAAGCTGCTTCATTATCCGTTTTGAGAACAATGTCTCATTAGGTAATGACTCACAAAAACTGTTGCTCGACCTGTACGTACTGGAGAAGTTGTGTATTTTGTTCAAGAAAGTAT
Source organism: Pollenia griseotomentosa (assembly GCA_963931875.1). NCBI lineage: Eukaryota > Metazoa > Arthropoda > Insecta > Diptera > Polleniidae > Pollenia > Pollenia griseotomentosa. The sequence goes on from OZ007563.1 coordinate 172,400,334, forward strand.
GCACACAGATTCATTTGAGTGTACTCATCGACATTCTACCCAATTGGGAATCTCCAGAACATCGCTAAGGCATATTCTAAAAGATGATCTGGCGCTGTTTCCAAAAAAAATTGAATTGGCTTAAGAATTATGGAATTATAAATCCCTACATTAGCACAGCTTCAATATGCTAAAAAAATAGCGTACCTCTGCTGCTTTTGGAAAAATGCCAGCCAGTAGCAGCAGCACTTCGCGATAATCCTTTCTCAGACCGAACTCTCCCACAATTGGAAAAAGATCTCCCCTTTAGTAGGATTTTCAGGGTATTCCTTCCGGCGACTTTTGGGTAATAAGCCACAAACACCATGTGATCCTCGAAAGGGTTTTTCCACAGTACAGTGAAACTTCCGCAAAGACAATGTGCCTAAAAGACATAAAGCATTAGTCAATACGGTGCCGCACAGTGGTATGGCTTCATACATTTTTGTGTAAAACTATAAGTAGTGCTCGTAGATCATGGAAATTTGGCACAAAGCAAAAGACTAAATTAAGAAAGAAAATAAATTTCCTCAGAATCGCACACGCACAACGCCCATGAAATCCAAATCGATTTTAAAAAAATCAAAAAGTATCAATTGAAAAACAAAAAGGTACCAAAAAGTCTGCTGTTAGATAAAGTTTCTCAATCACGTTGGATGTTGAATTTTATGTTTCTAAGTTCAGTATTAATAAAAATTCAAAAAGTACCAGTTAAATAACGAAAAAGTAATTTTGTGTTTTTAGAACCAATATTAACGAAAACCAAAAAGTACCAGCTGAAGAACCAAAAAGTTCCCTCTTATAGATTCTCATCTACTTAGGACATTGCTTGTTGAATTTTATGTTTCCAGGTCCAATAATGACGAAAAAAATTCCCAGTTGAAGAACGAAAAAGTACCAAAAAGTTCCCTTTTTTAGATTCCCACCCACTCAGGACATTGCGTGTTAATTTTATGTTTCTAGGTCTAATACTAACGGAAATTCAAAAACTACAAGTTGAAGAACCAAAAAATACCAAAAAGTTCCCTTTTAAAGATTCCCACCCACTCAGGACATTGGGTGTTAATTTTATGTTTCTACGTCCAATATTAACTAACGAAAATTAAATTAAGTTCCAGTTGTGGAAAGAAAAGTACCAAAATCTGCCCTTACAGACTCTCATTTATTCGGAACCATGCATGTTTAATTTAATATATCTAGTCCCAATATTAACGAAAACTCAAAAAGTACCAGTTGAAGAACAAAAACAGTGCCAACATTTTTCATCTTATAGATTGTCACTCAGGATCCTGGACCTATAATTTTATGTTTATAATTTCAATATTATAAAAAATTTCAAAATTACCACATGCAGTATGGAAAAGTAAAACAAAGGAATTTATTTTCACGTATTTCCCCTTTTTGATAATTTTTTTCTCCCCATTGAAGTATCAAAAATTTAAATGCTTTTTAATGTTGGAGCCCATAATTTTATACGTACATCTCAATACATGGAGAAAAATGTTTTGTAAAAAAGTACCAAAAAAAGGTACGATTTTCAGCCATTAAACGTTTGAATTTTGTAAAAGTACAAAATTCATATATATTTTTTTTTAGCTATGTTACGAATTAAGTATAATCTTATTTCTAAGTTTATTAGTTTAAAAGATAAATAGGGTGTTAAGGAAGTTCCAAAATATAGGTTATAGTCATTTAATTCCTAAAAGGGCCGAATTTCAAAAAAGTACCAAACATATGTCCGCTTATTTTTCTAATGGACAACGATAATTTTTTAATTTTTTTTATCTCTTTTAGTTTTGAAGATATGAGGTTACCGAATTTACCCGTTTTACCCGTTTTTACCCGCTCCGAATTTAATAAAAGATATATTGGGTACATTCGTAATTAAATACCTCTTAACTAGTGTCTTTTTTGTTCAAATCGGTTAACAAACAGAGGAGGAAAGTCTTCTTAACTATTTTGCCTTTGTCTATTTACATATAGATAAGAAAAATTTATATTTTACTAGCTGACTCGGCAAACGTTGTTTTGCCATATAACTTTTTTCTTTCAGATGTTACAGTGTCTGCGTGCCAAATTTTAAGAAAACCGGTTGATTAATTAAGAAGATAATACAAATTACAGTCTATAGTTCTTTCCAGATGTTACACAATTTGGCTGTCAAATTTCAAGAAAATCAGTTGATTAGTTAAGAAGATATAGCAAGGGGGAGCTTTTACTCCTCTTGCCCTATTTCATGCCCTGTTCTCTTTTAGATGTTACAGTGTCTGCATGCCGAATTTTAAGAAAACCGGTTGATTAGTTAAGCAGATATAGGAAGGGGAGCTTTTAACCCTCTTGCTCTATTCTAAATAATAAGAACTATAGGCTGTAGTACTTTTCAGCTGTAACACTATTTGCCTGCGGAATTCCGAAAAATCGGTCGATTAGTAAAGAAGATATTGTGAGGTGGAGCTTTTACCCTTTTTGCACTATTTCACATCCCACTCCCTATTTCCTTTCAGATGTTACAGTGTATGCATGCCAAATTTTAAGGAACCCCGTTCATTACTTTAAAAGATATAGGGAAGGGGAGCTTTTACTGCTATTGCCCTATTTCACGCCCTATTCACTTTTTTTCAATGTTACAGTGTCTGCATACCAAATTTTAAGAAACCCGGTTGATTAGTTTAAAAGAATGGGGAGGGGGAGCTTTTACCCCTATTGCCCTATTTCACGCCCTAAATAATAGTTCTTTACAGATGTTGCACTATTTTCCTGCAAAATTTCAAGAAAATCGGTCGATTTGTTAAAAAGATTTAGGGAGGGGGAGCTTTTACCCCTCTTGCCCTCTTGCCCTATTTCACGCCCTATTCCCTATTTTCTTTCAAATGTAACAGTGTCTGCATGCCAACTTTTAAGAACACCTGTTGATTAGCTAAGAAGATATAGGGAGGGGGAGCTTATGCCCTATTTTGCGCCCTCTAGCGATATTAAATATACTCTACGACCTATACCTAACCTATACACATACAAAATTTCATAAAAATCAGTCAAGCCGTTTCGGAGGAGTTCTAAATGGAGGGCATTTTGTTGATATTTGTATGGGAATAATATATAGGAAAATCTAAATGCCATATCTCCGGAACCACTGGGCCGATTTTGTGCAAACTTCACATAAACCATCTACAGACTTTCCCTAACGTACCCTTAAATGTTGGTTGATATCAGTCCACCCGTTTTCGCAGTTATGTACACTTCTTTTTATATATATAGATTTATTGGTTTTCTGTTTGTTTTCTTCTCTTAATCCCATTGGAAATTATTTACTTTAAAAATTTGTATAAATTCCTCAGACTCCTTCTTTAAAACCCATTAATTTCAATTGCTCTAACTTTCTGAAACAAACATTTACAATAATTTGCTTTTGCATTTGATTTTTACGATGTTCTTTGTTATTTTATTAAAGCCAATTTTTTTTATAAAGCCAAAATAAATAAATCATTTTCAATTTTCTTTTATGATTGTGTTTTTTTTTTTTCTCTATTTCGAAATCGCTAACAAAATTTATATTTCAAACACCTTATTGATCGCTGTTTTTACACGAATTTTCGTTTTTCTTTCGTACTTCATACCCTTTTCTTTATTTCATACTCTCCTTTTTTACTTTTTTCCTGCTCCTTTTTTTGTCGTTTTTCAACCAAATATTATGGCATACTTATAAATACAATGTTTTTGTAATGCACTTGTTAATACAAGTGCCTACTTTAAGGAGCTAAATATTATACTTTGTATATTAAGGCTAAAGAAATATAAATCAAGTTGGAAATGAAAAAAAAAAAAATCAAGTATAAAAACACGCTAGTATCTTTTTTTTTTGTATAAAGAGCTCGCTACCCCTATTACGAAATGTTAAATGTTTGTTTATTTCGCTAAATGACATTTTAGGTTGCTATTTTAAGCCTCAATATAGGCAATGGAATTTATTTGTGTTGTTTCTATAGTACTCTTAACAGGCTTTTGTAGAGTTCTGTGTGAAAAAAATAAAAAAAATTCCTACAGTTTATATAAGACTGTTAGATTTTTTTAGGCTTTAAATATTCTTTGATTAAATTGTGAATCTAAAAAATAAGTTACGTAAAAGGGTGTCTGCTAGAAGTTTAATTTTTAGCGATTTTTTTTTATGAAAGTTTTTCTTTTATTATAATTTAGATTAATTTCAGATTTAAAGTAGTGCTTGGAAGTCATGAAAGAGTTTCTTTCCCCTTTTTAAGGTTATAACTAGGGATGCGATTTCCATGCAAATGTATGGTTTTTGTCGATGGTCTAAGATCGATGTCGACCAATTATCTTTCCGAATCATTAAATTTGAGTTAAAATGGCATCGATATGTTTTTGCATATTATGGTAAAAATGCATATATTTGCATATTTTGGTTTTAAATGCATATTTTAACATTTTTGAGTGATATATTTATATTTTTTTTAAATTTCCAAATTATTAAAAAAGTTCTTCAAAAAAATTTAAAAATTGTATACAAAAAAAATCTTCCTAAGCTTAAAATACAAGATTTTCAAGATTTCGTCAAAAGATCCTTCAATTTTTAACCGATGCCTAAAGCAATTAATCCAAAACTGTTACATGTTACTTGCTTGGCACATGGGTTACACTGAGTTGTAAAGAAAATTAGAAGCCTATTCGATAATATTGATTTATTAGTTTCATACGGAAAAAAAATATTTTAACAGACTCCTTCACGAGTTACAATTTTCAATTAAATGTATTACCACCGGAGCCTGTATTAACAAGAAGGGGAACCTGGCTAGATGCTTTAGAATACTATTCAAAAAACTTTGAGCAATTTACGAATGTTGTTGCCACCAATGCTTATGCCATTAAATAAGTAAAAGACATATTAAATTTAAATAACAACAAAAGTCAATTAGCATTTGTCTTTTCCAACTTCGGATATATTGGTGAAACTATAACTAAATTAAATGGACTTAGTTCACTTAATAGTCAACTCAAGTAATTTGATTGGCAGAAAATAAAATTAACAATCTGAACTAGAAAATTAATATTCTCTAAATGAATTGACATCCTTCAAGCATTCTTCAACTTTGGTTGACGTTGAGAGATCATTTTCCATGTACAAAAGCTTGTAACAGACAAAGGCTTACTTTTGATAATATAAACAATTTATATGATGTAGTTATTTAAATTAAGTTTTAAAAAATATTATACCTTTAAATAACAACAGAATAAAAAAATCAAAAGAATTTTTTATTTTTTTGTTTTAAATAAAATTAAAAAAATTTTAAATGTTCTAGTTTTTAGTGCATTTTTTTTATTTTTTAATGCATATTTTGGAGTTTTAAGTGCATATTTTCGAATTTTTAGTGCATATTTGCGATTTTTTAGTGCATGAAAATCTCATCCCTAGTTATAACAATTTAAGATTAATTTTCCCAGGTAGTTTTCCAAATTTAGTAATTAACAATCATAAGACATTTTAGAAAAAAATCTTAAAAGTCAAGATAGTCCTTAAGTTTAAATTTTTTAAATGCTCCTTTCGTATTCTTGAAAATATTTCAACTGAAGTTTTCTAAAAAGGTCAGAGCAACTCGTTGTTTATGCCTTAAAAAGTCTATAAATTGTTTATTTTGCTAACTTGTTTTTAAACATTTTCTTTTTTAGATTTGTCATGTTTGTTTTGTTGTAACTGTTTCAAGTATTTTACAAAACGTCATGCCATGTAATTTATTAAAAATTGTTGCCTGAAAAAACCTTTTGCTGCGCTGCGTAACGAATTTAAGTGTTTGCGTTTTTTTTCAAATATTTTAACAATTTCTATAGTATATATATATTTATATGAAGTTGTAGTTGTATTTGACAACATATTTTTTTTATATAATTGTCTTAAAGTAATTAAGCTTTTTTCAAATATCAACATATATTTTCAGGCAGCATGAAACTTTTAAATAGTATTACATATTTTTAGGCAGGAATAAATAAGTGTCCAAAAAAAACTCAAAACTTCAAACAAAATTTTTATTGAAACTAATAAAAAAAAACACTATAAGAACAGATTAACATACATAATTATTTTTTACATACATAATTACAAAAAATTACATAATTTATATATATAATTTGTTTAATATTAAAAAAAGTAGCAACTTAAAGTATACTTTTAATATTTAGGATCTTAACAACTCTTTGTTTTATTTAAACAAAAAAGAAACGTAATTATTTTTCCCAAAATAAAACTCAAAAGGCTTTATTACTTTGTATTTTCTTTTAAAAATTATTTTTATTTCTCTCTTTTCCTCTCTTTCGTCTAAAAACCACATTTATATTAATTGTTTTTATAAAAACGCCTTAAGGTATGCCATATATATATAATACAGCAAAAAATTAATTTAATGCATTTTATCATTAATTTAGCATGTCCTTGTAAAATTTTTGGTTATTTTTTCCCATATTTTTTTTCTTTATTCTTTTTACATTCATTTAATAAAAAAAAATCTTGATGTAAACCATCATCATCATATTTTTCATTTCTTTTTTTGTTCTTAAATCGCAGACCCTTTGCAAATAAAATGAAGGAGAAATCAACTGAAATATTCGACAAAAACCACATACTTACCACTTACATAACAAATATAAAGATATTTTTGGCAAAATATTGCAAAAAAAAAAAAATTAAGGGAAAAAAACCTAAAACGAAATAGTCTCATAAAAATCCATGAAGGGAAGTATATGACATTTTAAAACTGAAAATTTATCACACAACAAAAAAAGCGACAAAAAAATGTTTCTTGATGATTCAAAGAAAAAATAAACTGAAGATTTTTATCGCAAAAAAAAGTTTTAAAATAAAACTAAGAATTAAGGCATAAACTAAAAAAAAATTTTTTAATTATTTTTATGGTCCCTTTTACTACTATTTTTTTTTTCCTAAAAATTCTTAAGTTAAGTTAATAGTTTAATTTCATAACTATTGCTTGAAAATAACGCCTATTTACCAAACTACTAATAAGACTTTTTTAGTTGCAAGATTTATAAGCGACTCATTTGATTCATTTTGACTGTAGAAAAAGTACTTTTTTAAAAATGTAATTGTTTTTGAAAAATTTCATTATTTTCTGTTAAAAAAAAGTTTTTCAAATATTACCAAATTTTCGAGCTTAAGGTCTTTTTGTTATAAAATAATTTTTTTATAAACTTTTAAAAAAGTAGTAGAAAAGTACTTTTTCAAAAAAGTACCTTACCAGTTAAAATAAAATGTATAAAAAAACTTTTTACTATTACCCTTTTAAAATATTGTTTTCAAACAAGTTTAAACGAAAAATTTTAAACGCATTTTAAAAAATAATAGTAAAAAAACTACTATTTTGAAAAACATTATTATGCTATTTAAACTTATTTTTTGTAAAATATTATATAATTTTTGACTTTTCTGTCTTAAAATAAATTATTTCACTTTTATTTCACTTTTTTAAAAGGTACTTTTTTTAAAAAGTACATTTTTTAAAAGGTATTTTTTTAAAAAAGTGCCATTTTAAAAAGTACATTTTTTAAAAGTACCTTTTTAAAGAAGTACTGCTTTACGAAAATTTAAATTCAGACGTTTTCATCAAATTGTTGTCCATTATTATATAAAACTGTATATTTAACCCTTTTTGATTCAAAAATATGTACTTTATAGCTTTTTCTTTAATAGTTATAGAAAAAGTGGTAATTTTTATCCAGCGTTTAAAAAACTTCAGTCAAAGTAGAAAAACTGCCATTTCTTTCACTTCTTCATTTGTTATTATTAAAAAAAAGCGTTGCTTTTACTTCTGATTCATTAACTGTAAACAGTCGCTCAAACCAACTCAAAAAGCGAAAAGTTTCACACAAATTTTCGAGTTTTGCTTGACAGTTTTTGCTTTCGAGTGCAGTTTTTTAAACCCTATTTTCATCAGTAAATGCAAAAAATATGGATCTTTTTGTATGTTTCAAAAATTTGTAAAATATATAGTATGTAGTAGAAAAAGAATTTTTGAAAAAGTATTTATTATTTACTATGTTGGCTTTTTGTCTGTTAATAATAAAAATGTTTCCATTGAAAGTTTGTAGTAGTAGGAAAAGTACTTTTTGAAAAAAGGATTTTTTTATATAAGCTTATTTTCGTGTTTAAATACTTACGGACTTATTCATTAAAAATAAAGCAGGTTTGTTAAAGGTTTTATTAAGTTTTGGCTTCATTTACTTACATTTATTGTACATTTTTTATAACGAATTTTTTTTTTTTTGATTAATATTAATTTCATGCAGGGTTCCAAGTTTTATTTTATACCTTATCCCCGATTTGCAATTTTCCATCCCCCAAAACCACCAAAATTGCTATTTTCTTATTCCTAAAATCCCCACATTTAATTAATTTTTTTTTAGAGTTCTATATATGTATCTACCTACATACACATGTATATGAACATTTCCACCGATAGGTTCACCCAAACAAACAATTTATAAGTTCTTGAAAAGACTTTGTTTTAGCACATTTTCACAGGGAATCAATCAAATTTAATAATTAGAAAATTTTAAATATATTTATATCCTTTTTCGAGATTTGTGAATGCAAAGTCGAACAAGTGCAACTTTTCCCATTTGGATATTTCAATTTCATGTTTTGTTTTTATAAAAGTTCTTAAAGAGAGACATTATGCACTGACTTATTCTCTTTTAACACTTTCGAAGGGTACAAAGAGTCAAAAAAATGCATAAGAAACAATACGATTGCAAATAACTATAATTTTTTTCATTGTATTATCTCATATTTCGATGTCACGTGCGACATTGAAAAACATCATTTGCTATCAGTGCGTCGAAAGCTCATCAAATATCAAGAACAAACAGATATTTTTTATAAAATTAAAATAAAAAATCTTACTGAAAAATAAGGAGATTTTGATCTTGATACCTTGAGTGCCCCGGTAGGCTAGCTGGTAGTGAGCTAGTCAATCGGCGCCGGGGTCGCGGGTTCGATTCCCGCAGACTCTGGTTTCGTGCAGACAAGCGACGAGCTTCGCGGGATTAGCTTAGGGAATTAAAATTAAAAAAAAAAACAAAACAAAAAAAACTATAAAGTTGGTGACGTGCGACATCGTAAGTGTGAAAATTAAAAATTTGGAAATTATTTTTTTATCTAAATGATTTACTTATTAAACAGAAACAACATAAAAATAATGATGGTAAAAAAGTCGCGTGCGACAGGTCACATGCGACAGTGATTGAAACTAACATTGTTAAATTTTTCGCATTAAAATAAATTAAAATACAAGCGACGAGCTTCGCGGGATTAGCTTAGGGAATTAAAATAAAAAAAAAAAATAGCTAAAAAAAATATAAAGTTGGTCACGTAAGTGTGAAAATTAAAAATTGGGAAATTATTTTTTTATCGAAATGATTTACTTATGAAACAGAAACAGCATAAATATAATGATGGTAAAAAAGTCGCGTGCGACAAGTCACATGCGACAGTGATTGAAACTAACATTGTTAAATTTGTCGCATTAAAATGTTGCCTCAGGTTTTGCTGAGATCGCCATTTGAATTGTTTGGCAATAAAAACCACTTTTGTTTTTTTCACATGCGAATGCCTTGTTTTTTGCAATTGTCCTTAAAGCGAAAAAATTTATCAATATCAACGAAAGCAACAATTATAGGGCTAATTAAGAGCTATTCCCCTTATTCGTTTTATTTTGAAATTTTTTTTTTTTTAATTTAAATGTGTGCGACGGCCACGTTCGACATGATGGAAATGCTCGTATGAAAAGTGTAACGTAAAAAACGCACAAGAAAAATAACTAAGCATCAATTTTTATCTTTTCAAAAAATTCAAAACTTAAATCTTCTGATTCATCAGGTAATGCAATTTTTTTTTACATGTTGTTTGTATTAAAAAAGTGTTAGCATTTGAGAAATGGAATAATTTTGTCACAGCCAACTGAATCATATTTGAATTGTATATTTATTCTAAGAAGAGCTTCTAATAGCTCATACTGGATTCTGTTGTCAACTTTCGTTGTACTCATTTTTGAAGAGACTTATTCAACACAAGAGTTATTTGTTGGTACAAAAAGCATTTTTAAAACTATTGCTGAAGCTCATGAAATATTTCGAACCACCAGCGTCTTGATATGAAAAACAAAAACTACTGACCAAAAAATACTTATGGCTCGATTACGGATGGCTAGATTACGGATGGCAACTTAACTGAAGTTGAGTTGCCAGCAGCGAAATCAGGCAACGTCTGATAATGTTTAAATATAAAATAAGAAAAATTCTTTGTATATTTTAACATGAGCGGCTTTGCTTGATTTCGCTGCTGGCAACTGAACTAAAGTTGAGTTGCCATCCTTAATCGCCCCATTAAATTTGTAGTCTGGTCCAAATCGGTCTTTCCATTGCACAAATGGCATTTATAATCACCCCTATCGCAAACAACTACTCCCATTAAAATATTCCCATATTTTTTTATTTCGTATTGTGAATGGTTCCCATAACAAATTTTTTGGGAATGAGTTCCCAAACTTAAAAAATTTTACATCGCCAATGTTTACTCCCGCGAGTATTTTTACTTAATAAATTCCCAACAAGTCTTAATGTGAACGAGAAGGGAACATGTAAATTTTAATTTATATTTTAAGATTTGACTAAATTAAATTGTTTTTTCGTGTTATTGAAGGAGTGTTAATAAAGAAAATGAAAATAAAAACTATTCATTATTTATTTTATTATATTTTCATTACTATTTTATTTTGTATATTTTTCTTTCACAATACAAGCACTAAAAAGTTATTCACAATAGAGACTTTTGTTTATGAATCACAGACAAATAATTCACAATAGATTTTGTACTCCCAAAATATTTGCGATACCGATTTGTTGGGGATGGGAATATAAGTTTGCTCCCATATATCATATTCCCATAACATTCGCGATAGGGGTGAATGTTATATATTATATATATGTATGTCATCCCAAAACATTTCAAGCGAAAACAGAAAATTCCCTGGAGATTTTCAAAAAATTTTTATCCCCTATTACAAAAAGAATCCCATATTTGGGGAAAAATCCCCAAAACAAAGAACGCTGACTTAATTTTTCATAAATCTCTTTTTAACTTTCATTTTGCGGCTGCCTGCACATGATTATAATTATTATTGTTATTGATATTTTTATACAAAACAAATACTAATAACAATAAAAAAGTTAATAATTTATTACAAAAGTTTCAAAATTTGCTTAAGGTTTTGTAAACCCATATATTGCTTTTGATACTACTCTCTCGCTCACAAAAAACACGCACATTTGCTTAAACACCAACAAATAACGGCTGATACCTTTACGTTGAGCTGTAAGTATATGTGTGTGTTTAAGACACTTTAAAGACTTCCGTTTCCTTTTGGCAGAAAGAAACATGCAAAGTTTGTTTTATAAAATATTTTTGCACTGTATTATAATATAATTTCAATTTTTTTTTTTTTTGGCTTTTGATGATGATTTTTAATAATAAAAGAAAACTGCTGGTATTTTACGTTTTATTTTTTTTTTTTTTTAATAATATACAATAAAATCAATATTTAGCTAAAAAGTTAAAAGAGCAAACAAAAAGTTTCAACAAAAACTTCTACCAGAAACGTTTGAGATTCCCTTTGACATTTAGAAATAAAATTTATGGCAAAAGTCTTAACTTATTAGCTGTTTCAGTTTTTAGTATTTTAATATTTTTAGAACTTATATTTTTTAATATTATTTTTATATATTTAAGTGATTAAACTCTAAATATTTATTTGGCTTAAGTAAAGTTTTTATTATTTTTCATACTCATTAAATCATGAATTTCTGGAAATAATTAATGATTCAGCTTTTTGAGCACTTTTCTCTCCTTAAAAAATATTTTATCTTTGTCAGAAGAGTTCTTTCTAAGAAATTATTTCTTTTAGTTGATAACAATCTTGTTAAAGTAGTGGTTTATGATAAAAAAAAAATATAAAAATAAAAAATATTAAGTTCTTTTTATTAAAATAATGACATAAAATTTTTTACATCAATGCCATGACTTAATTAGAAGTCAAAGGAAAAAGCATATTCTTTGAACACAGAAATTCACATACTTTTGAACCTAGAAAATTATTTAATATAATTACAAAATTTAAGATTTAAGAAAATTTGTAAGCCAAAGTAAGCAATTGCTTTACTAAAATTTTTAAAATTAAAAATTAAGTTATTCCTAAGCTCAATGTTGGTTTAACCTACCGACCATTTTTAAAAAAATTAAGTTAGACATGGGTTATATATAATTTAAATACCTTTTCTTTGAATTCAAAACCTGTTTCACGAATTTTTTTTATGGTTTCTAAGATATTAAGCATTAATTTTGCTCCATATGGGCTATTTTAAAGTTTATGAAGTATTGTTTTGCTTTACACTGCCACTGTTTGGCGATTATAGCAAATTCCTCATTCAAAAACGTACAAAATAAAGTTCACTCTTGCTTTGCTTCACTGCTGCAAGAAAAACAGGAAGTTAAAGGGAAAGCAAAATAAAATGACAACAACAACAATACACAGCAGTAAGTATACGTATGCAGCACAAAAAACTACTTTATAAAACACACATTTAGAAAAGTAGCGTATGCGGCATAAAACAATAATTTTCACTTTCAATAAAATACTATTAACTTCTATGTATGTTAATTAATGTTCAAAAACATTTACTTTTTTCTTCAAAATATATGCCAGAAGCAGTGGTGAAAATACAAAATTTCTATCGGGTTAATTTTCAGAAAACTTGAATGAAAACCTTTATTGTCGTTTTTCTCCAATGCGACTTTTTGGCATATGCGCCAAACCAATAATGAGCTGGCGAATTAGTAGTGGAAAAGTATTTTTTTAAAATATCAATAAAAGGATATTTCTTGAATGTTTTTATAAATTAGAAGATATTTTTGTTAAAGATTTTATGGTCAATTAAGGGACTTTGTCAACATATTCCAATTAAAAAGCAAAAAGGTACTTTTTTGAAAAATAAAACTAATCTGTCATATTTTTCAACAGTTTTTTTTATTAAACACTTTTTAGATAAAAAAAATTTTTAAAGAAGAAAAAAAATACTTTTTTATACCATTCGCCGAAGGTAAAAGTCATTCCGTTTGTAAGTTCTAAAATATTGATCTTTGACCATCGCTTATCATAAGGACCAATAATATAAATAGAGTATAAAGTATATACATTCTTGGTCCTTATGATTAGCGAAGTTGATTTAAAGATGTTCATCTGTTCGTGATTCCGTTGAAATGGGTTTTCCGAAGACCCCAAATATGATGGGGACTTGGTAGAAATATTTTTATATCACATATAGTCCGGAACTGTTTGCTATTGAAATTCAGCCGGATCGGTCCACAAATGGCTGAGATATAAGCAAAAAACCACGACTATCTCTTTACCAATAAATCCCTTGTTGTTGAAGTTTTTTATTTTATTTTTATGTAGAACGATAAAGACCTAAAGTTTCCAAGCTATGTACAATACTCTTGGTTATCAATACACAACATTCCACAAAATTGTAGCGAGATTGGACAAGTAGGCGTGGCACTTCCCATACCAAGACACTCTAGATTTCTGTATATCTGGAGAACGGTAAGTGCCAAAGTTTCCAAACAAGGTACCAGAATCTTGGTTATCCAAAAACAACATCCGACAAAATTTTAAATAGTGGGCGTGGCACTTCCCATTTAAAGACATTCTAGATTTCTGTATATTTGGAAAACGTCAAGAGCCAAAGTTTCCAAATTATGAAGAAGCTTCTTGGTTATCCATTCACAACATCCGACAAAATGCGGCTGGGATTGAGCAAGTGGGCGTGGCAAAAAGTTGATTTATTTATATATAAAGAATGCTGTCTCAAGATTGGTATTATATAACTTTCTGTAATTATCACACCATGGTGAAGGGTATATAAGACCGGCATAGCCGAATATAGCTCTCTTACTTGTTTTATTTAATGAAATGCGTAAAATCTCATTTTTTCAACTTATCTATTTTTTTTTCTTAACCCATATGGTTTATGTCTGTTTCAAGAAATAAACTTAACGACTGCCATAATATTTTCCTTTTTTTTGCCCTCCATTAATGATGGCCAGTATGAAACCAAAAAAATTTTGTAGGTTTCTCACGAAAATTATTAAAAAAAAAAAAGAAATACTTTTGGCCTTTTCTTAAACACAATGACGTTCCTAACTTTTAAAATTAAAATTCTCAGACATATAGACGCAACAACAGCAACCAACAAGGTGTTGTAATTATTTACACTCTGACGTCATTACCATAAAATACAAGTAAAAAAGGCAACACCTTTTTTTAGAGGGATATTAAAAAGGCCAAATAGGTTTTTTTGTTGTTGTTTTTGGCTAGAACGAAATAATTTTAATAAATTTTTGCAGATGGTTTTTTTTTGTTGTATTCTTAAAACGAAATCATTTTAATAAATTTTTGAAGATGTTTTTTAAAAGAGTCAGAAGAAAATTGGACTGACTATTCTACCAACAAGAAGTCTAAAGGCGAAACTAAGGACAAGTTTAAAGTGCAAATAAAGTCCATACTAAAGACTTGTGTATAGTCTAGACTCCAGAGTCTAGACTATTTGTTTTCTTTTCTTATCAATAAAGCGGGGAGGTTCCCCCCACAGCGACGAGTACCGCGACCAGGTTAGGTCTATTGTACCCACTCCCCTTAGTTGGCCAAAAGACCCTCTGCTTCCCAAAGGAACCCAACCAGGTCTTTTGCCGATATAGTACCGATTCGGGACGCATCTATTGTATTATGCCCCTAGTGCCTCCTTCTGGCCCATGCCAGCACCGGACAGTATATGCTTCGTCGACTTGTCCCCGTCTAGACACAGTCTGCATTCCTGATCCTCTGCCAGGCCCATCTGATAGAGGTGGTATTTGATCGTGTGGTGACCAGTCAGATAAGCCACCAACAGATGCAGATCCCGTCTGCCGAGACCATTTGTCATCATTGCATTCCCGGGAGAGATGAATTCCTTTGCCTGGCGCATTCCCGGAAGCGATACCCAGTATCTCCAGTATACTCTAGACTATAGTCTAGATTATAGTTCAGACAAAAATGTTGCCCTTAAATTCATAAAAAATAATTTTGATTTATAAAAAGTTTATTGGAAAAATGTTCATAGGAAATTTATAAAAAGCTACTGAACAAATTTCCTGTGAAAATCCTTTTATAAATCAAAAATATTTTTTATGAATATGGGGTTTAGACTATAGTCGAAACTCTAGGCAAGACAATATTCGAGAATATAGTCCATGCCAAAGTCCCGACTATAAGCTGTACTCTAATCCAGTCAATAGATTAATCCAGATAAAAGCCGGGACTATAAACAACAATATATTCTAGATACAAAAATATAGTCTAAACTATAGACTAGACTAAAGGTCAGGCCAAAGAGAGAGACTAAACTATTATCCTTACTGAAGACTATACTGTAGTTTAGACTAGAGATTATTCAACATTTTAGACTTGGAACTAAACTGTAATCCATTAAATACTAGTCTAAAGCTCTGACTAGAAGTAAGAATAAAGTTCAGACTCAACAAATAAATCCTTTTGTTATACATTTCCAAATGGGTGTTCTAATTTTGGTTGCTTAATAATAAATTTTCATATTTATTTTTGTCATTTTACTTTACCTTACTTTCCCTTACACTTTTTCTTTTTGTATGTTTTGCAACAGGAAGTTATATTTTAGTTAAACAAAACAACATCATTTACTTAAAATGGGGTTCTAAGCTGTTTACTTAATATTAATAATGCGGCTTAATTATTTATTTTTATAGCCTAAAGGTATGCTTTGTAAAATCGAGCAGCAAAAAATAATACAAAATTACTTTATTTTGCATTTTATTATTAGTTTTTTTTTTTTTTTGTTTTTTGCTTTGTGCGTGTCACCACTGTCTGCCATTAATAAATCACATTTAATGACAACAAATATACTAAATAAAACAAACAACAATAAGACGTATAACAGCAAATAAGCCAGAAACTGTAAATACAACAACAGCATACAAAACTAATACACTAAAAACAAACATTTTCCCAATAAACACGCAGGTGTAATATTAAATTGAAAATGATTTGAAATTAAATCTTTTCTCAAACGACAACGGCTTGAAAATTATTGAAAATCTCAGATTTCTTTGCAATAAAGGGGAAATTATTTTCAAATTGAGAACTACGTTTTTTTTCAGCTTGCTTTCTAACGTTATTCTCAAATGTTTGAAATATTATATGAAAAATATTTATTTTAATTTTCAAATTCTTGAAGAAACGAAATACTTGACTTCTTTTCATTTTGAGAATTGTCATGACATAGCACCGAGATCTACAGCAAACTTATAATTTCTTAACATTCCCGTTTTATTTTTAATTCGCATTCTTAATTATTGTAATTACATAATTCATTACTTACAAATAATTTATATTTTGTAACAAGTGAGAATAACATTCAATAACAATTTGATATCAAATGTTTTTATTCAAAAGTCAAATATTTATATTCAAATCATTATCGATTTGGATTCAAATGTTAAAATCAAACAATTGAAATTTGTTTTTGAGAATTGTGCTTAATATCAAATCATAAAGTCATTTCATATCGAATGTTTGACGTCGCGTTTGTTGGGTTTACTCACTTACACACACACACAACCACACACTTACGCAAATTATTAAAACAACAACACAAATGGATGGCATGCTTTTTATAAGAGAATTGACCTTGAAAGTCATTGTAAATAAAATAAATTTTATATTAAACTTTCTCCTTCACTCTTATTGAAAAAATAGGCCTAAAATTAATCTGTTATTAAATGGAAAATCTATTATAATTTTAGGAAAAAAAAGGCTGAAACCAAAACAAAACTTAAGAAATTTCTCAAAACAAAACATTTGTTTAATAAGAAGAATACGAAGAAGAAGTATTAATTTAGTTTTAACAAAATAAAAACATGTTAATTATTTTCTGTCTAAAAGTATGCTAGTATATACATATTAGTTTAATTTCATGGTTTGTTTAAGGCGTTAACCAAAGTTTACACAATCGATAAAGAAAAGATTTAATTATAGTTAATTAACCAATTAATACAATCTTACAAAAACCACAAACCAAAATACAAAAAAATCATGAAATAAACACTGAAAACTTGGAAAAATGGCATCAGGAATTAAAGTTTAGACGAAAGAAAAACTAATTCAAAAAAGTCACTTAAAAAAAATTTAAATAGACCTTAAAATTGAAACGAAAAGGACAGCATAGACATTTTCTAATTAAAAGAAATAATTAGTTTTGTAAATAAAAACGTAGTTTAAGATCATTAGTAAGCTAATGACTATTTTAAGGTGACTTAAAATAAATAAATGCCTACTTTTAGGCTATTTGAACAATTTTTGAAATTTCCTAATCATTAATCCTGTTTTCGAAATAAGAACGTATATTTTATTTCGTTTGTAACCTAATGACTATTTTAAGGTGACTTAAAATAAATAAATGCCTACTTTTAGGCTATTTGAACAATTTTTGAATTTTCCTTGCCATTAATCCTGTTTTGGAAATAAAAACTTGATTTTAGGTCATTCGTAACCTAATGACTATTTTAAGGTCACTTTAAATAAATAAAAGCCTACTTTTAGGCCATACATTTAATACTATAGTTGTGTTTGCGTTTGTAATCGGTTTTGTTTAAAACAGATTGGAAATTGGTCAATCGTATCCGAGTCTGTTATCCTCCACTTGTAGGCGGTAATTTGGTGGCTCCACCTGCTCATCAAAACATTCTTAGGACCATTGGCAACTCGGATATTTAATCCGAGACTCTCCTCTCAAAAAATCAGTGGAATGGTCCGCGACTGCTTATTTCGTGGAAAGCACAGCTGCTTAACGTCTCTGCAACCTGTTGACGCGTCCGTTGGCATTCCAGTTGATGGGCACGGAAAATCTTGTTTTAATTTAAATATATTTAGAAAATTCTAAAAAATTATTAATTACTAAAATTAAAGATCTTCAAAATCTTGCAAATCTTTTGGCTTATCGATTTTTTCCTTAACTTCCTGTTTTTCTCTATATTTTTTAAAATTAATATCATCTATGTATGTATATAAAAATCGGTAAAGGCAAAACAGTTAAGAATGCTTTCCTCCTTTTTTTTTGTCAACCGAATACACCATTTGAAAGGGATTTACTTACGGAAGTGCACAATACAGGGTGTCTGGTGGCAAATTTATATTTTTAAAGACGATTATTTCAAAAAGTAATAAACGGTGCGGAGGGAGGGTGGCGCCGTTGGAATTATCGATTGTGCGGATTTGTCAGTCACGATGTCGCAGTGGTCGAGTGAGCATCGCGTGTTCGCTGTGGAGACATTTTTTAAGAGTAATGATTCTTACGTAATTGCTCGTCGACAATTTTGTTCAAGTTCGGAATTCGGCGAATACGTGATGGACCGAGTGTAAATTTAATTCGTTCGTGGGTGCAGAGATTCCGCGCAACGGCTTCGGCTATGAATACCCCACGGCCAGGACCCAGTCGATCTTCAAGCACTCCCGAAAACATTGAACTGGTTGAAAGCAGTTTACGTGAAAATCGGCGACTTTCAACACGGAAAAGAGCAACCTCACTGAGACTTCCAAGAGCGATTATTCATGAAATTTTAAAAAAGGATCTGAAGTTCCATCCCCTTAAAATTCAAATCAAAGCAAGTGACTTTGATTCACGCAAACATTTTTGTGAAAGGATGTTTTAGGGTTTTCGCACCGGAAATTCCAATTTTTTTTAGGCCATGAGCCTCAATTTAACTTGACGGGCACGTCAACAAGCAAGAACCAAGAACCCGCTAAGCAACCCTCGATTGAAACATCAAAAACCATTGCATTGCTCCAGGATAACAGTTTGGGGTGACTTATTCACGCATGAGATAATTGGACAATTTTTTTTTTCGAAAATTCTCGAAAAACAAGGCTCCGTTTTGAACAGTGTGTTCAACTTGAGGGAAGACATCTGGATGATATATTCTTTAAAAAACAAAATCCGCATTTACATACCATTGTTCAATGCTCTTAATAAAACTTTGTGTCAATTATTACGTTTTTTTTTAAGTTTGAAAATTTAAATCTGCTAACAGACACCCTGTATATATTTGATTAAAACCTGAGGGGGTAAAAAAGGGTAAAACGGCTATATTCGGTAACTCAATGTTACTTATAATACTTATCGTTGTTCATTAGAAAAATAAGTACATAGACAGGTATCAGGTTCTTTTTCGAAATTAGGCCCTATTGGCACTTCTTTGTCACTTTATTTATCTTTTTAACCAATAAACATAGAAATAAAGATTATACCAAATTCGTAACAAATAAACATTTGGTACATAATTACAAGTGTTGATCGATCTTTTTTGATAACTCTAAATAGTTTATATAGTTTCCTATATGCAGGCTTTCAATGTCATTTATTTAATAATATACAAGGTTTCGTTGGTATACTTTTCAACTTCTTCAGGGATTGAGTTGTTATTTAAATAATAATCTTTTTCCTCAGTTTATTATTTATAAATTATATCACAGTTTTTTGTATAGGTGGACAACACAACACAAAACTTAAAATATTAAAATAAATGTATGTAAATTTAGATATTATCACAGACAATTTGCACTTTTTTGGTCACAGTTGTTATTATTATTGGTACTTTTTCTAAATTCGAAAGTTTAAGGGGTGAAAATTTTCCCTTTTTTAATACTTATTTCAAGACATTTTTATACTTATTTCAAGACATTTTTCTCTACGTAATCAATTATGGGCTCCATCAACAACATTGAAATTTTTGTCACTTTAATGGTGGAAAAAAAGTATCTAAAAGGGGAAATACGAGTAATTAAATTTCTTTCTTTTACTTCTGTGATATTTCATGTGGTAGTTTTAGAATTTTCTAAAATGTATTGGGTTTAGAAACATAAAATTATAGGTACAGGGTCCTGAGTGAATGAGAACCTAAAAAATGAAAACTGTTGGTACTTTTTTATTCTTCAACTGGTACTTTTTAAATTTTCGTAAATATTAGGACCAGAAATATAAAATTAAACATACATGGTTCTGAGTAAATAAGAATCTGCAAGAGGGAGATTTTGGTACTTTTTCGTTCCACAACTGGTACTTTTTTTGATTTTCGTTAATATTGGGCCTAGAAACATACAATTAAACATACTTTGTCCTGAGTGGGTTAGAACTTTTTGGTACTTTTTTGTTCTTTAACTGGTACTTTTTGAAAATCCGTTAGTATTAGATCCAGAAACATAAAATTTAACATGCAGAGTCCAGAGCGATTGAGAAACTAATATAAGAGGAGACTTTTTGGGACTTTTTTGATTTTCAATTGGTACTTTTTGATTGTTTTTATATTATTGAAGTAACAAAACTAAATAAAACATTCACGGACTTGAGTGGAAGATAATATATGGACCGAAGGCTGGTCCCTCGACAAATCAATCTGTTAAGACAAAATAAAAACAAATGCTCAAAATATGTAAATTCATATATATTTATTGGAATGTTTTCTTTATATTTGCATAAATAATTATGTTCGAATTTTGACCACTACGCAGACACTAGTTATTTTATAAAAATCCGAAGTGAGTGAAGATAAATACGCCGAGTTAAATATGTTTTTTTTTTCATTTTGACCGGTGTATCTGGGAGAGATTTTTTAAATTGTGACCGAACTAAAAAAGATTACGAAACTGAAGGGGCTACGTTTTTAATAACGTAACGTTTTACGTCATAAAACATATTTAACTCGGCGTATTTATCTTCACTCACTTAAAAATCCGAAGAATGTTATACATCCTTCTTGTCATTTTCATTCGGTAGTATTTTTCAACAAATAAATTCATTTAGATTCTTTTCACAAAAGTCTTTTTTTACCAACTTAAAAAGTGTAAACAGCTTTACTATCTTTTGTTTTTTTTTTAAGGTTCCCCAGAGCGATATGAGAAATATAGAATATAAAAACTGGCCAAAAGATGGGTAACAATTAACAAAATTACAAATTTCACTTGACTATGAACCAGAAATTTAATTTTTAAAGCCGAAGGTACCCATACATTTGCAATATTATTGTTCAATACTGTAGAATTTGATTGGCTAGATGTTTACCAAAAGTAGGTGGCGCAATATACTGGATTGTGATTTATATTGCGCAAAAATGTATTTACAACATTGTACAATAAGTTATGCCGGTCTTGCAGCAAATGCGCGATATCGTTTGCTGAAAGACCGGCATAACCTAAAAAATTGAAATTTTGGAGTTAGAGATGCAGAATTGTTCGCTTTGTTTTTCTTTATATTGTGTATCTTTCCCAGTTTGAAGAGAATGTGACTTCTTTTTTTCTAAGAAGTTAGAGCAAATCAAAAACTTTAAATGCGTTTATCTCGAAATGGATTTTTTTGAGTTATGCCGGTCTTGCAGCAAATGAGCGATATGTGCTTTAGTTTTGTTTACTTTTACATGTACATAATAAAATATTGCGCCATATATTTGTTTTTTATATTGCCAATCTTATTGAATAATGTGAAGTAAATCGAAAGGTCCCTTTAGAACAACTTTATCGCTCAGCGCTATTTTGAGCTCCTTCAAGAGTTTTCTTTTTACCTCCCATAAAAAACTGAAAATAGTGTATTGTATTGAAATGTTTAATATTTGTCTTAACATAATGCAAAAGTATACTTGAGTTAAAAAAATCTCAACAATGACATTTTTATCAGATTTTCTCCCTTCTTTCTTTTTTGACCAAGGATTTTAGCAAAGTTATTGTTAGAATCTTGTTTTGCTGTAAACAATAAAAACATAAAAATTTTTTTAAATCTCTTCTCACTAAAAAAAAAAAAAAACTGTGCAAAAAAGTGTTTTGAAAATTCTCTACAAAAGGTTTTTATAATAGTTTTATATTTTAGTCTTTAGCTATCAATTATCACCTTTTTTCAATTCATTTTGACCTTTCATTAATTTTTTGCAAAAATTTATTGCCAAGCCTCTGCAAAATTGTTTACCAGTCGTTTGAATTCCTTTTATTTATTTCACATTTCACTACATAAATCAACAAATTACAAAAAAAGAAAACATTTAATTGAAATTTATTGATTCGCATGAAAACCATTTGAAAAATATTTTTTGCAACTATTCAGTTCAATAAAAACCGACACAATTGAAGTCAAAAGGAAATACTTTATGCACATGCATACACGCTTACACTGACATATATTCATATAAGAGAATATGTTCGAAGGACCATTTTTACTCCCAGTCCTTTAGATCTTAAAACGATGCCGAAAAGTCCAATGAATGTACAACGAAAATTCAGTCTTTAACTATAGAATAAACCTTCAGACGTTTCGAAAAGGAACTGAGGTCCTAAAAGCATGCCTTAAAGTTCTAAAGTTAGACCAAGCACCCAACAAAACTAACCAAAACACTATAAAACGTCTCTGAAGCCCATCTGGTATAATAAATTTAGCTCTTTTCTATAAACTCATTACAAAATCGATTAACTATTAAAAAAAAAGTAGACCAGGTTTGCTCTCAAATAGACACACGTGCTGCCTGCCATAAAAAGTGTATATGAATATGAAAATGGGCACGTACATGCAACATACTTACACACACACACACACACCCATACATATACCTCATATCTAATAACCATGGCAACACTTTTTTTTAATAAATATTTGTCGATAGTGCTTCATCAGCAATAATCCACTTAAATACTCATAAAAATAAAAAAAGAAGGAATCCAATAGAAACGGCAAAATCCGACAATAATCTTTAAAGTCTTGACTAAGTGTGGGTGTGGGTGGGGCTGTGCGGAGGGTTTGAGTAGAAATAAAATATGGGGACAACAAATATAAAAAATATGATTAATAATGATGTATAATTAGAAAGAGTTCTTGTACATACTTAGTTCAATTTTAAAGGGTTTGGGGTACCCAGTGGAGTACTTTCGAGACTTTAAGTAGAGTAACATTTAACTATGAAATAAAAAAAAGATTCTAAAAGTTAGATACTCCAGTTGCAGTCTGAAAATAAAACCAATCTTGGGATTTTTCTCATCATTTTAGGTATTTTTAAAAAACTTGAAGGGAAGTACTGAATAAGAATGGAACTTTTTAAAAGAAAGGGACTTTAAATGTGAGCTGATAATAAAACTATGTGGGATACTCCGACATTTTGGGAATATTTAGCTTAATGAGAAGTAGCAAATTAAGAAGAATTTTCCAACAGACATAAAGGACATTCTTGCTAAAAGCCATGATTCACAATCAAGGCCTTAAGATTAAAAGGTTTAAAAAAAATCAATACATATTGAAAACTCAAACACAAGCGGCCATGTTCTGGAAACCACGTGAAATTTAAATCGAACAAATTTTTAATGCGATCCTGGATCTAAAATTGATAAAAATATTTCCTTTTATATAACTCATACTTTAATGACCAAATACCTTTACCAAAACTACTTTTGAAATCAGGAAAAGATACGTTCATTTTTAAAAAAATTTAACTTAAAATCTCTAGCGATTTCAATTTCACGTGATTTCGATTTACAGAACATGGCTGCAAGATTTTTATTTCTACCATAAAAATAAAAAAGGACTCTTCTGGGATTTTAGCTTTTATTTTAGGAATATCAAAAATTTTGTCTTTCAACAACTTTTCAACCAAAATTTTAAATTTTTAGAATCTGGTAATTTATTTTTCATGGTGAGTAACTTTTATTATGTAAATTTTCATATTGATTCGGAAATGAAATTCTGAAAGTGCATAGAAAATATTCCTAGAAACTATTGAAGGAATAACACTATTAAAGTATAAAAGCTTAATAAATTTTAAATTTGAATACACATTCAAATTAATGTAAAAATTTATTTTGAATTTTTATTAAAAAAAAATCATAAAAAAAAACTTTCAGTTTTAAAAAATTTTGAAAAAAAACAAATTGTTACAAAATTTTCATCAATATTAACTAAAAATGGCTTTTATTGGTTTTGGGATTTTTCCAAAAAAATGGGAATTCTTAAAAATTATGATCATTTCTTAATCCATCGGGAATTTTCTTTTTTATTTTGAATATTTCCAATGCCGGGATTGAAATATTTTTCCAAATTCTTTTTTACATTTCACTTTGGAACATAGGGTTTCTATAAGAGGCTTATATTTAATTTTGTCATAGCATATAGATTTAATATCGTCGAATGTTATTTTGTGTTGGCGTATTTCATTCAATATCGTTCTTCTACAGGTATTAACTGAGCGTCTGCGACGTCGGCTACCTTGAGGATTCCATTCTAGAGCTGTATTTTGATACTATCTCTTTTCCTAAGCAATATATGACACATCCACCTAAATAAATAAATAAACTGCCAAATCTCTTCTATTTTTCATCTATTTCTAGGATTAAAAACAAAAGTGGAAATTCTTCAATTACTTTGAAAACTTTTAAATATTAAGGGAAAGTTGCAAATTTCGACTATTAACATAAAAAATATTAAAAAAAAATTTATTTTATATATCTGGCATTTTCATAAAGAAAATGGGAATTCTTAAAATAGAATTGGGATTGTTAATACTTTCCAGGGAAAGTCTCAAATTTGTCTTTTAAGCAAATATTAATTTGAAACTTTGTTTCGGCCTAATCTGGCTGTTTTCTGCAAAAGTTTTAATAAATTTGGTCCTTCGGAAAATGCAAAAACGGGCTTGTACTCTTTTGAGCCCTTTAATTATAATTTGAAATATGTCCAAACATGTACGAAAAAATTCGGTCCTGTAAGAAAATCATAATGCTCTTTTCTATCCTTAGAATCTTTTTTTAACAGATCTACACTCAAATAAAACTGCATCTTCATATTTATGATGCCTTATCATTGGGATTGTGACATTTGTGTAGTTACAAATGGCTTCAAACAGGCAAAAAGTGCCATCAAACCAATGATGAACGTCATCATAAAACGTTGTCATATTTTAAGCGTCATCTATGCTATGACTACAGTGACATCAATTCGATGCCACATTTTGTGTTTTATTAACATTATTTTCATGTTTAAAAAGTAAAATAAGAAGCGAAAATTCCCACATTCTATTTGTTTAAATTATTAAGTTAAATACATTAAATTTTCAGAGTAGAATGATTACGAAAAGAATATCGGTCATGCTGCTGATTTTTATTTTTATAAAGAGTTCTTCTATAAAAAAAAATGACGAATACCTACCAGGGATGGGCAAATTGAAAAAATATATCGATATATATCGAATCGATATTTTTAAGAGTATCGATATTTATTATTTCAAAAATATCGTTTAATCGATATATCGAACGTATTTTGCTGAAACTATTACCAAATTAAAAAATTTAATATACCTTTGTACAAACATATTATATGTAATTACATTGTTAATTTTTATTGTTTCATTTTATTTCAAAAAATTAGTTAAAACAAAAAAATTCAATCAAAACAAAAAATGCAATAAAAACAAAAAATTCAATTAGAACAAAAACAAAAGGGAAGAATACAAAAAAACCATATGAAATCTAAAAAAAGTAAATAACGAAAAATGTAAATGGAAGTAAATAAGTCATGGAAGTACCAACTTACCTTAAAGTTTGAATTACACCCCAAAGGTACCAAATTTAACTAGAAATGTTTTAGGTTGTTTTAGTCAAACCAGTAATCATGAGATATGGACATCAGGAGCACTCTCTGTTTTATGTGTTCTCTTGTCAATCTGTTTCTTGAATCCGGCACTGCTTCTTATAATGCAAATTATTTTAGATATTCATATTAGTTTAAAAAAAATATAGTGCACGCAGTGATGCCAATTCTTAAAAAAACATATTGTTTGAAAAACGGCTAAAATTTTGAGTTTTTAATGAAGACTGACTTTAAAAAATATCAAATTCGATAGTCGTATTTCAATATCGATACATCGGTATTTTAAATATCGGCGATATATATCGATTATTTTTTTTTAATATCGATATTTTGATATATCGATATTTTTTGCCCATTCCTAGCAAATTAAATACAACAAGACTTAAACAAACATGTGTAACGGGTAAGATAATGATAACATTCTCTCACTTTGACTAAAGTCAATCCCAATGACTTAATTTAATGACAAACTGTCATTAAATTAGTCCTTTTCCCGATCTAACTGAGTCATCGCACTGATGCCATTTTTATTAAACTGACTCCGATTCGTAATTTCTGTAATGCTGATGCGTCATCCCATGATGATGACATGATTACACCTGATGACAATTTGGCTAAGTGACCTTAATGACATCACAATAATGAAACGTGTCATGGGGTCAAAAACGAAGACACTTGTCATAGTACTGATGTCAAAATACAACAGCGTTATGACGCCTTTTCTATCAGCGTAGTCAACGTTTTAATTTGTATCTGAAAAGGTTCTTCAATATTGATCATTTTAGAAAATTCAATTAATAAAATTACTACATCATAACGACTCTCAGAGGGTTGGATGCTGAAACCCGTTTGTGTATTTTTTCTTATAGTTTTAGTTATCATGTGTATTTTTAAATAACAAAATAAAAACCGTTGAAATTTTACTTATTCTTTTTGTTTTTTCAAAAAAAAAAAACAAGGATTTGTCTGAATTTTTTTTTTCTATTTTCAATTTGTCAATTTCAATTTATGTCCTCTTTTCATTTAATACTCTTTTATTTTATTATTCTTGAACATTTTGTAATATTGATTGCGTTGCCTTGAAAATCCGAAACTAATTATGTGGTCATGCTGATTGCAAAACTACTCTTGTCACAAACTCTTAGTACAATTACTACGACTACTACTAAACTAATAGTGGTAGTAGTGGTAGTACCGACTACTATATATTACAACTGCTGGTTATATTGGTCAGTCAGTTAGTCATGCTGCTTTTAAATACTTGTCTCGCATTTCATTTAAACCAACCATTCAAGCAAATATGACTGTCACTTTGTTACGTCTTGTGTATTTTGAAAAGGACATAAGCTGTTTATTCCTCCGCTTTTTCTCTTGATTTTCAAACTAAAGGACATTTATGTCACTATTCATTTTGGTGATGGATGTGTTATAACACATCCAGATATCAATTTGAAAAAATCTACTTAAATTCTTTATTTTTAAAATGGAAAAAATTCCTCTTTTTTTTAAGTAAAAGTTCATTAAATTATAGCCTGCTTTTTAGCATGGAGCCAAATTGTTTTCCACAGCCAGCAAAATTGCCACTGCATTGTGACGACCATTGAATATAAAAAAACAAAAATACTAGCTAACTAACAATTGGTTAGCAATATGTCGCACACATTTCCATTTAAAAATAAAAAAAAAAATATATAACTAAACTGAAAACTGTTGCCAACTTTAAGGCTGGTATCTAGTTTTTTTTTCTATTTAAAATATTTAAAAATTGAAATTGATATACAATAAAATGTCGTTAGAAAATTGTGTCAACTTTTGCAAACACAAAAGAAAACATTAAGTTGATTAACAAATTAAATTCCTTAGCATACTTTAAACGACTAAACTAAATAGAAACATTACACGCATACACTTAAACTTTGCACTATAGTCTTGTATTTAGCTTAATTTTTTTTATTTTTTTTTAATCCTTGTTTTCTTTTCCTTTGCAAAATACTCTAGAGTATTTTATGCATTAGAAAGTTCTTTCGCCTGTAAATATGCTGTATTTTTTATTTCGTTTGCTTTAACGAGTTCTTGTCTGGAGTTTTTACTGGCAATGTGTGCTGCAGAGTTTTTATTTTATCCTGCCAGGTATTTTTGCTGTAGTTTATGGTAAATATTATGCTGTTATCCTTTTTAAATTCATGTCATACAAAAGTAAAGGTATACATTTTGATAGAAAGAAAAATGAAATAATAATTTAAAAAATAATGGGGACTTCAAGATAAGGATATTCGATTTTTTTTAAATTAAAAAAAAATTAAATTTTAACTCTGAGATATTTATTTTTTGGTGTAAAATGAGAAATTCCCAGACAAAAGTTATCACAATTTTAAGGGATTTTAGCAAACAAATTAGGAATTTTAAATATTTATGATTGTTAATTCCGTAAAAATTAGTTGGAAAGTTTTAAGAATAGTAGTTTTACCAAATGTATCTAATTTCGAAAGATTTTGATAAAAAATAAGTAATTTTTAGAATTTGTGGGGATTTTAGTAAGGAAATTGGGAATTTAAAAAATTTTGTGGAATTTATGTTAAAAAAATTGGAAATATTTTAAAATTTTAGAAAATAAAAAAAATGTATAGCTTCATTGAAAGTTCATTAAAAAGTTTAGGTGACTTTTTAGGGATTTTTGTAAAACAATTAGGAATTCAAAAAATTAACGAACAAATTTTCGAAAAAATATTAGTGAGGTAGTTGATTAAATAGTTGTTTTACCAAATATAATACTGAAAGGTTTCGGTAATAATTTTTAGAAAATGCGGGGATTTTTGTTAAGAAATTGGGAATTTAAAAAATTTGGTGGAATTTGTGCCCAAAAAAAATTGGAAATATTTAGAAATTTTAAAAAATAATAAAAAAAAAATCTTAGCTTCATTGAAACTTCATTTAAATATTTCAATGGGTTTTTAAGGATTTAGAAATTTAAACAATTTATTATCAAATTTCCGAAAAAAAATTAGTGAGGAAGTTATTCAAATAATTTTTTTAACAAATATAATATTGAATGGTTTCGGTAATAATAAAGAAATTTTTGGAAAATGCACGGATTTTTGTTAAGAAATTAAGAATTTTAAAAATTTGTCGGGATTTGCGCGTAAAAAATGTAAAAAATATTTAAATATTTTAGAGAATGGTACAATATTTTATTACTTTATTAAAATGGTTTACATTAAAATTTCGGTTGAAGTAACAGGAACTCCATAAAGCGAATTGGAAGTTCTTAATTTGTGTGGGGAAGTCGTTGCGTTGAAAATGTATCTACAAAAATGTTGATATATTCATTTCAGGTTTTATTTTGCCAAAAAAAAAAACTACCAAATCATTTCTTTTATTTAAAAACAAGCTGGAAATTTTTAAATTACCTCTGAAGAGATTGAGTGGTTCCAATCGAAACGTAAGGGCAACATGTTCTTGAAAACCTGGGTTCGGTCCGCAGCGCAGTCGAAAATAAAAAATTATCAAAAAAATTTTGATTCATCTTATGTTTTAAAATTCCTTTCTTCATAAAAATAATTAAATGAATATTAAATGCAATGAACCTTAGCCTGATTAAAATATCGGAAATTTTAGATTTAGAACCATAAACGGTTCAATAAATTAACCACAATACTAATTATTACTTTATAAACTTTTAAATATAAAGGGAAAGTTGCGTATATCGATTATTACCTTAAAAAATATTAAAATAAAAAATTTTTTTTTGCCATTTTTAAAGTTTAAATTTTGTCTTTTCAACAAATATTAATCTGAAATACAAAAGTTATGCAAAAATCTGTCATAAAAAATTTCTGGGATTTTTCAAAGAAGCTAGGAATTCCTAAAATCAAATTAAAAAAAGATTGCAAATAAATGGCAAATTCTTGTGTTTGGGTTTGTGCTTGTGCCCTTCACCGAAGGTAAAAGGGTATATAAAAGTGTGTCATTCCGTTTTTAAGTCCGACAATATTAATCATACACCCTATATTAAACGATGTCCGTCTCTCCATCTATCCGTGTGTATGTTGAAATGGGTTTTCCGAAGACCTTATAGGTTGCTATATATTTATGTCACAAACTCAGTTAAAGCTTGCTATGGAAATTCAGCCAGATCGGTCCATAAATTACTGATATATAAGCAAAAAACTGCTGACTGCCTTTAATATTACCTTTACCTTTACCCTTGGTGTTGTGGTTTTTTTATTTCTATTTTTTGGTATATGGAGAACGGCAAGAGCCTAAGTTTCCAAATAAGGTACAAGCATTTTTCTACAAAAAATAACCGGGATGGGCGTGGCACTTCCCATGCAAACACATTAAAGATTTCTTTGTATATGGAGAACGGAAAGAGTCCAAGTTTCTAAATTAGGTACAAACATCTCGATTATCAATACACAATATCCCACAAAATGTGGGCGGGTTTGGAGAAGTGGCACACAATAGTTTCTTTATATCTTAAGAACGGTAAAAAAAATATTATCCAAATTTGGTACACAAAGCTGGGTTATTAATACACAAAACCTATTTTAAAAAATGGCCGGGATTGGAGAAGTGGGCGTGTCACACAATATTTTCTTTATATCTTAAAAACGGTAAGAGAAATATTATCCAAATATGGTACACATAGCTGGGATGTAAATGCACAACCTCTTATAAAAATGAGCGGGATTGGATAAGTGGGCGTGGTAGCTCCCATAGAAAGACATTATAGAGTTCTGTATATCTGGAGAATAATAAGAGCCAAAGGTTCCAAAGTAGTTACAAGCAAATTGAATATCAAAAACACAATATCCGACAAAATGTAGGCGGAAGTTAAAAAGGTGGAGGGTGGCATTTTTTTAAGAAAATAGGAATTCTTAAAGTTTCTAGGTTTTTTGTAATTAACTTCGGGATCTATTTAAACATAAATTCTAAAGAACGCAATGTTGCAAAAAAGTCGATTTTCGGGGATTTTTATATGTAAAATTAGGAATTTTGAAAATATTTAAAAAATTTACAGAAATTTTATTTATTTAAAATTTATAAAACGAAAGGTTTATTTAAATTAATGTTTTACATAATTATCAAAATTCATTCCAGGATTTTTGTAAGGAAATTTGGAGTTCTTTAAATATTTTAGGATTTTTGTAATTTACTTGGGATCTTTAAGAAAATTCAGGGAAAATGCAAAAAAAAATTTTATTTTTACAATAATCCTAAACTTTATTTGAAACAAAAATATTTTAATACTTTCTTCTATGATTTCTGGTAGTATTCTTGTATCTAAATTTAGGAATTTAAATTATTGAAAAAAGTCTATTAAAAGTACAGATGAACCTCGATATATACTTTGTTTAAAATTTGTAACAGTTATTTCTTTTCAGAAACTGTGAACGTAATTATCAAAATTTTGAATTCGGGATTAAGGAAAGTAAAAATTTTATAATTTTTCTGAAATTTTTTTTTAGGGGTCATTTCAGACGTGTCTTTTTTATCATTCACTTTTGAACATGTTACCAAAAACCTTTTGAATGTTCACTATGTCTTTCCAAACAAGTCTCTTTTCTTGGTCTAATGGTCTAATAGATATTAAAAATATGAAAACTCATGTCGTATCTGTTTGGCAACCCCTATTTCTTCTCTAACCCGATCGCCTACGAACAAAACAAATGCGTTTGTAAGACATGTCTGAAAGGCATCGTAAAATGCCTACTTATTGACTTTAATTTTTTTGGGATTTTTTGATGAAATTATGGGCAAACATTTTTATTTTCTTTAAAATTTGTTTCCAGGGCTTTCTTTCTTTATTTAAACCTATAATTCAAAATCATTTTATTTTAAACATTTTTTTGTTTTTTTTTTTTTTTTTTTTTTTTTTTGCAAATTTCAGTTATTGCAAACCAAGAAGAGAAATAAAATCAAATAAACCACAATATTTATCTCTTTTTACAAAGACTGCAGCATAACCCTAAGGGATTTTTCTTAAAATAGAAAAATAGCAGAAGGAATGAAATAAATAGTAACAATATACATAATAAATTTTAAAATAAAGTAGAAACATTTGAAACAAATCTTTAGTTAACCCTGCGGCCACACGATCAAGTTGTTCTTGATAGTCTTTTAGATATATATATGTATATATGAGCAATTCCATATGAAAACGATCAAAATTGGCAAATTTTTTGACGAACCCTCTCCGATTTTTAAATAAATAGTCTCAATCGATTGCCCAGCAAAAAATAATGTACCTACATATTTTTTTTTTTTTATAGTGACTGGTTTAGTGGTGGTGTACACCACTGTCATGTGACAAAATTGAAGAATTCTTCATAAGGGACCTCATTGAAAGTTGTTTTAAAAAAAAACTACTAAAGCGATCGAGCTATCACTCGTTGGAAAGGTATTGAATCAGGCTTTAATTGAAAAATAAAATTTTCCTAATTTTTCTTAGAAATTTACCTTTAAATTTTCCCATGAAAATTAAATTTTCCGATTTTCCACAGAAGCTCCTAAATTTTCCGGCAAATTTTTTTTTTTTTTTGGATTCCTCATAATTTTTGCTTTAAGAATCAGCAACAAAAAAATGGGCCCCGACTCCTTGTTTGGACAGGAGAAGAGCATTTAAGAGACCACCTTGTTAAAAATACATTTTAAAAATTACACTGTGCATGAAATTGACACTTTTTTTCGTGACAAGGCGGGCACATGGCGTTTTAACATAATTCGGGGACGCTGAATCCAGTGGTGCCCGCGGTTTTTTCAGATTGGCTCTGGTTTTCGAGATATACCGTTATTTCGAAAATGGAGGAGGTTGCTCAACATATATTCGCGTTACTCAAAAACGGTTTAGTTTATTGAAATTACTAAAAAAACCGAAATTCCGCAATAAAATTTCATTTCAGAAAAGTAAAACTCTTTTTCTAATATGAGTAGTCGTTATTGAAACATAATTTTTTTTTGAAAAAAAAATTAATTTTTTTATCAAAATTTCGAAATTTTTGTTTTTTAAAAATTCATACAAAATTAAAAAATGCAGCTAGGCTTCTAATTTCGACAAATTTTAATTAATTTAAGAATTTCATAAAACGCAATATTTGTATGGTAGCCCCCTAAGGGAAATTCTTAAATTAATGAAAAATTTGTCGACTTTTGTGAATAAAATCAAAAGTTGCAAACAGATTTTAATCATTTATGGCTTGTTTTGTTTGAAGCTTCGTTTTTTATAAATCTGCAAAAAATTAGAAGCCTAGCTGCATTTTTTAATTTTGTATGAATTTTAAAAAAACAAAAATTTCGAAATTTTGATAAAAAAATTAATTTTTTTTTTCAAAAAAAAATTATGTTTCAATAACGACTACTCATATTAGAAAAAGAGTTTTACTTTTCTGAAATGAAATTTTATTGCGGAATTTCGGTTTTTTTAGTAATTTCAATAAACTAAACCGTTTTTGAGTAACGCGAATATATGTTGAGCAACCTCCTCCATTTTCGAAATAACGGTATATCTCGAAAACCAGAGCCAATCTGAAAAAACCGCGGGCACCACTGGATTCAGCGTCCCCGAATTATGTTAAAACGCCATGTGCCCGCCTTGTCACGAAAAAAAAGTGTCAATTTCATGCACAGTGTAATTTTTAAAATGTATTTTTAACAAGGTGGTCTCTTAAATGCTCTTCTCCTGTCCAAACAAGGAGTCGGGGCCCATTTTTTTATTGCTGATTCTTAAAGCAAAAATTATGAGGAATCCCAAAAAAAAAAAATTAGCCGGAAAATTTAGGAGCTTCTGTGGAAAATCGGAAAATTTAATTTTCATGGGAAAATATAAAGGTAAATTTCTAAGAAAAATTAGGAAAATTTTATTTTTCAATTAAAGCCTGATTCAATACCTTTCCAACGAGCTATCACTCGTTGCGATCGCTTTAGTAGTTTTTTTTTAAAACAACTTTCAATGAGGTCACTTATGAAGAATTCTTCAATTTTGTCACATGACAGTGGTGTACACCACCACTAAACCAGTCACTATAAAAAAAAAAAAAAAAATGTAGGTACATTATTTTTTGCTGGGCAATCGATTGAGACTATTTATTTTAAAATCGGAGAGGGGTCGTCCAAAAGGTGATCGCTTTCATATGGAATTGCTCATATATATATACTAATACAATTTATAAAGACAAACATGTAATCAGCTGTTAAATTGAAAGTAAAATTGCCAAACAAATGGAAAGGTGAAATTGAAAGCCATCTCGTGGTCAATTTAAAGACTGTGAGTGTGTTAGTAAAAAATGTGAGAGTGTATTGCAAATTGAATGGAATTGAAAGGCAAAACTTGATCGTGTGGCCACCAAGTAAGGACAAAATACACTTCTCCAATGCTTGTCATGCAGGCGAATTCACACGTGTACGTGATTTTCCATCTAGCATCGTCGTTGTAACACATACAAACAATTTTTCACTAATCCTACCACAATACTTGATGAGTATTTTGATAAGTGTATTTGGGTCTTTAGGATTTAAAAGGCACCATACACTCAAAATTACTCATCAAGCGTTATTAATAGTGAAAATTAAATTGTATGTGTGATACCGACAACGCTTGATGGCCAATTAGATTTCAAAGCGAATTCGTATGCGTATACGAATGAATTCGCCTTGATGTGGAGTATTTAGATAGTGTATAGGTGCTATTTAGTTTTCTTCCAAGACATTTTAAAATATATGGGTACGACTTTTTTAGGTCGAACATATATTTTGTTTATTAAATTTTATAAATACAATTAGAAATTATATTATTACTTTACTTACCGAGCAGTAGTAACGAAGACCTTCAGCCCTCTGTAGTGAACAGACCAGAGATTTTGGCAGGAATCCAACCGGGAACCCTTGCATTGATATATAAGATCTTAACCAACAAGCCTCACGGGACACCCATCCTCACACATATAGACTTTATTATTAATGTGCTACTTAACTTCCCTTTGCTGTTAGGAGGCTGGCACACCAGCCATAAGTCGATAATTCTTTAATATTATGGGAAAAGTATTTTCAATTCTCCCTTCAAATACAAAATGAAGAATAGAACAGAAATGTTGCAATACATACTAAGAAGTTATAGCCACATGTTGTAGTATGAAATTTTAATATATTTGTGTATTTCTTTTCCATTTTTATTATTTTCTGTTAAACCTTTAATAGTCGTTATAAAATCCATGACAAATATGCAGAGCTGGAAAAATTCAATTTTAATTTTTTTATTTTTTAATTTTTTATTTTTTTTTTTTGCATCTTAAAGAGATGTAGTACAAGTACAATAGATGATGAACAATATATGTATTCTTGTAGTGCTTTGGAAAATAGTATATACATAAATTCTTTTTCTAGAATTTTTTTTTTTTTTTTTTTTTTTTGCCAGTATAAAGCAGCCAAATCGGTCACATATTTTATTATATTTTATTGCCTGTTTGGCATGATAAAGGGCCAAAACGAAGCTAAAGAGCCAGAGTAGGGAAAAATTGCAAAGTATCTAAACTATTTAATAATAATAATGATACTTGTACTGCAGTAGTA
Organism: Pollenia griseotomentosa; assembly: GCA_963931875.1. Taxonomy (NCBI): domain Eukaryota; kingdom Metazoa; phylum Arthropoda; class Insecta; order Diptera; family Polleniidae; genus Pollenia; species Pollenia griseotomentosa. The sequence continues at coordinate 172,435,716 of OZ007563.1, forward strand.
CTAGAAATTTATTACACCCTACAAAAAAACAAACACACACGAACTCAGGGGGCAAAAATACAAGCTGAATTGATTTGCAAACAAAATAAATTTAAATATTACAAGAAATTCCTTATTCAAATATACATACTTTCAGTATATTTGAATAAATAAGTTAAAATATTTTACACAACCTAAAAGTAGGCTTTAGTTTTTGTTTATTTGCTAATATAAGTGTGCTATAGGCTTTGTTAACAATCAAATACATTTCTTTTAGTATTTTGCTTTCATATTTTAAACTTTGCCACAAAATTCGAATGTATGTATATCTATCTCTTAGATAAGCATTGTTGTAATCTTAAATAGCGCATTTGGTTTTTTAGTTTTGTAAATTTCTGCTTGAAAAAGCTTTCTTTGACTTGCTTTCCTTTATAAATATGGTTTCTTTTTTATATAAAATATCATGTGGATTTATATTCTTTTTTTAATCTCTAGAGATGGCACTTTTTAAGGCGTTATCAGTGCAAAATTATCTTAAACCTTTTTTCGCCGCAGATCTTTTTATTTATTTTTTTTTGCTACATTACAACATTAGAATTCATATGAAAAAGTATCATGTCTAAGCAATAAAATTGAATTTTTAAGCGTTTAAGAGAAAAAAATGTTTTAAGGTTTGGAGGCATTTGACGTGGAAAAAAGTGTTGGAGTTTATTTAAAAAAAGGTTAAAATCTTAATGTTTTATAACAAAAACACCAGCATAAAATAAAGCTTAAAGAACGACATAGACTTTTTTTAAAATCAATGGATTAGAATTAAAACAGGGATATGAATTCAACTTTTAAAAAGACAAAAATTAGTTTTATACCATAGAAAATACATTTTATTCCAGACTAACGGCTAATTTTACCAAGTTCAGTTATAATTACTTATTACTTCAACTATCGGTTAACAATTAGGGGATTCACAGGGTAGTCATAAAGTCATATGTCTTCAAATAATAACGAGAAAAAAATATGAGTGCTGTAAGCAACCTCATAATAAAGATTTCTACTGAGTAGTTATGACAAAACAATAAAGACAGCATAAAAAGTCTTATTATTTTAGGATTCTTTTTGTATAAAACACAACAATAATTTTTTTAAAGTATTGTAAAATTTTAGGACATTATGACAACATGACTTGATAACCTTGTGAATCTCCGAAATATGTTTATTGCCAGTAATAATAAAAGTTGATTATAACTGACGTTGCACAGTGATCCCAATGACAAATTTAGCGCTTAATAAGTCATAACAAATTAGTTGGTATGGCACGATACCCTGCGGCGAAATCGATTGAGTAGGTGTGGTATTTTCAAGCGTTTAAAAAACTGCAGTCAAATTAGAAAAACTGTTATTTTCTTCCACATCTTCATTTGTCATTGGCTAAAAAATAACTTCTGCTTTTACTTAAAAAAATTTTAGACAAATTTTCGTTTTTTGTTCGGCAGTTTATGGTTTCGACTGCAGTTTTTTAAACGCTGGTATTTTCCATATAAAATTAGTTGACATAATATATTATTCATATAAGTTTATTTGTGTTTTTTGTATAATGAAAATACTATTAAAATATTTTGGCATTACGTGCCTTAAATATAAGAAAACTGTGGTTCATTGCATGAAATCGTTCCTGTTTTCGCAAGACGAAGTTATTGCGTACAATGTGCGAAATGCTTTAGTAAAGTGCAGAATAACTTTTTATAATCAACCTTAACGTGGTTGGCGAATTTATATACAGTCGCAAGCGAATTTGATATTCGCCAACCACGATAAGGGTGAATAATACATACTAATTAAAATTTGTGTATTTAAATTTATATACTAGTTATTGCCCAGTGATCGAAACTCGACACGATAAGTATGCATTTATATGTTTCGAGCATTTGTTTTTTTCGTCTTAGTGGACTAAACTCCGGTACATATGTTATCTTCCATTAAAGTCCGTGTATGTTTAATTTAGTTTTCTAAGTTCAAAAATATAAAAAAATCAGAAAGTACCAATTAGAAAATATAAAAAGTACCAAAAAGTCTCCTCTTATAGTTTCGCAATCACTCTGGGCTCTGCAGTTTTAATTTTATGTTTATAGGTTCAGTATTAATAAAAGTTTCACAAGTCAAGGAACAAAAAAGTAAAAAAACATCCCTCTTACAGATTATCATTCACTCAGGAACTTGCATATTTACTGCCTGTCCCACAATGTCGACACGAACATTTCCTTCGCATATTTATATGCAAAACAAAAATAAAAAACTTAAACTTGTTTTTGTTTTCAATATAAATATGCGAAAGAAATCTTCTTGTCGACATTGTGGGCCAGTTGGAGAATAAAAAAGTACCAAAAAGTTCCCTTATATAGATTATCATCCACGCAGGACCTTAAATGTTAAATTTTATTTTTTTAAGTCCAATATTAACGAAAATTTGAAAAAGTACCAGCTGTAGAACGAAAAAGTACCAATAAGCCGATTTCAGATTCTTAGTTACTCAGGACCATGCATGTTTAATCTTATGTTTTTAGGTCCAATATAACGAAAATTCAAAAAGTACCAGTTGAAGAACAAAAAAGTATCAACATTATTCATCTTATAGGTTTTCATTCACAGGACCCTGCTCCTATAATTTTATGTTTCTAAGTTAAATTTTATAGAAAAATCAAAAATTACCACATGCTGCACGGAAAAGTAAAAGAGAAGAAATTAAATTTCCTGTATTTCCCTTTTTTGAGACTTTCCCCCCCATTGAAGTATCAAAAATTTCAATATTGTAGCGGGAGGCCATAACTTATTATGTATATGTCAATGAATGGAGAAAAATGTTTTCTAAAAAAAGTACCAAAAATAGATACGATTTTCACCCCTTAAACGTTCAAATTTCGCAAAAGTACCCCATTTAGTTTTGTATTTTTTTAGATAAGTTACGATTTGGTATAATTTTTATTTCTGTGTTTATTGGTTTAAAATATAGAAGGGGTGATAAAGAAGTTCCAAAACACAGGTTATGCCCGTTAACTCCCAAAAGGACCTAATTTTTAAAAGGACCACCACCTGTTCGCTTATTTTTCTAATGAACAATAATAAATATTGATTTTTTTTGTATATCCTTTAGTTTTGCCGATATAATGTTTAAAAGTTCCTTAAAATTTAATTTATTTAAAACTTTAACCTTTTACACCTTTTAAATTAAAAAAAAAATCTCATAGCCAACACAACTTTATAGTTATGTCGACCATAAATTTGTATGCTACAAAAGTTTTGGCCCAAAAGTATACTTAATTTTTAACCACAAAAACTTAAATTCTATGAAAAAAGAAAAAGGGTTCAACTTGAAATAAGTACACTCCAACTATGAGCCCAAAATGATAATAAACAGGTTAAGAAACACAAAAAATTAAACCAAAACAAAAAAAATATTAAGTTGCTAAGCCCCTAAAAGTATACATGTAATTATTTTAATTGAATTAAAAACCATACAAGAACAAAAATTAATTCTAGAAATCCCCACACACGGTTGTCCAAAAAAACAAGAACCCACACACTCACACATAATATATTAAAACTTTTGTAACAAGTTTAATTTCATTTTGGGACTGAAAAAAAAATAAGTTTGCATAAAATTGAAATTTTAAAGTCTACTTTTAGGAAGACTTTTAATAACTCATTTAAAAAAACATGAATTTATCTAGGAGAAATAGAGAGCCACAGGCATAACAGAAGTAAGAGAGTTTTTAAACAACTGTTTTATTTATTCACGTAATTGATTTTGCTTAATTGCAAATGTGTTTGTTTTTAACTTTACATGTGTGTGTGTGTGTGTGTAAGAGTGTGTGTCAGTCTGTGTATCTTTCTTATAACAATTAAAGGATCAAGTTTTTATTCTTATTATAATGATAACTTTAGCTTTGAAACTAAAATTCAATTATTAAAATTCTATTTAAACTTAAAAAAAGGGATAAATTCTTTAATCCACCAAAAAAAAAAATACATCCATAGACTCTTCTATAATTTATTCAAGAATTCCAGCAACAATCATTTAAAACTTTTTGCAATTTGCACAGAAGAGCAAAAAAACAAACCAAAAGTCAACAATAGAATACTTATCGAAGACTGACTTTTTAACTTTTTTTACCATTTTTTTCTATTTTTTTTTTCTTTTAATTTTGTACCAAATCATGGCACTAGTTAGACATTGAGGATGAACCCAGAACTCCTAAGCCTCACAATTGCTGCAGTGACAATAGAAAATTAAAAAAAAAAAACAAGAAAAAAAACTTTTTTAATTTGTGTTAAATATAAAATAGAAAATAATAAAGTAAAACAAATAATAATGCAAAAAAAAAAATAAAATAAAACAAAATTGAAGAAATAATATTGTGAATAACAAAATCTGAGTGGAAAATGATAAAATATTTGCCGAACAACATTGTAAACAATTTGTGTGAAAAAATGTTTTACATTTATCTATAACTTGGGTAATAAAATGTTAAATAACACCATCCATCTAAAACTAATACTTATACAAATACAAATGCACATACTTCAACACACACCCAATAACACATACATTCAACTAAAATCATACACTCAGAAGAAAAATCAATCCATCATTGCTCAAATCAATCCGAATACAGAAAGATTGATTCAAGTACGGATTATTCAACCACGAAATACTTAACTTATCCATATTTAATACCGAATTCCTACTTGAAATAATCTGAAAATAAGATTGATTTAAGTAAAACTAAGATTGAATCAATCTCAAAATGCGCTTGATTCAAGTATTATAAACATGACTCCTTGAGTAATTCTAAGTCGATTTAGCCATGTCCGTCTGTCTGTCCGTCTGACCGTTTGTCCGTCTGTTGAAAACACGCTCACTTTCGAGAAACTTAAAAGAAATTAACAAACTTGGTGTCAAATTGCTTGTAGTTATCCTAAGCAGTTTGGGATTGAAATCCAGCTTAATCGGTTCGGTAGGATCAGAGCTATGAATCAAAATGTGAAAACTAACGTAAATGATAAAACAATGCACGGAATGATATAGATTTTGCAAAAGTTCGTTTTATTCGACTGGAAATCACACTGTAAAATTTTGTGAAGATAGGTCCATAATTTACCCTAGGCCCCCTATAAACCCTTATCTCGGAAAACAGTTTAGTACGACTAAAACCATAATTAATAACGCTATCATAACAAAATTTGGCACGTCACAGTTTTATAGGAAAAAAAATGACACTGTTAAATTTCGGGAAGATCGGTCCATAACACAGTGCAACAAAATTTGGGTCATCGCCGCCAGCCTCAACACTTGCAACGCGAAATGAAAGTAGACTACTAGTAGAGCAAATCTGCCAAAGGGGTTTGAAAAGTTAGCTCGGGTTCCCGAAATATGGGCCCCTAAGGTTTTTGAATTTTTTGAAAAGCCGTTTGGTATAATTCAAAAAAAAAATATACTACATGTACTTCTGAGGTTAAAAAATAATTTCAGATTTCTTCAGTAGAATCGTATGGCGATTCTTTTCATAGAATTTATTAACCCTCTTACTCTCATTTTTACGGGTAATTTTTATCTTTTTTCTTACACAAAGTATACTAAAACGGCACTTTTAAAGGTTAAAATGTTCTACGAATATTTTCTACATCAAATTTCACTAGGGTTCTTCTCAGACCAAAACTTCATGTGATGAATTTAAAGCGGATTTTCGAAATTTCGGGCATTGAATTTTTTGGAATTTCTTGGAAAGATGTCCTCAGTAGAATTGTATGGCGATTCTTTTCTAAGAATATATTAACCCTCTTACACTCATTTTAAGGGGGTAATTTTTTAACTTCCACACAAAAATATACTAAAACGGCACTTTAGAGGGTTAAAATGTTTTATGAATATTTTCTGCATCAAATTTCACTAGGGGTCTTCTAAGACCAAGAGTTCGTGCGGGCCTTGAATTTTTTGAATTTTTCGAAATCCGTTCTACATTCATTGCACGATTTTTTGGTCTCAGAAGACCCCTAGTGAAATTTGATGCAGAAAATATTCGTGGAACATTTTAACCCTTAAAAGTGCCGTTTTAGTATACTTTTGTGTTAGAGTATTGAAAAATTACAAAAATGACGCCTTAAAATGAGAGAAAAGAATCCCCATAGGATTCTACTGAAGACATCTCAAATTATTTTTTAGCTCAGAAGTACATGTAGTATATTTTTTTTTGAATTATACCAAACGCCTTTTCAAAAAATTCAAAAACTTTAGGGGCCCATATTTCGGGAACCCGAGCTAACTTTTCAAACTCCTTTAGCGGATTTACTCTTTTAGTAGTTTACTTTCATTTCGCGTTGCAATTGTTGAGGCGGTTTTTTGTTGTTGCACAGTGTAATTTACCCTAGACCCGATATCAACCCTACTCCCGGAAAACAGTTTAGTACGCCTAAAACCGTAAATAATAATGCTATCAGAATAAAATTGAATACTTCACAGGTTTATTGGACTAGAAATCACAATAATAAATTTCGTGATGATCAGTCTATAATTTACTATAGGACCCGTAAAAAGCCCACTCTGGTAAATTAATTAAATATGTACGCCTTAAATCGTAGCAGATATATTTATTGTGGTAAAATTTCTTCCAACTTAGTTTCATATGGCCAGAAAAGATTGTATGCAATTTTGTGATATACGGTCCATAATTTACCTTAGATCCCAGCCTTATGAAATTCATTGCAAACGCTAAAACTAATTTCACAGCTGTTTTGAAATTTATGTTTTTAGTACCAGAAATCACTCTGCAGAATTTTGGGATGATTGGTTCATAACTTACCACGGCTCCAATATAAATCCCCCTCCTGAAAATCAATTAAGTTCGGCTTAAACTGCTACGAATCATGATATTTTACTCAAGCTAGTTAAAATTGCTATAAAAAAAAGCATACAACTCTCAGATTGTCGGTCAATAATTAAATATATAAATAAATAAAATAAATAAATAAATAAAAAAAATTTATATACATGTCTAAACCGCAATCAATTTTAATGCTGATGTCTGCTTTTATAAAGATAAATTAATAATAAATATATACCACTCCTGAAATAATTAAACTGTCGGTGGAGGGTATCAAAGATTCGGCACAGCCAAATATAGCACTCTAACTTGTTTTTACTTGGTTTAAGAATTTTACACATATTTTAAGAAATTTCGCGATTGATTTTCTTAAGTAATCCCATTTTGGTTTGTTTTAAGTACGTTTTAGTGTTATTCGTACTTAAAAAACTTAATTTATCCCGAGTGTTTTTCTTTCTGTGTACATTCAACTAAAATCATACAAAATGAAATGAAATATAAATTAAAGCAAACGTCCATCACATAGTCTAAAAACAAAAAGGACTGGACTATAATATGGCTACTAGAGGAAAAACAGAAGCGTAAACACGAATCTATTACCCAAAGACAAGTCCTAAGTTAAAACTATTTTCTATACTAAAGCCAAAATTTTTTTTCCAGCTTTAGTAAAGCCAAGTTTATAGACAACACTATAACCAAGTCTAAAGTGAGCAATACAGTGATTGGATAGACTATAGTTTTTAAAATTATACGCCCCTGTCCATAACCTCCTTAACCACATGACAACAAACCGATGGCAAATACTTTTAAGTACTACTAACATCCCAGCGGGAAAACTCAGGAGACCTTCTTACTTCAGGCCTTTTTAAAGGCCTGCTTAAAAGATTTTTTGATTCAATTACTATTCTTATCTAACCGCTAAAGAAGGCCTCATAGAAGGCCTCGGCTCTTTCGTATAAAAGATAAGATACACCTTCCACACTCGCTTCTATGAGAAGGGAGTAACATTTTTTGTATTGTTTTTTTTGCACAAGCAAAAGCAAAATCAATTTTTTTTTGGTCCCGTTACCCTTCTTATGTACCTGCTGAAGAAGCGAGAGCGATAGGCCTTCTCCGCAATGACAACGTGTGTAAAAAAGATATGAGTATGGAATGGAGCAAGAAGGCCTTGTGCATCCAAAAGAAGGAGTACAGAGGCCTTCTAGAAGGCCTTCCTACTCCCTCTTTTTCCCGCTGGGATGTTTGCAACAACTACAAATGCATCAATGTAGTTGTACCTTGTACTTGTATAAGTGTTTTCAAATGTTTGTTTGTTGGCTTGTATAAACGAGTGAGTGAGTGTGTGTGTGTGTGTGTGTGTGTGTATTTCGTTAGTGAAAATCCTTATTGTAGTGTATAATGATGATGTCCTCAATACAAAACAAACTTGCTAGTTTATGTGTGTTGTGTATGTGTTTAATACAGGCATATGTATAAGTTTAGCGTGCATAGTGGCAGTATACATTTTGAAATTTAATTTTTTGTCCTTTTTTATTTTCTATAAGTATAAGTTGCGTGTTTGTGTATTTGAGTGTGTGTGTGAAGCAAGTCTGTGCTGGTTTTTATGTGTGTGTTTGTGTGTGTAATTTTTGTATGATTTGAATGGTTGGTTGCTTGATTTTTATGCAGTTGGCAACAAACAAGCTCTAAAGTTGTTGTGGGATTTTCTATAATGCAGTTGTATGTTAATGTGTGTGTGTGTTGACACTCACACGCACACACACACACACCCAATTTTACACATACAGTGTATTGATTGTTGCAGTTAGCTTGTCTTAACATGATATTTATTTTTTGTCCGTTTGTTTGGATGTTTGTTTCCTGTGCTTTATAAAATTTTTAAGCAGAACGTTTATTATAAATTTGTGTAAATTACTACAGACTTGTAATGTTTGTTTTACTTTTTTTGTTTTTGGGAGTATAAACTTGTTTTTGTTTATTCTTTTTTTTTTTTTTTTTTTTTGTTGTTTTATGAGTTTATACAAGTGATGTTACAATTTTTAATACTAAGCGAATACGAATAACTGCCCCAATATTCGCCGAATACGAATAAGAACACCCAAACTGAACTTGAGCGCCTCCTGATATTTTCAGTAGTATTTAAATATCTCTCGTTTACGTTGATTTAATTAAATTGTAAAAAAACTTTCACACTACTAAATGTATTTACTAGGGTATTCAAACAATTAACCGTTGTTCGATTATTCGAATAATTTTGGGCGATTAACTGTTCGAATATTTAAAAATTGCTTTTTTTGATTAACGAATAATTCGAATAATTTATGTCGATTAATCGAACAATCGAATATTTATTTTTTCACAGTATTACTTTTTTCTTTTATGTAAAAAAACAAGCCGGTACGTTCTTTCTTATTGTTTCTTAACTCGGGAACATTACCTTTGAGTAAAATTTTTTTTTAATAAAGTACAAAGACTGAAAGAGCAAAGAGTTTCGGAATAAATTATTTTTAAGAATGTTTAGTACTGACTTTAACCACAACGATTCAGATGAAGAAGATGATTTTTTTGAGACGAATAAAAACAACCTTCTACCAGATATTAACAAGACCAATAAAATTGTTAAAAAATCAAAAAGAGATTCAATTTTCTGTAGAAAGGAACAACAAAATTACAAAATATTAATGACTTTTTTTGGCTTTTAATGTAATTCTTTGGCGTTGCGTTGCATTTTACAATTAAATGACGATAGATGATATACTTTTTTTATGTATATTTTTGTAATGGGATTGGAATTTTTGCAATGGGATGAGAATTATCATGATATTTAATTTACCTATTAGAGTTGTCGGTAATTTTCTTACGATAATTCTACAATTGCTTCAAATGGTAGTAACTATTAGGGTATTCATTTAATCGGGCTTTTGCTTTAATCGGTTAATCGCTCGATTAATAAATCGAGGTTTTGGTTTAATCGGTTAATTTTGTTATTGATCGGTTAACCGGTTAATAAGGTTTTTTTTAAATTAAGTAATTTCAATAAATAAAAATTAAAAATTATTTATTATTTGGAGTTTATTAGTAAAAAAAAATAACATAACAATTCTTGAACTAAAACGGGCAAACAAACAAAAATTAATAACAATGTACATAATACATATTTTTTAATTAATACATATTATGTTTTTATTAAAAAATAAACTGTGAGATCATTTTATTAATCATTTTAATAGTTTAAGGAGATCTTATAAAATAAATTGGTTCAAATGTTTAGGATTTAAGCGATTTTTTTCTTTAGTTTTGACAAAATTTTAGATCGAAAGCAACCCATAATTCAGATTATCTAATTTCTCTGCCACTTTTCTTTGTTCATTTTAATCTTCCATTATGTCATTAAAGTCCTGTTTTAATTTTTTTAAATGCTTAACACTTCTAATTGTTTCGGTTAATTCTGTTGCTGTTTGGGTACTATCGTTCTATCTACCACATCCTGACAAAGCTCAGCACCGAACATTCTGCAAAACAGTTTTTTCCGAATTCCTTAATTTCTGTTTTTGTACTGTATTTAAAAAATGTATTTCTAGAAGAAATATATTGTATGAAAAAATATTTCTAAGCAAAACTTTTTTGGTGTACATACTTTGGTAACTTTTTTGGTGAACTTTGGTACAGATAACATTGTAAAATTCTACATGGTTTCATTGTAGAATGCATTTAAAAAAGCGAGTTGCTTTGCAACTGATGTTTTGATGGTTTAATACTAAAAAAATTCAAAATTTTGTTACTTCGGTTAATCGGTTAATCGACTGAAATTAACCGGTTTAACCGTTAATCGAAAAACTCCAATTTTAAATTAACCGATCAGTTAATCGGGTAGTAATTAATCGGTTAACCGATTAACGGATAACCGAATGAATACCCTAGTACATATATCTAAGAATGCTTAATATCAACTTGGGTAGTTTTCATAAATTATTTTTGTTTTATTATTTTGTTTTTTTATCTTCTTAAAGAATTTTATTTTGCATTAAAGACAAAGTGTTAATTTGTTTGCCTTGTAATTTTTTGCCTACTTTTATTTATTTTTTTGAAACTTTTTTATTTTTTATTTTTTCGAACGTATTCGCAAAATATTCGCTAGAATTTGACGCATACGAATGTCATAAAATAGCCGATTACTCACCATTTCCAATACGAATATGAATATTCGTAACATCACTAGTTTATACTATAAACTTTATAGATGTGTTTGTATTTTGTTGTCTTTTCGAAACCTTTTAATCGTAAAATTCAGTGTTTTTTTTTGTATTATTTATAGTAATTGTTACAATTTGGCATAGTTTTTCCACTTTCTTTGATAAAAATGTTCCTTAAGGGAGGAACAATATTTTGGAAGATACCATTTTTTTTTTTTTTTTTTTTTTGTTTAATTTGGAAAATTAAACTATAACTTGAAAGAAGTTATAGGAAGATAACGAAAACTAATCCTAGAACTTTAATACTTTTTATCTAATGTAATACAGTGTCTTAGATCACGCACCCACTAACACACATTATCAAACAGAATTAAAAAATAAAATAAAAAATATGCTGAGTACATTTTTTCATTTCAAACACATTTCTCTATTTAAGCGGCAAATCATGTTTGACAAAAACTAGAGGCAACCGTGGTTTTCTGCTTATATCTCAGTCATGTAAGAACCGATCTGGCGAAAACTTACAAAGCATATGTGACATAAATATATAACAACACAGTCCCCATATCTTTTACTGATAATCCTTCCCGTATACTCTAGTTCGACCAGCTTTCTGCTTCTGTACTTTCCTAACATGGTCTAATTTTTATTTGTTATGATTTTCTAACAACTTCTCAAGAAAAAACTATAACCTTAAGAGATACTAGCTCAAAGAGAAAATGGTAGGAAATCCGCTCAATAGACATTGGTATATACACGATGAGAGCAAAATTGACGTAAACCAACGAAATACAGAATTTTCAAGTATACCAATGCCTAATGCTAATCTCACGTACTATAATTCTACAAATGCCTTTTTTAATATCAGCACAACAAATAACGATCACCAGGTTAGATTTGAGTTTATAAATTCTACACAGAAAGATGAAGTCTATTTTTGATATAAAGTCAGATTCGGTCGGTCATGTGGCATCCCCCATTTTTAATGTACCTTTTCTCAAATGCCGCACTTTATTATTTTTAAACAAAATAATATATAGTAAACAATCTACTCAGGTTGTCTTTACAAAAGAATAACATTTTCAAGATCCAATAGAGGATACATAATAAACTCCTTTCGATACCGCAAACTAATTTCAAAAATACACTTCTTCGGTTATGCTTTCGTTTCTGAAATGAACTCCCATCTAATATGCAAATCCTAAGTAATGCTAAGCACTTTTACATTGCAATATTTTCTCATTTTGCTTAAAGAAAATTTTATAACTTATTTTTAAATTTATGTCTATTTTAACCAAAAAAAATCTGTCATTGTATCAGCGCTTCGCTACACTGCTTTAACCACTTCTTCAGTTGAGAGATATTTAATATATGCATCCTATGGAAGGTTTTCCCCCCTGCGCCTTCCCGTTTTATTTTTATTTTCAAAAGTGTAGTATACCATAGGAGTGACTTCTACTAAGTTTGAACATTCTTACTATAACAGTTCTTAAGATATGTGATATTAAACATTGGCGTCCTATGGGGGGTAACATTTCCCCGCTGCTATTTTATTTCAATTTTGGGGTTCAGAAGATCATACTACAAAAAGTTTAATAAAAAGAGTGCAGCGGCTCTAAATTATATTTCTATCTATGAGGGGTACTGCTCCTCCTCTGTCCATTTCTATATTGAAATTTATAGTTTACCATAGTAGTAGCTGTAACCATGTTTGAAAACTCTCCCTTTAATAGTTCTTCTGTTGAGCGATATTTAATTTATGCATCCTATGGAAGGTATTTCCCCCCTGCGCCTTCCCGCTTTATTTTTATTTTCAAAAGTGAAGTATACCATAAGAGTGACTTCCACAAAGTTTGAACATTCCCACTATAACAGTTCTTAAGATATGCGATATTAAACATTGGCGTCCTATGGTGGGTACCACTACCCCCGCCGCTATTTTGTTTTAATTTTGGGGCTCAGAAGATCCTACTACCAAAAGTTCAACAAAATGCGTGCAGTGGCTCTTATTAATATTTCTATATATGAGGGGTACTGCTCCTCCCCCGTCTACCCCGCCCATTTGTATATTGAAATTTATAGTTTACTATAATAATAGCTTTAACCACTTTTGAAGACTCTCCCTTTAATAATTCTTCAGTTGAGCGATATTTAATATATGCATCCTATGGGAGGTATTTCCCCCCTCTGCGCCTACCCGCTTTATTGTTATTTTCAAAAGTGTTGTATACCATAAGAGTGACTTCTAGAAAGTTTGAATATTCTCACTATTACAGTTCTTTAGATATGCGATGTTAAACATTGGCGTCCTATGGGTGATTCCACTTACCCCGCTGCTATTTTATTTTAATTTTGGGGCTCAGAAGATCTTACTACCAAAAGTTCTGCATAATGCGTGCAGCGGATCTTAATATATGCGATAATTAATATTGGCATCCTATGGGGGATACCAATTCCCCTGCCCCTATCGAAAAAATAAGTAGCCTATTTTATTTTTAGGGCTCACGTGATGTATCTGTAAAAATTTCAGGAAAATCGGTTCAGTAGTTTAGGAGTCTATAAGCCAACAAACAAACAAACAAACACACAAACAAACATACAAACATTTTTCATTTTTATATATATAGATAGATAGATAGAAGATAGATAGATAGATAAAGAGTCTTGTTGTACTGTAATTCTCCTAAATAAATAAAAAATTAATAAATAATTTCTAGGGTCTTCGAGAAACCCACTTCCACAAACAGACGGACATGCGGGCATCTTTAAAAAAGCTTTGCTTCTCATAAAGACCCAGAAAATATGTATTGGTTCTAAGATCAATATTGTAGAAATTACAAACGGAATGACAAACTTATATACACCCTTTCCATCTTTGGTGAAGTGTTAAAAAAGAAAGATTTAGGCCAAACAAGAAATAAGTCTTTATGTACTTCAATCAAGAGTATAGCCTAGACAATAGTCTTCAGTATAGCCAAGACAAAAGACTACACTTCCGCATAGACTACACTTTAGACTACACGATACCCTTTACTATATTCAAATGAGTTGGAAATGAATTGCTGATTCTTTTTTGGAATTCATTTGAATTAATTCAAAAGCAATTCAATTCAAATGAATCTGTAAAATAAATTGCAATTCAAAATGAATTGCAATTCATTTTAACCCAATTCATTTGAATTGAATCAAATTTCATTCAATTCCTTTTTTGTGTGAAAAGAATTAATTCAAAATTTGCTAATTCAGTGCATGAATGATTCACGAATTAATTTAAAGGGGCCCATAGACACAAACTGATGACAGCTTCTGCCGATGAACCCTTCGTATACGTGTGTGATTGATATTTTTCTACACACCTATCAATCATCATTTTAAAATAAATTTCATTTCGTGAAATTCAAGAAAACCTCTATTTTCTTCACAAGTTTTTTTTTTCTCAAAAACTATTTTAAATTTGATTTAATTTAAATTAAAAAGAAAAATATATCAAATAATCAATCAACATATTTATCAAGGTATATTTACACAAGGTAAACTCGTTGGCCCATATGTTTGTCAGCTGTTTACCCATAGTTGGAACCACAACGTCAAATTGCGTGTATATGAGCCAAAATTTGTACATGTGTGCGTTAAATTGTTTTTGTTTTATATGAAGACAATTTTGACAACATGGTTCCTTTTATAGAGCAAAATGTCTACTCTCCCAAATGAGTCTACCTTGTGTAAATATACCTTGATATTTATTTTATTGTTCATTTGAACCACTGTCAACAGTATGAGTTCATTTCAAAATCAAACCTATTTTGATTTTTCATATTGCATTGTCTGTGTGACGCACACATAAATAAAATTTTCAAATTTACAAACACATGCTGATTGCATAAGCATGAGCAGTATGTGTCTATGGGGCCCTTAAGAATGAATGACTTATTTACAGCTCTGGTAATGATAACCGAGATATTTGTACCTAATTTGGGAACTGCGGCTCTTGCCGTTCTCCAGATATACAGAAAACACAAATAAAAAACAACAAAAATGGATTTTTGGGTAAAATTTGAGGCAGTCGTGGTTTTTTCTTCTGGACTGATCTGGCGGAATTTCAATAGCAAATTTTAACGGAGTATATGTGACATAAATATATAACACACTAGTCCCCATCATTTCAGGGGTCTTCGAAAACCCCATTTCAACATACACACGGACAACCGGATTTGAACTTCTTTTCTCAAAGTACATTTTTCTGTTTTTTCTTTTTCTGTCTTTCTATTTTCCGTTGAACCTCTCCGTGAAAACCTGGGTTCGATTCCCAGGTCAGTCAAGAATGAAAAATTATCAGTAAATTTTAATTGCTTTCATGTTGTAAAATTCCTTTCTTCATAAAAATAATTTAATGAAAATTTAATTTGATGAACTTTAGCCTGATTAAAAAATATTAAAAGTTGGATTTGAAAAAAAAACAAATATAATCTTTATAAAAAAAAAAGTTTTAAATTTATGCAATAAAATAACCACATACTAATTACTATTTTTTTATAATTTTTTAAGAATTCGTTCACTAGCCTTTCTGCTTCTCTGTATGTCTTATTGCGTAGCACATAAATAGGCGCTTACTTTTTGAAATGCTCGCAAAGTAAAACAAATTATTGCGAATATGCACATTACTTTAGCTAAAATTAAAGGCTACACTTTTATCTAGACTTTAGTCCTAAACACTTACCATCCTCTTTAATAACTTAAGGGTACTTTACACTACCACTCAAGTCTTACGTATATTGAGGAAAATACAACCCTGTCATGATAAGTTGTCATTGTTTTTGAAAAATGTCAAGCAATAATTAGATCAGGGAAGCATTTTCGTCAAAATATGTAAGACTCGTGCTATAGTGTAAAGTACTTTATACCAACAGCTAACGGTAGGATTTAATCGGCCGTATAAAAAGTGTTCCATTATTAAGACTTGACCTTAACATACCAAGTAGGATGAATATTCCTTTAACTCTTCGCTAACTTTAGGTTAGAGAAAAGTTGTAATAATGGACCACTTTTTATAAGGCTGATAAAATCCTACCTTTAGCTATCGGTTAGTTTTGAAAACAGTCTTTAATAGATAAGTTTGTGTTTGGCCAAACTTCTTCTTAATTGATTTAACTCTGCGGAAATTTTTTTACTTTGGAAGTTATTTACATTTTGGCCGAACTTTTTCTTAATTTCCGGCTAATTTTTTTCATATTAAATTAAGTTTCCTATTTGGAAAAGTCTTTAATATTCAATTCATTTTTTTTTTCTTCACCAAAAACTTTTTATTTTTATTCGGCTAAAATATCCTGCTATTATGTATTGTATTGTGTATTTCCTTTATTTTTTTAGAAAAAAATCTTTAATATCCCATTGTAATATTTTTGTTTTTTTTTTTTGTTATATTTGTAATGTTTGTTTGTATTTTTATCTCAACGATTGTTAACTTTTACAAGACGTTTTGCCATTTTGTCCATTTTCATTTTGGCACTTTTTCACATCTTAATACCAACGGCTTTGTTTTGTATTGAATACTTTTTTTAGCACTCTATAAATTTTTTCTTTAGCTCTTTTAGAAAAGGAAATAGAAAAGATATCTAGCCATAAGAGCGAAAAGTTTTACACAGTAACGAAAAAAACATAACAATAGTAACAAAAACTAAAACAGTTTAAAACGCTATAATGCGTTTTGAAAATATCTGGTAGCTTATCTGAATGAACCAAGAAAGGCCAAAATATTTGTTCTATGTTGTTCTGTTTTTTATATCACAAAAATTTTTTTTTTTTTTTTAAATTTTTGCCTTATTTAAGATATTTTGTTAGTGTTTGGCCTTTCTTAGTCTTAACAATATGTGCTTCTTTAAAAAAATAGCCAATCGATTCTAAAAGAATTCCTAAAGGATTTACTATAGACAATTTTTATAGTCTTTGTTATAAATAAATAAAAAAAATAAATAAATCTTGCATAAGAATAGACTTTAGACCACACTTTATACTTTTCTAAACTGATAAACATCACTACTATGACAAGTGTCTTTGTTTTTGACCCCATGACACTTTTCATCATTGCGATATCAGCCCTAACATCACTTGGCCAAATTGCCATCAGGTGAAATTATGTCATCAATGGAATGACACATCGGCATCACAGAAATGACGAATCGGAGTCAGTTTAATAAAAAATATACTCAGGGCGATGACTCAGTAACATCGGAGTAAGGACTCATTAGGCGCAACTAAATGACAAACTGTCATTAAATTGAGTCATTGAGATTGACTTAAGTCAAATTGAGAGACTTTATTATTAATTATTAACCCGTTGCACATAATTGTTTCACTTTTGTAGTATTCCGCCCTTTGTTTACAGAAGAACTCTTAATTATAAGACACCAGGAGTATGCCTGATATGGTCTTCGCAATCATTCTATTTTGAAAATTTTGTGTATTTATCTAAATAATTTAAAAAAATATAAAAGGGGAATTTTCGCTTCTTATTTTACTTTTTAAACATGAGCGTAATGTTAATAATACACTTAATTTTGGCATGGAATTGATGTCACTGTAGTCATGGCATAGATGACGCATAAAACATGACAATATTGTATGATGACGTTCCATTTTTGCCATATTGATGCCATTTTTAATAACATTGATGTCAAAATTCTGATGTTAGGGCTTCATCAGTATAAAGATGCATTTTTCTCTGAGTGTAGAGCAAGAGATTATAAGCAAGACTTTAAAAGCCTTTAATATAGACTAGAATATAGTCTTTACTTTAGAAGACGTTTAGTTATTTTTTGTTAACAAGTAGTGAACTTTAAATTTACGTTTTTTACTGGCCATAGGTTCACTGCATTTGGGATTTTTTTACAAATGATATTGCTTGTAAGAGAGGTCGCATCAAAATATAGAACGCCTAAGCTAAAAGAACACTACACGTAGGCTTAAAAAAGATCGGTACAATATATTAGAAGTTGTGTTCGTCTGATCACAATAGTAGTGTACCGTACGCTAAAAGAATACTCCATGTACGCTAAAACAAGATCGGTAAGTTATCTTAGAATTTGCGTTTCTGTCAAATTGCAATCGTAGTGTACCGTATTTTGTTCGTGTACAAAAAACTATTAGAATTTGTGTTCGTCTGATCACAATAGTAGTGTACCAGACGAGTAAAGAGCACTACATGTACACTAAAACAAGATTGGTACGTTATCTTAGATTTTGTGTTCGTCTTATAATAATCTTAGTGTACCGTATTTTGTTTGTTTACAAATTCACAAACACAAAAATTTTTTATATTGTATTTATTTATAGAATGTGTACTGTTTATAAAAAATATACGGTACGGTACACTTACGTGCTGTGCTTTAAGGCAGAAGTAGTTTGTACGTTCTTTTCTGTTATGTATCACCTGTTTTGTTCTGTGTTATTGAAAGTCTTTATGTGTGGCTTTTTATCCCTTTTTTGTTCTATTCTGTTGCGGACAAATCTGTTAAGAATTAAAAGTTAAGTGACAACCAAAAGAGCGTATTCATATGTATTAGTTTGTTGTGGTATGAAAAAATTTTAATTTTTTGTTTAGATCTAAAAAAATTTGACACAAAATATTAATTTTTTAATTTAGCAAACGTTTATTTAGGATAATTTTCATAGTAAGCCTTTATAAAATTTAAAAAATTTTTATGAATACAACGTTTTTCTTTTTTAAAAACAGCGGATTTCTTTAACATAACGGCAACAGAAAGTAAAAACTAATGAGGTCTTAAGTGTTTTTCTTTTTTAGAATTCGGGTTTTTAATCTTGACTAAAATAAGCTGTTTATGTTAGACGTTCAACATAGAGTAGATTTCGGTCTACATCATAGTTACTTGCCTAACCTAAAGGTTGTCCAAAAATTTAGGTATAATTTTAATTTTATTAAAAAATAATTTTTTTAGATATCAAAAATATTTTTTTTTTTTTATTTCAGTGTATTGCAAACAGAGAAATTATATCGGTCAAGTAACGTCCCTACTGGCTCGGCAGGCTCCCAATCTTTTACTTAAATTCTCATTCATAATTTTCAATAAACTGTTGTCAATGAATTATATCTGCTTGATAATGTTGTTTTTAAGCTCTTTAGCTGAAAAAATATTGAAAGGTGTCAAATCGCACGATCTTGGTGACTTTAGATTCCAGAAAAATTCCTATTTAGCTCCTGAAATCCCTTTTTCAGTCGGTCTTCCTTTAGTTCATTCTGAGGCCTAAAACTAAACAAATTTGTTTTGACTTATATTTCCAAACATTTTAAAATTCTGTTTTTCCCATTATTTTTTTTTTTTATTTTAGTTTTTTTTATTGATTTTTTTAAACCTGAATCACATATAAAATGCAATTTAGACTTTACAACTACAATACTAACATACTTTTTGTATTTGTTGTTGTTTTTCAAATAACAATAATAATAAAAAAAAACAAAGCATACTTTAAAATACTTAAAAACAGCAAAGAAAAATGTTGCCGCATTTCAGGCGCTATTTAAACATTTTTAGTATACGACTATTTTCACACAATAATTTTTTTTTTCAGTTACATACATACAAAAATTTTTTTGCTGTTTATTTAAAAGTTTTTGTTGTTTTTTAAGTTGTTTATTTTTTTATATTTAGTATA
Organism: Pollenia griseotomentosa; assembly: GCA_963931875.1. NCBI lineage: Eukaryota > Metazoa > Arthropoda > Insecta > Diptera > Polleniidae > Pollenia > Pollenia griseotomentosa. The sequence goes on from OZ007563.1 coordinate 172,455,427, forward strand.
CTTTTGGGTTTTATTTTTAATTTTTGTGTGTGTTTTTGAGTTTCTGCATGCACTTTTAAAAGCATTAAGCCGTAAATAGTATAAGCCATAAGCTGTTATAAATTTTTTCCTATATCTTTATAGTATCAGCACAAAACACAACTTTAGAACTTTAAAACAAAGAAATGTTTTGCTATTTCGTATGTTTTTTTTTTTAGTTTTTTATTTTCAACAATTTCTAAAGCAATTTTTCGGTTTTAAAATGTAGTTTAAAAAAAAAAATTTAAAAAAAAAAATACAAATAAAGTTTTGCTGGAACAAGGGTTTGCCAAAAAATTTAATAAAGGGCACAAAATGGTTTAAGACTAGTTAATGTTACTGACTAAAGTCTATTCTTAAGCCTGTTATATAGTTTGCCTTATAGTCTAGTCTATAGTGTGGTATATAATCTGCCAAATAGTTCGATCTTTTGTCTGGTCTTAAGTCGGCTCTGATCAATACAATCATAGAAAAATGCAGCTTTAAATTAGTGATGCCCTAACATCAGAATTGTGACATCAATTTTGTTACAAATGCTATCAATGAGGCAAAAAGTGACATCAATTCAATGACGAACGTCATTATATAATTTTGTCATATTTTATGTGTCATCTATGCTATGACAACAGTAACATCAATTCGATGCTAAATAGTGTTTATTTTTAACATTCTTTTCATGTTTGAAATTAAAATAAGGAGCAAAAATTCCCATATTCTATTTGTTTAAATTATTTATTTAAATACATCAAATTTTCAAAGTAGAATAATTACGAAAACCATATCGGGCATTCTGCTGATGTCTTATAATTGAGAGCTCTTCTGTAAACAAAGGGCGGAATAGAATAAAAGTGAAACAAACATGCATGTGTAACGGGTAAATATACTTTGACATGTTAATCCCAATGACTGAATTTAATGACAGTTTTTCATAAGTCATGACCTCAATGAGTCCTTTCACCGATGCTACTGAGTCATCGCCCTGATGACATTTTTCATAAAACTGACTCCGATTCGTTGATTCTGTTATTACGATGTGTCATCCAATTGATGACATAATTTCCATTTTTGACCCTGATGAGATTTTGGCCAAGTGATGTTAAGGCTGACATCACAATGATGAAAAGTGTCATGGATCAAAAACGAAGACACTTGTCATAATACTGATGTCAAAATACATCAGAGTCATGACGCCTTTTCTATCAGTAATTTGGCCTTAAGCCTAACATATGGTTGGATCTTTAGTCTAATCTAGGGTCTAGACTATACTCTAAACTGAAGTCTTGTCGTAGTCCAATCCTTAAACCCTGGATTTAAGATATTTTATTGAAACCCCTTTAGAGTTTTGTTTATACAATATTTAAACACATATAACTACTCGTACATCTAGTCATATATATTGAATTGAAATAGACGACAGTATGTCGTTATTTTATATCTAGTATATGAGAAAAATTTTAAAGTTAGCCTGTGTTGGCAATAGTCCGTGGTATTTTTTTTTTCTTTTATTTAAAAAAACAGAAGTAGCATGCCACATTACCGTCATCATCTTCATCATCGTCCTTCTCTTCGCCATGAATGTGTTCTTCGATAGTTAAGGAAAGAAAAGGTTACTGAACGTACATGAACTCCTCGTTACTCATTCATTTGCCATCCGCCAAGTACAACTCACTACAATTACCCGTCCACTCGTACAAACTATTCCATCATTTGCTGCTGTTCTTCTTTCTTTCAATCCTTTTTTCTTACATTGAAAAAAAATAAGAACATTTTTAAAAACATAAGAAAATCTATATAATCGACATGAACCGTAGTTAAGAAAAACTCTTTACAAATTTTGTTACCGTAAAAAAGCTGATTATTAAAAATGGCAAATGAATTTTTTAGAACTAAAAATATATTACGGGGAATAAAAAACGAAACTAAGCATGAAGTTTTCTTTTTCCTTGCTTCTCCTATTACTTTAGTTTAAAGGAACTTCATTAAAACTATAATTATAAAAGTAAAAAGTTTATAAAAAAAAACTAAGTATAATTATAAACTCATTTAAGGGGACCCATGCTAAATATTTAAATATTGAACAATACACGGAAATTAGAAAATCTGTTTTTGTCGTTTTAACAGGGAAAAAGAAAATGAAAAGGATATTTTAAATAATAAGGCAGTATTAAAAAATTAATTAAAAAAAATCTAACAAAATACAAAATTTTATGTTGAAAAAAACTCTGCAAACAGCTTCTGCAGAAGGGAATATCCTCAAAACGTCCTCGAAGTTGTTAAACTCTCTCTAATTGAATTTTCAGATTTTTTAACATTTACCCTCATCGCAAATTAAATTTCCCTTGTAAATTGTTACCTTTTCCCCTAAAAATATATGGGGAAAAGCAAAATTTCGAATGAAAAAAACTGTTTAATCTGGGTTTACACTATAAAAGTTTTCTTTCATAAAGTTTGACTTTATAGGTAAGAGAGGTTGAGAGCATGCTATTCTTCTCTCCCCCCACACCAATAAACTCAGACTTTCTGAAAGAAAACTTTCATAGTGTGAACCCAGACTTACTTTATATTCACGAAAGTCAAGATTATTTAATATTTTTTAGATAAGAAATAATTTTTTTATCTTCAGTTTTTTTAATATAAAAAAAAATCCTTTTTATTAAGAAATTAAAACTGAAAATCCTAACAAAAATAACAGAACATCTAAATTTTAAAAACTAATTTTGGATTTCATTGTAAATTAATTTTTATAAAATTCTAATAAAAAGTAACGAGTTTAGAAGCTTGACTTATAAATTTTTATAAATTCCTATTTACTTGAACAAAAATCCCAGAAACGAATGGGTCGATTACGGATGGTTTTAAAAAGGACTTTTAGCAAGAACTTTTTTTAAAGGTCGATTACGGATGGCAACTGCACTGTAGTTGTTTTGCCAGCCGGGATTCAGGCAACGCCGCTGATGTTAAAATATAAAATAAAAATAAATTTTATATTTAACATGAGCGGCGTTGCCTGATTTCGCTGCTGGCACCACAACTTCAGTGCAGTTGCCATCCGTTATCGACCCATAAAAAAGTTGTTGCTATAAAAACCCTTTTCAAAACCATTAAAAAATAAATAAAAAATCAATTGATTACAGAGAAAGAAAAACACTCGGGATAAATTAAGTTCTTATAGGGTATATATAAGTTTGTCATTTCGTTTGTCATTTCTATAATATTGATGTTAGACCCTATAAAGAATACATATTCTGGGTCCTTATGAGGAGCGAAGTTGATTTAACGATGTCCGTCTGTTCGTCTGTCCGTTGAAATGGATTTTCCGAAGACCCCATATATGATGGGGGCCAGGTTATTATACATTTATGTCACATATGGTCCGGAATTGTTTGCTATTGAAATTCAGCAAGATCGGTCGACAAATGTCTGTGATATAAGTAAAAAACCACGACTGACTCAAATTTGTTCCTTTAAAGGTCCAATTAGAAGTGACATTACCATACCAACACCGTATTACAAAAACGACATAAACATACCATACAAACCAATTCAAAACGACATAAACATACCATACAAACCAATTAAATTTTGGTTTCTACGGTCATACAGTGGCTATGATAATACAGTGTTGGTAATGTGGTTTTTTGTTGTTTTTTTATACCCTTCACTACAAGTGGTGGATTTTATTTGTAATGTGTTTAATTTTACGCATCCACATTCACATTAATGCATGTATATGATATGCCGCTCAAATAAAGAAACAAACTCATAGATTCAATATATTTTAATTTAACGCTTCTTCAGTAAAAGCATTCGTAGCCGAGTTGTTAAGTTCTCTCCTGAGACTGATGATATTGCCAGTTTGAGCCCTAAAAATAATTTTTTTTCATTTTTTTTTATTTAATTTTTTTATGTTCTAAAAACCGATTTTAAGATTATAAAACGAATTTCAAACATCAACTTTGGCAAAAGAGGAAAGGGGCTTTGGTACATATATAAATTTTTTGTTTTTTATATTCTTCGGCATGGCGAAATGAAAAGTTGGCGTGGCTCAATTAATATTTATATTAATATTAATATTAAATTATTAATAATATTAATAATATTAATATTTATTAGGTAGGCATACCTAAAGAACGTAATTTATGTATATAACTTTTTGTTCTTATCTCATCATGGTGAAGGGTACATAAGATTCGGCATAGCCGAATATAGCACTCTTACTTGTTTATACTTACTTTAAGTACGAGTCGTACTTAAAAATTTATGAACGAATAATACTAAAACGTGTACTTAAAACAATCCTAAATGGGGATTACTTTCGAAAACCTATCACGGAATTTCTTAAAATAAGTATAAAATATTAAACCAAGTAAAAAAGATTGAACCTTTCGTTGGTAGTGCCACTCTGAGAGTAAAATTACTAAGTGAGCGTTTTAATATATAATTTACTTGTCTCATTTCTCAGCATTTTATGTTTGCATACCGCTTGTGTTTGTCAAAGTTTCTTGTATACACTTACAACAATACCACACAAGTAGTTAAAAAGCGATTTGCTTGTTTTGTATAGAAACAACAAAAATAACAGAACAAGAAGAAAAACATACATTATTTTCATGTTTTAAAAGTAAAATAAAACGCGAAAGTTCCCATTTAGTTTACATTTAGTTATGTAAATACATCAAATTTTTAAAGTAGAAACCATTTCGGCCATGATGCTGATGTAAAACGGGTAAGTAAATCAATCATAATAGTAATCTGCTTCTGTCTCTGGGGTAAGTGTTTTAGGTTAGAATCAATCTAATTTCACTTTCGGATTTTGAGATTGATTTAATCTTAGTTTTACTTAAACCAATCTCATTTTCAGATTATTTCAAGTACGAATTCAGGATTAAATACGGATTAGTTAAGTATTTCGCACTTGAATAATCCGTACTTGAATCAATCTTTCTGTACTTTATTTAAGAAAATCCGTACTTCCCGTACTATTGTTACCGCTTTGGATTGATTTAAGTACGGATGGATTGAGTTCTTCCTAAATTATTTGATAAAAATTCCAAAAATGCAATTAAGGAGATTTTAAGATATCTATTGGAATAAAGTACCATGGAATTGGAAGTAATTTCAAAATGTTTGAAACTGTATGCTAATTATGCTAAGTTTTCCAGCTAATAAGCATTTCTACTCGGCTTAATAGAAAATTCGTTTAAATTTTTACTTCATTTCAGATTTAAAATTAAAATTTTCAGATTTTGAATATAAATTTAGCCATAATTGTTAACAATATTTATGCATGAAGCTCAAAATGTGTTTATCAATAACCTATTTTCGGACAAAAACTTTAGCTTTTGATAAATTTTTATTAAAACAAGTTAGAGTGCTATATTCGGCTGTGCCGAATCTTTGATACCCTCCACCGACAGTTCGAATGTTTAAGGATTAATATCTGTATGATGTCTTTTTATTATTATTATCTTAAACTGTGACGATTTGTTATTAATTATGGTTTTAGGAGACTAAACTGTTTTCCGGGAGTAGGGCATATATGGGGCCTAGGGTAAATTATGTACCGATCTTCACGAAATTTTACAGTGTCATTTCTAGTCGAATAAAAATCTTATGTCATTCCGTGCATTTTTGCATCATTTATATTAGTTTTTGTAACAAAATTATCAAGTTTTTGAAGGTGGTGGTTCCACATTTTGATTCATAGCTCTGGTCCTACTGAACCGATTTTGCTGAAATTCAATCCCAAACTGCTTAGGATAACTACAAGCAATTTGACACCTAGTTTGTGAGCGTGTTTTCAACAGACGGACAGACGGACAGACGGACATGGCTAAATCGACTTAGAATTACTCAAGCAGCCAGAATATATATACTTTATGGGGTCTGAGATGAATAATAAAAAAGTTTCACACGGAATGACAAACTTAGTATACTCCTTCACAACTAATTGTGGTGGAGGGTATAAAAATGTTTAGCGAATCATTTTCTTAAATAATATTTTATTACATCAAACAAATTTTTTTTTGCGTATTCATAATTATTTTTGAAGTTTTACGCTCATTTTCTACTCCTAAGCTTTTTGCTTATATTTTTTTTTTTTTAATTAATGATAGACTATTTTTGATTACATTCATACATACATACATACACACATATGTATATACATACATATGTATTATTGCAAATTACTTTACTTTTGAAAAGTTAGTTGCAATTTTTCTAAAAAAAATACATCATCTGTCTGCGAGTTTTTTTTGTTATTTTTTTTTTTTTTTGACAAAAGCATTCAAAACTTGCATTTTAGCCAATAAACTTTTTTCAAATTCCTTTTTCGCTTAAAGTAGAGCAAAAAATAAAGAAAAAACGAAATTTCACACACAACTTCTTCTACACCAAACAAACAAAATGCTCCGAAAAGTATGACTTCATACTTCTTGCACAGGAATTGGCACGTGTCCAACAAAATTCCAAGCAAAAACAACAAGAACTTGAGCCGCTTCCCATAAAATAAATAAAAACTGGAAATGTGCGGCAAATTTCCCATAAACAAGAAAAAATATTCCAAACAACAACAATAAAAGCATACCAACAGTTATTTTTGTAAACCTCAGAACGGAAGAGTAAAGGAAAATAATTATAACGGTAACTACATAAAAAAAAGCCGGTGAAAACATTTGTTACATTAAACCTACCTAAGAGTGAAAGAGATGACTATATTAACAGGAGTCAAAAAATCAAAATAAAAACAAAAACATTTAACAAGAGCTGCAAGAAGCAACACTCAATTTTGTTTTTTATTATGACTATGTGTGTGTTTGTGTTTACGAACTTGTAAACGATTTTCTTGGTAGCTTCGTTTTTATCTTGTTTTTATTTATTTTACTAAACTGTTTTCCATTTTTATACATGTCTCTCATGTTTTTGCTGTGTGAAGAATCTTTAAACCAGCATGTGTTTGCTTGAAATTTGGAATTGGTGTCTTGTTAATGTTTAAAAAAAGAATGTGTGTTTGTTGTGTTTTTCTATTTATTTGTCTCTTCTAATAATTAATAAGCAAAGACAACAACTATATTAGTTTTGCTATATGATTATTTATAATTAAACACCAAAACGCAGTTTGTTTTTACGGTTTAATTTTTGTTGTTTTGTTTATTTTTAATTTTATTCCTAATGAACACGAACGATGACATAATAATGAAAATATGCACACATAGAAACATACATATGTAAATACATTGTCGTATAATAAATAATACAGCGATTCACCGATAAATCTCGGTTAAATGCGTTACTGTCGCACTTAGACAATTCTTGGTTAATTGCGTTACTAGCGCATTTAAAATCGACGAACTTTTAAAAAAAAATTCCAGCGGAACGATTTTTAAAGTGAAAAATCAACAGCAGTTTATAAAGTTTTTCTCCTCTCTTAAAATTTGATACGAATTTTAACACTTTTTTGTGTTTTTAATTATTTTTTTAAAGCTTTCATCATTAGATAACGTTGTTTAAAAAAGAGCGTAATTAAAATACACAGAAACAGTTATATGATAAAGTGTAAATGAGCTTCGTCGATACGACGAGCAGTAACCGTCCAGGGTTAACAGATTTCTTCTTTAATGCATATTTAGTTGTACCTGTAAAACATTGTCGTATTTTTTACTTATACATTTAATGAGTGATTTCTTAAGCGTAGTTTTTTTAAAAATCTAACAAAACACTCAAATTTGCATCATATATTCAAAATTTTTATTGGAATTAATAAATTGGTCTTTGCCATTTACTTTTTAAAAATAACTTCATGTAAATGTTGCCCGCGGCTCCGGTTAAAATGGTCCATTCTTAAGGTCAAATTTTGCACCACTTTTTCGAGCATTTCGGCCTGTATTCCATGAATAACACGTGTTATGTTAAACTCTAAGGCTCCAATCGTGTTTGGATTGTCCACATTGACCAACGACTTCACATAACCCCACAAGAAATAGTCAAGAGGCGTCAAAGCTCATGATCTTGGCGGCCAACTCACAGGGCCATTTCAAGAGATAAACTGCTCACCAAATTCATCCTTCAATATGTCCATTGTTTCACGAGCTGTGTTGCATGTAGCACCGTCTTGTTGAAACCACATATCAACAAAGTCCAACTCAGCCAATTGAGGCAAAAAAAAAGTCGCGTATCATGGCTCGATATCGTTCGCCATTGTCGGTAACGTTTCTTCCACGGTCGTCTTTGAAGAAAAATGGACCGATGATGCCACCAGCCCATAAACCACACCAAACTGTCGTTTTTTCGGGATGCATCGGTAACTGTTGTACGGCATGGCATGTGGCTGTTCTTCACCCCAGATGCGGCAGTTTTGCTTGTTTACGTATCCATTTAGCCAGAAATTAGCCTCATCGCTGAACACAATTTTTCGATAACACTTTTCTCACAGAGCACGAATTTTGATAATAAATTTCAACGATTTGCAGTCGTTGTTCGTTTGTGAGTTTCTCCATGATGAAATGGCAGAGTTTTCACTTTCACAGATGTAGTTTGGACACAATTACCAACCAGTGCTGCCAGCCCGAAAAACTTAATTCATAAAAAATCACCCTTTATGTTGCAAGCCATTCAAAATTAAAGTTTAAATCTTGTTGCAACGTGAGCTCAACAATTGCCAACAGTAATTTTCTGTATTTTAAAGGATTTATTTCCCCATTTTATTTATGCTAAAATAAAATAATAAATCTTTTTTTAGTAAAGATATTATACAGCCTTATTGTTGGTTCGAATGCTGCAGTATGCCATAAATGTATGTAAGACATACAACTGCTGCTGATGTTACTGCTGCTACGATTTGGCAACACCATCATCAAAAGTTAAGTGCTGAAACTATTGTAGTTTTGAAATTCTTTTCTGCTTTTATTCAACTTAGTTTGTGCCTGTTTTGGGGGAAAGGGAAACATAAAAAAACTTTTGCGGTTTTGCTTAAGTATTTCACTGTGTTACTACTGTAATAGTAGTGGTAAATAGTTCTGCTAAATGTGTTTGTGTGTGTGTGTGTAGAAGTATAGCTAAAATATAACTTGTACTTGACACTTGCGTTAAATCTAAATGGTATAATAATCCATTAAAGCCTAAGAGTGATGCTAAAAATAGAATGGGTAAGTAAGTGAGTGAGCAAGTGAATAAGTTGCTAAGTGAGTGGGTGACAATAAAACTGCTGTAGCACCACCAGCAACAGCTGCATCATTCACATCAACAATGATGATGGACTTTTGCATTGTTCACCAAAATCTAGTAACACAAAACCAAAAATTATAAAAATGCTTAAGGATGTTAAGATGTCAACAGCAACAACAACAACTGTAGAGCATCAGCAACCAGAATTCCTGCCAAAATGATTGTGATTTGATGTTGATGAGAACGATTACAATGTTGCTGCTGCTGCTGCTAAACTGTCATTCATGGTTTGCTATTTCTAGTGTTCAAGTTCTTGTTGTCGTTATTTTATTCTCTTGTATAATCGTAAATGGAAATTTGATTTTAATAACAGGATTTTCCTGAAAGGAAACTGACATTTTTGACAATTTACACAAAGATTAATTGTAACAGTTTTAAAATTAAAATTGTATTTTCCCATACTAAATGGAAGGGGATTGTGCTGTCAGAATTACAATTAAAATTGCATTAAAGTACAAAATTTGCAAACATAGATTAATAATCTAATGAGATTTTTTTAGGAGTTCAGTTCAGAAATTTTTTAATAAAATGCAAATAGTTTTTAAAAGTTAAACTCAAATCATAAAAGAAAAAGTTACCAAATTTACCTAGCGTTTCCACATGCAAGTACAAGTTCGAAAAACTCAATACACTCACACTTTTTTACTAACACCATCACATTTTTCGTACTTGCAGCTCGACTTGCAACAGAATTTGCTTGCAAGTAAATTTTTGACACTTGTCGCAAGTAAAATGACAAATGAAGAAACAGTGTTGCCGTGGATGACTTTTGTATCAATCTTCTAGTACTTAGTAAAATAAAAGTTTTGTTTATAGCGGATTTTCTGTGTATTTATAAAAAATAACTAATAAAAAAAAGCACAACTATACAACAACGCATCTAAATGGTAATTTTAATCATGAATTTTAAGCATTTTGAAAAAAAAAAATGTTAATCAAAATATTTTCTCTGTAGCATTATGATATCGCAACTACGGCAATACTGTAGTCACATATTTTATAAAATAAACATAATTTTTTCATCAAGATGGACAGAAAACAGAAACCCAAAACCTTCTTTTTCCACATTTTTTTTCACATTCGCTTTTTAATTTTTTTAATTCGATTAATGCGGCAATTTTTGCTAGAAGTTTACTTGTTGACGACATTTTAAAAATGAACTTGCACTGTGCTGTGTAGCCACTCAAAAAATTGTTGTGTTTTTTTTTTGACATTTCTTCTGATTTTCGATATTAATACGTAAACGACCGACAACTTGAGCGAGCGAGCGACAGCAAGTCACTCATTATCGTTCTCTTCATGAAATGTCAGATAAATGAAAACTGATTAGAAAGCAGATTGCAAAGCAATAATTGATCAAGCAATCAGAAGACCAATCATTTCGGAAATGTAATGAAGCAATCAAATTTGACGTTTGCTGCAATAAATATTACTAAAGGCCAGTTTACACGGTAATACATTGTATTACGACATTGCAAAAAATTATGTAGAATGAGAAAAATCTTATCATGTAAAAGCAAAATGTATTGAGTAAGAGAGAATACGAATACAAAATCTGACAAGCGGTCGGTAAATACTTTTTTTCTAAACCATTTTAGAAACTTATGTATTCTCATCACACCAGAGGTGTATTTTAACGGAGTATATTGAAGGTGGTAGCATTTTTATACAATTACAAAAACAATTAAAATCAACTCATGAAATTTTCATGTTGTTTTTGTAAAAATTTAAAACTGCAACCATCTGTTTTTTTGTTATTATTTTTGATTTTACTTATACCATCCGTGTAAACATGAATTATACTTACAAAAGATTTTTATTTTTTTCTTTTAAACACGGAGAGAATTTCATAATATTTTGATTCTACAAAGTCGTAATACATTGTATTACCGTGTAAACTGGCCTTAAGTGAAGACCTGGGGTTACGTTTTCAAGTGCTGGTTTACACACGTCAAGTTTGTCTCGTCCATGGGCACTAACGTAATCCATTTATTTATTGTCAAATTACTATATTGCCACATCAGGTGTGTAAAGAAAAACTTCGTTTAATATTTTAACAAAATGCCTCTGTCGACAACCACAAAATAAGTGACTGATTTTGACATTTGTAGTCGCATTATGTTTATATGAAAACTCTTACGTTAACGTTCGCCTGCATTGTCGATCGACTTGTCGTGCTGAAAATTGTTAGTGGGCCGCAAATCAGCTGTTTGTTGTAGAAAATGCAAGCGAACGATAGCGTTCGACATTGTGGGCCAGGCTGAGAGTCTCTATGAAGTTTTTTATAATTTCATTGAAATTTCTTAAAATAATTACTTTAAAAGTTTTTTCTTTAAGGTTTTAAGTTTAAGCAAAAATGAATTTTTTTAATAACATTTGCATTCAAAAGCTTAAAAAAAATACTTTAAACTACTCAATTCTATAAATTCAAGCAACATGAGAGTTCAAAGGCTAAAGAAACACAATAACTTAAAACAATTTTACAAATATAATATAAAAGAGTATCTCAAGCTCCCATCCCTGATTATTAATAATGTTCAGTGCTACCAACTTATTACTTTTGAAAAATAAGCATTCAAGCCAGTGTTCGAAAATAAGCACTAAATATCGCTTCTTAGTGTTCGGATTGGTAGATTTGTGGAAAACACAAACGCTAATAGTGTTTGTGTAGAAAATCATTACAAAAATAACGTTTCCCTGTTAGTCATCTTTCGAACACAAAAATAATACTATTTTTATTAAATTCAACAAAAGATGAGAACATTTAATTCCGTTCGGTTTTTTTTTAATCCACAAACTTCATTGTGTTCGGTTCGGCTCATTAATGTTCGTCCCTTTTGGCTGGTAAAAAAACCAAACATTTTTTACAAAAACAAAATACAAAATATTGTTACGTTACTGCCTTTCAATAACGTTTTGGTTTATTTCCTTTATAATAAACCTTTTCGAGTTCTTAATTGCAACTTTAATAAAATAAATAAAACACAAACACTTTAAACACTATTTACAATTTACTCAACTCTATTTAGTACTAAGTCTTTTTAACAACCGTAATTTATAGCTTTTATTCACAACCAACTATAATTTTCTCAGCGTTATACGTTATTGACAAAGTCTGAACTTAGAATGATCTCATTACGCTAGTCGCCGCTAGTATTTATACTGCAATTCGGTTGTCTAGAACATTCGAAATGTTTTCCGAAGGTTCGAGGCTTTACTATTCAACACACTTTAATTTGATTTACGGCAGCACTTATGTTTACATAATTTTACCTCTTATACTGAAGCTTTTTTAACGGTCATTTCTAGGGCTTTCTGCACATTGGGATTGAAGTGTACTAAATTATAAACATTTTTAAAAACAATGTAACTAATTCTTAACTAATAATTAAAACTAATTCTTTACTAAAGTTGCTTTCGTAACAATATATATACGAAAAAAAATAAACAAAAAGCCAGCAAAATAATTTTACACAAACAAAACATACACACAATGCACACACAAGCTGTTCGTGGTACGGTTATTGCTAAAATTTTTTGTTTGTTCATTTCTTTATCAGTGTAAAAAAAGAAACATTATAGAACGTTAAAATATAATGCTTGTCTACCGTATCACTACAATTGTTCTGCTTTTTAACAAAAAACGGAACAATATAAAATGTTCGGCTCTTTCTTGAAAATAGTTACGAACGGTATTAAGGGTTGTGTTCGTCTACACAATCACTAAAAAAATAGATATCGTTCTTGGGTGTGTGAGCCGAACGCTAAATAATGTACTGTTTATTTTCGAACACTGATTTAAGCAATAAACAAAATTGTCACATTTTTTTAATCTTTTTGAAATAAAGGAGACCAAATAAATTACACAGCAAAACAATGTTTAACACTGCAGGAAACCTAAGATCTAAGATTTAATTTATTTAATGACTTCCTAATGAAACTGTCAAGAAAGCGCCTTTGAAAAAACAGAGAGAACTTTTTTGACAGCTGTTAAGCTAAAATAACTCAAAAAATTCAGCAGTTTATAATAAAATAGGAATGGGCAAAAAATATCGATATGTATATCAAAATATCGATATTTAAATAAAAAATAATCGATATATATTGCCGATATTTAAAATACTGATATATCGATATTGAAATACGACTATCGAATTCGATATTTTTTAAAGTCAGTCTTCATTAAAAACTCTAAATTTTAGCCGTTTTTCAAACAATATGGTTTTTTTAAAAATTGGCATCACTGCATGCATCATATGTTTTTTAAACTAATATGAAGATCTAAAATGATTGGCATTTATAAGAAGCAGTGTCGGATACACGAAGCAGATTGACAGGACAGAGAGTGCTCCTGATGTCCATATCTGATGATTACTGGCTTAACTAAAACAATCAAAAACATTTCTTGTTAAAGCTGGTACTTTTGGGGTGCAATTCAAATTTTAAGGTAAGTTGGTACTTCCATGACTTATTTACTTCTATTTAAAATTTTCGTATTATACTTTTTTTTAAATTTCATATGGTTTTTTTGTATTCTTCCTTTTTGATATAATTGAATAATTTTATTTGATTGAATTTTTTGTTCTTAATAATTTTTTGAAATAAAAAGTAACAATGTTATTACATATATTATGTTTGTTCATAAATATGTATGTATGTACAAAGGTATACTAAATTTTTTTATTTGGTAATAGTTTCAGCAAAAAACGTTCGATATATCGATATTTTTTAAAGAATTAATATCGATACTCTAAAAAAATATCGATTCGATATATATCGAAATAATTTTTCAATTTGCCCATCCCTATAATAAAATGCTGATTTAATTATGTAATAATTATAATGTTATTAATAAAGTTAATTTAAAAAATAGCAACTTGACAATACACTGTTAAAAATACTAATTTTCTTTTAAACTTTTAATTCTGAAATTGGACTGGAATAAAATAATATATATAATGATGCCGGTTTAACATCCTTTTTTTTTTTTTTTTGTTTTGTAAACTATTTTAATAAAACCTAATTAGGGTAACCACATAAAAAAACACTCTGTCGTTCCTTTCTTCAACTTAATTAAACGCCATTAATAAAATTATTTTCTTTTCCTTTTTTATTTAACGTACATATGAAAAATTGTTTTCCATTTCTAACTCATCATGTGTTCATCAAGGTTATATTCTTCTAAAGCCTTTTTTATATTTATTCAATTTTATTTTATTTTTTTTTTTTTTTGTTGACGGCTTTCAAAAGCAAATAATAAAAACTAAAAAAAAGTCTAACAAATATCAGCAAAAGAGCAAAATTCTATAAATTTGAATCAAAACCACAAACTGACAAAAGAAATTCGCACTAAATCTGCGAAAATTATTTTCTTTCATAACAAAGTGTGAAATGAAATGTAAAACGTTTGATTTTTTTTATTGTACTAAACTGCAAGTGGCAGTAAAGTAAAAAACTCTATATACATCAGTGTTGCCACCTCACGTGTAATTACACATATCATGTGTAATATTTTTTTTCATGTGTAGCCCATGTGTAATTGACTGCATGTGTAATTCACGTGTAATTTAATATTTTAACGTTTTGTAGCACTGATTTTTGTTATTATTTTTTCGCAAGAAGTAAAAAGGTTTATTATTCTTAGCAGAACTTAAAAATTTAATTAAAAGAATGAAAGCGTTAAGAGAGCTGAACTAAAAATGGTTGGATCATTTACTACTAACCATTTGGCATTTAGATATCTTTTGCCACAATTTATTATAACGACGAAACATCCTGGGTACATTATTCTTTTTTTTTTCAAAGAGAGTGGATCATCGACTGCAAAACAAATGTTTGAGCTTCTCAAAAACACGATTATAGAAAAAGGGATTCCTTTTGAAAATCTAGTTGGATTTGCATCAGATACATCTCATGTTATGTTTGGACAGTATAATTCAGAAGTTAAGTTGCTAAAAGACGAAAAGCCAGTTTTTATTTTGATAAAATGCTCGTGCCACCTAATACATTTGGTAACGTCGAAGGCCTGTCTGAACCTTCCAACATATTTGGAAGATTTAATTTAATATTAAATATTGTTTTATTAGAAGTAATGCTCGGCAGATAAAATTTAAGGAGTTTCAAGAATATTTTCGCGACAACATGCAATTTGAATGCAGAATATTATTGGAAAAAAGTTTTTGATATAAAAAATTCCTTTGGAGACAGATTATTTCCTACTTTGCAAATAGTTATTTTTGTTTTAATCTTTTAAAAGGTAAAATAAAAATATTATTTTTTTTGCATTGTTGTAAACAAAAAGCAAATAAAGAGACATTTGAAAAATATTTTTGTGTTGGATAGGTAAAAAATATAAAAATGTCCGGCATATCCAATGTTGCAGCGATAGAGGAACTGAATTAACATTCTGTTGAAAAATTGCGTCGATGACATTTGAGAGATGCATCAGAACCTTTATCATACCAAAATGAAATGTAAGTTACATATCTTCACCTTCAAATTCAAAGGGCTTAACAACAAAAAAAGTCGAAATAAGGGTATTTGATTGAGTTTTCTTCGTTTTATTAAACTTAATGTTCACAAACAATTTTAGATCAAAAATGGCCATTTTTTTAAACTATATTCAACATTTTTCATTTTTTCGAATTTATTCTATGAGCTAAATTTCAGTTATGTATTTTATAAAGCTTTTTTGTAATAGTTCTATACCTTCAATTTTTCAGAAATGACTTTATACACTACCAGACTATTATATTGTATTTTCTTGGTACATTTTACCTTAGCTTTCCTTTGGAAAGCAATGAGGTATATTTTATGTACAGAAAAATTTACAATTATTAGACACCAGCAGAATGTAATGCATTTTCTGGCCCGCTACGGCCTTCGTCAGCATTCTTTATGTCTCACTGGATAGTGTTACTTTATAAATTGAATGTATTTAACTCAACTATTTTAACAAATAGAAACTGGGAATTATTTCCTTCCGAAGGTTACTTTACATTATATTCAACCTTTTTTTATTTTTTCGAATTTATTCTATGAGCTAAATTTCAGTTATGTATTTTATAAAGCTTTTTTGTAATAGTTCTACAATACAATATAATAGTCTGGTAGTGTATAAAGTCATTTCTGAAAAATTGAAGGAATAGAACTATTACAAAAAAGCAACAGAAACAGAATTGCAGAGTACATGATACTGAGTATCCCGCTCCCAATCCTCGCACTACAAGCACCAATTAACTTAAGAATTGCTGCAACAAATATTGCAAGTCTGGACGATGGCTTATGAATAGACTTAAACTAGAGCAGCGCTTGCAAGTTGTTAAATTTTTTATCAAAATTATGTTTCTTTTCGTCAAACCAAGTATTTTGTTCTCCGCTGACGCCCATTTTTGTTGAATGGGTACGTTAATAAGCAGAACTGTCGCATTTGAAGTGTGGATAATCCACAAGATTTTGTCGAAACACCATTACACCCACAGAAATTTACTGTTTGATGCGCTGTATGGGCTGGTGGAGTCATTGGTTCATGAAACGATGATGATCCGAATGTTACTGTCAATGGTTAACGGTATAGGGAGATGATTAAAAAGTGGTTCGTACCTCAATTAGCTGGCATTAATCTTGATGGAATATGGTTCCAACAGGACGGAGCTACATGCCGCAAAGCGCGCGCTGCAGATCCTCCAATTAATTGGCCACCAAGATCGTGTGATTTAACCCCATTGGTTTTTTTTTTGGAGGGGGGTTATGAAAAATCACTTGTCTACGGTCGCAAATGCTGCGAAAAGTTTGTGAAAATTGGTGGTCCAGATTGCTTCTTGTACGCGCCGGCCACGTGGCCGAAATTATATTTAAACATTAATGTCATGAAATTTTCTATCCAATAAAGCCCATTTCATGGATAATAAAAATACATTTCTTTGTTTTATTATGATTTGAAACTTGTGCAACTGTAAAGAAAACACCCGATATAAGAAAAATCACCTTTTTATAAGAATGACTGAGAGATCACATCATTTGCACACATAGTCATTCATGAACACTTTCTACAGTATGAAACAAAAGTCATGAATAAAGTGCAAGATAAGCGTCAGATTTCTAAAGCAAAAAAAATTTTTGAAAATTTCTTAATATATATTTTTTGTTAAATAAATTAAATCAATTTAAACCATCGATCCATTTGTAAATTTAACATCTTTACAGACTTTTGCAACTGAGTCCTGAATGCTTTTTATACGACAAAAAGCAAAAACTCTACAATTTTACCTAATTAAACATTTTTGCGAATTTATTTTGTCAAGGATTCAACTAAAATTAATGAAATTGCTGTTTTGCATTCTTTTTAAATGCAAATGCAATAGAATCTCTGATGACCACACAGAAAACAATTGTCAAAAATTAAATCAGTTTTAATTAAAAATTTAATCAAGTGAATTAAACGTTTAATTGATACTTTTGATTTGCACCAGTAAAAAATTTCACTTGATTAAACGTTTAATGCACTTGATTAAATGTTAAATTCATGTGATTACATTTTCAATTAAATCTGATTTTATTTTTGATAAATGCTTTAATTGGTGAACAAATTTTTCTGAGCAGATACTCAAATATGTTCCTTTCGACGGACTTGGATGTCCTCTTAAAAAATTTAATTATTCTCTAATGGAACGCTGCCGGCGACAAGCAATAGAGTCCGACGAAGTGCTATGATTGCCTTAGAAAAGTTTCCGTTAAGGCCGTTATACACTATCCCACAAAGTCTTTAGTAATTTACGAAAATGCAACCCTGTCATGATAAGTTGTTATTGTTTTTTAAAATTGTTCAAAGAAAAATTAGATCAGGGAAGCATTTTTGACAAATACGTAAGACTTTGTGGGATAGTGTGTAACGGCCTTTAAGGGCAATAACACTGAATATACTTTCGAAATTGAAAATTTTTTATCATTTTACTCCTTTAGTACCGGTTCACACACGTCAAGTTTGACTCGTCAAGCCTTGAGTTTTTAAGAGAGAGGGGAAAGGAAGTGGCATTCTCTTTTCCCTTCTCTCCTAAAAGCTCAAGACTTGAGGAGTCAAACTTGACGTGTATGAACTGGCACTTATAGTTCGTTAAACATAAATTTCTGTTGTCAAAACAATGACAATTTTTTGGCCCTGTTCTAATCACAACTCTTTATTCCAAATTAAACAAAAACTGAAACATTTACTTAGTAAATTTAATAATAAATATAAAAAAAATTCAAGAGCATAAAAAATACTTTCCTATACAATAGTAGGTGAATAAAAACTGCCATCCCTTTTCTTATCACAACTCTTATTTTTTACACAATGGCAATTTTATTGCACAATATCAATTATTTAACAATAATATTGCTAATGTTAGAGAAGAGAACCAAATATATACAAAACAAGCACAAAAATACAAACAATTAAGTTAAATGATAAATTTTTTTATTAAAGAAGAGTTTTTATTAATTAAAAGTGTAAATAGAAAATAAAATAAGAAAAATGTTAAATTTATTTAAATCATGAATTTTGAAAATGACTAAAACTTCTTACACTCTTCGTTGCAATTGGCAGATCATTGCCAGACGTTGGAAATTTATTTCTTACTTAGTGCCGGTTCACACACGTCAAGTTTTTATACATGCCATTGCCAGTTCTAAAAACTCAATAAACTTACGATTTTTACTAAAATACACTCACATAATTCGCAATAGCAGCTCCAGTGGCTGTAAATTTTGCATGCGAGTGAAAATTAAGCTTTAAATTTCAACACGATAAGCAATGTTACCCTGTTAAAAATTAAATGCAAATTTACTTAATTATTGTCAAATTGTACAAGAAAAAGTTTTAACTTGTTAATGTATTATAATGATTGATTTTTTGAAACGCGCATTAAAAAAAGTAAGTTTGTTAATTATAGACTATTAAAAATGTGCGTATATATTGAACTCGGTAACTCTATATTGTTTTGTGGTCCTTTCTTTATTTTCGAGAAGTTAACTAATTTTCTCAAGTTGAAGCTTCAACGACATTTTGAATATGAACTCGCAGAGGCATGTGTAAAAACACAAAAGCAAATGGCATAGGATTCGACTATTTCAATTGCATTATTGTCAGAGACCTTTTCCTGTTGGCAGCGCTGCAAATAAATGCGTAACAGGGATGGAAAATGGACTTTAGGTTATTTACCAACTTCAATAACTATACGTAGATTTGAGAATATAACGGTACCAATTTTTTTATTTTCTGGCTCATCTCTTGATATATATATTTAGAAAAAAGGCTTTTTATTAATTATAAAAATTTGTTTTTAAAGATAGCATCCAGGGTATCAAAAAAATAGAATAACTTCACCATAGTTTCCATCCCTGCATGAGTGAAAAGTTAAAACAAAAAAAGGTTAAATTTTGCAAAATCAAAATTAATTTTATTGAAAGTCCATGAAACCTATTAAAAACAACATAAACAAGTATAGATCCTTGCTATTGCTTTGTTCCTTCAATTCTTGCTATGCAATTTTCTGACAATTTTTGTTGGCAGTTAAATTTATTGAAATTTTATGGTTTTCTTACCCCAGGTCTACACCAAACATAAATATCTCAGCAATTTGGCAATAACGTCGGCAGAAAAACCAAGCAATATTTCTTAGTATAAAAGGCAAAAGTTATTTTTATAAATATAAATTCTTTCTTATTCGACTTTATTATTTAAATGTATATATATTAATTTGTTTAAGCTTTAGGTCTTTTTTTATATAAAAATATTAATTTAATTAAATTTATTTTTTTTTTTTTTTTTTTTTTTTTTTTTTTTTTGTTAAATAAAAACTAATATTTTTATATAAAAAGACGTCAAGCTGAAACAAATCAATATAAATTTAAATAATAAAGATCGAATAAAAAACAAATTATTTTAACAAAAATAATTTTTGCAATTTTATTTTAGTGTTAATTTAAAAAAAAATATATATCATTGTTTATTTTTAATTCTTTTAATTTAACTAAATTTTGATACCATTTCACAAACTTAATTTCTTTCCCACACAATTTGCTTCTATTTTTTTTTTTTTTTCTTTTTGCTTCTTTTTTCAATTGACAACCAAATTGACGTTTTATGTTAGCAATAATTATCAACGAAAATTTGCTAACAATTATTACAACATAAATTGCCGGCAATAAATATTTACAAAAAATTGCTGTCTACATTAGATATAACATTTTGGCAGTACATTTTCAGCACATTGCCAAGCTTTACATTATTGTAAGATCTGACCACCGCAAAGTGTTCAGGAGACACAAGAAACTTAATATCTCTTAAACCATTTGACTTTTTGAAATTGTAAGCCTCTGTTTTTGTTAAAATATTTAAAACAAAAAATATTATAATGTAAAAATGCATTTCTTTTCAAACAATACCACAGAGTAGTTCCTGCTTATTCAAATATTATGTAAAACTTTTCTTGTATATCCAACTTACAATTTTTTGCACAAAAATCTTTTTAAAATATGCCTTTTTCCATCAATTCTCCTCTTCATTAACGCTAATCTCTAATTCCCCATTCCGGTTTAAAGCGGTAAAGCGTTAAATGGTTAATCTATATATTTTTTGAACAAAAAAAAAACTCGTGTTAAACCTTTTAATCTTAAGTAATGTATGAACGTTTTACTTTGTTATAAACGTGTAGATTCGAAATACACAACCAGGACATGGACACAAAAAAATACCAGCAAACAACAACTCAAAAAACAGAAACACATACGTTGGCAACAACAATAATAATAATAAAGGAAAAAAACTATAACATTTCATTTTATAAAAATATAAAACAAAAAGCTACAAAAAAACCTGTAAAAGAAATCTCCTGCTCTGCAACACACCACCAGACCCTTTTTGGTTCAAATGTTTGTAAGAGCAAACAACGAACGGTGTTGGATGGATGCAAAACGTTGCTCTTTTCTTTTGTGTTGTCGTCGTCCTAATGGTTGTTGTTCTTCTTGTTGTTGTTGGTGATATAGTTTTTAACCAGCTATAGCAACAATTTTTTTCTTCTGTGAGTACGAGTATAGTTTCAGTACAATATTTCAAGGATAAGTGGCTTTTGCCAGCATTTGTATTATTGTGATATTTTTTCTAGTTTTGTATTTTAAAAAAATGAAAATGAAAATCTTTTTGTGCATTTGATACCATTTTTGCTGCTGTTTAAATACGATGATGATGATGGGTTTATGGATGGATGTTGAATTTCTTGCATTGTTTAGTTGCATGGTTTAGTTTGATTTTTGTGCTGTACAATGGCTGTGTGTACTTGTTTGTTGAATTCTTAATGATGATGATGATGATGATGATTATTCTTTCTAGGATGTTTTTTTGCTTTTACTTTTGTGTAGGTGTTGGTTTGTGTATGTTCTCTTATGGTAATGATAATTTCAAGTATTTTAATGGATTTTTCTAGTTTAACTCAGAGATTAAAGTACATATTGCACAAAATGAACAAATAAAAATATGTATTTTCATTTTATTTTAAATTTAAACCATTTCATTTTCAAACGAAATTAAATTAAAATTTTCCACCCATACAGATTGCGGTGCTCTTGGCCTTTTCTTCGTTTTCATTTAAGCCAAAAATAAAGTGCTTGGATGGAAAATATTCTTGCAAAAAAAATTAAATACACTTTTATTTGGTATTCTGCAAATACAGCTGATGAAATGCTTTTATGTACTTCATATAAATTAAAAGATTTTGTCGGTTTTTTTTTGCATTATGCTTTTTTCTTCAGTTTCATATGAAAGCTATAAATTCAAAATTCATTTGTAGTTTCAAGTGACTGATCATATCAATAGTAAGTTTCGAGTAGTTTCAAGTTAGAGAATTTATAAGAACGTAGTCCAATGTTTTTTAAATTGTATGTTTTTTTAAATTTTTCGGGTATTTTTGCCCAAAAAATACCCTCAATGATTCGGGTAATAATTTTTCAAACTTCCAATATATTTAAATAGTTTTAAACTGTCATCGAAATGCGCGAATTTAGTTTTTCTTTTTACACAACATAGGTATACATTTGACAGTACTGGCAAGACAGTAAGAATATACATATAAGTTGCCAAAAACAAAACAAACTGTCCTTGTGATTTAAGGCCTAACCATAATTTGCATAGCCTTGCTTAACCTACTGTCAAAAATTAACAAAAAGTCTCTCAAATGTATTTAAAAAAACAAAAACAAAATAAAAAAACATTTGATTCCGTACGGAATGTGCGATTAGATTCGCACCTTGCTTAAGCAAATGACAGTTTCATTAAACTAACCAAAAAGTTTCCTTAAGTTCAATATGGTTTGCCTCATATAATTAACATGTATTCGCACATTTGCTTAAGCCAACCTAAGCACATTATGGTTGGGCCTTTAGGCATCCCGACAGTAGATACTGCTCGCCTACACCAGAGATAAATATTGCGGCAAATATTGAAGTAAATATCAAAATTATGTTATAGTTAATGTAGACGGACCTTTTTTGTAGATATTTATTGCCGGCAATTTATGGTGCAATAATTTTTAGTAAATTTTCGTTGACAATTATTGCTTACATAATACGTCCAATTTGGTTGTCAATTGAAAAAAAGAAGCAAAAAGAAAAAAAATAGAAGCAAATTGACCGTTTTTAAGCAAAAATTGCTAAAGTTGTATTCATAAACGAAAAAAAGTCTATTGAACCTTTAATAAACCATTTATAAAGTAAGAAAATTTATTGTTGGATTTGTCCTTCTTTAAACCAAAAATAAAATGACATTTTGATAAGTGTTTGCATTTTATGATATTATTTTTGTAAAATATGTTGAAAAATAATGACAAAAATATTTTATTTATTAATATGGACATGTTAAATATATTTTTCTAATTTTTTTTTTTTTATTTTAGACAACCAATTTAAAGTTATATTGATAATTATTTAAAAAAAATTTATATGATTTAAATGAATATGTTCAGGGGCAAATTCAGATATTCTCTTTAATTATTTATTAAATTATTGCAACTAGTTGTTTTTTTGTTTAAAACAACTAATTATTGTTCAAAAATATTAAAAAAAAAAAAATAAATAAGAAAATCATAATAATAGTGATGTTAATAAAAAGTAAACAAACTTTTAATTCGAATATTTTCTTATCGAATATTTAAAAAAGATTTTATGATAGTTTTCGGCAACATTTTGTTCAGAAACTAAAATAATATGTAGTTTTATTTGATAAGAATAATTTTGTAGGTCTACAATTAAAAAAAAAAATTATAAAAAAAATTTAAATATAGAATATCATGTGAACCGAATAGAAGTTTCATGCATCACTAACAATAAAATGGCAGCAAAATATAAAGAAAGTTGCCATACTTAAACACAAAATCGCTACAAACAGTTAATATTAAAAAAGCTGTTAATGTACGTTTATGAATACAAATTTTTATAAGAGGTTTATAAGACAAAAAGCGTTTAATAGTTATTACTAGGGCAACCAAAAAAAAGCACTAAAAAAACAGTTTTAAGCTCTTAAAAAAAGCGTTAAAAACATGAAAATAAGCTTGTAAAACTAAAAAAAAAGCAATTTAAACTTGCTTATTTTCCACTTAATTCGTTAAATACGTTGTTATAGTAAATTATAAGCTGATGCAATAAATTTTCGAAAAGAAAACTATGTCTGTTTGGAGTCAGCAAGTTCTTGTACATATAAAAAGTTCTTCCTACGTCTACAGATGTTGAGGGAGCATATTTAAAATTGAGTATTTGCTCTGAAGTATATTTTATACGATTGGACTCATAATTCCGCTTGCCTCCCAAAATATCCCCAATATCTTTTAATACCGAAAATCCTTCATTTTTTAATGAAACTGATTTAAATTTTTTATTAACTTTTTTTCTATATCCAGTGGAACACGAGACATTTTTCTTACGGTCCATAACTATGTTCACTTACCCTGCGGCCACACGATCAAGATGTTCTTGATAGTCTTTTACATATACTGCTTGTCAAAATTTACATAAATTGAAAGCTGTGACGTAGGCTGCATTCAATTTGTAAGCAATTTACTTTCAAGATTTCATCAAGAAGAAAACAATTTATAAAGACAAACATGTAATCAGCTGTTAAATTGAAAGTAAAATTGCCAAACAAATGGAGAGGTGAAATTAAAAGCCATCTATCTCATGGTCAATTTAAAAAGTGTGAGTGTGTTAGTAAAAAAGTGAGAGTGTATTGCAAATTGAATGGAATTGAAAGGCAAAACTTGATCGTGTGGCCACTAAAGCTACGGTCACACTTATTAAATATTTGACCAAATAAGCGTAACCCCAACTTTTGTTAATAGTTAGTGAGATTTAAAATGTTCTTAATATTACAAAATAAACTAATTATACTACAAGACATAGCAAAAAACAGTTTTTTGTAAGATGTGGTATTTTAATCAAAATAAATATTGATATTAAGCGAAATGATTTTTTAGTTTGGTTGTTGGTCCCGTTTTTTTCGTCAAATATTTGATAAGTCTGACCATAGCTTAAGTTAGAAGACCAATGAAAGATTTTTTGTTTCCAATTTTGTTACAACTTCGTGTAAAACCCCAAAGTTTGCAGAAATTAACAATATTTGATATACAGAGAAATTCTTAATAGCTAAAACTATATTAAAATAGCCAAAAAATAAGTCGTTACTAAAAACAGAGAGAAGGGGAACTAACAGACGCTACTTTACACAAAAACTATATTTAAAAAGTAATAAGACGTTACAGACTGAGGAATTTGATCGTAAGAATACAGCTATGGAATTTTCGAGAGAAAAGAACTAAAACAAGCAAATAATAAAATAAGTTGATAAAAAGGCTTAATACTAATAACATTAACACATACAAATTATACACAACACTATAAAAGGTACGTTACAGTACCGCTAAGACAGAGTTGCATAAAAATCAAGTAAGAAGGTATAGTCGGTCAAGCCCGACCGTATGCTACCCAACACCACAGTATTTAAAAACAAGTTTCGAGAGTGTATGGCTATATGAATAGAGATCTATCTATGTTTTTAATTTCATTAAAATAGTTACTGATGGGCAGAAATTGACCTTATCTCCTCTCGTGGTCCTATTTTTTTAAAAAATGCATACCTTAGGTGTCCATATAAATATGGATCTATATACATATGTCTTAAATTGCATTTAAATTGGTTTGATAGTAGGCACAAAAACCCTCTTCCGGATAGCAGCTTGTATGGGCCAATTAAAACCCACGTACCAAATTTCATTAAATTATCTTTAAAATTGCGACCTGTACTTTGCGCACGAGGTTAGGTCGACTCGTTTGCATCTCTGAATGAGTTAGGGAAACACAATGCCTTGAATTTGTGTTGGGTTCCCGGCCATGTGGGCAATGAAAGGGCTGATTGCTTGGCAAACAGGGGCGCTCGTCGTCCATTTATAGGTCCTGAGCCTTTCTTCGGCGTCCCTGTGGGTCACATCAGGGGGACGCTACAAAAACGGTCCGAGCGTGAATTTCTTCACGCATGGACGTCCACTACTGGATTGAGACAGTCCAAAAGATTTGTGACGCTGTCCCGGCGCAGGGCAGCAAGGTTTCTGCTGCTTGAAAAAGCGGAACTTAGACTGCTTGTTGGCCTATTCACGGGGCACTGTGGTTTCAGGTACCACCAGTTTAAGTTGGGTAATTCATCTACCACAATGTGCAGATTCTGTGGGATGGATGATGAAACGTCGGAACATCTGCTCTGCTGCTGTCCTGCCTTGGGGATTTATAGACAGAAATTTTTCGGGGGGCAAACAGTGGGCTCGACTGATATCTTTGATCTTCCACCGAGCAGGGTAATGGGCTTTATACGCGGCCTAAACTTGACATGGTGAGACATATGGGCTGCACAAAAGATCCCTTGGGTCGCGGTGCACATGGCCTTCACGTGTATACTACTACTACTACTACTACTACTAGGTCGACTCAGAAAGTGATTCTGAG
This sequence comes from Pollenia griseotomentosa, assembly GCA_963931875.1. Taxonomy (NCBI): domain Eukaryota; kingdom Metazoa; phylum Arthropoda; class Insecta; order Diptera; family Polleniidae; genus Pollenia; species Pollenia griseotomentosa. The sequence continues at coordinate 172,481,686 of OZ007563.1, forward strand.
TTGATCGGTATACTTTAGGACTAATATTTTAAGGTGTTTCTCACATCAGCACAAATGCATAATACCCTCTCCACTCTTGTGGTGTGGCCCACACCGTGTGGGTATAATAATTGTGGGGATGATATTGTGCAAGGGAAGCACAAAATATTACCATAACTTTGAACGATTTTTTTAACCAGAGTTGTTACAGCACAGAAATGGTTGATTTTTTAGTATTTATAAAAAAAAATAATAATAACGATTTTTGCAAAATTTTATTAAATAAGTTTTTTTTCGTATGAAAAAAGATCTTAAAATGGCAAAATAAGCAAAAAAAGCCGATATTGCCAAAATAAGCAAAAATAAGCCCTAACAAATATAGCTCATTTTCTTTGTTTTTTTTTATGATCGGAATTTGTGTTTAATCAAAATCTTTCTATCTTGTAAACCAAAAAATAAGCATTTGCTTTTTTTGGTTGCCCTAGTTATTACATACTACATGCTTAAAATAAGAACTTTTTATGAATATGGCTGTAAAATTTTAAATACTCTGTTTCTTTTACAATTGAATTTAAAAATATATTAATAAGTGGCCCAGTATTCGTGGGAGGAAATATTTTAATTTACAATATTATTGAAAACAAATAAATAAATAAAAGTTGGAAAGAATAATCCTATTAAAAGACTACATTTACGAAAGTTCAGAAAAGTGAGTATCCTCATAATATTTTGCCCTTTGGCGTGGTTCGATTTTGACTATATTTTTATAAAAATAGATGAACTTTATCTAACTGATCAACATTTTCATTGAAAAATTTTGTATTTACATTCTCTAAGGTGTTTTAAACAAGTCCCTGGTGTGAAAATCTCAATTTTATCTATTTTGTTAAAGAAAATTTTTTCAAATTTGAAATTGGAATTAAAAAAATACTCCAAAAATTTTGTCCATTTTTGAATCACCTGAGGAAATTTTACCGCCATCCAAAAACAAAAACCATTTTACATATCTCACAATTTTGACTTTTTTGAATAAAAAACAAGTAAGAAAGTATAGTCGGTCAAGCCCGACCATATGATACCCTACACCACAGTATTTAAAAATACATCATACTTATGTGTCCATATAAATATGGATTTATCTATGTTTATAAACTTCATTAAAATCGGTTTGAAAGTTTGTGAGAGGCAGAAATTGCCCCCTACCTCCCCTTGTTGTCCTATTTTTGAAAACGTGTATAGCTTATGTGTCCATATAGATATGGATCTATCTATGTTTTAAATTTCATTAAAATCGGTTTGATTGTTTATGAGAGGAAGAAATTTCCCCCTATCTTCCCTCGTGGTCCGACGATTTTCAATAGGCTTGGTCCTTGTGCCAATAAGAACCTATGTCCCAAATTTTATCAAATTATCTCCAAAATTGCGACCTGTACTTTGCGCACAAGGTTACATGGACAGCCAGCCAGCCGGACGGACATCGCTAGTACGACTCAGAAAGTGATTCTGTGTCGATCGGTATACTTTAAGGTGTATTTTAAGGCGTTACACACATCAGCACAAATGCATAATACCCTCTCCACTATTGTGGTGTGGGTATAAAAATTGGTATATTAGAGAAATCAATTTCAAAAATCTTTAAGGTGTGTGCTTGAATTTCTCGGTCAAGTAATAATTGGCAAATTAGTGGTAAACGGTTTGGCATAGTCCACTCTCTTCTTTTGATTAATAGTAGATATCCATGGCTTGTGTCTAGCCACACGTGAGTTGTACCCAGCTTCATGTAACGTTCTCCGAACAGTTTTTGGGTGTACATCTTTGCCATGATCTTCTTTTATCTCTGCGGCAACCTGAGAATATGTTGTTTTTGGATCACCTCTTACTTTTCGTACGATTTGAGCACGTTCTTTCTTAGTTAATTTGCGTTGGCAACCACAGCGACTTGCATTTTCAAAGTTTGTTTCGCCTTTGAACCGATTTACAATGGGCCGTATGGTAAAATGACTACGATCTATAATTCTCCGATCTCAGCAAACGATTTGCCTTGGTTATGCAAATGTAAAAATATTTACCGCTCAGATTCAGTCGGTTCACATGGTTTAGGACGCATTTTAAAAAGATAACAAACCAAATTAGTTTTTTTTAAACTTTTTGCAATTTTTCTGTTATTTAATCCAATAAAAGATTAATAACGGAATATAATAGCGTGTGTCAAATGTAAAATTGTTGCCAAATTATTAAAATTTACATAAAGGTGTAGAAGCCTAAAAAAGTGTGCCTATACTTTTGTCCATTGTATTTTAGAACTTTTTGTACTTTTTATCTACCAACGGACTAACTCTTCTTTTTACATGAATGTAACTGCTATAGTCTTAAAATATACAGCAGCCAGCAATAGATTAATAGTAATTTGAATATAAAAAATATTCATTCTGCTTTAAATACAATCTTTTAATGCTACATGGCTGTTGTGCCTATACTTAATTCCATCACTGTACCTGTACAACATAATTGTTATTGCATACAATTTATCCATTTATCCAAAGAAATATATTTATCCATACATCCGTTGCTTGCAAAACAAAAGATATTGTAAATACAAATAAGATACCCGCGCTTCTAGTACGAAATAAAAATGAAACAATATTCCCAAGAATTGCACAGAAATAAATTTATTTATATTTGTTTTTGCTGTTTTCTCATTTTTCTTAACGAATTTATTTCAGTTGAGTTTTTATTTGTTTTATGATCGCCTGGCAAAACTAGAGCATTTAGTCTACCAACAACAAACAAAATCAATCAATCAATCCACTCAGAGTCATTCATAGTCATTTAGTCAGATAGAGATACATACCCAACCCATCATACACTTTGTGCTTTCTTTAATAAAAACACCCACGTTAATTAAAATTTATGCGAGTGAACATGTACATACATACATAGGTATTCCCTGAATGTTGTATATAAATAAATAAAACCAACCTAGAACAACCGCTTTTATGCAATTTTATTTTTGTTCTTATTGGAGATAAAATGCTTCTTGGCATTTTTTATAAAAAATTCGAAGATTTCAAGAAACTTTAATTTTTTGGAAGATTTTGCAATCATGGTAAGTAAAATAATAAGGGAAATCACGATGGGTAGTGCAAAGTGTGCAAATGATGCAAATGCGTGCAAAAATACACACATTTGCACAAAACAACAACAAAATGTACGTATTTGCAATTTGCTCTATTTTACTTCGTTTGCACTAAAAAAACCATGAGCAAAATTAGTAGTGCATATGGGTAATTCCAAAGTGTTGAACGTGACAGTCGTACGCATCAAAAATGCAATAACATTTTAAACAACAAATATTTCTACGTTCTTTCAACCCTTAAATTATAGCACTTAGAAAGCACTATTATCTATGCTAAAGTTTATGGGGGGCGCGATTCTAGGTCAAAGATAATGGCAAAAGAAGTAGCGGTTCGAACGTGAAAAAAATAGAAGTAGTTTTTATGGCCATGTATAAAAAGGCGTAATTCAACGAAACCTGTCGCAATTTTTTAGTCAAACTACTTTCAGAATTTTACGTAGCAATGTAACATTATAATGTCTTTGGTTTGATTCCAAAATCTTCTGTATTTTTCTTTGTTTAAGCCAAATTCTGGTTCGATACGTGACATTTCGAACGTGACATTTTTTCCATAATAACTTAACAAAATAATGATTAAAAAAAATAAAAATTTACCGTTAATCCGAATAACATATTATTCTTCGAACTCATTCTTTTATTACAGACCATGTAAGAAAATTTTTTTGGAATAATTTTTATCAAATATCACCTTTTTTAAGGAAGATAATATTAAAGAAAACATGCAAAAAAACATTCTCACAAATAAGAAATTACGTTTGCACAACTTTCAGTCTGATTGTTTATCTAAGTGAACAAATTTATGGGTAAATTAATAATATTATTAAAATCTAAATATTTCTCAATAACAATATCTTAAAATAATAAGCTCTTAATAACTTTTAAATTTTCGGTCACGGTGGACCTTTTGACGGAAATGCCCATATTTGCTCAGTTGCAAACAAATGTAAACAAAAACGTTTGACATATAAAGCGCCATATTGTTTTTTAAGGAAACTTATAAATTGAGCATTGTCGTGGGTTTTCATATAAAATAGAGAATTAAATTTAAATAATTTAAAAAGAAAAAATTTATTTTATTTTGCTTGTGTATAATTGTAAACAAATGCAGATTTTTTACAGTGCTGCTTGTGTTGCCAGAATAAATTTTTAGAAAAATAGCACGTTTGCACAAAAAATAAAATTGGTGTGCTCACGATCAATCATAATATGCACTCAAATTGCAAATTTGCACAATGACCATCGTGATTACCCTTAATAAAAGAAAAGGCCCAACTGTAATATGCATAGGCTGGCTGAAGCTACTGTCAAAAATTAAAAAGTACGGAAAGTGCGGTCTGTTTCGCACCTTGCTTAATTAAGCAAATGCCAGTTTCATAAAATTAACAAACAAGTTTTCTTAAGTTCAATATGGTTCGACACATATGAATCACATGTATTCGAACAATTGCTTAAGCCAACTTAAACATATTATAGTTGGGCCTTAACATCGCTACGGCAACAAATACAATTACAACAAACAGAAATGGAAATTTGTCTCCGCATACGTCAACAATTATTTTAATCCCCCGTTTCCACATGCAAGTGCAAGTTCGAAAAACTCAATACACTGTTTTCACTAACATTCACACAATTTTTGTACTTTCAGCCAATCGGCGGTTTCCTCGATTTTTCGTTGATAATACGTATACACTACTTGCATGTGGAAACGCCGGGTAAACAAAAATCAAATCTACCACTGAACTTAACCCTAGGTCTACACTAAAGATAACCCTCTAAGCAAGTTGGCAATAACGTCGCACAGTGGGAAATTTTACGAGAAGGCGGTCAAAATTCCATAACTTTTGACTGGATCGGTATTTTTTTATGCGATTTTTTGTGTTGGATAGGTGCGATGTTAGGCTTTCATTTGCGCAATAAAACGTAAAATTCGACTGATAGGAGCAAAAGTTATGGGGAGTTCAAAATGCATTTTCATTTTTTTGTTGAGTTTCGGTGTAAAAGTCGAATATTTCATATATGATTTTTTTTTAATTTATCATTATTTCTCTTGTATTTTACAACTGATACTTATTTTTTATTGTCGAACTTAGATCCTGTCAGAAAATGCCAATATTTGGCCCCTGTAAATTTTTTAGTCGCAATATTCACAGGGGCCAAAGGTTGGCTTTTTTGGGATGAGACGAGTTGTTATAAGGATAAAACTGAAAAGGAATATTTTGAAAAATTCCCAAATAGCATTCTTGGCTATCGATAACATTTTAGGTAATTCAACTTTTATTTTTGGTTTGAGATGTATGTGTATTTTATTTTTATATACCTATATTAATACAAATATATACTTAAATCAAAAACAAATTATAATCTATAAACAATTTTAAATTAAACAATATTAGTAAAAAGTTCTTCTAAATAGCTTTGGGTTTCATTGGCCAGAAGTTGTTTAGCTTCTTCGATTGAGGTTGATTTCCATTTTTGTCGAATACTGGACATATATGGATCTGATGTGCACAACAAAATAGTAATAAGATCTTCGTTAGTACAACATCTGGACATTTTTCTTGTGTTATGCTCGCGGAAGAATCTGTAGTCTTTGTTCTTTTTTTCTTGCGCTTCTTCAGATAGATCTCTAATTGGTAGCATATTGTGTTGAACTATTTGTTCCGCATGGTATAAAATTTTATGAACTGCGGTTGGCATATGTCTCCAAGAGTATTTTTTGTTATAAAGAAATGCTGTTTCATTTGCATACTGGCCAAATTTTTTTGCATTTATCTTTCTGCTACATGATATAACTTGTAAAATGATCTGGAATCGTCTTATTAATTCAAAATGTACTCCTGTGATAGATGCTGCAGTTTCTGGATCGGAAAAGAATCTCCTAGCAGTGTTTCCATCATTTGAATTTCCTTCTCCTTGTTTTGGCTGATCAATTATAAGGCCTAGGTGAAGGGATTTGTCTTGAATTTGTTTTTTGTTTGCTTCCTTTTTTCCACATTTTCTTTGTTTTTTTCTCACTGTTTCCCCTAACGGGCCAAATTCCAAATCATAACCCAATTTAAGAATATGCTCCATAAAACGAATTCTGGTATGAAGAAGGGACATTCCAAATTCGTATGCTTCATTGAAACTATTGTCTTGTGATGGGGGTTGGCTTAATTGACTTGATGTCTTTTGGCATATGGCACAGCTTGACTAAGACTTTGTTTCGGTTAATGGTTGTGCAACTTTTCCATCGATCATTGTAAGGAACATTTGAAAATTAATTTCAATGCATTGGTCATCAAATTTAAATATTGCCGGTTGAAGTTCTTTAATTTGATCTTTTATTTTTCGAACTTCTTCAGTTATGACATCTTTAGTTTCCTTTTTGTAAACAAACTTTATTGGTCTGCAATACTTTGTTGAAGAGGGAATTTCATTTTTCCATACATCCATTTCTGTAACTCTACTGGTTGACGGCTCTAAGCCAATATAAGTTTTTCTTAAACGTAATGGAACTAAAGATACCATGAATAAGTTAGCATCAGATGAATTTTCTGAATTACATTGCTTGTATTGTTTCTGACCAGAGCTTCCATCACATCCCCATTTAGAAAATAAAGTGATGCTGCAATTTTTAAGTTTTTTTAAACAGTCAGCATCAAGTGTATTTAATAATCGTTCTGCAGTGTGTACGAGAAGAGCCTGCAATTTTACTTCTGCTGAACTTGAAGTTACACTAATAGCCGTTTGTGAAGGTAAGCACTCTTTGACAGAAACTAAATCTCGATATGCTGGAAAGATTACACAATTTTTTTCATTGGTTCGCTTTCGCAGTTCTGTATACTGATTTTTTGTGAGTTTTAAATCCAAAAATAGTGCAAATGCTTCTGCGTGCTAGTTTTTTTACAATTTACCTGCTCTTCCATTTTTTTAAATTAAGTTGCAATTTTCAGGTAATTAAACTATGTAGTTTATGTTGCGGCTATTTACTAATGTTTAACCTTTTACCTTACTCAGAAATCTAACGTGTTAGTCTATTTATGTCGCCTATTCGTTTTGCAGCATCCGTTCACCCACAATAAGTTCATAACAATGGCAATACCTTTACCGTCTCCAAATTAATTGATAACCTGACGTGCAAGATAATTTATGTGGCCTGAACTGCTTTATTTGTCGAAAATTCTTTAAGATTCACCTTCTTTAATTTCAGTAATGTTTCCTTGCAGGACTTATTTTTTGAACCGAATATCTTACCTTGGGTCACAGAAATTGTTGTAGTTCGCAAGGCCGTATCCAGATGTGTGTACAATGGGGTATAGAAATGTAGGTTAGATTCTGGACTACAAGAGAGTATAGATTTTTTTTTGACGCATTTTGACGCTCAGGACTTATGCTCTATAAAGTAGGAAATTTCCGGGAAATTTTGACATAAAAAAAAAAAAAATAAATTAAATAGTTCTAGAGGTCGCAGAGTTTAATGCTTTAAACCACGTATAGCTAATAAAATAAACTAATACACAAAACTTATTCTGTCAAAAAATCTTAAAAAACAAAAAAGTTATGAGCATTTCAACTTCAAAAATTGACTCAGAAATTCAAAACTATAACCAAATATTGAGAAAGTCCATTTCGGACCACCCTGTTCTCAATGATATAGTTGAAATAGGGTTGAAATTTTTTGGCTCCCGAGGTTCACTAGTATTTACTTTCACATGAATAAAAAAATTTTAAAATCGGAGAACATAAAAAAAAATAATTTTGGCCGCCTTCTCAAAATATGAACCAGTGTGCGTCGGCAGAATAACAGAGCAATATTTCGTATTGCTCTGCTTATGTTAAAGGCATGGGAAAATGAATTTATGTTAACTCATAATTAAAGAAACCAACGAAGAAGGTGCAGTGTAAAAATTACGCCATCTTGCAAAAATTATATTTATTAATATAAATTCTTTCTTATTCGGCTTTGTTTTTTTAATGTAAAGGGTGTTTTTTTAAGCTAGATAGAACTTTAAATTGTAAAAAGTAACACAAAAAATTAAATTTTGATGAAATATTTTTTTTTATCGTTTCAGTATACTCTGACAAATCATCGTGAATAGACTCACGCTTGAACAACGCTACGAAATTATCCAAATTTACTTTGAAAATCAGTCGTCGATTCGCGAAACTTATAGACGACAATTTATCGCAAAATTGTGTTCAGCGATGAGGCGCATTTTTGGCTTAACGGGTTTGTTAATAAGCAAAATTGCCGCATATGGAGCGAGACCAATCCACAAGAGACCCTACAGACTCCATTACATCCAGAAAAATGCACCGTTTGGTGCGGTTTTCACGCTGGTGGCATCATCGGACCTTATTTCTTCAAAAATGAGGCCGGAGCTCGCGTTACGGTCAATGGAGATCGTTACCGCACCATGATCAATGATTTTTTGTTTGAAAATATGGATGACATTGATCCGGAGGAGATGTGGTTTCAACAGGATGGCGCTACGTGCCATACGGCGAACGCAACCATCGACTTATTGAAATCAAAATTTGGCGATAAGTTGATTTCGAGAAATGGACCTGTCAATTGGCCTCCAAGGTTGTGCGATTTGACACCTCTCGATTATTTCCTGTGGGGCTACGTGAAGTCACTGGTTTATGCTGATAAACCAGCAACAATTGACGCCTTGGAGGCCATCATTGTTCGTGTTATTCGTGACATACGGCCAGCAGTGCTCGAAAAAATGGCCCAAAATTGGACGACCAGAATGCGCTTCGTCAAGAACAGCCGCGGTGCCCATATGCCCGAAATCATTTTCAAATGTTAATGTCACGTATTGATCTTTCGAATAAAAAAAAATTTTGATTACAATTTAATTTTTTGTGTTATTTTTTACAATTTCAAGTTCTATCGGGCTTAAAAAAACACCCTTTATATATTAAAATAATTTTTTTTGTTAATATAAAATTTATAAATTTTATATAAAAAAGAACTCAAGCTTAAGCAAATTAATATAAATTTAAATAATTGAATAAGAAAAAAATCATATCATCTGGTATAGACGGGCAGTAATGAAATAAATAAATTTTTAAACAATTTATTTTTGTAAACATAAACAAAACGTTGACATAAGATTAGACAAACAATAGAGGAGCAAAAAATAGTCATCTGGCGTAGTAATGCCACTTGTTTTATTCGTCATGATTGGAATCTCTTAATAAAAATGTTATAAGTCGGTTTATTTGTGTTAAGTTTATAACTTTTTTTTATATATACTAACTACGATTTTTAAAAACAAAGCGTGGGTGACTTTTTATAAACCACTGAATTAGCGGATTTTGCTTTTGATTTTCGTCATTTCTTGTGCGATAATCTTCTCCCATATTCGTAAAAACCTTTTATAAATCAAAATTTGTTTATGAATATGGGGGTTAAACAAGTACCTGAAGTTTTGTGTAACGAATCTCGCTATAAAGATACTTTATAGCGAACAAACCAACCAAAATCTTACAAAATTTGTTTAAAACTAAAAACCCTGAAGAAATTATCCATTGAGATAAAGAAATATTGAATTAATAATAAATATTTTTGTATAAAAGTGACCTTTAACTTGAAGATTTATTGTGAAAAATAATATTAAAAAGGTAGAAGAAATGAAACTAAATAATTTTTTTATTTTAAAAAATATTTTAAAAATGTTTATGCTGAAAAATTTTGAAGTCGGAGTCGCGAGTTTTTGTGGGTACTTCGACTCCGGTACAAAAACCCCAACTGCGACTCCGCAGCCCTGACAAAAAGCAAACAAATTTATTTTTAGTAACTAAATAATTTTTTTATTTTACGACTCCACAGCCCTGATAAAAAGAAAATATTTTTTTTTAGTAACGTTTAATGCATTGATAAACTTTTTATAAGATCTCATGAACTCTTATTTTTTCAAATAAATTAAATTATATTTTATGTTACATTTTACTTCGTTTTATATTAAACAGATAATCCCGGGAAATTAAGAAATAAATCGCGGTTTCCCTGGAAATGAAAAAGTCCGGGAAAAGAAAAACTCTATGTGCAAGTTAAAAGCAAAGCGGAAGGCAAACTAACCCGATATCACGTGTTGGTTCGAAAAAGTGAAAAAGAATTTGAGTTAATACTCTCTTTGTGGTCAAGTGCGATATCCGTTGAGTGCGATTTCTAGTCTCAGGAAACTAAATTGGACCAAATTTTACTAGAACATCATTTTTGTTTTAGTTTTAGAAGTATTTAAGTGTGGGCTCTTTAAGGGTTCTTGGTAGAACATGGACCAAAGTTACATAGTGTTATTTCTAGATATACAAAACTAAACTAGTTAATTTTTGTTTCAAATTTGAATTTAACAAATAATTTCATTACTAGTGTGCTTATTAATTATTTTTTATTTATTTTTAATTACCTGAGGGAATAGATTTAAGTATATGTAGTTTTTATGTTAAGTCAATTAACACGTTGTTTGAAATCGGATTTTTAATCCAAAAGTTTCCAATTTGTACAAATTTTATTAATTAATATAATCATTTTGGTGATAGGTGCAAGCAAAATCAACAAATTGTTTGCTTGAATCTACGAATTTGGTGATTAAAATCAGTTTTTTAATATTTTCTGTTTTTTTTAACCTAAAAAAAGATTATAAGTATTACCGGCAGACTAAAAAAGTTTGAAAAAAACCCTAATTTCGTTTTTACTTCTATTCACCAAAATTTTATTCATATTTATTTTAAAGATCCTTTATTATAATTGTTTAAAATATTAGATTCATAACAATTTTTATTGCATGGCATTCAGGGCTGGGCAGTATTTGAAATACGTATTTAAAATACAAATACGTATTTTGTATTTGTATTTTAAATACATGACGCGCAAGTATTTTGTATTTTGTATTTAAAATACATATCCAGCAAGTATTTTGTATTTTGTATTTTAAATACATACAATAAATATAAGTAGTTTGTATTTTGTATTTTAAATACATAAAAAAATGGAAGTATTTTGTATTTTAAAAACATAGTTTACAAAATATATTCTGTCAGTTTATTGATGGTTGATTGCATTTTAATCTACCAAAATATAAAAAAATATGATGTCACTTTTCATCTTTCGTGAAAAAAGTTTCCGCACCGAAAGCGTTGAAGTTTTGTTTTTATTTTTTATTTTCATCATTAAATCAGTGGCTCTTGTCTTAAATAAGTTCGTTTTTGTTTAAATTCATATATAATCTTCAACATTAAACCATTTTTCATAAGTCTAATGCAAAATCAAAAGGGTTTCAATTTCCAAAAATAGAATTTACACATAATATGGAGTTTTAGGAATCGCTTACGGTGCGGAAACTTTTTACACCGAATCAGCTTAAAAAGCAGTTTTTTATTATCAGAACAAAATTCCCCACATGGCGCTGGAGTGGTATTTTGCACTCAAAAAAAGTTATAACCTTAATGTACATGACGTGGAAGTATTTTGTATTTTGTATTTGAAATACGTACAATAAATGGAATTATTTTGTATTTTAAATACATACAGGATGTGTAAGTATTTTGTATTTTAAATACATACAGGATAACCTGAAAGTATTTTGTATTTTAAATACATGACCAGCAAGTATTTTGTATTTTGTATTTTAAATACCGCAAGCCATTTTTTTTTGCCCAACACTGATGGCATTGAAAAGTATCATATTTTTTTTATTCCAATTTTTTTTTAACATACATAAATACATACATACCTACTTTGGTACTTACAAATATTCCAATTCTAGTAAAAACAAGTAAGAGTGCTATATTCGGCTATGCCAAATCTTATATACCCTTCACCATGGTTTGTAAAGAACATATGTTAATATATACATATATATATAAATCTAAATATATGTATATATACATGTATATTGTATACATCGCTTAATTTTATTTAATTATTTGCACTAGATTGCGTGCTACTAAATATATTAAAAGTTTAATTAATATATAGTAAGTTTAGTTTTGATCGAATTTCAGTATTTGGTCATAACTCGTCCATTTTGTAACAGATTTGACAGATTTTTATACCGACATCTTTAAGAATAAATTTACTTTTTACTTTGGTGATAAAACTTGGAGTCTGGTACATCTATGGATCCCGAAAATAGGTATTTAAAAAAAATTATATATTTGACATTACTTTTTTACCGAGTTTTTCAGCAAATATGTTTTACTTAAGATTTCCGATTTGACAGATTTATATACCGACGTGTTTAAGAAGAAATTTACCATTTACTTGGGCTATAAAACTTGGACTCGGGAAGATCCATGGTTACCGTAAATGGGTATTTTTGAAAAAAATTTATATTTTAGTCATAACTTTTTTGTATCTGAACCGATTTTTCCGAGTTTTTCAAATATGTTTTACTTAAGATTTCCGATATTTTGATATCTAAGACGTATGAATGAATAGGTCATCTTACAACCGATTTGACAGATTTATATACCGACGTGTTTAAGAAGAAATTTACCATTTACTTGGGCTATAAAACTTGGACTCGGGAAGATCCATGGTTACCGTAAATGGGTATTTTTGAAAAAAATTTATATTTTAGTCATAACTTTTTTGTATCTGAACCGATTTTTCCGAGTTTTTCAGAAAATATGTTCTACTAAAAATTCCCGATGTTTTGATGTATAAGTCGTATGACAGCCCTAAAATTTAGGTTCTTATAAAAATTTTGATGTTTTTAGCCTATTTAGGAGCATTTTACTCATAACTTGCTCATTTTTTAACCGATTTGACAGATTTACATACCGACGTGTTTAACTAAGTTGCCAGTTAGTTGGGTTATAAAACTTAGTTTCGGGAAGATCTATGGTTCCCGAAAGTGGGTATTTAAAAAAAAATTTACTTTGGTCATAACTTTTTTGTACCTGAACCAATATCTACTAAAGATTTCCGATATATAAGGCGTAACCATAGGTCATATGACAGTCCAAAAATTCAGGTTTTTATACAATTTTTGATATTTTTTGTACGGGAGATACCACGCCCACTTCTCCAATCCCGCCCACAGAAAAATAAAAATACAACAACAACAAGGGATTTTTAGAAAAAAATAGAGGTAGTCGTGGTTTTTTGCTCATACCTCCGTCATTTTTGGACCGATTTGAATTTCAATAGCAAACATCAACGGAGTATATGTGACATAAATATAAAAACCTAGTCCCCATCATTAGTGGGGTCTTCGGAAAACCGAACATGCACACGGACAGACGGACAACCGGATTTGAACTTCGCTTTTCATAAGCACCCAGAATACATGTTATAAAGTAGGATTAATATTGTGGAACTTACAAACGGAATGACAAAGTTATATATCCCCTCTTACCTTCGGTGAAGGGTTTGATTTTATTCAATTTTTTTTTAATTCTAGAAAAAGTTTTAATCGCTATATTCACATCACTAAATGTTTTGTTTCAAAGTTTTAGTTTAAACTTGTTAAATCAAACATGTTTTACAACAGTAGAAGCAGGTTTATGTTTGTTTACAACGTATACACAAGTACACTTTGTTTGTGTGTTTACCCGAAGTTTGACTCAAACAAGTTGGAAGTACCATTTTTTATATTCCTCTTTCTCTTTTATACAAATTTTGAAATTAGGTCGTCCTACTACTGTAATTTCTGTTTACCTATTACTGCATCTAGGGCAAGTTCCTAGAATGGTCGGCCGGTTTAACTGCAAAATTTAAGAAATACAAAAAAACAAAAACAACAACTACTTAAGTACTAAGGGGAAAAAATCATCCACCACAAACAACAATATTTATTTATATTTATATTTATTTTCTTGCTCACTTGCCTTTTCTTTTTGTTGGTAGGAAGTTTTTTCTTTAGTGTTTTTTGTTGTTGTGTGTTTAAGCACTTTTTTGTTGTTTTGGGCTTAGTTTCGTCAACAACAAGTATAAATGAAAACTTTCTTAGGGTATGAATGTGTGTTTATGTTTTTAAAAGTGCTTTTTTTGCATTTGCCTTTAATAGATTTGTTGTTGTTTAGTTTTAATATTTTCTTATTTGTTAGTCGAGTCTTTGGTTCTTTGCTGATATTTCTGTACTCCTAATGAATAGATCTCGTTTGTGAACACTGCAAACAAAAACAACAAAAGGCACAAAAAAAGCTTTTGCGTCGTGTCGTCTCTTTTTTGGCAGAATTTTTTTCTTCTTTAATTTGCAAAACGTTTTTATGTATAATGTTCATTACCCTACCCTACGGCACTAGTTGTGATGGGAGTATACTAATTTTATCATTCCGTGTGAAACTCTTTTAATATTCATCTCAGTACCCCCTAAAGTATATATACTCTGGGACCTTGAGTAATTCGATTTAGCTATGTCCGTATGTCTGTCCGTTTATCCGTCTGTAGAAATCTAGCTAACTTTCGAACGTTTTAATAAAAAAGAACAATTTTGGTAGGCTAAGGAGTTATGAATCATAAACAAAAAATATAATTTGGTTTCAAAAACTAACATAAATGGTGGCAAAATGCACAGACTAATTAATATAGCATTTTGGTCAAAATTGTTTTATATGACTAGAAATCATACTACTAAATTTCGTGAACCTATAAGTATATAATTGACAATGGACCCCATAGAAAGCCTACCCCCGGAAAAAACTTTATTGCGTTTCAAAATAATGCTATTGTGATAAATTTCAGTCAGTCACATATTAATAAATAACTGCATAATTTACCATAGGTCCCATATAAATCCACTCTCGAAAAACATTTTAGTACGTCTAAAACCGTAACGAATATTGCAATTGTAGTAAAATTTGGTCTGTCATAGTTTTAAAAGACAAGAAATCAAACTGTCAAATTTCATGATAATTCGGTGCATAATTAAAGATAGTGGTTCGATATGGGAAATCATTTAAATATGCCTAAAGCCAGAAATAACACCATGAAATTTTTTTAGTTTTTATAAATAAATTCAGGTATGTGATGAAAATCGTTCGATTTAAAACCATCGTTTTTAAAAGGTTGATCCATATACATATAAAATAAAATTTAAAAGTATACAGAAAATAAGAGAAAAATGCATTATAAATCCTGAATACGACATTACCGGTTTTCCTGAAATATTCTAAGTGTCGGTGAAGGGTATCAAAGGTTCGACACAGCCATAGATATCACTCTTATTTGTTTAAAACATTTTTTATTCGTTTTTGGAATGAGGGGAATAAACGATTTAAGGTGGCCATAATAATACCTTTTTGAATCACATAATTTTCAAGTTGTTAAATTATGTATTAAACTTTTGTAGTAGTCAATCAGTCCATTTTTTATCACAGGTCCCACATAAAACGGCCGTTCGAGAACCAATTTAAGAAGAATTAAATTCTAAAAAATGTGTATTAAATTGTGGACCATTTTTGTTTTTGAATTAGAAATCATAGAATCATACTAGAGTTTTGTGATGAACAATTCTTAATTTCCAATAGGTCCAATATAAAATCCCCTCCTAAAAATCACTTAGATATGCCTAATAATATATTTCTGAAACAAATCATAGTATTTTATTTAAATTAGGCAATGAATTAAAATAATGAACAGTACAGTAGTATACAGATTGACTTATGTATATTATATAGATCCCATATAAAGCCCACTCCTGAAATATTTGAACTCTTGATGGAGGGTATCAAAGATGCGTCACATCTAGCTTTACCGGTGTAAAATGTTTTATACCGACATAGCAAATAGTTTATTTAAAATTCATATCGAAATCCATTTCGGTTTCCAACCTGGATAAAAATAAAAATATACATATTATTTATATGTATACATATATAGATTTTCTAAAAATTAACTTACACATTTGCTAGCATGGCAGCTCTAATCCATTAACATCATAATTATTTGGGGTGTGAGTTTTGAGGCCGACCGAAAAACGCTTACCGTCTGTTTGTGTGTTGGTTACCAATGAAATATCCGCGAGCACACGTTTTGAAGTATATATATATAGAAAGAGTAAGTAAGTAAAATCAAAAACCACACTTATTTTTAACGCGTGTTTTTTTCAGGTGACTGTCGACTGGCTACGTTGTTTGTTGCGGCTGGCTGGCTGACTAGCTGGTTACACGTACGGTAAGTTTTTTGGTTTCGCGCGTAAAATCCACCCGAAGTTGACAGGCGAACAGAAGTTTCAGGGAGTGTAAGTAATAAAAATTAATTCCCGCCAGGTTATTCGATTGGCTGCCGCATAATAATAATAATGTTAAATCATGATGTTGAGTGGTTGATGTTTTTTTTTTCTTCTACATTCTGAAACAAAAACACAATAAAAAGAAAATTAAAGGGAGAGAGACAAACAAAGAGGAGTAAGTTAAAAGCAAACGTAACACACAAACGTATGAGTGACGGTTAAAGTGTACGGCAAACAGCTGTGTTGAAAACAAAATCTATAAGCAGACAAAAAGACACCCTGACAGCAAGCAACACGTTTGATTTCAATTTTACAAACACACACTATCTTGAATTGTGTGTGTTTGATTGTTGGCCAGCAACATATTTTTGTTGGTTGTTACGTTCGAGTGATTGTTTTTTTCGTTGCTCTTTTAAAAAAAATGTCATATGGCTGCTAATAAAAAAACTCATTGTTGTTGTTGTCGTCGTCTTCTTTTCACTAGCAAACAAAATGTGAAAACATCGCGTCATGTGAGTCACTAAATTATTAGGCAATCATAATTAGCAATAAACTTTCGAAAACACAAAATTTTTAACTCAAAACTAATTAAGCATATGAAATCTCTAAAGAAGGAAAGAGACAGCAATAATAGTTTAAAAGTTAATATCGTCTGATATTTAAATTGCATGCGATTTCTTTTCTCAGCATGCAAAAACATCACACACACACAATGCAGACGAACAGACGGACGGTGTAACAATTTTGTTTGTTTGTGGTTGTTGTTTGTTCATCATCAGGCGACTGAACGACCTCATGTGTTTGTTGTTGGGCTACCGCAACGCAACACGCCATGTGTAGTGTCGAAATCGCGTCATGTGAGTCACTAACAGACCAGGCGAACAGAACTTTAAGAATGAGTTTGTGGGAGACATTTTGTTTACTTTAGTGACATTATTTTTTTGTGAAATTTTACTTTTTATACAAATGGTACAGTGGGTTGAAAGCGAAACAATTTACAGTGGGTGAGATTAATGAAAATAAAACTTATTGTTACATATATATTAATTATTCTTCATCGTAGACTGTAAATAGAATATGTATGAATATAATAGACTAAAATTTATTTGTATTATATTTAAACATAAGTTATATTTACGGTGACATTTTTGAAAATAAAACACTAGAACAGTAGTTTAAATAGTAGTTAAGGAATTCACTAGCCTACTAGATGTTTGCTTTCAATAGCCCACTTGTTTGCCTTTAGTCTAAGGGCACAATATTTATTTAAATGTGAAGCACTCAAACAGATAAGGAGAGAGTTAACCATATACAAAAATAAGAGTGAATGAATTAAATATAGAACTTGAAGATATCAACGTGGTAGCTGCTGCGTATGTGTTTACCGTAAATGAAAAGATGTAGCAAAGATGCATTCTAAAAGAAAAAAGGCCTGGCCTCCCAGCCGCATTCCAGCTTTATTTCTCATTTACACGGCGTGTTATTGGAGACCAAGGCCATGCATTGTCGCATCTACTTTGAAGACTTCAAGAAGGTATTCTCCAAATAATTAAGAATTAAGGTTAGTCTCAGTATAATTCTTTGAAGTTCGGCAAAAAGGTCCTAAGTGAAATAAAAATCATTTTGAGTGTTTCATTGGATTTAACTCAATTTTTCAACTCTTTCGTTTGAAATCAGTTACTTGGTCTAGGCTGCTTCGAATCGTAATTATTTGCCCTTTATAAAATAAAGGATTAAATAATTTTTGTTCTAATACTATGAAAAGCTATAGTTTCCGACTTAAGACCTTTTTGCCGAACTACGAAAATATAAAATTTTTGGATGAATCAAAAAAAAAAAATTCAATAATATTTGTGTAAAAATATAAATTCATGTTTTTTTTTATTAAATTTAATACAGAACATTTCAAAATTTTGTAAATAATGTTGTCACATATCGATTCTTCTACTTTAACAAGGCGAATTAACTACAGGTGGTATCGAAACGCCTTCTGATTTTGACAGTTCGAGCCTATTTGTCTTGATTTGTCTGTTATAAGTCAGGTGAGTATGTGTCAAAAAAAAAAAATATAGTAAAGAAATTGGAACTAGATATTTGAAATTTTTTACTAGGTGGCAAAAAATTTATAAAATTTAAAAATCCTGTTTGGAACTTTCTTAAAAGTCGAAGATCTTAAAATTTTTTTATACTTTTTATTTCGTTAGTGTCAAAAACAGTGTTATTGAGCCTGCAGACTATTTATTAACTGGACAAAGTGTGAACTTTAGACTGGAATATGGTCATATATTGAAGACTATAAACTTAACTAGATTGTCGGTTCTACTAGACTATTCTACATGTTCTACACTTTAAATTGGTCTACATACATATATGCTAATATGAATAATTAATTCTTATTATTTTAAATATTAAAGAACCTAAAATAAAGCATTGGCGTTCACAAGAAGGCGAAACAGTAATACGAACTAACAGTGGTGCAGCATTTGTTTGCCTTTTATTTTCTTCCTAACCTACTAAAAATGTTGTCTGCTTTTATTTTAAATTCTGTTCAACCCTTAAACAAAAAAGGGAAGCTGTTTTTATAGTAAAATCTATCTATACTTGAAATATAAATTTTCTTTTTACAAAAACTTTACGACAAAATTTTGAAAATAGACATTTTTTTACGTTAGGAGCGCATCTTTTGCCACAAATGTTTAGAAATTTGAAAAATTTTCGCCCACCCTCAATAGACACCAATAAACGAACAAACAACTAAAATTCTATGGCAAAAATATTTGAAAAATCTTTAGAATTTCTTTTTTAATTCACAAATCAACAACAACGCCAGTCAGATATTACGCCCCGCCATTAAAATAAAAAGCTAAAAAGGGAACTTTTTTCTATTTAGATTTTGGCAATGCGCAGAATCCACATTTGGCCACTAGGGCAATTGATGTACTTTCCCAGGCAGCTAGAGGGGAGTGTACCCAGGCGACAAATTATTGTTTTATACACATATGATTTTGAGTATTTATTTATTCCTGGTTATTTGCAAACACAACATACGGCTACTTTTTCGCATTGACAAATGCGACATCGAAGAAATAAAAGTGGTCCCACCAATTTATACCGGCAACACCACACAATACCGGTTCTTTTGTTGTTGTTGTTCGATAACTTTCATTTTCTTGTTCCTACCAACTGCTGGCCGTTAATTAGGTGCTCAGAAATCGGTAGCAAGTCCCACACAGCAGCAGCTGGTATAATTTTAAAAAACACTTGTTATAAGAGAAAAAACGTGACAGACAGTATGACTTGCATACAGTTGCTTTTCATACTTAAACAGTGTCTCTTTCTTACATACTGTCATATACAACAAACACAGTGCACAACACAAGTGCCACCAGCTGTATGAACGTGTACTTTTTTAAAACTTGTATGGGTTCCCGTAAGTACACTAGAGAAAAAACACGTATGGTACCGAAGATGACAACGGTACAAGAAAAAAAGTTTGGTTTCAAGTGCAAGTGTTCTTTTTTCGTACTAATCACAGGGTTCAAGTTTAGTAAGCAAGTAGATTCTTTAAAATTTTAACCAAAAAAGTATTTGAAAAACAAACAAACAAATAAACAAACAGTACCATAAGCAAAACACAATACAATATGTGTACTCTTTTTGGGGGTTTTTCTTTAACTGACTCTATATCTATTCTATCTATTTTATAAATAAATCTATCTGGCTTTTCATATTTAAAATACTCTATCTAACTGGGTCGGTCTGTCGTTCGTTTTTTATTTTGCTTTTTTGTCTGTCTGTCTGTCTTCTTTTCTTGTCTGTAAAATGGCAATGTCCTTGTATAAAAAACGGTTTTTAGTCATGGGCTTTCATAATTCCAAGAAGGTTGAAATTTTAATTTTGCATATATAAGTAATTTTATAAGCTTTTTTAATGCTTTGCAAGCACTGTTAGTATTAATCGCAGTACGTAGTGTGAAAGAAAGAAGCGACAGTAGAAATTTATTTTTAATAAAAATTGAATCAATAATACTCGTACAGTGGGGGCAAGTGTATGAAAACAATGTAAAAAAAATATTATTTTATTTTGTTAATAAAATATCACTGAATTGTTTTGAGAAAAAAATTATATTGGTATGGTTTTTATATTTATTGGATCAACACTACACGTACAGTGGGGTAAGTATATGAAAACAATGTAAAATAAATATTATTTTATTTTGTTGTTTATATTGGTATCGTTTTTATATCTATTGAATCAATACTATACGTACAGTAAGTATATAAAATAAATATTATTTTATTTTGTTTGGGAATTTTTAGAAACTAAATAAAAATATATCTTCAAATTGTTAAAAAAAAATTTATAATTGGTATAGTTCTTATGATTATTAACCTTTGTAACAACTACACCCTTGTGAGGTCTCACAGACCAAAAGTTAAAAAGCAAGTTTCATAGTTTTTCTAACAAAAAGTTGCATACTGTAAAAAAAAAATATTAAAATATTTCATCTCTGATAGCAAGACAAAAACTCCGCAGCTAAGAGTTGCATGGCCTATTCTATCAGTCCAATTTTTTACTACTTTTTCCAATAAATCTGGCCGTTTGGCGACAATGGTGGCTTTATTATTGGTTTCTAATGCTTCAAGAGTAAAAAAAAAATAAGCCAGGGGCATTAAATCGCACAAACGATAGGCCGAGTGAACAGGACCACTTTTAGAAATAAAGTTGTCACCAAATTGATTTTGCAATAAATCGATTGTTGAACGCGCTTTGTTGGAACCAAACCTTGTTGATGTTTAGCTGATTAAGTTTTGAAAACATAAATTCAGTCTGCATGGCTTGATAGAGTTCGCCATTCATCGCAAAGACAGCTCCTTGCTCATTTTGAACCGCACCAAACGGTCAAATTTAATGGATGTAATGGTGATTCATTAACGGCTTGAGGATTGTCTTCGCTCCTACTACGTCACTTTTGCTTACTGACGTAGCCATTTAACAGAAATGAGTTTCATAAAATGAACGAAGTGCTCTATAAGCTTTGCAACAGATTTATTTATTTATTTATTATTATTTATTATTTTTTTTTTTTTCAAAGTAAATTTCCACAATTTGGAAGTGTTGTTTTAGCGTTAAACGATTCATGATGACTTGCCAATCCTTACTGAACAGAAATGTCAACACTTTAATTTACTACGCTGTTAAAAAAAGTCACACAAAACCTGTAGTAAACACCTGTGCTGAATTTACCAGAATAAAACAGCTAATCGTTTTCACTGACAAAAACAAACAAAAATCATCAGATTTATTAGCTTACATAGATACGAAAAAGACATTTACGACTTGTAATATAAAATCGTATAAAATATAGCAGAATATAAACTTCATGCAAAGAGTTAAAACCATTATTTTACGGCCTCTTTACGTAGAAACACGTCGTACAATTGAGTTGAATAAACCAGCTGACCGTTCGCTGCACGGGCTATAAATTTTCAACCAACTTTTTATCAACCTTATTAAAAAATTATTTTTATAGAGTCAATCTCATTTTCAATCTCATTTTCTAGCTCTATTGGCAAAAAATGAAGGAAGACGAGAAGCAAGAAAAGAAAAATTAAAAAAATCAAAGAAAACGATTTAGAATTTTCTAAGCAAATCAATAACGAAGTGGTCTAAATTGGTTAAAGAATTTCTACTTTTTCACACTCATTGTTTACTTCGCACGATATTGCTTACAAAACGTCAGAATGATAAAAAACGAAAGCAAAATTGCCATCACAAGTACCAAATTTGATAGCTAAGATGATTTTCAGTTAAATGTAAATCAAATTTTCATTGGTTCTAAAATTAGATAAAAACTAACCAACAAGAAGTTGCAACGTGAATGGGCCGCCGTATGTTTAAAATTGTATCTGTATATTTTTTTCACATGTACGTAGTTAAAACAACTTTAAAGACAAATCAAATAAGCAATTTAATGAAATAATAGTTTAGAAAGTATGTCAACATTTTGAATGAACTAAGAAGTAAATTAATATAAAAATTACTGTTACCCCTTTAAATTTTTCTTTTTACTTTTTTAAATAAATGTTTTTTTTTAAATGTCTTAAAATCATACAACCATCTGAAAGTTGTATAAAAAATAATTTTCTTTATATCTGTGGCATTTTGGCAAAACATCTTAGTCGAGGTAAGATAGCAAAAAACTTTTTATAAAAAACTCGGTGATAAAATCATTCTCATCAAATAAAAAAATAAACCAAAATTAAAGAAAAATTTCGTTTATAATACAAAATTTTAAAAACGTAAACAAAAATGTCTTTTGAATGAAAATTCTTATGATTAACAACATTTTTTTCAACTTTTTAAATATGACATGTTGATGATGTGTTGTCAAAATGCCCCAGATACTGTGAGCGTCAAAATAAAGTGTACAGCTTGTTTAAATATAAAAAGTTAAATTTCTACTTTGCCAAATTTGATCAGAGTTCAAAAATTGACAAAAGCAAGTTGGACAGAAAAAACGTGATAAAAGGTAGAAGTAAGAAATTCAACGGAAAAAATACAGTATCTATAGTGAAGCGTGACAGGGTTGGCTTTTGTAATACGTCCTAAAACAGATGGATCAGCCCAATAGTCGCTCGATATCAATTCAACTAAACATCTGGGAACATTTGGACAGACAAATTAAAAAAACATAAGCGGCAAGCACTCTCTGAAGAAAATTCTGCAGGGAACTGCGCTAATTTTAAAATTGGTGGAATCGATGCCAAAGAAACTAGAAGCCGTCCTAAAAGCAAAAAGAAATCAAACAAAGCCACTTCACTTTTTAAGTATTTTAAAACTGTAAACTTTTTTTGATGCGTTAAAAACGGAGTAAATTTGTTTTTTTGTTGTTTTTGAAGTACAGTAATTTTGACTTAGCTGCACAATCTCCTTTGCACGATTTTTTGTGCAGGTAAATAAAAAATGCAGCTATCTTAAATGCATTTACCTGCCTTAATGTGCAGGTACACGATTGTGGTTACCTGCACAAAAGTGCAGCTAAAGTAAAGTGTTTGATTTAAAAGCGGAATAAAAATATTTTATTAAAAATTAAAAAATAGTTTAGGTTTTTTAAAACAAAATAAAAATCAGTTACGTCCATCGTACAATCTTTCTTGCCGCAAAATAATTTTTTTACGTTTGTGGATCATAAACACATTAAGAAGACGGAAACAATTAACCGAAACATTTGCTTTTGTTTTTCGCAATGCGGTCTTATTTTGCGAAATAATTAAGCGGGTGAAGCAATTCAACGGTACTTAACTTAACGGGTATTTTTACATTGACAGTTATACTGAATGATTTCGTTCCATGGTTTTTAGTGCAATAAAACGGGAAATTCAATTAAGCGGGGCTCAATTAACCGAAAACAACGTACATAAATTTATACTTTATTAAAATTTTATTTCAAATAACAGATCATTTTATACATTTTATATTTTATACCATGAGAATTCACAAAGAACATAAAAATGTATGGAAAAACAACAAAATAATCGCGATTTATATTTTTATAAACAGCTTAAATTTGATATTTATGTGAAAAAGTGGCCACTATATTTTTTCATGTGTGCAGCTAACTTTGATGTTTTGTATGAAAATATTTTAAAGCTGCCCAAAATATGAAAAATATGCAGGTATAGGTACAAAATGCACGTAAAAAAGGATTTTGAAGAATAATTCCAGAAAATATGTATTTTGGGCAGTTAAGTCAAAGTGCAGCTAACTTGAATTTTTTGTATGAAAATAATTTTAATATGCCAAAACTTTTGTGCATTTATCTTAAATGTGCAGGTATAGAAAGTGCACTTAAAAAAGGAATTTGTATGGAATTATAAAGAATAATTCCAAAAATGATAAATCTTGTGCAGTTAAGTCAAAAGTGCACGTAAACAAAAGGCAGTTAAGTCAAAACTACTGTATTTCAAATTTTTAATTGTAATAACATTGTCCAAAGTTTTGTAAATGATAATAAACTTCTAAAATTTTGAATTCTTTTTTACTAAATTAACACTTTTTATATTGGAAAACCAGTTGTACATTTGATTTTGATGCTGACAGTATATTACTTTAAATTTAACTTTTTAACATTACTGTATTTTTGCGTGATGATTATCTTTACTCCACCACTGTTTCCATTATCAAATTAAGTGCTTTCTCACTCTACCGTTAGTTTATTTGCTTTGGTGAAAGAAAAAGAATTCCATCTCTTTCGCTCCCCCTTTATCCAAACAAATGCAGTTAAACCATAGTATTCAACATTAAAAAATTGTGTGTGTTTTTATGTTTTTTATTATCTCCCATCACATAACCTCACAATATTTTGGCGGGCGTTGCTCTACAGAAATTATAGCTGTTATACTACCAACTAACAACAACAACTAGTGTAGGAAAAAAATTGTTTGTTTGTTGTTGTTTGTTTTATTGAAATTTAACAAAGAAAATACAAAAAATATGTAGTAAAAGTGTGAAAGTGCTAGAGCTAAAAAGATGAAAGCCTAATACAAAAGCGACTGGGAAAGGCCCCTGAAATTTGTGTGTTCGTTGTTTTTTTGTTGTTGTTGTTTGTTGATGTTTTTTGATTTTGGGGTATGTGTATGCAGGGCTGGGCAGTATTTGAAATACATGTATTTGAAATACGTATTTAAAATACAAATACGTATTTTGTATTTGTATTTTAAATACATGACGCGCAAGTATTTTGTATTTTGTATTTTAAATACATATCCAGCAAGTATTTTGTATTTTGTATTTTAAATACATACAATAAATATAAGTAGTTTGTATTTTGTATTTTAAATACATAAAAAAATAGGAGTATTTTGTATTTTAAAAACATAGTTTACAAAATATATTCTGTCAGTTTATTGATGGTTGATTGCATTTTAATCTACCAAAATATAAAAAAATATGGTGTCACTTTTCATCTTTCGTGAAAAAAGTTTCCGCACCGAAAGCGTTGAAGTTTTGTTTTTATTTTTTATTTTCAATATTAAATCAGTGGCTCTTGTCTTAAATAAGTTCGTTTTTGTTTAAATTCATATATAATCTTCAACATTAAACCATTTTTCATAAGTCTAATGCAAAATCAAAAGGGTTTCAATTTCCAAAAATAGAATTTACACATAATATGGAGTTTTAGGAATCGCTTACGGTGCGGAAACTTTTTTCACCGAATCAGCTTAAAAAACAGTTTTTTATTATCAGAACAAAATTCCCCACATGGCGCTGGAGTGGTATTTTGCACTCAAAAAAAAGTTATAACCTTAATGTACATGACGTGGAAGTATTTTGTATTTTGTATTTGAAATACGTACAATAAATGGAAGTATTTTGTATTTTGTATTTTAAATACATACAGGATGTGTAAGTATTTTGTATTTTGTATTTTAAATACATAACCTGAAAGTATTTTGTATTTTGTATTTTAAATACATGACCAGCAAGTATTTTGTATTTTGTATTTTAAATACCGCAAGCCATGTATTTTGCCCAGCACTGTGTGTATGCATGTATGTATGTATATAACTAATTAAAAAAAAATATTACATTATTATATAGGTACATATTAAAAAAATTCTTTGTTGCTTTTTCGCATTTTGAAAAGTACCCACATACATGTATGTACATGCATGTATTTATTTATGAAAAAGCAGTTCACAACATTATTTTCAAGTTGGTTCGTATAAGTAGGATTGATGTTGTTTTACGATTTCAATTTAAAAAATATTTTAGTGCTGAAAAATATTTGTATACTATTGTATTTTATGATTACCGGTTATTTTTCAAAAATACTAAAATATTTAAGAAAATGTTAAATTAGGATAGGATAAACATAATAATTATTTTATATGTGCATGTATATAAGTAATGGAATTTATGTTATGTAGTAAGTAGCACTTAACATTTATTTTATGATTACCGGTTATTTAAAAATTTTAGTAAAAGCTTAAGTTTTATTTAATGTTGTTTGTTTGTTGTTCTTAGTTAGTAGGTACGTAGGTACATACGTACCTAAAAAACATTAAATATTTTTGTTGAATTTTAGAGAATTAATTTCCGTTTTTAGTTCGAAAAGATTGCAAAAATAGCAAGCGCCTTAGAAATAAAAAACTTAATTTTGTAATAACTACAACTGAAAATATTAAAAAAATAGAGCTTTTAACCCTTTTAGAACCATTATTAATTGAGAGTGTTGTACTGTAACTAATTAGGATGATCAAGTAAGAATTGTCAAAGAACTTTATTTACAAAGAAAATATACTTTTTTTACAACAGTTGAATTAAATTTTTTTGGAATATTGTGTTCTGTGGTTGCAGGTTTTGTCTAAATATAAATAAATAATCAATATCTCATTTTAGGACTAAACAGGCTAATTTTTGTTTTCAAAGGACCCAGTTCATCAAAATGTTAAATACGACATTTCTAATACTTGTAAAAAATTGGCCTGAATTTAGATAAACTAAGTGCTGGTTCACACACTTCAAGTTTTATCCGTCAAGTCTTGAGTTTTTAGAAACTAAAAACCTAAAAACTCAAGACTTGACGGCTAAAACTTAAAGAGTGTAAACCAGCACTAAGCTAAATTATTTAACATTTTTAAAACAATATTTTCTTTTTATAATTGAAAGTAGGTGTAAAATTTGGCTCTATTAAAATCTACAACTTAATAAAACTTTACGACTTTTTTCTACAGCCTTCTGGCCAAATCTAAACTCTAAATTGTTTCTAGAAATTTAAAAAAAAATTGTTTTTAAGGATTTTTTCTCTTTTCGAAAAGCTTAATTTTGGTTTAGGTTTGCTATTGACTTCGGGTTTTTTCCGTTATCATAGAAACGAAACACTTTTTTACTTTGTCCGCTACAGAACTGAATAGAGTAAAGGCCCAACCAGAATGTGAATAACGTGACTTAAGAGACTGAGCAAATACATGTAAATCATATGTGTAAAACCATATTGAACTTAAGGAAACTTTATGTTAAGTTTTATAAAACTGTCATTTGCTTAAGCAAGGTGCGAAACTAATCGCTCATTCCGTACGGAATCAATGTTTTTTTATGTTCTTCTTGTTATTTTAAATGCATTTGAGAGGCTTTTTGTTTTCTTTTTGACAGTACCTTAAGTTTGTTTATTCACATTCTGGTTGGGCCTTTAAACTTTGCGTAAAATTTCGCACTAGTTTGGAAATTTTTTATATTTTATGACTTAGTTCGATTCAGCTGTGAGTCCTCCATTTAAGCATTATGAACTTAGGTAGGTAACTGGTGAAAACCGTTTCCGGCAGCGCAGAAAATTATTCTTTTATTTCCCAGTCGTCTTCACATCACAAAACAAATCTTGATTAAAAATTACTGATATTTATTTTGGGCTACATTAAGCTGATACCTTCCAGTATTTTCTTGAAATCAGAAAGAAGATTTGACATTTCGGTTTTATAATGATAAAGATTTTATTTAGACTCTGTCGAAAAATAAGTCGTACATTACGTCCTTTCCCCAAACATTTAGAAGGGAAACATTTTGTTTGGGAGCAAATTACGAGTGGGGAAGAGAGAATGGTTTTTGTGTTCGGTACTCAGCGACACGCTTTGTTCTCATATTCTTTGTTGACATTTACTTTGCATTTTGAGAAAAAAAAACAATATTAACAGAATGTTTCCGGCAACATGTTCGTCTGTGTGACCGCGAATAAAAAAACAAAAGAGAATTCCAGATGTTTTCATTCCAAATGTTTGCTCGTCTAAACTCGGACAAAACAGGCAGTTAATCTAAAAAAGCTTGGAGTAATAGATCTTTCTCAACATTTAAGATAAGTTTTCATTATTCCTTTTAATGTTCGTAACCAACTTTCAACTTTCCTCTTATGCAACTAACTCTATTTACATATGATGCAATAATCTCTCTAGTGTCTTATACAAAATAATGATTGCTAGTCAAATGTATTTTTAATCTTAATTGGTAATGAACTGAAAAATCTGAAATTGTTTTAATTAATTATCAACTACAGGCATTGAAATGCATGTGTTATATAATCAGTTGACTAAACAGCACGCTAGTCTAGCAGTCAATCTCTCTTTCAGGCTAAACAGACAGTTAAGTGCAATACGAAACCAGACTAAATGTCTGAGATTTAAAAGATTTGCAAGCGTTAAATTGTTACTTTCGTCTCATTGACTGGCGGACAAACTGACAGACTGATTCACTTTGCTTATGAACAAAGAATGTTGTGTCTGTTCGCTATTTTTAATTAACTTTTGGCATAAAAAAAAAAACAAAAATTGTTTGTGCTGATGCTGCTGTATCTGCCTTTGTTTCAGTCTCATAACAACCTGCCATCTTCTGCGAACCCCTCCGCCCACCCTCCCTTCTAGCAAAGATACATACATACATATGTACATATGTATGTATGATGAAGAGACAGACAGACCACTTTTGCCAATTAGTAAATTTTCTAAATGGGAAAAATAAAAAAAAATCTATGTTTCTTCATTAGTGAAAAAGCATTTCAACCTACGCTTTTAATATGAAAGCTTCTTCGAACCTAGTACATAAACATCTTCTTAATTAAAATCCTGACACAAACATTTCATCTGCACGCAATACACCATCAAACAAACCTGTACTAATGAATGCCCTGCGGTAAGCAAACAATTCCATTATCACCCTTCCCCTCAAATTCTGGCCAACAGAAGGCAACAAAATCCAATTTATTTTATTACCACAAAAGACTGAGTTGGGTAAAAAAAAGTTTTAATTCCTTAATTGTTGAGTTGTAGCATATTAATTTATGTGTGCGCATGTATGTAAATAAGCTTGTCAAAATAAAATACCTATCCCCCCTGCTCTACTAAACATACGTCGGCTTATCCAAGCTTTGTTCACCAAAATGCACCCACTTTAAGGGGGTTGTTTTGAATGAAAACAGCCCAGTTATGCCGTAGCCAAACAGCCAGGCTCCCTGCGTTAACTCTTGTTAGGCATACTAAATATTTTAACAACCATCGCCACACAGCCTGATATCGCAAGCATGCCATCTCTTTCTAGGTAGCTGGGCCTACTACTAGCATGTTGGAAAGTTGTGTTCTTTAGTATCACCCTTGGCGATCTGCTGCAGTTTTGGAGTATTGTTTTTCAAATGAATTGTTGGAGTACCAATAAAACTAACAAATAGGTATGGGTATAGCACTTGCTATGTCATAATCATCATCTTTGCTAAAATTTATTTCTATTGTTTGATTTAAAATTTGGATTGTAAGAGAGGTAGTAGTTGCTGGGCGTTTGTTTTTATTAATGGCAGTTGTACGATAACAAAAGAGCACACCCACATGGATTGTTTTACTAATTGATTGCATTTTAATGCATTATGCTAAAGGAACATTTTAGTGTTTGGTGTTTGGAGATTATTAAAAGTGGTTATTCATTCCTAAATTCGGTTCGCAATTCGAATAATTTAAGAATTTCGTAAAGTCATGTGGACCTTTTTATTTAATAACAAGTGCTATATACCCTTTACAATAATTGGAAAACAACTTAAAGTTATATTTGAGCTTAATTGTATACACCTAGCTTGCTTTGTATTGACACTATCGTACCAAAACCCTAAACTCGGGACGACACTTTCATAGAGGCCAGCAGACGTAATAAAAATTTAAAAGAAGTTATGGGCACAAATTTTATTAGTAAATTAAACGCGAAAATTGCAAAAATTTTACAAAAATAGGGAAAATTCGCGAAAATTTTTAATATTTTAACAAGCCATAAAATTGATTAAGAATCCCTTAAACTAACAGGAATTGCAAAAATTCGGTAAAAATTGCTAAATTAACGGAAATTCGCAAAACTTTGCTTACAGCAGCATGATAGCAAATTCTTATATTTATTAATAATTGTTAAAGCTATAAAGAATCAGAGAACTTACAGAAAAAAATAGATCTTATCGCAAACATGGCGAAAATTCGCGAAAAATTCAAAATCGGAAACCAACTCTAAAATTTGAAACCGCTAAATCAATTAAAAAAAGCAAATGTCAAAAAATAGCAAAAATAGCTTTAAAAATTAGCTATAATGATGAAGAACAAAAATAGTAGAAAAATAATTAGAGATGGGATTTTTTTTAGTCAGATTTTCGATAACAAGTCGACGTCGACACAACATTCTTATAAAATACCAAATAAACTTCAAAGTGATGTAATCGTCGATTTGATGTGATAACAATTAAAAATAATGTTGACGACGACAACGACTTACATAATAGGGGTAAATAACTATAAAAAAAAGAAGACAAAGTTCAATAAAGGGTGTAATTTTCAAAAGATTTGTATGCCCTTCACCGAAGGTTAGAGGGTATACATATAAGTTTGTAATTCCGTTTGAAATTTCTTTAATATTAATCTTAAGCCCTATAAAATATTAAAAATATGGGTTCTTATGAAGAGCAAAGTTGATTAAAAAATGTCAGTCTGTCTATGTGTCCGTTGAAATGGGGTTTCCGAAGACCCCAGATGTTATGGGGAATTGGTAGCTAAATAGTTTTACACATATAGTCTGGAACTGTTTACTATTGAAATAAAGCCTGATCGGTCCACAAATGGCTGAGGTATGAGCAAAAAAAACCACCCAAAAATACGTCGTTGTTGTTATTTTATTTTTAAGTTTATCTGGAGAACGGCAAGAGCCAAAATAGGTTCCAAATAAGGTACAAGCATCTTGGTTCTCATCCAAAACATCCGACAAAATTTGGGCGAGATTGGACAAGTGTGCGTGGCACTACCCATACAAAGACATTAAAAATTTCTGCATACATAAATGGAAAACGGCAAGAGCCAAAGTTTCCAAAATAAGGTACAAGCATCATTGTTATCAATACACAACATCCGACAAAATGTGGGCGAGATTGAAAAAGTGGGCAGAGTAAGCGCGGACCACCTGTATAATCGACGGTCACAGACATGATACTATGTGTAGAGAGCGGAAAGTACAGGGACTTGTGACCAGAAAAATTGCGCATGCGAGAGTCTGAGAGACTCCAGAAAGGTAATTAAGGGTTAATTTTAAATACTTTCCCACTGCCCCTGTGTGCTTGTGGGAACATTTGCACACACAGGTAGCAATTCGAATGAATATTATACAAAAAATTATACACCAGTCCTTGTTTAGAAGCCGGAGCTATCTAGCCTCCACTGTTATTTATTAATTCCATCTTCTGCTGAATAGCAACAGTACCTAGGTCCATTCACAGGCCGAACTTTCCCACAAGGGTAAGCAATCAGCTTTAAATGTAAATGTATTCCTACCCGCGACTTTGGATTTAAGCCACAGAAGCCAAGTGCACCCCGATTCTTCGTGTGAGTTCATGCCTTGAAAAGGGCATTCCCCCATCGGAAGATGAACAACTTACTAAAGAACAACCTTTAATCAGAAAAGCAAGGCTTCCGCAAAGACAATTATCCTGAAAGACAGGAAGCATTTCTCGCAAGAAGCATACTAACGGAGACCTCACCAATAGTCAGACCAATGCTTGCACCCGCCGGGGGCTACTGACTCCCGTGACACCATTAGTTAAGTACTGAGGTAAAACTTCGAACCCATAGAGTCGATTGGGCCCAAGAAGCTCTGTCATTTGGATGATTGGTGCATCCCAGGTTACATTTACCTGTTCTACGCTAATAAATTTTCAATGTCCGAGGAGGCCCCCTAAGGATAATTTTTCAGATCTTAGTTAAACTAGGTTGATCTGAAAACAGTTCGTATAAAAAATTTTGACGGGACTGCTTAGTTTTGCTTAAAATGTTGGTCTTTAGTTTACAATTTCAGACTACGTTGAACTAAGTTTAAACTTAATACAAATCTTATAAACCCGACCTAAGAAGCGCAGCAAATACTCTTATACGGTCAGACGAACATCGTTAAATCTACTTCGCTAAATTATGGGAATATTTAAAACCAGGTACATACCTATATTAAAATTTAAAATGCCTTAGAGTTTGGTTAATGACTTTTAAATTTTCTAAGGTTGTGGTGCAAATATTTCTAAAATGTGAAATTTTAATTCAATTACATTTTCTAGCGGTTTACTTTCAAAGTAATCGATTGCTGTAATTTTTAACAACACTCACTTAAACTTATTTAATTTTAAATGCACGACATCGTATTAAGAGCAAAAAATAAAAAATGCATTTTTTATTGCATGAGAATTTGTGTCCATAAATACAATATGAACACATACTCTATTTTATTTTGGGGCCACACAACTGCAAGGCGTTAACAAAATAGTTTCAAGATTCATTTCATTCATTTAAATATATAAAAGAACACACTTTAAAATTGCGAATACAAACACAAAAGAAAGAAGAGAATCTTAAAGGAAACACCTACAAAAAAACAAAAACAAAGAACCCACGAACAAAGACAATAGCTTAAGAAATCTTCTTCTCTCCCAGTGTTAAAAGAACTCAAACAAGGAAATAAAATTTAAACATTTAAAAAAACAAGGAGGTGGTATAAAAAAAGGATAATTAAAGCAAAAAGGAATTAAGAGTAAAAGAAACAGCAAGACATAACGTTAGGTAGGCTAAATAAACTGTTTTTGAATAGTAGAAAAGTGTTAATTTTAAAATGTGGTGTTAACATTTTTATCGATAAACCTTTTTATTTGTTTGATACACTCTACAAAGCAAGTGTTTTTTTGTTTGTGTGCTCGCTTTGTGTGATATTGTTAAATGAGTCAACCCCTTTTAACAAAAATAAAATGTACTTTCAATTTAACCAACCACCCACATTTAAGTTCTTTTTTGTT
This sequence comes from Pollenia griseotomentosa, assembly GCA_963931875.1. Classification (NCBI taxonomy): domain Eukaryota; kingdom Metazoa; phylum Arthropoda; class Insecta; order Diptera; family Polleniidae; genus Pollenia; species Pollenia griseotomentosa. The sequence goes on from OZ007563.1 coordinate 172,514,810, forward strand.
GAAGGCCTATTATCAACTCTTATTGTGCTGCCAGCCAGTATCATATTGCCAGCCTACAATTGACTACAACTGTATGACTACACTTAGAGAATAAGACTAAGAAAACTAAAAAAAATGGTTTAACATATTTTTTATAATTTTCTAAACAAAAGAAATTAAAATGCATATTAAATTTTTTAATGGTTTATTGAAATTCTTAATCAGGTTTGTGATGTTAATCGTTTAAGAAAACGAAACGATTTTAAATCTATGATATCGCTGTGATTTCGCAAGGGGCGATGGATTAGAAATAAACATTGAAAAAACCCATACAATGCGGCAAGGTCAGAATTTGGTCGCCTAAATAAAACTGGGCCGGCCCCACAAATATCACAAAGAACGAAGATCCGCATTTTCAATGCTTGCGTAAAATCTGCACTGCTTTATAGAAGCGAAACCAGGCTGATGATTAACACTTTAGCACAGAGATTCCAAGTATTTATAAACAAGCGCCTAAGAATATTATGTCGAATATTTTGGCCAAATTAAATCACAAACACAGAGCTGTGCAGAACAACAAAGGAAGAACCAATAGTCCGCCATATAACAAGAAGAAAATGGAGATGGATAGGACATACTCTCCGCAAAACCTTAAACAAAAAATACAAGGCGTAGAACAATTTTAAAAGAACTCAAGAAAGTAAACAAATCCTTTGATGAAATTAAAATATGTAATTTGTAAAGATAAAATTAATTGGAATTTGAATAAAGAAGCCCCATGTTCCCAACTGGAATAAATAAAGGAAAAATATGTTCAAAAAAAATTTTTAACCCATTTTTATATCGACGTGCTTAAAAAGAAATTTACCATTTACTTGGGTTTTAAATTTAGACTCGGGAAGAAATATATTTCTCGAAAATGCAAATTCTTCAAAACAACTTATATTTTGGTCATATTTTTGGGTATAAGACGTATCCATAGGACTTACTAGAGCCTAAAATGTATGTTTGTATAAAAGTTTTGATGTATTTAGCCCATTTTTAGAGTTTTTTCGTTATAAAGCGCACTTTTTTTTAACCGATTTGTCAGATTTATGTATCGATGTGTCTAAAAAAAATTTACGATTTATAAAATTTGAACTCAGGAAGATCTGTTTTCCGAAATTCGTATTTTTCAAAATAAATATTATATTTTAATCAAAGCTTTTTCTATATCTGGACCTTTTTTATCGACTTTTTCGGAAAATATGTTCTGCTACATTTATATACTGCCTGATATGATTGATAGATGCATCATACTTGTATTGGCGTTGCGACATACATGTGTACGTACATATATGGCGTTGTAATCAACGAATATGTGGTAGGTGACGATTTGTTTTTATTTGGTCTTTTTCAAAATTTGACATAATTTAAAAAGAAAGAAAGCACTCTTGTTTATTATTGAAACGTTTTTTAAGCTTTTTAAAAGTTCTATTTTAAGGATAATTTTGTTGAGCGATAAAACAATTATTTTTCCACTATTAGCGATTTTTGTAAAGTTTGTCGTTTTAGTTATTTATATCGATATAAGCTATTTTCACTCTTTTTATAAAAGTTTTTTTAGTTTTATCAACTTTACTTACACATTGATGTGATATGCCAACGTTGCCCTTTTATTTACCTAATTAATAAATTAGGAGAATTAGATTAACTATTTTCTACAGCCATGGGGTATTAGCAGGGAAACCATAAATATGCAATTGCATGTTTTTCCTTTTGCGACCAATGATGGCAAAAACAATATATTTACCCGTTTTAGATGATTTTACGAATTTTAGCATCAATTTGTTAGTGCATATTTTTACATATTTTACCGTTTGTTGCATTTTTTAGCATAATTTAGTTGAAAGGGCCTTTTTGCAGCATTTTGCCAAGTTTTTAGCGCATATTTTGATACATGTTAAATTTTTTAGATGCCTACAAGAGCTTTCGCAGCAAATAAAAAAAAATTTTTTTGCGAAATTTTGGCTTTTCTGTTTCAAATGTCTATCCGTATGCACAACGTATTTCTTCAATTTCGCCATCTACATTTAATTTTTACTCGAAAATTGTAAGCCAAAGCAGGTTGTCATTAAAGATAAATGTTATTTTAAACTTAAAATTTTTTTATATGAACAATCAAAAATTAAGGAAAAAGCCTTTATATTCGTTTCGTAATACATAGAAATCTGGACCAATCTTTTAGTATACCGATCGATTTAGAATAACTTTTTTAAGTAATCCAACGATAACCATCCGTCCGTCTGGCTGGTTGCCTGTCCATGTTAATTTTGTGCGCAAAGTACAAGTTGCAATCTTGTAGATAATTTGATCAATCTTGGTTAATACATTTTAATTGTACTAAGCAAGAAGTCTGTTCCCCATAAATTCTTCTTTTCAAATTAGACTATTTGCGTCCGTAAACCATCTACATAATTATGTTGGTATTTAGATTAAATTCGCATCAAACATATTTTACTGCATATTAAATTCTTTTCGAATCAGTTCACATGTGCCCAAAGCTTTTCTTCCAAATAGGGTAAAATCTTAAAATTGTCTGTAAATATTATGGTGTATGGGCTTTACCAATTATATTGTTGAATATTTTGTTTTCAAATGAGTAGAATTTGAATTTTTTGGGGCATATTTTTTTAACAATTTTCAGGGCATATTTTCAAGTTTTTACCGCATATTTAATGTGCATAAAATGTTTTTCAGAGCACATTTCTGGTTTCCGTGGTTATTAGCATTCAATTTCTGCTTCAACAATTAGTTTTTATAAAATGTTGGGCTCAAATTGTTGAGTTTTTTTGTGGATTCGAAGCAAGGAGTCTATAAGAGCTGCGATTCAAGGCAAAATTAATAATTTTTTATCGTTTTTAATTTTTGTTATACCTAAGGTGAACTACGTAGGGAATCTATGGGGCTCCTCTTGATATGTCTACACACCCCAAATCCAAAACTTGAACTCGAATACAAGTCCTTAATTTCGACCTGAAATATAATTCCCAGCGGACTTACCGTTTACAAAATCCAGATTTATTCACATTTTTTTTTCTTCAAAATCTCCCACTGTGCTTCCTTTAAAATATCGATTATTATGTTTTTCTGTTTTAATTATTTTTTAAAGAAATTAGGTTCCATTATGATCCATTATAGTTTATGATTTAGTAAGTACATATACATATGAAAACATTTAATCAGTCAATTGCCTCGTAATTTTATTTTAAAAGAAACAAATTTTCCCAGTGTACCCGACCCTACAAATCACTCTCAAATTTCAAAATTTAAACGTTAGAGGCTATTACTTTATATTTTTAGGCCTTTAATCTGTATGAATGAGTACAAAGTTGGATTTCGTAATATACAGGCCAGCAGAGACCAGCCAGTCAGCTGTTTTCATACAAAATCAACTACACACAATAAAATTTTATTTGTAGCACATACCTCCTGGTTTAAAACGTGTTTGTGACTGTTTGCTTTCGTTGATAAAGTCGGTCGGTGGCTGGCATTGATGATGATGGTGGTGGTTGTGCTATTATTGATAGTGGTGTTTACGACCGAGAATGTTGGTTGAATGTGCCGGCAGCGCCTAAAACACCCAGTGAGGCAAATTACGTACATACATACTTGAATACAACAAACAAGCAGTGGCAGCCAGCCAGTCAGCCAGCCATCAAAGAAAATATTTTAAATCCAGCCTTGTTAAAGCGAAATAGCGGAACAAACACACCCAAGGTCGCCGACATCCACCACGCCCTAGATACGCCTCAAATTCGTCAAAAGTAACAGGAGCTCATAAAGAAATTAAAAACAGAAAATTTAACAAAAACAATCATCAAACAACATCAACAACAACAACACCACAAAACTTACGGATGTTACTCTGTGTCAGACTTTACAGAGTTTTGTGTATGTGTCCGTCTTTTATTGTTGTTTTCTTTTTCGTTTTGCGTAAAGTAGTAATGTTGTTATTGTTGCTTAGTTAATGTTTGTTGTTCTTGCCACTGTTACTTTTTGTAACCACCTCGTTCGTTCGTTCTTTTGTTCTTGGGTCTTTAATGAGAGGGTGTGTTTGAGTTTGTTGTTTTTAATAAAATTTTTATTTCCTAATGATTTTTGTTGTCTCTGCTTGGGAGAGTGTACCAATAAACATATTTACATAAGTATGTATGTTTATTGGTGTTTACATTCTTAATTTTTCTCGTGTAAAATTATTTTAGACTTTCGTTTTTCATTATACCTACATATTTTTGTAAAAATGCATTTAAAATTTAAGTGATGTTGCTCTCATTTAGAGAGGGGTGTGTTTTTGTAAGTGTGTGGTTGGCTCTGTTTTTGTGTGAAAGAGTAAAAATTTTGAAAATTTTTATTAAAATAAGGAGAAATAAAAAGAAAAAAATTAATTATAAAAGAGAATAATTACAAGGTAAGTTTTGAAGTTTTCGTTAATTGGCAAATTTATTTAAGTCAGAAATAAATAAAAATTATAGTGCTTCATTATAGGTACGGTGACCATCCGGTCTGAATTATTTTTAGAGCTTTGTTCTGTTCTAAAAAATTAAAATAAATAATACGTAAATAAAAAACGTTTTTTTATTTGCTTTCTTGAAAAATAATTGTTTTGTAACTTAAAACGTTATTCGCGGCTGCGCTTCAATTGTAGTCAATGTGTGTGTGTGTGTGGGTAAATGTGAACGATCTGAACTTTTATCCATTATTTTTGGCCTACAATAAAAAGCTTTCGATTATTTCATATTTTGCTATTTCATTCATATGGTAATCACAAATAAACTGATACTGATTTGGCAATATCAATTATATCTGTTAGAATTAACAGTAGAACAAGCTTAACCCGGTGCGCTTTGCTACCCCCATCGAAATAATATTAGTAAACTTTTTTTAAAACAGATCTCGGTTGTTGATTACAAAGCATCTTGTTCTAAATTTAAATGTTTTTGCAGTAACGGTTTTACAGATATACAGAAATTTCAAGTGTAGTCGTATGGGAGGTGCCGTGCTACTTTTCTCATTGAACCTACTTTTAAAAAGATGGTGTGTATTATTATCTAAGCTATTTGTACAAAATTGGAATACTTTCACTGTTATAGTACTCCAAATACGTAGAAATCTTTATTGTTATTGTATGGCAAAAAATTAAAAGTCTATGTTGAGCGCCAGGTAATCAGTTTAGGAACCTATAGGGAACAAACAAAGATAAGATTTTTTTATGTTTTACTTATTGCTTCCCCTCTATCTACGCCCTTAGTTTTTATTTATTTTTAAAGGTGTAGTTTACAATAAGAGTGGGTCCTATAAAGCTTGAAGACTTTTGTCTTCGGATATTCGGTATTTAGTATTTTCGTCCGTAAACCCTGCCAATTTTTATTTTAAAATTTAAAATTTACTATCTTTGTGGCCTTAAATACGTTTGAAGACTCTAGCTATCATAGTTCTTCAGTTACGCGATATTTATTAAATGCATCCTATGGGAGGTATTGCAACCCCTGCGCATACCACCTTAATTTTTATTTTCAAAGGTGTAGTTTTCGGTAAGAGCGACTCCTGCCAAGTTTGAAAATTCTCACTATAACAGTTCTTAAGATATGCGATATTTATTATTTGCGTCCTATGCGGTTACCACTTCCCCTGCTAATATCTTTTTTCAATTTCGCGGCTTAGAAGATCCTACTGCAGAAAGTTAAATAAAATTGGTGCTGCGGCTCTTAAGATATGCGATACTAAATCTTGGCATCCTATGGGGAGTACCACTTCCGGAAAATCGGTATAGTAACTTAGGAGTCTATAAGCTAACAAACAAACATGCAAGGTTAGTCCTATTGGATAGTAGTTTAGACACAAATTTTCAACAAGATCCGTCAAAAAGTTTCTGAGTTAGAGGTGTAACTTATGTTACTGTAACATGTAACTTATTACTAGGCCAACCAAAAAAAAGCAATTGCTTATTTTTTGGTTTACAAGATAGAATGTTTTTGATTGAAAACAAATCCGGATCATGAAAAAACAAGAAAAATGAGCTATATTTGTTAGGGCTTTTTTATTTGCTTATTTTGGCAATATCGGCTTATTTTTAGTTATTTTTGCAATATCGGCATTTTTTACTTATTTTGCCATTTTGAGATAATTTTTAATTTTTTCATACGAAAAAAAACTTATTTAATAAATTTTTGCAAAAAACTTTTTTTTATGTGCAACTTTTCTTATAAATACTAAAAAAAATCAACAATTTTTGTGCTGTTTCAGCTCTGGGTAAAATATCTCGTTCAACGTTATGGTAATACATATTTTGTGTTTTCCTTGTACAATATCATCCCAACAACCTATATTTTCGCTGTATGTTATAATACCCACACCAAAAGAGTGGAGAGGGTATTATGCATTTGTGCTTATGTGTATAACACCTTTAAATATTGGTCCTTAAGTACACCGATCGACTCAGAATCACTTTCTGAGTCGATCTAACAATGTCCGTCCGGCTGGCAGGTTGTCCATGTAACCTTGTGCACAAAGTACAGGTCGTCATTTTTAAGATAATTTAGTGAAATTTTGTACATAGGTTCTAATTGGCACAAAGGCGAATCGGTCCATAATTTCATATAGCCCCCATATAAGCTGCTTTCCGAAATAAGGGGTTTGTGCCCACTATTAAACCAATTTTAATGAAATTTTAAATATTGATAGATCCATATTTTATATGGACACAATAGGGCCAGGATGGGAGATAGGGGGCAATTTCTGCCTATCAGAAACTATTAAACCGATTTTAGTGAAATTTAAAACATAGATTCATTAGCCATACACTCTCGAAAAGTTTTTTTTTTCAAATACTGTGGTGTTGGGTATCATATGGTCGGGCCTGACCGACTATACTTTCTTGCTTGATTTTTATGTTACTTTATCTTAGCGGTAATATAACGTACTTTTTATATTGTTTTGTATATTTTTTATGTGTTTAAGTTTTTGGTATTAAGCCAAGGCGAATTCAACTACAGGTGGTGTCGAAACGGCATCTGATTTTGACAGTTTGGGCTTATTTGTTTTGATTTGTTAGTGTTTTGCTAATAATGGTTGACATTTCGAGCTAATGGCACTAACAATGCAATGAAAAAAACCCCTTTGTTGTTTCTGTTGTTTTTGGATTGTTGTAGTTCCGACACCACCTGTAGTTGAATTCGCCTTGGTATTAAGCTTTTTTATCAACGTGTTTTATTATTTGCTTGTTTAAGTTCTTTTCTCTCGAAAATTCCATAGCTGTATTCTAACGATCAAATTCCTCAGGTACACAGTCACTTCATTCAATTACACTCTTTCACTTTTTTCTTTTTAAATATAGTTTTTGTAATATAAAGTAACGTCTGTTAGTTCCGTTTCTCTCTGTTTTTGGTATAGTTTTTTTTTTTGCTTTTTTAATATAGTTTTAGCTTTTAAGAATGTCTCTGTATATATTGAAATGAAAGTGATTTGCGGAACCAAATAATGTTTATTTCTGCAAATTTTGGGCTTTTACACGAAGTTGTAACAAAATTGGAAACAAAAAATCTTTCATTGGTTTCCTAAGTGAATATAGGACCCTATTTCGGTTTACAACTCAACTCAGTTGTAATTTTTGTTATGTTTTTGTTCACCGCAATATAGCAAAGTTGTAAACCATAATACAAAAATTAAGAAATTACAACTCAACTCAGTTGAGTTGTAAACCGTAATAGGGGCCATAGTTTTAGACACCGTAAGAAAAATGTCCGGTGTTCCGGGGGATATAGCAGATAAAGTTAATAAAAAATTTAAACCAGTTTTATTAAAAAAATTAAGGATTTTCGGTACTTAAAGATATTTTTGATATTTTGGGAGGTAAGCGGAATTGTGAGTCCAATCGTATAAAATTTACTTCAGAGCAATTACTCAATTTTAAATATGCTCCCTTAACATCTATAAACGTAGAAAGAACTTTTTCTATGTAAAAGAACGTGCTGACTCCAAATAGACAGAGTTTTTTTTGAAAATTTATCGCATCAATTTATAATTTACTGTAACAACGTATTAAACGTACAAAACAATAAGTTTAAATGGCTTTTTTTTAAATTTTAACAGCTTATTTGCATGTTTTTAAACGCTTTTTTTAAGAGCATAAAACTGATTTTTTAGTGATTTTTTTTGGTTGCCCTACTTATTACCTATTGGTGTTAGCAAAATTTGTCCCAAATAGCTTCGATAGATATTTGATCAAACTTTAGGACCTTTTTTTTTTTGTTTTTTTAAAAAAGTTTCAATTTTTTTTTTTTTTAATTGAAAACTTCTTTTATTTTTTTTTTATCCGGAATGTTTTTTTTTTTGCTCAAAAGAAAGCTTATGTCTTTTCCTTTAAGGTATAAAAAAATAATTTCTAACTTAAGACGAGGGTTTTTAAATTTTAAGTATATGGGTAACTCCAAAGTGTTAAACGTGACAGTCGTACGCATCAAAAATGCAATAACATTTTAAACAACAAATATTTTTACGTTCTTTTAACCCTTAAATTATAGCACTAAGAAAGCACTATTATCTATGCTAAAGTTTATGGGGGGCGCGATTCTAGGTCAAAGATAATGGCAAAAGAAGTAGCGGTTCGAACGTGAAAAAATAGAAGTAGTTTTTGTGGCCATGTATAAAAAGGCGTAATTCAGCGAAACCTGGTACAATTTTTTAGTCAAACTATTTTCATAATTTTACGTAGCAATGTAACATTAAAATGTCTTTGGTTTGATTCCAAAATCTTCTGTATTTTTATTTTTTGTCTAAGCCAAAATCTGGTTCGGTACGTGACATTTCGAACGTGGAATTTTTTCCATAATAGTTTAACTGAATAATGATTAAAACAAAATAAAACTTTACCGTTAATCCGAATAACATATTTCTCTTTGAACTCTTCCTTAGATTACAGACCAAATAAGAAATTTTTTTTTAAATAATTTTCATCAAATTTCACCTCTTTTAAGGAAGATAATCAGGGATGTTCTGGAAATCGAAAATGCAAAACGCAAGAATTTAGAAGGTGTTTTTAATACACTTTTAATGTAATTTTTACAATTTTTGTTATAAAATTCTGTTTAATAGAGAAATATTTGTATAATAATTGTCATTAAATTCTTCTATTACAAAAATCTTATTAAATAACGACGTTTAAAATTCTTGCGTTTTGCGTTTTCGATTTCCAGAACACCCCTGAATATGGAAGAAAACACAAAATAAAACATTCTTACAAATAAGAAATTACGTTTGCACAACTTTGCAGTGTGATTGTTCATCTAAGTCAAAGATGCCCAGTAGTGGCTGATATCAGCAAATTAAACTCACACGTATACTTACGCTCTTTTGCTTGATCGTCAATCAACCAATAGGAAATCAGCATGTTGAGTGGGAGAGACAAGCTACACTTGCAGAACTTCTGTGTCTTATTTTACATTTTAATCGTCATCGAGACTGCTGTCAGTGAACATATAAATTGAAATTATTGCGATATATTAATGATGTCAGCCGAAAAGTATTTTATGTTACAAAATGCTTTTGATGACATGCAATGTCTTATTTGTCATAAGACATTTAAAAAAAACTAAGAAATATAATTTAAAAAAACATTTTGAAGATGTTCACAAAGACATGAATTATTTGCAGGGGGAAGAAAAAGAAAAACAATTTAAAATTTATAAGATATAATTGCAAATTGAACAATGATTAATTGAGGGAAAATTTATAAACACTTCGAAGAATCTTTTTCTTTCGAAATATATATATAGATATATATATACCAATCAATACATTCATCAAGAGTATTACTAAAATAAATACATTCACCAAAAGTATTACTTAAATATGTACATTCATTAATTTTAAATTTCCCTTTTGTTAAACAAAGAAACAGAAAAAAAATGACAACACCCGTCACACATGTGCTTTCGTCGCAATCTCGTTGACGACTAAAGAAAAAGGAATAGCAAATTGATTTCTTCCAGTGTTATTTCGTCACTCTCACCAATACTACTACCTTGGGCATCAATGATCTAAGTGAACAAATGTATAAAATTAGTAAAATCTAAATATTTCTTTATAACAATATCGTAAAATAATCAGCTTTTAATAACTTTAAAATTTTCGGTCACGGTGGACCTTTTGACGGAAATGCCCATATGCAGCACTATTTAGAATTTTTCCTAAAAGACCAGAAGTAACTTAAAGGAAAAGACATAAGCTTTCTTTTGAGCAAAAAAAAAGAAAAAAAAAAGAAAAAGTTTTAAATTTAAAAAAAAAAAACCAAAAACATTTTTTTTCAAAAGATTAATCAAATAGCTATCGAAGCTACTTGGGACAAATTTTGCTTACACCAATAGGTAATAAGTTACATGGATGAGAAAGAACTCCCGTATGGCCGAAATGTCAAACTTTGACCTCCTCTAACTCAGAAACTTTTTGACCGAAATTTGTGTCTAAACTACTATCCAATAGGACTAACCTTGTCGCGAATTTCATCCAAATCGGAAGACATCGATTTAAAAATTGGGTCACTTGACATGAAATCCCCCATTTGTATATAGATAAAAATGTGAACGGAATTGAAATTTGAGCTACATTCAGTATTACCCCTGTGATACTAAAGTATCAATTTGAACCTTTTTCGACGATCTGGATACCTTTTCGGGTACTTTTTTTTAATTTCCATTTTATATAGTTTTTAACTATGTATGTTGTGAAACTTTTTGATGCCTTTTAGAAATAGCGCTTACCCTAGGTTTCCACATGCAAGTAATTACTTGCAATTAGTAAAGGGTTTTTTTTTAAGCTAGATAGAACTTTAAATTGTAAATAGTAACACAAAAAAATTAAATTTTGATGAAATATTTTTTTTTATCGTTTCAGTATACTCTGACAAATCATCATGAATAGACTCACGCTTGAACAACGCTACGAAATTATCCAAATTTACTTTGAAAAATTTTAAAATTTAATCCAAATTTAAATCGCAAAATTGTGTTCAGCGATGAGGCGCATTTTTGGCTTAACGGGTTTGTTAATAAGCAAAATTGCCGCATATGGAGCGAGACCAATCCACAAGAGACCCTACAGACTCCATTACATCCAGAAAAATGCACCGTTTGGTGCGGTTTTTACGCTGGTGGCATCATCGGACCTTATTTCTTCAAAAATGAGGCCGGAGCTCGCGTTACGGTCAATGGAGATCGTTACCGCACCATGATCAATGACTTTTTGTTTGAAAATATGGATGACATTGATCCGGAGGAGATGTGGTTTCAACAGGATGGCGCTACGTGCCATACGGCGAACGCAACCATCGACTTATTGAAATCAAAATTTGGCGATAAGTTGATTTCGAGAAATGGGCCTGTCAATTGGCCTCCAAGGTCGTGCGATTTGACACCTATCGATTATTTCCTGCGGGGCTACGTGAAGTCACTGGTTTATGCTGATAAACCAGCAACAATTGACGCCTTGGAGGCCAGCATTGTTCGTGTTATTCGTGACATACGGCCAGCAGTGCTCGAAAAAGTGGCCCAAAATTGGACGTCCAGAATGCGCTTGGTCAAGAACAGCCGCGGTGCCCATATGCCCGAAATCATTTTCAAATGTTAATGTCACATATTGATCTTTCGAATAAAAAAAAAAATTTGATTACAATTTAATTTTTTGTGTTATTTTTTACAATTTCAAGTTCTTTCGGGCTTAAAAAAACACCCTTTATATACGTATTATCAACGAAGAATCGAGGAAACAGCCGATTGGCTGAAAGTTCATAAATTGTGTGAATGTTAGTGAAAAAGTAAAAAAACCTATAAATATTGTAAATAATAAGTAAAGTATTTAACATAATTATATAACCTCTACAAAGCCTTAATGGAGCTGAGGCTTTAAATATGAAATGGATATTATATTTAATTGTCAATAAAAAAAATAAAAAAATAAGTGTGAGTGTATTGAGTTTTTCGAATTTACACTTGCATGTGGAAACGGGGGGTTACATTTTGTTTTTTGGCTGCTTCGCTGAACAGTAGTGCTTAGTCGCAATTTACACTATGGACATTTCTTGCCGGACAGAGAAAGTTTGTTGGCGAGAGAGGCAAGAAGTAAAGAGTGTCAAGCATACAGCGTCGCCCCCTTACCAACAAACTTTTTCTGTCCGGCAAGAAATGTCCATAGTGTAAATTGAGACTTAGGCTAAACAACAAGTGTTTTCGAAAATAGAATACATAGCTGGATAATTTTCATTTTATTAATTTTTTTATAATAGCAGCTTAAGTTTTTTTTTTTGTCGCTAGACATTATTTTGGCGACCGGTCCTTATTTTTTTAATGTTCCATATTGCAAACATTTTTACTTTTTCTTAAATTTTTTGAACGATACTTTTTACTGTTGTTTCGGGAAGATAATTTTAGTCGATATTTCGCGCTAGATTTGAATTTATTGCCTGTCTGAATTAGAATTTCTCTACAAACTGACTTACCACGATTTGATTCCTTTCAGACTCGTCAATTTATTTGTGCAAGTCTCTTGCTCAACTCTTGTTTTGTAGATGTCAGCGGTAAGGTCAAGTTAAGGGGAAAATTGAGTACAGACTTTGTTGTACTCGGTCGGCAAGTAACTTGCGCAACGTAACTTGCCGAGTCTGAAAATGGCTTTGTAGTCGAAATTAAAATACAACCAAGATAAAAAATTTCGCCATTTTTGCTTTCTGATATTGCTTTACTTTGATTATAACGGCACAAATATTTTATTCATGATCTAATTTTTCTTGCGACTTTAAGGCGTATTTATACACTGTACGAAAAAAATGGTCAAATAATTATTTTTATAAAATAATTGACTTTAGTGTAAGTTGGCGTTTTCAGAACATTCATTCTTATGTTTGCAAAGATCTTTTTATAAATTTTAAGACATCACCTTTCGAAAATTTACTTTTTATCAGCAGTCTATATTATTTACTTCAATATGAAGCTTTAAATGTAGATTTATGAAAAATTCTAGGTTTATAAATTATTAGTGGTGGGAGCTCCTATGGGATATTTTTTTGAAACTCCATAAAATAAAATGTTAAAGTTATGCTGGTTTTAAAAATTATAGGTATTTTGAAAAATTACTCAATTTATTTATAAGTTTAATGTGCTGTTTTCACAACACAAGCAATTGAACGTGTAGTAAAATTGATATAAAAAACTCTCAAAACACTAAGTGCTTTTCATATAAATTTTCTTAGACGTGCAATCACTTGTTGGTCATACATTTGACCCATCTAGGAGCATCCTAGGCACTGCAGCAGCCAAATTTAAGAATTTCAACCATACATATATGGCGGCTTAATAAAATAAAAAAGAAATATATTGAAGAAAAAGCCCCATAACTGCCAAGGAATCGCCCCTAGGGGGATACAATTAACCGACCTCCATTAGTTTTTTGTTCTTAACATTTTCTTAAAACATACTTGCCATATATCTCCACCCCTTAGGGTGGCTCTGATACAAATATGGCCGTTTTAGGATCAAACATCTCGGTAATAAACACACAGCATCCAATAAAATGTCGATTTTTGCAAAAAGTGAAAAAATAAAATTTTTGATTTAATACCCTCTTTGTGAACAAATGCGATATGTGAATTAAGTATGTATATCATTGACATTTTCGTTTTTTTTTTATATAAAATTAAAAAAGACAAACATTTTATTTTCATTTCAAATTTTTTTTTAATTTTGAAAATAACATTCTATTCTCATATTTCAAAAAAGAAATATACCTAAACCATCTGCAATTTTTTTTTAAAATGTATTAACTTTATTTTCACAAATTTTCAAATTTTTAGACTTTTTCTTAATAATTAAACTTCTAATCCTCATCATCCGAATGATCTGAGCGGCGTGAATCCTTTTCGCTTTTGTCACGCTTATTTGAATCACCCGATTTCTTTTTCCTCTCATCGCCAGCTCCACTACCAACGACCAAACCATCGGACCATTTACCACGCGGCGTATCAGAATAAGCACTTGGATCCATGGGATCTAAAACATCCACATCATTACGACTATGATGACGTCTGCCATGACTAGAATAACGATCTCTATCACGCTCTGAACGCTCACCGCGTTCGCTGCGATCACGATCTTTTCTTTGACGCGATAGAGCTCTATCCAAGTCACGGGATTTTTGTTTACGTGGTAATGGTACGGTGGGACTGCCGGCCACTTCTTGCAAGGAGGGAAATTCATTGGAGTCTAAAGAGCGTGGCGATTTGGGTCTTAGGGAAGCATTTATTATTTCCTCTACTTCGCGATGATGTCTAGCTTGGGCTGATTCTTTTACGGGTTCATCTTCTATATCACTCATTGGTTCATTATCACTTCCTTGATCGCCAGTAGATTCTTCCATTTGTTTTCTAACGGCAGCAGCACATTTGGTTACTTCTGATTTGGGATGAGTAGGTGGCAACCAAGACACAACATTATCTGCCTCACAAGCAAAATAGAAACAACCGCAGCCTGGATCATACATTTCTACCCAGCCTTTGGGTAAAGGATATTTGCGTATTAAGCGCTTATAACGTTTCATATATTCCGCTGAAGGTTTAGTAATGCCTTCCCCCCATCTATTGACACAGAACAAAGTACATTTGTGCCAAATATTGTATTTATTGGGACAGCATTTATAACCAGCAGCCGAACCAGCCTCACCCATACGCACTTTCATTTGAGCTATCCAATTGTTGTCCTCAGTGGGCTTGCGTTTTAGATCATGATCCAGGTCATATTGCGAAGGATATTGATATTCCTCGGAATTCTGTTGAGGCTGGGTGTCAGTATCCATTTCATCATAGTCCTCGGCAATAACTTCCTCATTTTCGGCGGTAGAATTTAAAACAGGAGGTTCTGAAAACAGATATTTTTTTATTTTAGCAATGGTAGGTTTTTTGTTGGCTTTTTTACCATTTTCCTTTTGGGCTTTTTGTTTATTAACTAAACCACGTTGGGCCAATCTGGCCAGCAATGCTGGAGGCAAACTCATGTTATTTAATAAATTTCCTTTTTAAAATATATAATTTTTATGAATTTTTCTTTAAATTTACAGATATATTAAAGATTTGATTGAAATTGTCAGACATAATTTTTTTTGAAGTTTTCTCTTCTCTTTTTGTTGTTTTCTTTTTAAGAGTATGTTCAGTAGCTAATTTTTCAACATTTTGCTGTCATTTTTTTGTTGTTTTCTTTGTGTATAGTATTTTCAGTAGTACTTTTTGGTACATACAAAACAGGGTTGCAATTTTAAGTATTTGTTTCAATTTAACTATAAAATTTACAAAATTTTATAAAATATTTTAAATTTTTAATAATTTTACTTAAAAATTTAGATTTTAGTTGCATTTTCTAAATTTTTTTGTTTATTATTTTATAAAACACTTTTCCTACAGCTCTGTACGACACGTGTTGTTTTTTTTGCGTTTATTTTTCCGTAGTTTTCTTTTCATCTACATCTTCGCCTTTGCTCATTTGGTGTCGATTCATTGAGAGCAACGCATCTCCACGGAAGGTAAATATTCCGGAAAAAAATGTGCTTTTCGAGAAAAAAAATCATGTTCTTAAACAAAAAGTTTACATACAATAAAGTTAAAGTTTAATTTTCAATAGTTGTTTTTATTTATTTTTGCCAATTCCAGAGTCAACATTCGCTGTATAGTTTTTAATTGAAAGACAATTGAATAAAATCATTTTGTTTTATTAAACATATTTTTGGTGTATGTTTATTGTTTAAAATTTTTTTCAAATTACGCCGTTAGTAAATTTAAGATTGTGTGAAAAAGAACCTAGAAAACAACAATAAAAATCATAAATAGTCTAAATCCATTAAAAAATTTAAAGGAATCCTACAATATGTCAGCCAACGTAGTGCCCACAAATGGTTTTGTGAAGTCTCTCACTGATGAAAACTTACAAGATGGTTTGTCATGCAGTGAATTGTTTGCTAATTCTGAGGGTTTAACCTACAAGTGAGTTGCAAATTTCTGTTTGCCACTATACAAATTTTATTACTATGTAGGTAATTGTTTTTTTAAATTTCAACAGTGATTTCCTTATCCTGCCTGGTTATATAGATTTTACTGCCGAGGAAGTAGATCTCAGCTCACCTCTTACCAAGAAGATTAAATTGCGTGCCCCCTTAGTCTCCTCTCCAATGGATACAGTGACAGAATCTGATATGGCCATCGCCATGGCGGTTAGTTTATATTTCCTTAATTTTTATTTTTAAAAAAATATAGGTAGTTTTTTAAAAAATTTTTTTCTCTAATCCTTTTTTAGTTGGGCGGTGGCATTGGCATTTTACACCACAACTGCACCCCTGAATACCAAGCCAATGAAGTGCATAAAGTTAAGAAATACAAACACGGTTTCATCCGTGACCCTTCAGTCATGTCACCCGAAAACACTGTGGGTGATGTTTTAGAAGCCCGTCGTAAAAATGGTTTTACCGGCTATCCCATTACCGCCAACGGAAAATTGGGTGGCAAACTGTTGGGTATTGTAACCTCACGCGACATTGATTTTCGCGAAAACCAGCCTGAAATCAAATTGGGCACCATAATGACCACTGATTTGATAACTGCTCCCAATGGCATTAATCTACCCATGGCTAATGACATTTTGGAAAAGAGCAAAAAGGGCAAATTGCCCATCGTCAATGAAAATGGCGAATTGGTGGCCCTTATAGCACGCACAGATTTGAAAAAGGCTCGTTCGTATCCCAATGCCTCGAAGGATAGCAATAAACAGTTGCTGGTTGGTGCCGCCATCGGTACTCGTCCCGAAGATAAGGATCGTCTTAAGCTTTTGGTTGCCGCTGGTGTTGATGTCATTGTTTTGGATTCCTCCCAGGGAAATTCGATTTATCAAATTGATATGATTAAGTACATCAAGAATACTTATTCAGAATTGCAAGTTATTGGCGGAAATGGTGAGTTTAAACAAAATTAGTTAAAATTTTTTGAAATACATATTAACAAATTGAAATATGTATACAATTTAAGAAATTGTTATAACCTTCACCGATGCTAAAGGGGTATACATATATTGTCACCTGAACGCAAAAGGCCGTGTCTAACATTTTGAAAACTTTACAGAAGAAGAAAAAACTTTAACATGATAAATTGGTAAATTTCATTAAACTGTTTAAAATTAATTTTTCTTGTAAAACCTACCAGTTGTTTTGAAAATTAACAATGTTGCATATTATATAAACTGTTAGTTAGGTCTTTAAGCGTTTAGCATATTATCTATTGTAGATAGGACCGCTTGTTTTCTGTCAATAACAGCGCTAATGTTGGTATAAAGATTTCAAAATTTTTTGTGGACATTTGTGTTGATGCAATACATCAAATTAATGAAAAAGCCAGTTTTAATTTTTTGTTAGTTAGGGCCTTTTGCATTTTAGGTGACGATATGTATGTAAAACTTTGTCATTCTGTTTGTAATTTCTACAATAGTGATCCTAGACCCTATTGTATATATTCTGGATCATTATGAGAAGAGAAATTCAAATCACAATGACTGTCCGTCTGTCTGTGTGTCTATTGAAATCGGGTTTTTGAAGACCCCAGACATGGTGGGTACCAGGTGTTTATATATTTATGTTATATATAGTCCGGAATAGTTTGCTATTAAATTTTAGACAAATTGGTTCACAAATAGCTGATATAAGCAAAAAACCATGACTGCCTCTAATTTTACACATAAATTCCTTGTTGTTGTATTCGTTTTAATGTGTATATGGAGAACGGAAAGTGCCAAAGTTTCCAAATTAGGTACAAGCATCTTGCTTATCCACACACAACATCCGACAAATTGTGGAAGTGATTGCAGAAGTGGACGTGGCACAAAATAAATTTATTTATATCTAAAGAACGGTATTTATATAATTTTCCTTTCT
Organism: Pollenia griseotomentosa; assembly: GCA_963931875.1. Taxonomy (NCBI): domain Eukaryota; kingdom Metazoa; phylum Arthropoda; class Insecta; order Diptera; family Polleniidae; genus Pollenia; species Pollenia griseotomentosa. The sequence goes on from OZ007563.1 coordinate 172,532,777, forward strand.
TATCGTACCATAGTGAACAGTATATATAAGGTTCGGCATAACCGAATATAGCATTCCTGTTAATTTATAATAAAAAAATGAATTTATTAAAAAATTTTCTTTCTCTTGAAAATTTTTCTGGAAAGAGTTTCATTAAAAGAAATTCATCAAAATTTTTGTTTGATTTGAAAAAAAAACAACACAAATTTTTACGAAATTACGTAAAATTTTTATAAAAAGTTTGGAAATTGAAAATAATTGTTTTCTCCAGTTTTAAATTATTTATTTCGAAACTTTATTCTAGTAAAAATTTAATTCGCCGCAATTTTAGCTTTAAAAGTCATCGCTAAAATTTTTAAATTTTGTATTCTCTTAAGCATTTTAGCGATCGAGATTTAGCTTTCGCTAAGCGAATTAAGTCAAAAAAAGCTTTTTTGTGCATGCACCAAATTTTGTTTTTGTTTCATGAGATAGCGTCCGATCTTTTAATAAAAAAAAATATATTGTTTTCGCCAAAAATGTAATAATCACTTTTAATACACTGAAACACAAATCTCTTTTTAAATTTCTTTAGATAATTTAACCAATAGCTTATTTTTCCTACTCCAATCCGCATTTCATCACATCATCTTAACACAAATTGTTTTTTCCTTTTTCATTTATTTTACGCAGTTGTTACCCGTGCCCAAGCTAAGAGTCTAATTGATGCTGGCGTTGATGCTTTGCGAGTAGGCATGGGTTCTGGTTCGATTTGTATTACGCAAGAGGTCATGGCCTGCGGTTGTCCACAAGCCACCGCTGTCTATCAAGTTTCTTCATATGCCAAACAATACGGTGTACCCATTATTGCGGATGGTGGTATTCAATCTATAGGTCATATTGTAAAAGCTTTGTGCCTCGGTGCTAGTGCTGTTATGATGGGCTCTTTGTTGGCTGGTACTTCAGAAGCTCCCGGTGAATATTTCTTCTCCGATGGTGTACGCTTGAAGAAATATCGTGGTATGGGTTCCCTAGAAGCTATGGAAAGAGGTGATGCCAAAGGTGCTGCCATGTCACGTTATTATCACAACGATATGGACAAATTGAAGGTGGCTCAAGGTGTGAGTGGCAGTATTGTTGACAAGGGTTCTGTTTTACGTTATTTACCCTATTTGGAAGTTGGTCTTCAACATAGTTTACAAGATATTGGCTCTAGATCTATTGATGAATTGAGAGCTTCAATTTATAGTGGCAAATTGCGTTTCATGAAACGCACCCATTCCGCTCAACTGGAAGGTAATGTACATGGCCTTTTCTCCTATGAGAAGAGATTATTCTAACATACAATGCCCTGCCAACAAGGGGCGCCATCAATGAAAAAAAGTAAAATCAGTATGGAACATGTAAACAACAATAAACAAACAAATGAAAGAAATTTTAACCAAGGTGGTATTAGCAGTTATTAAATACATCTGCTTAAAACTTCTATTAAGCCAACGTATACTTTATAGTACTCGTACTTAAACTATTTATTCCTATAAAATCTTAATGCACGTCTTTTATTTGTTTTATCTTTATCTGGTATTTTACTTTTTTTAATTTTTAACTCCCCTTTAAACTTTTAATATTTATACCTATTTCCTTTTTTTATTATTTAGTTAAGTGTTCAATTTTATATATAATTATAATATATATATATTATTATAAAGTACATGTATACATTTTTTTTTTAAATTATATACAATACAAAAGAGAAAAATCTTAGAAAACTGTTATATATAACTTCTTAATATAAAGTATGCTAAATGTTTAAACCTGTAGACATGTTTTAACAAAATATCTATTGTAGAAAACAAAATAAACTACATAGTATATTAAATAAATAGAGTAATGAAAACCATAAAAATGTTTAACTGCTTTTCAATGTTGTACACCAAGTGAGGAAACTGAAGAGACTTGATTGCTCTCGATAAAAGTCAAAAGGTTTAACTACGAAATTGAGTGTATGTATACTTTTTTCAAAGTATTTTACATTTTTATACGAAAAGACTTTCTTTTGAATTAATTTGATGTGAAAAATTTTTAAGTATTAGTTTATTGGGAATCTTGAAATCACTTAACCGATTTTAGTAAAAGTACGGGAAATACACATAGTGGCGTTCAGTTTCAACCGAAGAACAGATAGCGGTAAATGAACTTCTCTTCAGAATCTAGATTATATACAGAGGCCCCTATTAGTCACATTCGGCAAGCGATTTTCTTTGACTATCGAATGCAAAATTTTTTATTATGACTTGACAGTACTGTCAAAAATTTCGTGGTGCATCGAATTTATAACAAAAACAATTTTGCTTTTGACGCTGCAAATAAATTTAAAAAAAAAACAGGTTGAAAATGTAAGTACACAATTTTTTTGTTTTGGTGAACTTAATCAGGTATGTGATAAAAAACGACCGTTTTTAAAATGATCGTTTTTGTAGGTGTGATGATTTTCGACCGATCTTAAAATCCATTTCTGCAGTTAAGTCTTAATTTTTTGTTCAACATATAGTTCAATTAACATATTGGCATTTCTCCAATGTCGAATGCGACATTCGTACGCCTTAAAAGTGAAAAAAACATATACCAAAACATTAATTTTATTTTGATAACAGGCGAAACTTATAGCTCTTGATTAGCACTATAATTTGTGCTTAGGTTGATTTTAAGCAATTGTTCGTTTTCAAGAAAATTAAAAAAACCCAAGGCATTTGCATGCGACAAAAACAGAAGTTGTTTTTACGGCAAACAGTTCAAACACTGATTTCAGCGAAACCTGATAAAATATTTTAATGCGACTAATTTTAAAATATTATGCATTGATGTATCTTAATAATGGTTTTTATTTAATTCAAAAATATTGTGGAATTTATTTTTTATTTAATTTTAATCACTGTCGCACGCTACATGTTGCATGCGACATATTGTTCCATCATACTTTTATGTTTATGTTTTTACTTTTTATGTAATTAGACATGCGTAAGATGATTCTACATTATTTTAAATTCATTCAATATATTCATTTTCTCAACAAAAGTTATAAAATTATAAAGAAAAATACAAATCCAAATTTTTAATATTTTTAATTAGACTTAAGTTCATTAAATTTAATTTTCATTAAATTATTTTTATGAAGAAAGGAATTTTACAACATGAAAATTAATTAAAATTGTTATTGATAATCTTTCATTTTTGACCGTGGCCGGGGCTCGAAACGCGGCCGGCAGGTTACCATGACATTTTAATTAATTTTCATGTTGTAAAATTCCTTTCTTCATAAAAATAATTTAATGAAAATTAAATTTGATGAACTTAAGTCTAATTAAAAATATTAAAAATTGGGATTAAAAACCATAAATAGTTCAACAAAATAACCACAATACTAATTATTGAAAAATACAAATAAAGAACAAAAACTATCTTAACTGAAAATAGTATTGCTAGTCTCAAATAAAGTTTTTTTTAATGGAATAAGCTGTCCTTGATGCTTGTAGTTGTTGGCCATCGCAAATAAAGATATTTTAGGAAAAAAAATATTTTTTGAATTTATGCATTTTACACTTACGATGTCGCACGCTACAAACTTAAAATAAGTACCAAGAAAAAAGCACTGATTATTTTCCAGCAAAATTTTTTTAATTAAATTTGCAATAAAAATATCTGTTTGTTACTAATATTTGAAACGCATTGTGCAAATAACCTCGACGCACTGATAACAAATGTTCTTTTTCAATGTCGCACGCTACATCGAAATATACGGTAAAGCAAAAAAAAATTTGCCGTAACTGGCAATCGCATCCTTCCGTTTACATTTTTTCTTTATTGTTTGAATATAAACTGAGATTTAAAAAGCAATTGTCAATGCATAATGTTTCTCATTAATATCATTTAGCAAAACAAAACGTGCAATAGAAATGTTCAAAACAGAACTTTTTCACTTGTTCGACTTTGCATTTGAATATTTCAAAGTGTATTATGAATAAATGTAAAATTTGTTTAAATCATTGAGAGTTGATAGATTCCCTACAAAAATATGTTAAAACAACATACTTTTATAGACTTTGAATTATTTGGCTGCGGTTGACATTTCTGTGGAAATGCCCATATATATATAACAAAGAATATATACAGGAAAACAGAGGAAAATGTATTAAAAATCAATTTTAAAAGATACTGAAAACGATATTATCGTTTTCAAATCGTATTGTTTTCAAAATCGTTTTCCATCACATACCTGAATGCTTAATAGTTCAGATAGAAATGTACTTCTGTGAAAAAATCAAACCATTTAAATTTACAATAGTCTGGGGTCTAATCACCGCAAACTATATCGAGCAAAATTTATCGAAATTAGTTATCATGACACTCGATATTGAATGAAATGTATCGTAATTTGAAATGATAGCTTTCGATATCTAGTAACCAGACATTACATCTCTCAAGTTTTCATTCGATACGTCAGTGTCTATCGTATGCAGAAAAATATGATAGGGTTTATTCGATACGATGTGTTACTCTATATCGACTACCGTGATTAGACCCCTGTTTTTATCAAATGTGCGCAATAATACCAAATGAAAATTTCTTTAAACAGCTAAGTCGACCACTTGTAGAAACTACAAACGCAATATACATACATACATACTATCAGTGATGCCGTTTGGTTACACTATTCGTAACTTTTAAAGCCCCAACATAACGTGTATAATTTTATTATTTTTGCCCAATTTTCGTAACTTTTGATGCCTGCCACAGTGCGCAATAATCACCTTTATTATGTAAGTCGTTGTCTACGTCGATGAACATTTTAAATTGTTGTCACATGAAGTCGACGACTACATCACTCCGACGGTAGTTTGGTATTTTTTAAAAATGTTTTGTCGACTAGTTATCGATCTGAATTTGACAAAAAAATCCCATCTCTAATTATTAAGTCATTTCGAATAAATTTTAGGGTTTGTTTCCAATTTTGCAATTATTCGCGATTCGGATTCTTCACAGCTTTATCGATTTTTAATAAATTTTACTGCCTGTTTTTAGAACGCGAGTGCAAAAGTGACTCGTTTTACTAACATTTAAAACAAAACCAAAATTTTTAAAATTTGTCTAACTTTGTTATCATAATTTTTGCTTATTTAGCAGCTTTTACCAAATACATATTTGCTATTCCTTATAGTTTTAGGGACCTTTAATCAATTGAAAGGATTTTTTTTGAAATTTCTAATTTTTGCAAATTTTCGATATTTTAGCAAACTTTTCCGAATTTTTACAATTTTCGGGAGGCTTTAGTGTTTTTGAGACTATTTAAGTTGACCTTTCCGAAGTTTTGCAATTTTCTAGAAGATTTGTTGTTCTTTGAGGCAATCATCGTAAAGTATTCACCATTTAGTTATTCAAGCGTAACTCCATGGTGGGCATTTGGTCGATGTCTGAAATGAAATGTACAGGTGCTTGGCGAACTTTTGGTGAACTAATTTAAACATTAAAATTTTATTTTTTTATTTTGAATGTGTTTTTTATTTTAAACGTATTTTATAACATTATAACTAAAATTTCTTTAACTTTTATCTAAGTCGTCGCAAAATTTTCTATAGACTAAATTAGAGTCAATTATATTCGAGGTCGACTTAAATATCAAGTGACTGTCAATAGTAATCGATAATTGTCAACATCGACTAACTAAAAAAATACTATTTTTGTTCCGTTGTTGTCGACTTGTGTCAACATCGATTGCTCATAGTTTTGAAAAAGTACTTGATTAATGAATAAAGTATTGATCAAAAATTTAAAATATCAATATGATTAATTTTAAAATTTACGTTTTCACATTACGTTTTCACGTTTATTCAGATAATTATATTTTTATTGTTAAATAAAGGAATTTGTTGTCTTGCTTTTATATCTGAAATTTATCTAGCGGCGGAAAACTCTTATCTTCTGATTTTTTTAATTTTGCAGAAATATTTATATCTTCAGCTCCTGATATTGATCATTAGCGGTTTCAAACCCTGGTTTAGGTATATGCATCTGTAATAATAATCCAATTTTTTCTCAATGTTTAAAAGGCCATATTATTATTATTTTTAAATACGCTTATTTGTCCGCTTTGATTCTGCATTAAAATTTTTTTTATATTTAAAACTTTTTTCCCGCCAGTAGGTTGGCCTTTTTTCCTCTGTGTAAAACATGAAATACAATATTTATTTTATACTATCATTCAACCCGCTACTTCGTTAACGTCTCTTTTTTCTTCGTGGACATATCTGTATGCCAAAGTTAATTTTTTTAGGATTTAACAAAAAAGTTTTAATATTTTTTATCTCATATGTAGATATTCTTCTATAATTTTGTGTTTCTAAGTTCAATATTATAGAAAATTCAAAAAGTACCACTTGTAGAACACAAAAGCAAATAAAGGAATGTTAATTTCCCGTGTTATCCTTTTTGCATCTTGAGTTTTTTGTTTCTAGGTTCAATACCTACAGAAATTCAAAAAGTACCAGTTAAAGAACAAAAAAGTACCAAAAACTTTCGTCATAGATTCGTATCCACTTAGGACATTGCGTGTTGAATTTTATGTTTTAAGGTCCAATATTAACGATAATTAAAAAATACCAGTTGTAGAGCCAAAAAGCTGAAGAAAGATATTAAATTTCCCGTATTTCCCATTTTGGTATTCCCCCCCCCCATTAAGTATCAAAAATTGCAGTATTGTAGTGGGGGCCCATAATTTAAAACGAATATGTCAATGTATGGAGAAAAATGTTTTGTAAAAAAGTACCAAAAATAGTTACAATGTTCACCCCTTAAATGTTCGAATTTCGAAAAAGTACCAAATTCATATTCGTATTTTTTGATAAGTTTCGAATGTGGTATAAACTTTATTTCTAGGTTTATTGGTTCAAAAGATAGATGGATGGGGTGACAAAAAAGTACCAAAATTCAGGTTTTACCCGTTTTCCCCCTAAAAGAGCCGAATTTCAAAAAATACCAGACACCTGTCCGCTTATTTTTCTAAAGAACAACGATAAGTAATTCGGTTTTTTGGTATCACTTTTAGTTTTGGAGATATAAGGTTATCGAATTTACCAGTTTTTACCCAAATTTACCTCCTAAAAATTCGAATTTCCAAAAATCCCGACATGGAGAGAGATCCACCTCCGGCCTAAATTTCATTTTTAGCTTCAGGTGTTTAGGCTGTGCGATGATGAATCAGTCAGTAACGTTACAATTTTATGTATACATATATATATATATAGATAAATAAATCACATGAATTTAATATCTATACTTACATAGTATAGATATATAGGAATAGCTTATCCCATCAACAATAATTTCAAGTGTTTTTATCAATAATAAAAACTGGGAATTAAGCACGAATAACAAAATCTTTTGAAAGTTACAAGATATATTTCAAGATGTTACTTCTGACGAAAAACCTAACTTTTTTGTAAGAAAAGCGTAACTTTTTCTTTTTGCCCTGGCAACACTGATATATAAATTTTTAATGCAGAAAAAGACCCATAACTAACAAGGAGTCGCCCGTAGGGGGATAAAATGCATGACCGACCTCCATTTGTTTTTCGACGTAAGCATTTTCTCAAACCTAATTGCCCTTTATCACCAATCTTTAGGGGCGCTCCCATACAAATATAGCGTTTTATAATTTTTTATTCTTAAAATTAATTAAAATTTGTAGACAGATTTTTTTCTATACTTGTAGAAAAAATTAACAGCAAAGATGCATTTTCCAATTTTTAATGCAGTTTAATTTTTTTCGCCAAAATTATATTTCTAAAACGACTGCTTGTCAGTTTTTTTCAACTAGCACAGTGTAATCATTACCACTAAAGCTTTGTACAAGACGATGGTCAGATCTTACAATGTTGACATTTTTCTGACAATGGTGCCATTGTCAGATGTATTAATTTAACACATCTGCTAAATGAAAATAGCGTACAATGTTCACACAGTTGCAAGACATTTTTAGTCAATTTTAACCCTAGAGTACGAACCATATTTTACGTACGTTGTAACTAATGATCGTCGATTCGACGATGTATTTTTTAACTGCCTATAACTTTGGCTTAAAAGCAAATATACTTTTTCAATTAATGTTTTTAATCATCATGGCACCTTATAAGTTTATATAAAAAAAAAATTTTTGTTTTAATTCATATAGATAAACGAAATATTTAATTTTAGAACTTTTTTATTTTATGTTGCACATATTTTTGGGATCATAAAGAATTACCTATAAAATATTGTTAGGAAAACTGAAAAACTAAAAAAGAGTGAAAACTTAAAAAATACATTTTTAGCTTTAAAACAAATAAAATTTTTTTTTTTTAAATAACAATTTGAGCCAGAGTCACAAAGTTCAACTTTGTGTTCTCCGCATATGGGTTTTTCGCATATATCACATTTTGATTTTGACATTCGTCATTTTTCCTTATGGGCATGATCTACACATACTTCATTTGTGTTCTTTTTTTATTTTCTCCTTAGCTGGTCATTGTTGCCACTGTTGTTTAAAGTAACACATTTGCAACATTTGCTCACAAAGTTGAAAAATAAAAGTCACGTTAATACTAACCATCGACGATTCGACGAGTACAAAACCAATAAAAGCAATGTTCCAGCAACGCAGTTTAAAAAACACAATTACACACAGCAAAAGGAAATCACCTACTAACAGCATACAAAATTTGAGAGTGTTAGGCACACCCATTTAAAAGTAAATTAATTAAAAGGAAGCGATGCTCGTCGAAACGTCGATCATTAGTACTCTAGGGTTAATGACAACATTGTAAGATCTGACCACCGTCTGTACGCAGCTTAAGTTTGAAAACCTAAACGATATCGGTTCAGAATTTTACCGCTTTAAGTAAATTTTTTCCAAAAAGTTTTCTTTTTTAATACTTTATTTCAATGTTCATTATTTATCCTTGAGTTTAAGGGATCAAGTCTTCCCTTAAGTGTCGATTTTATTGGAAATAGCTTTTAATTTTATTTGCTTTAATTAACTAACCGCACACTTTGTTTTTTACTGTATTATTTTTCTTCATTTTTTTTTTATTTTTCTTCAATAACATGCAAATTTTCAATTACATTTCTATTTCAGTATCAATTGTCAACAATTGATTACTTTTGAACAATTGTTGTAGTTTTTGTCGGTTTCATTTTCATTGCAATCATTGTATCACACTCCATCATGTTTGCACGCGTTTCTTCTTTCCCTTCCATTTTATATCAATCTTTTATGAAAATTTCTTAAAGCTTATGGCACAACAATTGTTATCGATAAAATTTAATCTAAATCGTATAACCTTTAAAGGAAGGAACGAACATTGAAAGAATTAAACTGGGGAATTTTATTTTTGTTTTTTTTTTCTTATTTCGTTTGTCAGTTTCCCCATTTTATTGTGACGTGAACTTGAGTTATGACAACACTTGTATTGTATCAGGTTGGCAGAATATTAAGGGAACTTTTAATTTAAAATGAATCAAATTAAAACCCCACACGTATTACAAAAGTAGGTTAACCGGCGGAGAAGTGGATAAAGTTAAAGTTAAGCTGCTGTTAAGGGCGTATCAAATTTTTTTATAGAGTAAAAAGGGAGAGTTGTGCAAGGAAATTTAAATAACGGGTGAAAAATTAAGATAAATCGCTTAAAAAAAATTTTAACAAGAAAAAATTGTTCTTAATTTTGAGAAAAATCGTTTATGTTATAAACATATTTCTTAAACCAGAAATCTTTTGCTCTGCTCCGTCAAAAATTTATGAAATTCTCTGCGAATTTGACCAGTAAAACCACTTCTTGTCAAAACGGGACTTTTAATAACCAAGAATTGTCAGACTGTTTAAAAACATATACAATTAACCAATCCAGCCAGATCAAACATTCTTCCTTAAAGCAGTTAAAATCTTAAAGTAATAATTTTTTCAGTTATCTCCATTATTATTGCTGTAAAATAAGGGAGTCACAAAAACTGTATCTTCTGTCCATACCAGCGTTGCGTAAAAATTCTAAACGCCCATTTTTTATCTATTATAAATGTGAAGACATGGTTTTGGATTCCGTAACTGACCCTTCATTGTTCATATTCAATAGCACATGCAAAGGGATGTAGAAATATTGATCACGGCGTTCAGCTTTACCGCTTTGATTCTAAAGTATCAATTTAAACCTTTTTCGACGCTCTTGATACCTTTTTTTATAGGAACATCGTTATCTTTCTGCCCCGGAAGTGGAAAATTTGACTATTTTTTGAAGCCATTGCCACTTTTATGCCACTTTTATGCCCCTTTTCTCAAGTAGCCTTTTGTATCATTTTAAATCAATTTTCTTTTTGACCATTTTTACAATAATGCCATTAAATTGTTTCCAGAAAAAAAAGAGGCAAGCATGATTGTTTTTAAGATTTTTTAAGTCCGTATTTATAAAATCCAAACAAGATACATATCGAGCCCTTACAGCAAAAATAACGTAAGCGCCACAAATCAAATTTTACAGGAGAGAGTTTTTTTTATTTTATTTCATCTAAATTTTATATGAAATTTGTCGCTTACGATAAAATTGTTCTTGCTACAAAATTGTAACAGTACCTTATGTGTCCATGACATTTTAGGAGATAATGCAAGTATTGCCAATAAACTCATTTATAAAAAAAAATCGAAAATTGAAAATGATGTCGTTTACGTTATTTTGAAAATAAAAAAATTTTTGTTTTTCTTGTTTCTTTACAAAACAAATAAAACAGGATTTTATGGATTTAATATTGATTAATGTTATTTTAACATTTTTCGTTTAAAATTTATATGAAACAATGATAATTTTAAATAATGTCCATACTTTTGCAGAAAATTACTATGATTTTCAATCAACATTGCGCAATGTTAATTTTACATTGCTATTTTATTCTGTGTGTAGGTTACACTAACCGCCAAATAGACAACGTAGATCTTGAAGATGTGCAATCGTTTATACGTACATATATCTGTGTAGTGCCATATTAGCATCAGGCGGCTTGCGAAAGATATTACAAATCGCATTAAGAAGGCAAACCAAGCATTTTGGGCACTGCAAAAAGTATGGAAACCACCTCAAATTCAGCCGCAGACCAAACTCCACCTCTTTTCCTCTAACGTGCGTTCCTTCCGCTCTTTATGAAATCTACTCAAGATATTTTGGCCAAATGTTATCTTAAGCTGAGATCTGTGGGAAAGAGCAGGTGAAGAAACACTAATACGTATCAAGATAATCAACCGAAAATGGAGTTGGATTGGTCATGTTCTTAGGCGCACCAACGACAACGTAGCCAAGATGGCAATTAAATGGAACCCCCAAGACAGTAGAAGTAGAGGCAGAGCCGCTAGCACATGTAGGAGTCAAATCGAAAGTGAAACAAGCTCAATTGGATAGTCCTAGTCCGAAGTGAAGCAGATAGCGAAGGATAGCTCACAATGGAAGAACTTTTTTGTGGCCTTTTGTTCCCTTTGTGTAAATAAAATTCCGAGAAGTGTTAAAATCGATTAATTGGTATCACAATTAAAGGAATGATTGCATTAATTACAACGCACTAAGCTATGCTTTGAGCACTCTTTTCACACATTAATTGATTAAAACAACATTTTTTAGTTCTTCCTTCACGGCCAACTAAACTACACAAGCGGTTTGATTAAAGATATGAAACAACGTGATTGTTGTTATTGATTTAAAACTGCTTGTGCAGTTTATTTGGTTCATTAAGCTAGTGGGTCTAGTTGGTATGCATTTGTGTTGATGTTTGTAACACCTTAAAATATTGATCCAAGACCCACCTTTAACTATACCGATCGACTCAAAAACACTTTCTGAGTCGATCCGTCTGGCCGGCTGGCTGTTCATGTAAACTTTGAGCACGAAGTACAGGTCGCCATTTTGAGATAATTTTATGAAATTTGGTACATAGGTTATTGGTCTAAAAGGACCAAGCCTATTGAAAATGTGGCGAATTGGTTTATAGTTTCAATAGCCCCAATACAAGCTACTTTCCGGAATAGGGTCTTTGTGCCCATAAACCATCTAATTATGTGTGTAAATAGATTAAATATGGTCCACACTTATTTTAATCAAACTTATTTCAATAAAAATCATCTTACCAAATTTAATTGAAATCGGTCCATATTCGACTATAGTTCCCATACAAATACTACTCCGGAAAATAGCTTTTAATAGCATAACTTCCTTTTGTAAGTTAGTACACATACAAATTGGCGACATTGACTTTTGCGATAGCTATTATGTCATGACAAAATGTTGTGCTGGTGAGTACAAAATTAACAGTAGGTCCCATATAAACCCCCTTCCAAAAATCACTAAAAGGCAAACAAATTTCATATATGTAGATGAAGATATCTATATAATACTAGAGTAACCCTGCCCGCTTTGCTGGACAATACAATAACATACGTCTACGTCTTTGTATTAAAAATTAAATTTTCTGGACAAAATGTAATTGTCATAAGGAAAAAAATACATTTTATATAGGGAAAACACACCATGATAAAAGTGCGCGTCTAAACCATCAGTGAAAGTAGACCTTTCCAACGCATGTACTCGTCTGAAAATCGGTTGAGTGGTTCTCGAGTTATAAAATCGCGAACATAGGACAACTTATTTTTATATATGTATGTATATACATAGATATAAGATTCGTCACACAGAACTTTTATATGAATCTTAAACTTAATTACATAATTTTGTTCTTGCGGCTCCATGATTGCCCATAGTTCCCATATAGGGTACACTTGCAAAAATTGATTCTTATATACTGTGGTTTGGGACATCATACGGTCGGGCTAGACGGTTTATACTGTCATACTTGTTTTATTTGACTATTTTGGCATAATGGGATTTGAAAAAGTAGTGCCTTATTTTCCCTATTGCCTCTACAATACCCTGTAATTTATTGATTATATTCCCTTAAGTTTTATCAAGAAACTTGCGTATTGCAAAGAGAAATACATATTTGCAGCCAACCCTTCTTTCTCTCGTTATATTTCAGCGAAAATTGTGAATAAAAAGCAATAAGAACAAAATAAATAAAGTATAGATATGTAGGTATATAAATATTTTATAAAAGCTTACAAGTGCATACGTGCTACTAACAAATACTTGAGAAAAAAAAAAAAAAATATCAAATAATATTTTGCACATACATACCTACAAACATTAATGGATGTATCCAAACACTCACCCAGTCATACAGATTATAAAACACACACCAATCCACTTACCGATACGAGAGTCAACTTATACAACATTCTGTACATTGCTTTCATGCCAATTGCATGCCAAAGAAATAACTTTTACCGCTTTTTACTGCCAGATTTTGCTGTGAACCTGTTATGAAGCGAATAATTCGAATGTTGATGTTGAAATATTTTAACTTCCAGATTATTGTGGACTGACTTGACTGACTACATACACTACTCGCTCTGTCACTCGCATTGCATGCAATTCAATTAGCTAGAAGAAAAAAAATGAATGGAATGGTAGATAGATAGATAGGACTTCATTAGTAGAGAAGCAAAAATATAATCATAATAATGATCAAAAACAAATTTAATAAATGAATTAATGAATGAACCAATTACCACTACTGGGCTATCATCAGAGGGAATTGCAAAACATCAAATGAATGAATGAAAAATAATGACTTAACTAACTAACTAACAGCTAGAGGAAAGAATTTTAGAAAAAAAGTTTAATAAAATTAAGTATATATATATTATGATGTTAATGATAATGAAGTTTAATTATAACTAAATTATAATTTGTTGGGTGAATGCATATTTTTTATTATTATGTTTAAATTAGCTACCTACCAACAGAAAGAAGTTGTTCGTTCCGTTTATTTAATTCAGTTTACATTTAAATATTTAAAAGAGAATTATAGACTTTTTATCTTGTATCTTCTTTCTACATACACATGTTATTAATATTCATTCCTTGTATTATTAGGATAACAGTTTTTCGTTAAATCCGAAACAGGATGTTTTGTTAAAAAAATTTTTATGTTGTTTGTTTTTGTGTTTTTTACGAACTTTTTTTGTTTGTCACTTGCGCGAAATAGGCCTATTTTGCCGGTGTAGAAATGACAGGAGTTCAAAATAAATAAAACGCAATTTTTTTTTTCAATTCTCAGTCAGTTATTATGGCAGCAAGGAAAACCAACAAAATGTCAATAAAATACCAAAATTTGCAAACGATGCACATATTTAAAAAGGTGGATTGATTAAAAATAAGCAAAAAGAATACGCCTATGCTCTTTTTTTATTAAGAAAAAGTGATAGGAAAAAAGTGAAAAAATTAATTTTTTTTTAAATTAAAAGCAAGGCGAATTCATTACAGGTAATTTCGGTACTACAACAAGTACAACTCATACAAAAAATCATTTGGGGGATTCACAAGGTGTCGTCATAAAGTCATAAGTCTTAAAATAATCACATGGAAAGATACGACTGTTGTGAACAACCCCTCATAATTTAGTGTGCTATTTTGAATTTGAATCAGCTGATTTAAAACAAATATAAAAATTAAATATTTACCTAACATCAAAATATTTTTTAATTCTAATCCCATGAATTAATAAATTAAATTAGATCTTATCTGACTATTTTCCAGTTTTTAGACGCAAATCACAAATAAATTTTATTTTGTTTGTTTAAGGCGACCGTACACGACATGTTTTTGTCATCTGACATGTCAAATTTTCCACTGCAAAATACAAACATGTCGTGTGTTACCTCTTTAACTTTGCTTCTGTAAAAGTCAGATGCAAAGTCATCTGACAAAATTTCAATTAGAGCGTGCTCTACTTTCTTCTGACAAACCATCTGACTGCAGAAATCTATGCCGAGAAGAAACCGGCAGCGGCGTTCACTATTGACGGAATCATTAGCCGGCTGAAGTTAATATTTAACAATACCGAGATATGTATGGTCATCCCACCATTGAATAGAATTTATGTAATATATATAAAAACCGTTATATTATAATATCCTTAATTGGTATCTTTGAATTAAAAGAAAAATATGTTAAGATGGCTAAACTATTTTACGGCGTTAATAAAAATTTTCGTGGCGGCATTTTAATTTTGGTTTTTGCAATAACTATGCGAAAAAAACAGAGACAATGTCAGAAGCAAATTACATGTACGTTTGTGACCGAATATTATAAACCTTCTATAAAAAAGCAATTTTGACAGACATGCACAATTACATGTGACTTGAAAAGTTGACAAGTCAGATGTAATCTACATGCACCTTTACCAAACGTCAGAGTCCTAAGCCGATATAATTTGACGCCGTAAGTGTCTTGTTGCAAAAATTGCTAGCCGCAAGTTAAATTTGGATATTAGCCAAATAAAACTATACCATTGTGGTACTCTACAACATATTATTTGGTTTAGAATACCACACCATCAAAGGCGATGGCTACAAAAACTAATTCGGCCCGGCTCAGCCGCTCAGCGCAGGTCTCTTCTGATTAATTACGACAGCACAATAAAAATAGCAAGCAAAGTTCTATTAATTTAACACACTTTTTGTTAACAAAGCAACAACAATATTTTGAAACCATTGTAAAATGTTAGAACATTATGACAATATAACATGATAGTACACCTTGTGAATACCCCAATTGTATTTACAATGTCAAAAACAGAAACAAAGATAAAAAGCAAAATTTTGAAATCCAACAATGATAAAGCTTGAATAACAGTCATCAGCAGGGCTTTTAAGACCACCTGTAATGAATTCGCCTTGATAAAAAGTATGAAAACAAAGTTTCAATAAAATTATAAAATGGTTTTAACATATCAGACACGATTTTGATTAACAAAAATGCATCGAACATTTTTAAATTCCATTTAGAGTAGTTTTTTCTTTGTAAAAATGGAGAAGTAAGGACCACCAGGGGGCTACAAGATAAAAAAGGAAGAATAAACAAGTAATTTTAAAACGATTTTGAAAGCAAGATTCCAACGTAAGCATCACCTTTGTTCTGCCAGCAAAAACTTATCTGATAAGTTGGTGAAATTCACAAAACAAAATTTTAAGCTTAATACGGTTTGAAGTTTTGTTTATTAGATAGTTGTCGGCTTTAAAACTCTATATTTACTCAGATATCCCAGGGAGTGCCCATATGAGTCTTGAGACTAGAAGTACTTGCAGTCTTCAGGACTTTTAGGTTTCAGACTAATAACGGGTGGGAGATTTTAAAGTTTTAATTTAAAAATCCAATAAAACAAAAACGGTTAGAAATTTTGCCAAATTTATTTTTTGTTGTGAAGTACAATTGTTCCGGTTAGAAATAGAATATTATTTCATTTATATGGCTGCCGCGTCTGGCCTCACAGTAACTCATTCGATCGGATGGAGTCGTATCTCGGCAGTGGAATCACGAATCTTGGCCTTTAAATGCTCAATTGTCTCTGGTTTATCGGAACACGGGACATTTTTCTTACGGTCCGTAACTATGTTCACTTACTCTGCGGCCACACGATCAAGTTGTTCTTGATAGTCTTTTACATGTACTGCTTGTCCAAATTTACATAAATTGAAAGCTGTGACGTAGGCTGCATTCAATTTGTAAGCAATTTACTTTCAAGATTTCATTAAGAAAACAATTAATAAAGACAAACAAGTAATCAGCTGTTAAATTGAAAGTAAAATTGCCAAACAAATGGGAGGTGAAATTGAAAGCCATCTCATGGTAAATTTAAAAAGTGTGATTGTGTTAGTAAAAAAGTGAGAGTGTATTGCAAATTGAATGGAATTGAAAGGCAAAACTTGATCGTGTGGGCACCAAGTTAGAAGACCAATGGAAGATTTTTTGTTTCCAATTTTGTAACAACTTCGTGTAAAACCCCAAAGTTTGCAGAAATTAAAAATGTTTGATATACAGAGAAATTCTTAATAGCTAAAACTATATTAAAAAAGCCAAAAAATTAGACGTTACTATACCAAAAACAGAGAGAAGGGGAACTAACAGACGTTACTTTACACAAAAACTATATTTAAAAAGAAATAAGACGTTACATACTGAGGAATTTGATCGTAAGAATACAGCTATGGAATTTTCGAGAGAAAATAACTTAAACAAGCAAATAATAAAATAAGTTGATAAAAAGGCTTAATACTAAAAACACAAACACATACAAATTATACACAACACTATAAAAGGTACGTTACAGTACCGCTAAGACAGAGTTGCATAAAAATCAAGTAAGAAGGTATAGTCGGTCAAGCCCGACCGTATGATACCCAACACCACAGTATTTAAAAACAAGTTTCGAGAGTTTATGGCTATATGAATAGAGATCTATCTATGTTTTTAATTTCATTAAATTTTAATTTCATTAAAATCGATTAAATAGTTACAGATGGGCAGAAATTGACCCTATCTCCCCTCGTGGTCCTATTTTTTTAAAAAATGCATACCTTACGTGTCCATATAAATATGGATCTATATACATATGTCTTCAATTGCATTAAAATTGGTTTAATAGTAGGCACAAAGACCCTCTTCGGGATAGCAGCTTGTATGGGGGCTATATTAAATTATAGACCGATTCGACCTTGTGCCAATTAAAACCCACGTACCAAATTTCATTAAATTATCTCCAAAATTGCGACCTGTACTTTGCGCACGAGGTTACATGGACAGCCAGCCAGCCGGACGGACATCTTTAGATCGACTCAGAAAGTGATTCTGAGTTGATTGGTATACTTAAGGACTAATATTTTAAGGTGTTTCTCACATCTCCACTCTTGTGGTGTGGCCCACACCGTGTGGGTATAATAATTGTGGGTATGTTATTGTGCAAGGGAAGCACAAAATATTACCATAACGTTGAACGATTTTTTTAACCAGAGTTGTTACAGCACAGAAATGGTTGATTTTTTAGTATTTATAAAAAAAAAGTTGCACATAAAAAAAAATAATAATAACGATTTTTGTAAAATTTTATTAAATCAGTTTTTTTTTCGTATGAAAAAAATGAAAAATTATCTTAAAATGGCAAAAAAAAGCCGATATCGCAAAAATAACTAAAAAAAGCCGATATTGCCAAAATAAGCAAAAATAAGCCCTAACAAATATAGCTCATTTTCTTTGTTTTTTTTATGATCGGAATTTGTTTTTGTTTTACATGTAAGTTAAGCGAACACAGTCTTAGTTCGAAATCAACAAACAGGTCATTAGTGTTGTGACTAGAGTTTCTTTTTTCCCGCCCTTTTTGGATTCCCGGGAACGCGGAAAGTAAGTCATATTTTCGAGATTAAATCTAGAAAAAATTGAAGACTCTTAAGAAGTTATTTTTGATGCCAATAGAATCACACATTCATATCCGAGCTCAATCTCCGAATATGATCGAAATTTGCATAATTAGGCTGAAAGTATTGAAGTCTTAGGGAAATGTACGAAGTAGGAATTTCATGAAGCAATTTACCGTATTTGCGCAAAGTACAGGTCGCAATTTTGGAGATAATTTGATATAATTTGCGAGATAGGTTCCCATTGGTACAAGGACCAAGTCTTTTGAAAATGGAGCCAATCATAGGGCAAGAGGGAATTTGGGAATTTGTGCCTTTTAGAAACTATCAAACCGATTTTAATGAAATTTAAATCATAGATAGAAACATATTTATATGGACACATAAGCTATGCAGTTTTTCAAAAATATTACCACAAGGGGAGGTAGGAGGGGCAATTTCTGCGTCTCACAATCTTTCAAACCGATTTTAATACAGTTTATATACATAGATAAATCTATATTTATATGGACACATAAGCATGATTTGTTTTTAAATACTGTGGTGTGGGGTATCATATGGTGAGGCTTGACCGACTATACTCTCTTACTTGCTTAGATTGAAATAACTACGGGGAATAGTGCAACGAGTTAATCTTATGAGCAGCATGTGATCAAGTCTCATAAGACCCTTAGCGACATTATTAAAAAGCAATTTCTGAACCGAAATATTGGCTTGCACTTATTTTCTAATATCACATTTAATCAGATATTAGATTTTGAATTATTATTTTTTTTTGTAAGGTGTTTCAATTTTAAATAATATGTATTATGTAATAAATAACTTAGTCGTAATAATTACGTTATATATGTAGGTACTTACATACATTTTGAAATTCTTCATCAACATTTTTATTATTCTTTACAATTTAAATTATTATACCCATCATCCTGTTTAAAAAAACAAGTCCCCGTCCATCTGTTAATGTTTATTGCTTGTGGTCATTCGACCAAACTCATCATCATCATCTTCATCTCACACTCTACTCATCAACACTTTCATTTTCTACAGTTCTGTACACTTCCTCCTCTTCAAAACAATTTTTTCTTGTATTGAAATCACTTTTTTTGTTTCCTACAACATTTCGAAAAAAAGAGATTCAAGTTACCAGGCTGGGGGATAAAGAAGTTGCAGTTGAAAAATATTTTTGTCGAGTGTTGTTGTTAAATGCTGTGTTCCTGTTCGAATTTGATAATCATTTGCATAAATATTGTGTTTGTTAAATGTGTGGACGACGTAGTACGTGTGCATATTTTTATTTATGCATGATGATGTTCTTTCAATTATAATAATGATAGCTGTCATTATAGTCAACCATAAAAGTAGGGGAAGGATTTAAAAGTTAAATTTCTTTTAAGCAAAATGTATTTTGGTATAAGTGCATGATGTTTTAGGGATGTGCTACAGGAAAAACGAAGCTATTTCTTTTTTTTACCAGCCAAAAGATATAACTACTTCGGGTTTCGTAAGAGAGTTCAAGATCATAATCAATACTACATACAATTTTGTAGCCCAAGAATAAGAGGGCCGAATGTGCGGTTATTTTGCAACCAAATTGGAGCTTAAAACAAGTTTGACTGCTATAATAAGTTGTGCCGAATCTTTTATGTCCTCCACCTACAGTTAGAATATTTTCGGAGTGGGCTTTATATGGTAAATCACGGACCAATCTTTACGTAAGTTGATATTGTGATTTCTAGTCTTATAAAACTATGACTGGCCAAATTATTATAATAGCATAATTATTCGTTAGGATTTTAGGCGTACTGCTGCTGACAAGCCTATTGGTTGAGCGAAATTTTTGTGTATTAAAATATGTAATTAAATTAAAATAATAAAAAAAGTGTTTTTCGAGAGTGAGCTTTATATGGAGCCTATGTTAAATTTTATACTTATCTTCACGAAAGTTGACAGTGTGATTTCTAGTCATACAGAACAAATTTGTGCTAAATCTAATTTCAATATGTGCATTCTGCCACTATTTATTCTAATTTTTGCAAAAAATTATTAATTTTTTTCCCAAACTGCTTTGGAGAACTATAAACAATTTGACACCAATATTGTTCTTTTCTTTTGAGTTGTTTGAAAGTGAGCGTGATTTCAATAGACGGACAGACAAACGGACATAGCTAAATCTACTTAGAATTACTCAAGGACCCAGAATATATACACTTTATGGGGTCTTAGATGAATATTTAAAAAGTTTCACACGGAATGACAAACATAGTATACTCTCTTCACAACTAATTGTGGTGGAGGGTATATGTTAGGTTACGTGGGTCCATTAGTTAGTTCCTGTTGTGTTACCATGTTTCTCACTCGGTCACCCGGTTGTTTTAATGAAGGAGTGTATCCTGTACAATATATATCAAAGAGACAAGTTTTGTCCTCAAGGGTTATTCGAAAAAACATTTCAAGTCTTAGATCTCCGAATGCCGGACAATGACAGAGAAGATGTTCCGTTGACTCTTCCTCCTCCTCGTCGCCTCAACTTCTACATAGGTCATTGTAAGGGAGCCCTAGCTTTTGGGTGTCATTCCCAATGGTCCAATGACCAGTTATAACCGCAATTAGGTTGCTGAAGAGATGTCTGGACAGTTGTCTCCGAGTCCTTTGCTCATCTATGATGGGCCAGTGTTTCCTGGTTTTCCCACAGGTAGTTTCATCAAACCATCTCTGACTGGCAATAGATGAGTAAAACACCTAATCATATGTTGAAATCGAAACGATTCAAAGTTCGCCGAGTCAGCAATACAGTTTCCCCGTGCCCGGGGACCCACTGAATGTCACGCTATCTGCTCCACATACATCCGGCATTCTTAGACAATTATCGATGTAATGAACACATTCTCAAGGTATCTTATGGCCGCGTTACTATCGGTAATAATGTGAATATTTCTGCCAGATATTTCACCATACCGGATGTGTTTCGCGGCTGTGTAGATGACCATTATCTCCGCCTGAATGACACTGCAGTGGTCCGGCAGCCTTAGGTGGAGGGTATAAAAATAATTATTTCTGTTATTGTTCAAAGTATTTAGGAGTTCATATTTCTACAAAAAATGCATAACAAACCTGCCCCCAGTCATAAGCAAGTACAATTATGATGATGATATGCTTATGGCATTGATAAGATATGATTGCTTGAATACAGGATGAGTCTGAAAATTTTAATTAATTGGTTTTTTTCTTCTGTGTTAAGGGAAAATCATACAAATGGTGTATGGAATACACAACGCGATGATATTGTGAAAAATTTTACCAAAATAAAAATTTTAAGGGACGTTCTCATATTTTACACAGTTCTCATATTTTGCTGCAACAATGTCATAAGTCAATAATCCGAAATTTTGGCTAAATATGACTAATGCATAGTAAATCAGATTTAGGAAGTGGTAATTATTATATATAAAGATTTCGTAAACTTTACTCTTGAGAGAAGAATAAAATTTTAGTTTTTAATATGTTGTATGTAAATTTTTTAAAATAATACTTTCAAATTGCATTAGAGTCCAGTTTATACAATTCTAGTCTTGCAATTTTTGTACTTTTATCTTGTCTTACATATTTTTTTATTTTATTTATAAATACAAATACACCTGCAGCCAACTTCAAGTTGAAAAGTGTAAGAATTATAAATCAAAACAAAATTGCAGAAAAAATACCTTTCCCCAATCTTCTTACCTCTCTCACCAATAAACTCAAGAATTGCTGCAACAAAAGTTGCAAGTCTGAATGATGACTTAAATACTTTCAAGTCGTTTTCTGTAAAACAAATATTTTTGAGTTATGACGATGTTGCAGAAAACTGCGATATTTATAGTTGAAAAATCAATAATTTTTTTTCTACATGTTATTTTTATTTTTGAAACTTTTAAATAAATAAATCTGAATAAAAAATATATACAAATTAAGCATGGGATATCAGAATATGTACAATAAACTTAAAATGGTAAGTAAAAGTTTTCACACTGAAAAGGATAAAGAACTGGGAGTTAAAAGTAATATTATATTGCGTCTTTGCAATAAATCTTTTAAAAAATCTGAAAATGTGACAACCGCATATAAGTTTGTCATTCCTTTTGAAATTTCTACAATATTGATATTTCATTTTAGTCCTTATTGGCAAAATGTGTTAGTGGCTGAGTGTTTTAAGCAGGGCTGTGGAGTCGTTAAGAAATAGTTATAACTCCGACTCCGACTCCTTTTGCTGAAATTTTTTAAGTACGACTCCGACTCCGACTCCAACTCCGACTCCGACTCCTACTCTAACCTAGCATTATTTAAGAGACTAGCTTTTATTTGACTTTAAACTCTTTTTTAATTTAGTACCTGTTAAATGGTTAAATATAGCAAGAAAATGATTCTGTAAAAATTTCAAATCGATATTTTAATTCTAACGTGCCGCGCATTGAGCTTTAACCTACTAGTTACTAACATATGAGTAGGAAAGCTGCAAAATATTTTATTTGGATTTTGGAAAAATTGCAAAAAACATATAGCGCCCTATTAAATAGACCAAATGAGTTTAACTTTTTTAATTCTAAAGTGTTATGACATTCTTGACTTATAACTCAACAGTTGAGAAATTTAAACCAACTGAAATATAGAAAAATAATGGATTTAATTTTGGAACGAACGAGTTTTGTTACGAACTTTCGAATGAAATGAGTTTTGCTTCAATCCGTATGGGATCATTGAACCTTAGTATATTTTAAAGGTTATATTAATTTATTAAAATTATGCAAACAGTTCTAAAAAATGTAAAAATAGTTCTGTAGGGGAGAGATAAACTACGCCAATTCACATCTTTTTCAAAAAACGTTTTTTATACTGTTGGAATTTATAGATGTGTGAATTTCCATAAGTCCTATCTAATGTAGCTTTCGAGATAGAAAAGTTGAAAACAACACCAAGTCCAATTGGCTTAGACGTTAAAGGCATCAAGAACTCGCCGTTTCATTTTCCAAGACCGAAATTTGAAATTGCAAGTCTTTATTATCTCTCCAATTTTCCCTAAAGTGAGTAGATAAAAGTATTCTCAAATCATTTTTCGGGTTAACCCCCACATTGATGGGAATTATATCTGGAACAATGTCATGTATTTTTCCGAGTTCCTTTTCCTTTTATTCTATTATAATTCACCTTGAAGGTTGGAACTTAAAATCTAGTTCACTTAATGCTTTCACCACAGGAGCTACAGCTGATTTCAAGTCATATTCATTAACATGACTACAAAAATATTTGTTAATATACGATAAATAAAAAACAACATCTTTAAATTCAAATAGTGAACCCGCTGTTTTTTGTTACAGAAATTTGAGGTCACATTAAAACATAGAAAAGGACATGCTTCGATACAATCTATATAGCTATTCTTATAAATTGTCAAAATAATTTTTTAATTTTTGATATGAAAAGTATACTGGTCCTTATTTTCTGACTTCACAATTTCAAAAGCAAGCCCTCTTATGGCCAAACCACTAATTAATTTAAATATCAATTTATGTTTAAAATTTGTTTTTTTATGTCAAATTAAAATAAAATTATAAGAAAAATTATATTTAAATATGAATTGATATTTAAAAAGAATTGGAGAAATTGGTCATTAAAATTTTTTATTTTGAAAAATATTGGAAAAATTTTAATGCAAAAAAGTCGGAGTCGGAGTCGCTAGTTTTTGTGGGTACTTTGACTCCGACTCCGGTACAAAAACCTCAACTCCGACTCTTGAACTCCGACTCCGACTCCACAGCCCTGGTTTTAAGGTGCTGCATTAGGTACGCTTTCTTTCTACTAGTTCTATAAAAATTTATATATTTATTTATATAGTTTTCTGTTCTTTTCGCATGGGGAACTCTAGCTTGTTTCTCTTTTATTTTGCAATTATTTATGTCTTTTACTGCAATAAATAACTAAGAAATTTAAATAGTACACCATTTTTATGTAACACACATTGTTGTGTTTACACTGCATTACTTTGAAGTAGTTTTGTAATGATTATTTTTTTTTTAATCAAATTAAGGTATTAACCCTCTCAAATATGTACAAAATTGCAAACTACAAGTAAAATATATTTGAAACAAAAACCAAAATTGTAAAATTATTGCTTTTTAACTTATTTTACTTGTAGATTTGTATGCTATAGTTTTGGGAGACAGGGCCCAGGCATTTCTAAATAACATAATTTGTAGCAGTGTTCTAAAATAAACATATACACATATGGGGTATTCACAAGGTGTGCTATCATGTTATGTTGTCATAATGTTTTAACATTTTACAATGGTTCAAAAATATTGTTGTTGCTTTGTTAACAAAAAATGTCTTACATTAATAGAACTTTGCTTGCTATTTTTATTGTGCTGTCGTAATTAATCAGAAGAGACCTGCGCTAAGCGGCTGAGCCGAGCCGCATTAGTTTTTGTAGCCGTCGCCGTTGATGGTATAGTTTTATCTGGCTTATATCCAAATTTAACCTGCGGCTAGCAATTTTTGCAACAAGACACTTGCGGCGTCAAATTATATCGACTTAGGACTCTGATGTTTGGTAAGCAAATAAAATAAAATTTATTTGTGATTTGCGTCTAAAAAATGGAAAATATTCAAATAAGATCAAATTATATTTATAAATTCATGGATTAGAATTAAGAAAAAAATTGATGTTAGGTAAATATTTATTTTTTATATTTGTTTTAAATCAGCTGATTCAAATTCAAAATACCACTCTAAATTTTAAAGGGTTGTTCAAGTTCTCTACCTCACCTTTTTTTGCCAAGCAAAACTGTTAATGTTTTATTACATTAACAGTTTTAAAAAACTTTTTCTGATATTTCAGAAAAAGTTAAGTTATAAAAATTTAAATATACACGAAAAGAATTATTTATGTACTAATAAAATTTACTTAACTACAGCTAAAAAAAAAATTATTTTAATTTTATAGTTACTTTTTTTTTTTTTTTTTTTTTTTTTTTTTTTATAATTGTTTCTTTATTTACAATCTATCCAAGGGATAATAAGCAAATTTGTTAATATTTTTAAAAATAACAGATATTATGTAGCTCCAATGAGTTACATAATTTACAAGTAAATATTTTTTTTTTTTCAAGAATTAATGATAGAATTTATAACAATATGTATGTATACATCTATACTAAATGATAGGTTCGAAATGGAAGATCCAATACGTGGTTTCGCTTAAGGCGTCGGATTTCGTGGGTACTGTCTAATAATGAGATAGCAATGGGGTTTGTGTGGTCGCTAAGCCTTTGTAGGTATCTCTCACTGAAGTGTCTTATTTCTTCTCGAACTGATTTTATGGATAAGTCTCTTCTAATAACAGTATTTCTTACATACCATGGAGCATTCAATATTTGACGAAGAGTTTTAGATTGATATCTTTCAAGTATTTCAATATTTGAATTGCTCGCTGTACCCCATAATTGGATACCATATGTCCATACTGGTTTCAAGATAATTTTGTATATTCTTATTTTATTATTTACATTAAGTTGGGATTTAGGATTTAAAAGCCAATATAGTTTTTTAGTTTTAAGTCTTAAAAGTTGAAGCTTATTCTTAATGTGAGCTTTCCAGGTTAGTCGTCTGTCAAGCGTCATACCTAGGTACTTCACTGATTCCCTTTTTGGAATCATGTTTCCATTTATAAAAACATTAGGGCAGTCTTCCTTCTTCATTGAGAAAGTTATATGGCTGGATTTATCAGAATTAACCTTAATGTTCCATTTGATAAGCCATTTCTCGAGTTCATTTAGCTCGTTTTGCACAAATAACGATGCTTTAACTGGCGAATCGCTCTTGGCAATAATAGCTGTGTCGTCTGCGTAGGTGGCAACCAATACGTTTTCAGCTATGGGTATGTCTGCAGTATAAATAGTATATAGGACTGGCCCTAGCACACTACCCTGTGGTATTCCGGCATTTATCTCATATAAATTGGATTTTTCATCGTTTATTTTTACGTAAAAATGTCGATCTAATAAGTAACTTTTAAAAAGTAAAAAATAAGGTGCTGGTAAAAACTTTTTTATTTTATAAAGAAGCCCCATATGCCACACTCTATCAAAAGCCTGCTGAATATCCAGAAATACCGAAGAGCAATATTTTTTTTCTTCAAAAGTACTGGTTATAATATCCACAATTCGATGTATTTGTTCAGGGGTGCCGTGTTTATGCCTAAAGCCAAATTGATGATCAGGAATAATGTTGTTATTTTTCAGTACAGGACTTAGCCTTCGCAAGAGAATTTTTTCAAATATTTTAGAGAGAATTGCGAGTAGACTTATTGGTCGAAATGAAGATGCAAGGTTATCTGGTTTGTTTGGTTTTTGTATCATAATTATCTCAGCACATTTCCATTGCGAAGGAAAATGGTTAAGTCTTAAAATAGAATTGAAAATTGTTGTTAAGAATACGATACACTTGCGACTAAAGTTACGAATAACTATTGCGTCTATTTGATCGTATCCTGGACCAACAAAAAGAAATATCGTTTTAAAAAATTCCGATGGTTCGTGGTGTAGAACAGACAAGGATATTTCAGAAACGTTTGCACTTCACCTAAAAAATACATTTAAACCATTTAGTTTTAACACAACAACTCAAGTTGATGAAATATCTGAATATTTAAATTGTCCTTTGCAAATGGACTTTCCTATTAAATTTATAACTCCCAACGAAGTTAAAACAGAAATAAAAAGCTTAAACTTACGGAATAGTTACTTAAATCAAGTTTTCGTTGCTTTTAATTTTACCAAAATCAGAAGAAAAGCCTGAATTTTCTTCACAAAAACGTGCAGCACTTCAGATAATAAGAAACTTTTGATTCATTTGCTTAACATGTCAATACAAATAAAAATTAATTGAATAAGCCAAGTTTTCTTTCTTGAGCATTTTCTGAAAAATTTAAAGAAATCCCTAGCATTTGTTTCTTGCTGCAAGAATCAAGAACATTAGGCTAATACATTTTAAATAAATGCTGCTTGATTTCAGAAATATCTTTCTTGTCTATATAATAAAAATGAAATTTTGTGTGTTGCTAATCGAATAACTTAAGAACGGCTTGACCGATTTAGACGATTTTTTCTTTAAAATGACTGAACACTTTTACGCCTACTTTTTTCAATTTACCCGAAATCAGAAAACGGCTCCATCGATTATTAGTAATCAGCTACCGAGCGAAGCCGGGGCGGCGGCCAGCTAGTTTTTAATAAAAATAAGCTACTTTTGTGTTTCTTGTTTTAAGAAATTTTTGATCATATACTAAAAACAAGTTAAATTCAGGAAATTATTTTTGGATTTTCTTGTTTTAAGAAGCGAAATGGATTACTTTAGAAAATAAACTTCTTTCCGTGTATAGTATGCATTTCAGACCGAAACAAATTTTGGTTAAATAATGTATGCAAATAAAACTACAGAAATGCTTTTCAGACGGAAACAAATTTTGGTTAAATAATGTATGCAAATAAAAGTACAGAAATGTTGGGTATCTATAAAAGCGCTCTTTAAAAAAAAAGCGGTTAGGAAAAAATATGCGCCTTTTCGACAGTTAAAAAGCGCTAAATCTAGCGCCAAAGGCGCTAAATTGGCAGCTCTGACACAGGTACACATTGAGAAAAAAAGTAACTTTTCATATTATTCGAATGTGTATTCTTAGTCAAATTACAATCCTCAAAAGCTTTTTTATACTTTAATAGGCTTATTCCTTCAATATTTTCCAGGAATATTTTCTATGCACTATCAGAAATAAATTCCCAGATTCTATTTGAAAAAAAGTAACCAATTTTGGTTAAAAGTAACCAAAACGGCAAGGCTGTATACAAAACATACACAGGTTATTCGTGCAAATTACGAAGCAACAACAACAATACTAATGAGAAGCGTTGCTAACATTTTGCTCATTCTTTCATTAATGTTAAAAAAAACTAAAGAACTTTAAAATATAATGTACCTAAGTATGTAAAATTACTACATACAATTATTCTGGTAAGAAAAACAGAACACTACAAAATGTTTGTAACTTTCGTAAAAATAGCTATGAACGGTATTAAGGGTTGTGTACTAATACACAAACACTAAAATAAATAGATATCGTTTCTGGTTTGAAGTACATACATATGTATGTAATATTATATGTAAGTTGATTTTTCAAAAT
Organism: Pollenia griseotomentosa; assembly: GCA_963931875.1. Classification (NCBI taxonomy): domain Eukaryota; kingdom Metazoa; phylum Arthropoda; class Insecta; order Diptera; family Polleniidae; genus Pollenia; species Pollenia griseotomentosa. The sequence continues at coordinate 172,561,312 of OZ007563.1, forward strand.
ACATAATAACATTCTAATTACTTTTACTAAAATAATACCAAATATTTATTAAGTACCAGAAATGAATTTATATAAATTACGCAACTATAATTTACTGAAATTCTTAAACACAATGGCTCATAATCATAGTCAAAAATAAAGTCGACTGTTTTTAAAGTATTCTTTAAAACTATGGTGTTCACATGCATTTAAATCTGGTTTTAGTTAAAAGTATACTTTATTTTGACTTTGAGTATGGGCCAATGTCAATTTGTTTACTAAAGTAATTAAAATACAGTCTTCGGCTAAATCATATCCCATAAACATTCATGCATACATACAAATTTTATTTAGCATTAAAAGCATTACAACACGTCACACAGTCGTCTCCAATTTTCAAATTAACAACTGCTCAGAAGCTTAGCAGTTTGTAATAAAAATAAAATAAAAACAAACATTAAAATGTATGTATTTCATCATTACAAAAGGAATAAACACAACATTTCAGTAGATTACTTTTTAAACACTTAGGCCTTGTGAAGCACAGTAAATTTTTTCTTTCTTTCTCTACTTGGTCTACTTTCGTTAAATATCGGAATTTGATTGAAATCAAGGGATTCGTGCAAATGACTTACTTCGGAACTATCGGGAGTATGGTTTTTGCTGGACAAAATAGCAATCCATCACAACTTTTTTTTAAGTCTGTCAAGCTATTTTCGAATTCCATATTGACTAACATGGAAACCATAAATATGCAATTGCAAGTTTTTCCTTGTGCAACGAATGAATGAAATTTTGGCTTCTATTCGTATATCCAACGTGTTTCTTCAATTTCGCCATCTACATTTAATTTTTACTCGAAAATTTAATGACAAAGCAGGTTGTCATTAAAGATAAAATGTTATTTTAAACTTGAAATTTTTTTATATGAACAAGCAAAAATTAAGGAAAAAGCATTTTTATTATTGTGTGTAATACATATAGAAATCTGGATCAATTTTTAAGTATACCGATCGATTTAAAATTTTTTAAAACGATCTAACGATAACCATCCGTTTGCATGGCTGGTTGCCTGTCCATGTTAATTTTGTGCGCAAAGTACAAGTTGCAATCTTGTAGATAGTTTGATCAAATCTAGTAAATACATTTTAATTGTACTTAGGAACAGTGTTACCGTCGGATATTTTCAAAAAGTACCAAAAAAGGGGATATCTACAAAAAAAGTGGCACCAAAAAGTGGATTTTTTTTTTAAAAAAGGGGCACATCTTTTAGAATTAAAATAAGTTCACCATATTATGTATTTTTACGTTTTTTCTATTTATTATTATTTTAAATGGTATAAAAACTAAAATAAATATTTTGTAAATATTTCTCTCGAGTAGCAATTTTTATAAGATATTTACTTCAATGTTTTGCTAATTCAAAAACGTTAAACTGGTTTTCTGCCAAACATGTGTTTTGGATTATGACATACATTGTTGCAGCAAATAGAAGATATTTATGAAATGTGTTTTATGTAATATATCTCTTGTACTATTCTTTCTGAATACATTTTCTTTGATTTATTTAAGACACTATATTGCACAGGTAGACATTTCAAAACTTTTTAGAAATTTATTTGCCCATTCCACCAGATTCTTATGTTTTTTGGAATGCTATGGCCGAATATAAGCACAGTTTTCTTCTATCACGTCACATTTATCAGATACACCAATTATTGTAATTTCGGATGATATTTTGTACCACAATTAATAACAAAATCCATAGTTGTATAATTTTATTTTACAGTCAACCTAATTACAAATGTTGTTTGCCGAGGCCCACGATGTCGACAATAAAATTTCTTTCGTATATTTGTTTTGAAAACAAAAACAAATTTTAGTTTTTATTATTGTTTTCAATATAAATATGCGAAAGAAATGTTCTTGTCGACACCGTGGGCAAGTGCAAGTGTTTTAATTTCTTTACTATTGCATATTTAGTTTTTATCCAATTTCGTCTATTATTGCTTCAAATTTTTGTAATCAGGTTTATAGAACAAAACTATAAAACTGGATTTTGTTATTAATTGTGGTACAAAACATCTTCCGAAATAACAATAATTGGTGTATCTGATAAATGTGACGTGATGGGTGAAAACTGTGTTCATATTTGTCTTAAGCATTCCAAAAACATAAGAATCAGTTGAAATGGTTAAACAAACTGTTTGCAATGTCGTCCAGTGCTACATATTTATAAATGGTCAGTTTCATACAAATTTTACAATTAATTGTTCTTAAAACGACTTTCATACTTTCGTACAATGTCTTTAGCCTATTTGTTACTTTATTTTGATTAAAGCTAACTTAGTAAAAACATGCTCAGCAGAAGCACTACTATGTAAAAATATGAAAGATCAATTTGTACAAGTTTGAATATATATATATATATATAGGTATATTCATCAAATCTCTTTTTCAATGCTCCTATTTCACGCCAAAAATCTTCAGCATTCGAAATTTTAAATATGTGTTCATAATCCGTGTCATTTACTTTACTTTCTAGAAGTTTAAATTCATGTATAAATGCATCTGCGTCAGTTATAATATCTTTAAACTCTGAAACTAATTCGAAATAGTTTATATCATCATTAGACACTAAAAATACTGGGTCTAAATACTTCAATATATTAAGCTTTTTGATTTTTATTTACAATTTTTGGTAAAAACTTAGATTTTACTATTAATGTTAATTACACAAATTTAAGACAAGTTTTCGGTACACAACAGTTCGGTTTCTGCTTCATGACTTCTAAGGAGAGACAAAATACTTTCTTTACGAAATATTTTAAACTGTTTGCTATAGTATATAGCAACAAGTTTCAAATATTTGGTAAAAAAAAGTTCTTTGTCTCTTCTGAAAAGTAGTTGTTTTTGAGTTACGAGGTTGCGGAAGGAAACCATCGATATGTGAGATATCTTTATCCCCTTATTCATAATAAAGAAAACAGGTTAATATGAAGTTTATTAAACCGATTTTCAGCTAACCACGCATGACAAGAAAAAAATTTCATATAAACTTGCTTACATATACATATATTAAAACAGTTTTACATATATTAAAGCTGGGGGTTATAATAAAACAGAAAGAAAAAAAGTATATTTTCCTAGCGTAAAAAGTATCAAAAAAGTGGCAAGAATCGCAAAAAGTACCACATTTGGGTGCATTTTGTAAAAGTGGCCAAATAGTATCCAAGCAGCCGAAAAAGTGGCAAATTGCCACTTTAGTGGCACCAACGGTAACGCTGCTTAGGAAGAAGTTTATTCCCCATAAATTCTTCTTTTCAAATTAGACTCTGTGTGTCCGTAAGCCATCTACATAATTATGTTGGTATTTAGATTAAATTCGCCCCAAAAATATTTTACTGCAAATTAAATTCTTTTCGAATAAACTCACATTTGCCCAAAGCTTCTATTTATTAATGGCTTTAACTTCCTTTTAAATGTTAACATTGATAAACGATTTAGCGACCGTCCCTAAAATCCATTTAAGACAAAAATCTCATTTGGATGCTTTTATCTAGATAATATTCGGCACAAATAACTCCTATATAAATTTTAACCTTCGTTTTTAAATAGGGTAAAATCTCAAAATTGTCTGTAAATATTATGGTGTATGGGCGTTACCGAGTATAATTTTAGGATAGTTTTTTTAAAGGTCAACCATAATATGCATAGCCGTGCTTAACCTACTGTTAAAAATTAAAAAAAAGTCTCTCAAATGTTTTTAAAAAAACAAGACCAAAATCAAAAAACATTTGATTCCGTACGGAATGTGCGATCAGTTTCGCACTTTGCTTAAGCAAACGACAGTTTCATAAAACTTACCAAAAAGTTTCCGTAAGTTTAATACAGTTTGCTTCATATGATTAACATGCATTCGCACATTTGCTTAATCCAACTTAAGCACATTATGGCTAGGTCTTTAAATGAAACTGTTATTTAATTGTTGAATATTTTGTTTTCAAATTAGCAATTTTTTGAATTTTTTGGGGCATATTTTTAACAATTTTTCAGAGCATATTTGCAAGTTTTTACCTCATATTTAATGCGCATAAAACACATTTTTCAGTATATTTTTCTGGCTTTCCTGTTGATTTATTTCTCTTTCTTAAGGCGATAAAATTATATAAATTTCATCGATAAATTAGCTCGGATTTACCAGTAATCGGAAAAAATAATATTCTGTAAGTACACGATTTATTGAAAAGTAATACTCGGTAAGTAAAAACAAATATCTGTGGTTTTAATGGGCAACCGTATATGTCCATTGTTTCCATTTTGAGATGTTGACACGCCATATTGCTTAGTTTTCAACATAGTTCTAAAAATGTCTGAAAAAATGGACCAATGCCGAGTTTTTAACGTAAAAACAAAACTCAAAAAGTGCAATTCCTGGCCCATAGTTTGATCTAGAATAGTTTTTTGGCTCTCCTGAAAAATTTGATTTTAAGACACCGCTCCCCATGAAAACCGCAGATATTTTGTATAATTTTCGCAAAATTTAATTAATCGTTGACCAGCAGAGTAATAAATTGTCTCGTATTTTAAACATTTTCCTCGCTTGTCTTTATAAAATGCTCTATTTGATCCTTTTCTGGGATAATTATGTGGGTGAAGCTTGTCAGGGGCTTAAAATGTACATATATCTGTTGTCTAGTGTGCAATCTGGTATCACACGAATAAGTAGAGCAAGAAAATTAGTGGCATCACCAATTACTAGTACAGTAGGACATTGTGGCTTTGGTTTAAAACCGAAATGGGTAGAGGTTTTCGATTAAAGGCACATTTTTCTCCATGTGCTGTAATTCTCCAATATACTTGCATAAGTAGAGGAGATTAAAGGATTCAATATTATCAGCGAATGGTTATGGTTAATTTTTTGCAAACACTCGTTCCAAAAGTGTCAGGTGTTCTATCTATACAATATTAAATGCTTTACTACAGCACTATAAATACAATAATACATACTAACATATTAAATTTATAGGAGCTTCAGCTACAGTTTGTTTGTGCTTGTTACTTGTTATTTTTGTTTGAATTTTTTTCTATAAAATTATATGCGGACCCATTGAAATAGACGTTTACTACAAAATGCTGACAGCCTGTTAAGTAGTTCGGTTATTTTCTGGAAAAAGTCACATTGAAAATTTGAATTTTATAAAAAATGCATTAAAAAAGTTACGCAAATAAACAAAATCCTCTAAAAGCACACAAATTTTCATTCAAGTTGAGGCAAAAAGTTGCATTAAAACCAAATACTCTAGTGTAGGTAGTGAGTGCGCTAGATTCTTAAATAAAAAAAAATTATCATCAACGAATAAATAAAGAACAAAAAAAACAAAAAAGAAACAACCGAATTTTAGTGAAATTAAACTGTGCGGATTGGATAGATGAGGAAGTATGCATATGGTAAACAAGTGGTAAGGGAAGACATAGATAGGTACATGACTTGCCAATACAAGCAATATTTTTTTGTGGTACTCATATTGTTAGGTGGTTGTTTTGTTGTTTTTATTTTTACTTTTCATTTAAACTGCTTTGCAAATATGTAAAAACAATATACACTACATAAATTCTCATCATCAGCAGCAATACCAACAATATTTGCAAAGAATTTTTTATTGTTTTTGTTTATTTTCTAGTAAAGTGGTTGTTGGTATACAAACAAGCCCAACTATTTTTTTTTAATTTGTTAACAATCCAAAGTTTTGTTGCCCTACTATCTACTCATTTCTGTTAGCCATGTTCTTTTGTTGTTGTACAACTGTTCAAAAATAACAACAATATTGTTTAAGTAGTACCTATAACGTGTATTATTATTCTTTCATACACATATAATTTGTTATTGTTTAGTGCTGCCCCCAGAGGTAAAAAAGAATAATAATAAAAAACAAATAACAATTGTGCTACTACTGTGTACTTACTTAATCGCAAATAGAGTTTTTTCCCGTAGTTTTTCGATTCCCGGGAAAGCGGAAATTTTTTTTAAACTTCCCGGGATCCCGCTCCATATAAATAGTACAAAGTAAATTTGTTTTTAATTAATTAAAAAGATAAATATGTACTACAAAAAGGAATTGAAGAGTATTCAAAACAAAAATTTAGTTACTGCATATCCGCTGATTAAGGATTTCTTATTCAAAACCCTTTTTAATAAACTATGATTGTCGATTGATCAAAGACTTTTTAACTCCTGTATTACTGCTGTCTATTTGCTATTTCTGTCAGTTGAATTTAACTAAAACAGAGATGTACAATTTTTTTAAGCGAAGTAAAACTCTGACAAATCATCATGAATAGACTCACGCTTGAACAACGCTACGAAACTATCCAAATTTACTTTGAAAATCAGTCGTCAATTCGCGCAACTTATAGACGACAATTTATCGCAAAATTGTGTTCAGCGATGAGGCGCATTTTTGGCTTAACGGGTTTGTTAATAAGAAAAATTGCCGCATATGGAGCGAGACCAATCCACAAGAGACCCTACAGACTCCATTACATCCAGAAAAATGCACCGTTTGGTGCGGTTTTCACGCTGGTGGCATCATCGGACCTTATTTCTTCAAAAATGAGGCCGGAGCTCGCGTTACGGTCAATGGAGATCGTTACCGCACCATGATCAATGATTTTTTGTTTGAAAATATGGATGACATTTGGCGATAAGTTGATTTCGAGAAATGGACCTGTCAATTGGCCTCCAAGGTCGTGCGATTTGACACCTCTCGATTATTTCCTGTGGGGCTACGTGAAGTCACTGGTTTATGCTGATAAACCAGCAACAATTGACGCCTTGGAGGCCAGCATTGTTCGTGTTATTCGTGACATACGGCCAGCAGTGCTCGAAAAAGTGGCCCAAAATTGGACGTCCAGAATGCGCTTCGTCAAGAACAGCCGCGGTGCCCATATGCCCGAAATCATTTTCAAATGTTAAAAATTTTGATTACAATTTAATTTTTTGTGTTATTTTTTACAATTTCAAGTTCTATCGGGCTTAAAAAAACACCCTTTATAAGGTGCGTTCGTTTACTTTTCCAGTAAAATCCAGTAAGTGAGTTATATGAAAATTTTACAAATTTATGTGTACGCGAACGCATTTCAGTAAAATCCAGTACAAATTTTGGGGTAAACGAACGCAGCTATTGTCAGAGTCAGTGTTGCCAGTTTAGCCATTTAGTGGCTAGATTTAGCTGTTTAGCCATTTTTCTTTTAAAAGAATAATTTTTATTTTAGTATAAAAATTTATTAAAGTAAAATAGACATTTTTACCAATTAAAATGCCTTTAATTTAAATCAAAACTTTTAAGGCTCAGTTAGCCGGGAGTAACAGTAACAGTAACCTTACCGTAAAAAAGTAAGACCAATCTATTTCTTACAGATTGAGACGTAACATCTTACTGCTAACTATAATCGTCCTAAATGCTTTACATACAACAAAATGAAGCAGCTGATTTGCAGCGTTACTGTTACTCCCGGCTAACTGAGCCTTTACAAATGTTGAAAATCGCTATAAGCGAAAAATATAGGAACAGTATTCCAATATTAAATATATAAAATGTATCAACACAAACATCGGTGTTTCTTTCTGGTTGCAAGTATTTCAATAAAGAGATGCAGGCGGCAACAAAAATTCTTTTTAGAAATTTCAGAATTGGCTATAAAGTTGCTCTCACTTCCATGGTCTAATGCTGAAGTAGAGAGGGTATTTAGCCAAGTAAACATCGTTTAAAGTAATTTGAGAAATAGGTTACATTTAGCAACCGTTAATTCGATTTTATCAATTAGGTAAATATTTTTACCATGACAATAAAATATTTATACCCACTATTGTGGTAGTGGAGAGGGTACCATGCGTTTGTGCTGATGTTTGTAACACCTTTAAATATTGGTCCTAAGCCCACCTTTACGTATACCGATTGACTAAGAATCACTTTCTGAGTCGAATTAACGATGTTTGTCCGGCTGGCTGGCTGTCCATGTAATCCTTGTGCGCAAAGTACAGGTAGCAATTTTGGAGATTATTTTATAAAATTTGGTGCATAGGTTCTATTGTGGTGTAGGGTATCATATAGCCGGGGTTGACCGACAATACTTTCTTACTTGTTTTTTGTTGTAGATCTCGACTTAAAAGGTTGGGTAAATGTTGTCGTGATTATGATTTACCTTTAAAAATTTAAAAAATAATAGGCACGAGTGATTCCTATGAGATGAACAATAACGACATCGAATTTATAGATGATTAAAGTTTTAATATCTATAGAAATTTTATTTTACGTTTATTCTTATTAAACAAATTGATCTTAACTTACAATTTTATCGTAAACAACTTTAAATGAATTACTTCTGTTTTGTTATTGAATTTAACGGTCTTTTTACTTAAAAAAAACTTTTAGCCATTTTTTAGTCATTTTTTTCCGTAAATCTAGCCATTTTTGGTCACCAAGTTTTGGCCACACTGGTCGGAGTACACAAATTTTCGTTTTGAATACGGTTGTAACAGAGGAACTTGAATTATTATTACCTCACGGTTTTATATGTAAATTCCGTATTATTGTGCTCTAGATACAAGATAAAAACATAACATAAACACAACAATTTAATTCATAAAACAATAATAAAAACAAACAAAAACTGAGGTACTCAAGATATGAGGTCAAAAAGTTAATTCGTAAAATAGATAAAATATTTTAAATAAATATATAAATATATTAACATTTTTTAACGGCTTAGGAAATAACTTTCTCACACATTCAAAGCGCTTAGTAAGTTGTCAAAAAGTATATTTCTGATTTTTTTTTAATAATTATGTACCATGTTTCCGAAAAATTTCGTTCACTTTTTTACCGAGGTTGAACAAAAGTGCCACGTTTGTAAAATACTTCTGATTCACAATAAGAAGCAATAGAAAGCACTTAACGGGTATATAAACCAACACAAATTGAAAAAAAATTTGTGTTTATCACCTAATAAACATATCGCTCCTTCATTGCAACATAGTCGTACCTCAAAAAAATCAAAAATTGTAAGTTACTTATGCAAAGTGTTCCTTCATACCTTCTCAAACTGAACCGAAGTTATAGCAAAATATATCTTTAAATCGGTACATTTTGAAAACTTTAATCGAATTTTGCCAAGCTCGATTTTTTTGAAGATGTGACTATTGCAATAAAGGACTGCTATGTTTAAGTATCTCCTATTTTTAAAACTTGTCCTGGACAATGAAACTTTACTGCCTGCATCTTATTTTGAATTAATGTCCTTTATTAAATCTTCACTTCACTAAATTTATTAATTATCAACTGTTGCACTGCCCATTCTGCTTTTAGTAGGTTTATTGCAACAGGAGACATTGATTTACGTATGTACTCACTTCTTGTAATTGATCTAATCGACAAGCCATTCACAGATGCTAATTTTAAGAGTATAGAAAACTAAATTTGAAACCTCGAAAAATAGAACCATAAATAATTCACATGGTGACTGTGGTTTTAATCGAAATTGTAGGCTTAAAATGTTGAATAAAAACTAAATTTTTTTAATCACTTAATGGCAAAGTTCAGGGGTACAGAATATCTTCACAGAAGTCTGCATTGTCTTCCCTGTTGTTCTCAGTCATGTTCTATAGCAATATTAAGCCGATAGAAATTAGTTCGTGCATCTCAATTATCTAGCCATTGCGGTGTATTATCTGGATCCAAAGAAAACTCAGTTAATTAAGCATTTCAAAACCTTTGATTGCTAAAAACAAAGATCAAGTTAAAATTAAGAATTTATCTTGATTGGTTATCTTCCGGTAAGTAACAAAGATAGGCCTAGAACAATAAATATATGTAGATTGAGAATTCGAAAACCAATTAGAAAGTTAAGATCTTGTCAAAAACTCTGTCAAGAAAAAATATTGTAAATAGATTCAGTACCGTCTTTACAATAAAGGCTAAGGGGGCCGTGCCCAAGGCCTCCGACGTCATAGGGGCCCTCTACTAAAAAGTAAAATGGTTCCCAAATTAAAACTTCAATTGACGATTTTACTTAAAAGGCGATTTCTGGCAATTTTTTCTTTTATTTCTTAAAAAAATTTTCAATTTGTAACCATTAAATTCAGCCTTTTCCAAACTAAATTTGATTTAAAAAATTTCGAATTTGTATTTTGAAACCCTCAAATTAGCTTTGGCCGAATTATAAAATAAAAAAATCTATTACATATTCAAGAAAAAAACCAAATACAAATAATTATTACAGATTTTAAGCCTTTTGCTTAGTAAAAATTTAAAGCCATAACTGTGAATATTAAAATAATCGGTCATGTTCTAGAAATGTAAAACGAGTGAAACTAAAGCTACGGTCACACTTATAAACCATTTGACCAAATAAGCATAACCACTACTTTTGTTAGTATTTAGTGAGATTTAACATTGTCTTAATATCACAAATAAAAACTAACTATACTTCTAGCCAAAGCAAAAGACTGTTTTATGTAAGATGTGGTATTATAATCCAAATAAATATTGAAATTAAAGAGAATTATATTTTAGTTTGCCTGTTGGTCACGTTTTTCTCGTCAAATATTTGACAAGTGTGACCGTAGCTTAAGGGTAAAGCTTCGTTCCCAATGGTAGCAATAATTTTGTTTTTCTTATGGATTTCTTCCCAAAGTATTTATTTATTTATACTCTGCAGTGTTATGTCACGTCCTATGCAAACATACCAAAGAACTGCTGAATCCCTAAGCCGATAACATCCCTGCAGTTTTAAAAGTAGAAATTGACTCAAAATCGTTAGGTATTTCCCTAAGGAAAAATCGACTAGCTACTTCATTTGCCACAAGTAATGCAAGAGTTCGTCTTTTAAATCTCTCACTATATTTATTTTTTGTGTGTCGAAAAAAACTGTGCCGTTATAACCGCACAGTTTTTTCCAAAGAGAATTCAACAAGAAAAACATTAACTATTTTTCTATAGAAGCAGTGTCAGTGAAATCGCACATCACATGTGATTAGTGAAATCATTAGTAAAAGGTTATGCAGATGGAGGCAATTGACTACCGTCAATGTCATCCCCATGTTAAAATCGTTAGGCCGAGGCCACGCAATGAGCGGCTAAGCGTCAAGCGGCTGATCGATGAGCGTCAAAAAATTAAAACATATGAAATACTATTGAAGTGGCCACGAAATGAGCGGCATGCGAGCGAAATTTTTGAGCGGCTAAGCGGCGTCGCTCAGGAATAAAACTTGTTCTAATTTTTAGTTGTTTTCTGAGCGTCGAAGAATAAACATGGCAGAAGTGAATGTGGAGCTTACAATTTCATCTGTACAAAGCCGACCGCTATTATGGCAAGACAGATTACCAAATTTTAAAAATAAAAATATAACCGAAAATTTATTTTTTTGTTTTGTCAATCTAGTGTTAACTGCATGCAACAGCAAATCAATGGATTTCACATTTGGGTAGATTTGTATATATATGGTTAATGATGAACACCAAGGCCTGTTCGCCGATTTCGATTAATATATATATATATATATATATTTTATAATTTGTTTTTGTTTTAAATGTAAGTTAAGCGAACGAAGTCTTCGCTCGAAATCGACGAACAGGCCGCAAATTGTTTTTTTTTTCTTAATAAACGCATTAAATTCATATGAATACGATTTTCGCGTAATAACATTAAACAATCCAATCTTTACAATAGCATTTTAACAACTAACCGCTCAGAAATGACGCTCAGTAATAAGCCACTTGCCGCTCAAACTTGACGCTTTGACGCTCATCGCTTAGACGCTTGACGCTCAGCCGCTCATTGCGTGGCCTCGGCCTTAGTCGTGTGCATTGCTAGTAGTTAGGCTGGTAGTTAATGGTAATGATTGGTAGTTAAGGAAATAGCTAGGCATTCGCTAGCTACGCCGACTGCAGGGATACTTGTCGAATGTGCGTTAAATACATTTGTATGTATGTATATGTAAAAGTTAAATTGATCAAATCGCTATTTGCGAATAGATTGCAATGGATTTTTATTAAGTACCGAATACGAAAACCAATCATTTTTGTTTCGTACTTTAATTTTAAAAGTTTTGGTAAAACTGTAGTCTGGCTGTTATAGAGGAACGTAGGTTTTAGCCTGGATTTAAAGATCTATAAGCGTTTTTTTTTTATCTAAAACAAGAGTTTTCTTTTGTTAATGGAAAAATGTGTTCGACAACGGTATGTGGATCAAAGGACAGTTTTTATGGTTGGTTTGTCATTCCGTTCGTAATTTCTACAATTTTGATATTCGACCTATTAAAGTCAATGACCCCTATTCTGCGTTTCGATTCGGATCGAAATTTTCTCCGTTTTTGGCAACTTTGGTGTTTTGTGCCAATGTTCTGTAACTCCCGCGTTGAAAAACTTTTCGATTGAAATGTGAGAACTGAAACAAAAATACCATAAGTTAAAATAAACATGTTTTTCTCACTAAACTGTTACTGAAACATTTTTGGCGAGTAATTTCCTTACGTTACAGCTATTACACACCAAAAATGATACAGTAACAGTTTAGTGAGAAAAACATGTTTGTTTCAACTTATGGTATTTTTGTTTCAGTTCTCACATTTCAATCGAAAAGTTTTTCAACGCGGGAGTTACAGAACATTGGCACAAAACACCAAAGTTGCCAAAAACGGAGAAAATTTCGATCCGAATCGAAACGCAGAATAGGGGTCAATATATTCTAGGTCCTATCAGTTGCGAAGTTAATTTAACGTTGTCCGTTTGTGCGTCTGTACATGTGTATGTTGAAATGTGTTTTCCGAAAACCTCTAGAAACGATGGGGACTAAGTTGTTATACATTTATGTATGTTACATATACTCTGTTTAAAATTTCTATTGAAATTAAGCTAGATCGGTTCATAAATGGCTGAGATATGAGTAAAAAACACGACTGTCTTACAATTCCATATTGTATTTTTTTCTGTATAACTGGAGAACGGCAAAAGGAAAATTAGGTACAAGCATCTTGTTTATCAATACACAACATCCGACAAAATGTGGGCGGAATTGGTGAAGTGGGCGGGGCACAAAAATAATTTATTTAATTATAAATTTATCTTAAGAACGGTATGTATTAATATAAAATTCAGTTCTTATCTCACCATGGTGAAGGGTATATAAAATTCATCATAGCCGAAGATATGTAGCACTTTTTTTGTTTCGTTTTTTTGCCATATACGAAATACATATTGCCTCAAAGAACACAATTTTGTTGCACACCTCCTCTGTAATATTCTACTAATTATTTTAACACAATGAATATGTGCAAAAGAGTTGTTGTTTTTGTGATTCGTTTGTTTATTTTGTGTTTACTTTTTTTTCTCTATTCGTTTAGCAATATTGTTGTTTTTTGTTTTGTATTTATTGTTATTTTTTTATAAACCGAAGACCGATACCTACTAAAAATCTAACCTACAATATCATTATGGGCTCCTAGTATTTTACTTGTTATACAAAACAACAACAAGTGGAAGAAATAATGTGTAGGGTAGGTATTTAGGGTATGTATAAACGGTATGTATTGTATTATTTTATTTGTTATGTGTTTGTTTACAAATACATTTTTTATACAACATAACGTTCTATCATTGTTTTTGGAACCGATGTTTAGTAGTGTATAATGAACCCCACATGCTATGTACGCGCATATTAATTACTATTGTCATTTGGCTACACACTATTCAATAAGTTGAGCAGTAAAATAAACATATGGCGCAAATTTACATTCAATATACATACATACTATGTAAAAAGCTTTTTGTTTACCTAGGTAAACAAAAACCACGTATACATGTGCGTAATATGTACAATCCTAACAAACACGAAGTAAAACTTTTGATTTAAAATTACTTTATCATTTGATTGATATCAAGCCCAATTCTCAAACCATATTAATTATTTAATTTTAACATTGGAATTCAAATTGATATTGGTTTGAATACATACCTTTAAGCATTTGATATTATATGTTATTCAGATATCAAAAATATACTTGGCAACACTAAAGCGAAAAATAGATACATATAAACAATAAAAAATGGCGATTAAAGTTGAATGTGTTTTACAATTAAAGAAAAATTTCTTATTAAGTGAAGGTAATTTGCCTTTAGTAAGCCTTAATTTTTGCAAAAAAATTTAGTAATTATTTGTAAGTAAAAAAGTAATTAAAATTAAAAAGAATGCGAAAAAAATAAAATGGGAAAGAGAAAAATTGAGAAATTGCCATGACTTCCCCCAAAATAAAAAGCAGCCAACTATTTATATACCTATTTCGTCTTTCCCATAATTTGAGGACGGAAAGAACACAGCAGATATGGTGCCGAATGTTTAGCTGACAGCTTATTTAAATAAATAATGAATTAAAGTCCACATTTGAAAACAAAATTTTAAAGCAAGTTGAAAATAAATGCATTTCTTAATTTGAAAATAATTTCCCTTATTTGCTAAGAATGCTAAGATTTTCAAATTATTATCAAACGTTTATCGTTTGTTCTCCGTGTTTGTTAAGATGTTGTCCACACATTTCAAAATATATATTTTTGCGCAATATATACCGGAAGACTTCTGATTGTATCTAATATTTTGTGCCATCCAGCGTTTAACAAACTGCAGCCAAAATAGGAAACTGCCATTTCTTTCACTTCTTCATTTCTCATGAGCCAAAAAAAAAAACTGTTGCTTTTACTTCTGAATGATTAAATGTCGCTGTCAAACCAACTCAAAAAGCGTACACAAATTTTCGTTTTTTCTTCGACAGTTTTGGTTCGGCTGCAGTTTTTTAAACCCTAGTGCTAACTATGTATATAATATACACACAGACACTTTTATTGTACAATATTAATTAATTATTAAACAATAGTACTGCAAATGTTAAAAAAGTTTAATCCTAGATTTACACAAAAAAATCTAATGTTTTTATAAAAAAAACTTACGGAGGTCTTATTCTGATATTTTTTTGTGTACATATGTACAGTGAATGCCTAAAGTCTTCGTGCAATCTACTATTTTACGATTTTTGGGAATTGGTAACGGTATTGAAAAAAAACTTGTATGCCAATATTTATACATTAATAAATACTTTTACTTATAACAAAAAATAAATTTAGTTCATAAACATAGCAAAAGCAATAATAATAAAAAACATACAGGGGTGTTCTGAAAACGCTAAACGAAAGAATTTTAAACGTCACTTTTGAGTAGTATTTCTGTAATAAAATAATTTTATAATATACAAATAGTTCTCTAACGGAATTTTATAGCAAAAATTATAAAAATCAGATTAAAAAGAGTATTAAAAACAAAATTCTTGCGATTTCCAGAACACCCCTGATAAAAACTTCAAGAGAAAAAAGTGTAAATACAGGGAAAACAAGTTAGAGTGCTATATTCGGCTGTGCCGAATCTTTGATACCCTCCACCGACAGTTCGAATGTTTAAGGAGTAATATCTGTATGATGTCTTTTTATTATTATTATCTTAAACTGTGACGATTTGTTATTAATTATGGTTTTAGGAGACTAAACTGTTTTCCGGGAGTAGGGCATATATGGGGCCTAGGGTAAATTATGTACCGATCTTCACGAAATTTCACAGTATCATTTATAGTCCTATAAAATTGTGACGAGCCAAAATTTGTTATGAATGCATTATTTTTTACGGTTTTAGGCGTACTAAACTGTTTTCCGGGAGTAGTGTTTATATGGGGCTTAGGGTAAATTATGGACCGACCTTCGCGAAATTTTACAGCGTCATTTCTAGTCGAATAAAACGGACTTGTGCAAAATCTTATGTCATTCCGTGCATTTTTGCATCATTTATGTTAGTTTTTGTAACAAAATTATCAAGTTTTTGAAGGTGGTGGTTCCACATTTTGATTCATAGCTCTGGTTCTACTGAACCGATTTTGCTGAAATTCAATCCCAAACTGCTTAGGATAACTACAAGCAATTTGACACCTAGTTTGTTTATTTCTTTTGAGTTTTTCGAAAGTGAGCGTGTTTTCAACAGACGGACAGACAGACGGACATGGCTAAATCGACTTAGAATTACTCAAGCAGCCAAAATATATATACTTTATGGGGTCTGAGATAAATAATAAAAAAGTTTCACACGGAATGACAAACTTAGTATACCCTCTTCACAACTAATTGTGGTGGAGGGTATAAAAAGAACAATATAATTGAAAATTGTATTTGTTAACGTCAAGGCATTGAATTTTCTGCGCTGTTTAAAGCACTTTTTAGGTTTTCACTGCCGTAAATGTCATGTTTTTTACTTTATTTCTCTAAAACATCCCCGATATGTTCTTTTGGATTTAAATATGGTAAATGTGGCGGGGAATTGAGTTTGCGAGCATAATATAGAAGCTAATCCTGAATAATGTGCGCCGTATGCTATAAACCATTTCTTTGCTGGAATCCTAAACCGATGGTTTCAAATTATGTTCTTAATGTTCTTATAAAAATATCGGTCAATTATGCCTTCAATAAAAACTAAATTACCCCATCCAGATGATGCCATGGCTCCCCAAACCATAACACTGCTGCCTCCATATTTGACTGCGGGTATAATATTCTTTGGACTTAAGATTGTGTTAGATTTTCTTCAAGCTTTGGAACGGCCACCGCTTCTAAAAATATTGTATTATTCTTGTCAGTAAATAAGACTCGTTTCCAATTTCGTTTTATATCTTTAATAATGTGTTTAAGAAAATTCAAGAAGGAGTTTTTGGTTTTTAGCGGATAAACGTTTTTTTTTATGTTCCACTATGCCTTTTAAGCCATTTTGATGCAAAGCTCGTTGGATAGTTTTTGAGTGGACACTCCTTCTGGTACATTTTTTAATGTGTTTATGTGCTTGTTGTCAGATCTGCATATATATCTTTAAGAATACTGCTAACATCGCGTCGTGACAGCTTTTTCCCCGGTCAGGTCTAAGATGATTTTCAGTATTAAATTTTTTTTATAGTTTCTAATTATGGGCTTTACGGTAGAATGACATGATTTTACATTTTTTGCAATTTCTCCATAACTTGTTTGCTTATTACGGAGATTTATTATCAAACTAGTTGATAAGCCTGTCCCTGCCAGGCAGAAAGAACAACTACTTTTAGGTAAGCCCCAACGTCATTATAATAAAATGGCAATTCTTAGCTTCATTGGTCTTTAGGGGGCTTCAAAATTAGCTGAAATGTAAAATAACACAATTTTGCCACACCCCGTTTCTTCTCAATTATCCACCGGTAGTCCAAAAATCGTTGATCCGACTATTTCAGGGCTTTAATATAAGCTAAAATGTAAAAAATTTAATTTTCCCACGCCCTTTTTTCCTCTTAATTTTCCGGTAACAAAAATATGGCTACGTTACGATTTGGCCAAGGTGTTTTACTATAATGATCTCATCTATAATATAAAAACGTTTGTGCCGTGTATGTGCTCCTAAAACTCAAGAACCGCTGAACCGATTGACACCAAACTTGGACAATAAATTATTTTAGTCGGGAGCCAGGTTTACCTTAAGTTTAATCCAGAAATGTGACGCTGTTGTCGTGATATCTAATTTTTTTTTATTTATGGTACGATTTGGCTGAAATTCATAAAATATATTTACTAAACAAAAAATAAGTAGCGCTGGGGTCAAGTTATTAACAAGATTCTCCAGTATTAAAATTTTTATTTTTATTTAGAAAATCCCGAGCAGCGCCAGGACCAAGCAGCTAGTACATATATATATATATGTAGATGTTTTGACAAGCAAAATACAATAGCAGCTAAAAGAATTTAATTCACGAATAATCGATGTCAACTGTAATCTAAAAAAGATTTTTTATTATTGTTTCCAATTCCTAGAAATCGTGAAGTAGTAGGTTGCATGTAGACTTTAGTTGTTCACTGTATGTATGTAGATTTGTAATATCGCTCCTTTATTGCAACATAGTCTTCTCTCCAAAAAAAATCGAACTTGGCAAAATGCGATTAAAGTTTTCAAAATGCACTTTTATACCTATACTGATTTAATTAAATATATACATACATATGTATGTATATTGTTATAACTCCGGTTCAGTTTGAGATTTAATAGTGATTTTTTACATATAAAAAAGGTATGAATAAACACTTTTGCTTAAGTAACTTCAAATTTTTGATTTTTTGAGATATGACTATGTTGCTATATGTTTTGCATGATATCTTTAATTTTTTTATTTTTATTTTTTTGTTTTTTTCACAGATTTTAGTTTAGGGATTTTTTATTTTATTTTATTTAACTCGATAAAATATTTCGTTTTGAAAACCTTCTTTGATTTAAATATTTTTCACCCCTTACTTTTATTTAGCACATTATTTTAAATTTTTATACATACCTATCTTTTTTCCATAATTTTATACCACTTCTTGCTAGGAACACAACTGGACGAATTTTTAGCCGCGATTATTCCTCGCCAAAAATAAAACATATTTGTGTATATAAAAATACATACACACAATCATGGCCAAAATTCGTCATACGCGGCGACTTTGCAATAGATTTATTTCTTCTGCCATTTGCTGGTTGCTGACTTTACTTAACTTTAACGAAAACCTGCAAAAGAGAAAAATAAAATACGGCATCACTAAAATATACGGTTATAAAACACAATAATATGTCTAAGCTAAGAATTTGAAAAAGTTGCCACAACAAAAATGTGACTTAACTAATTAAAAAAAACAAGATATTTCCTGAGAATTGAACTTTCTTTAATAAGGGTATTGCCACATTTTTGTTAGGAATTAACTAAACTGGGTTCTTCAACAGAGCCCAAAATTAAAGGTAGTTGTCAAAAATAAATTTGTCTGAAGGAAAATACCTAAGTTTTGCGTAAATTACTACAGTAGTTTTGACTTAACTGCCTTTTATTTACGTGCACTTTTGACTTAGCTGCACAAAATTAATAATTTTTGGCATTATTCTTTATAATCCCATACAAATTCCTTTTTTAAGTGCACTTGCTTTACCTGCACATTTAAGATAAGTGCCCAAAATTTTTGGCATTTTAAAATTATTTTCATACAAAAAATTCAAGTTAGCTGCACTTTGACTTAACTGCCCAATATACATATTTTCTGCAATTATTCTTCAAAATCCTTGTTTACGTGCATTTTGCATACCTGCACATTTTTCGTATTTTTGGGCAGCTTTAAAATATTTTCATATAAAACATCAAAGTTAGCTGCACACATGAAAAAATATGGTGGCCACTTTTTTACATAAATATCCAATTTAAGCAGTTTATAAAATCAAAAATCGCAAACAAGTCAAGTTGGTATCATTATAATTCATTTATTTTGTTTGCCTGTACCTACATTTACAGCAACTTTACCACGATTATATGAAAGGAATAGCAAATCTTAGGTCTGGAACAGAATAAAGTAGTTGTAGTAGTTTTTGAAGCTGACGAATGCTCTGTATCGCAACAAAGTTCAAAATTTCGAATTTTGCGCCTCAACGGCAACGACTACTACAACTACGTATTCTGTTGACACTACTTTGAAACTGCCGTTTTTAACTTTTGACAGCTTGCAGCGCTATTCTTAACGTTGTACTACAGCGACATTTCTGTCCCACACTTTATTATTAACAATTTGGTTATCTCGTATGCATAACAAATGACTACCGGTTGTTTGAACGTTTGATACTCCTTTTTCAAACACTTTACTTTAGCTGCACTTTTATGCAGGTAACCACAATTGCGTACCTGCACATTTAGGCAGCTAAATACATTTAAGATAGCTGCTTTTTTGATTTACCTGCACAAAAAATCGTGCAAAGGAGATTGTGCAGCTAAGTCAAAATTACTGTATAACAAGAAGGATATTTATTGCTAAGTACAAGCAAAAACGTCGGCAGAACAATGCAGCAATAATTGCTGATTATGTTGCTGGAGAACACTTAAAATTGCTCTGCCATAAATTTGCAATTTTCACCACGAGTAGTTGTCCAAAGTTTTGTGGCTGTATTTCTAACAAATGTTTTATGTTGTGTTTTCAAGTGGTTGTTAAATTTTCTTTTTTCAATTAATCAATTAATTCAATAAAATAATTAATTGTAATTGTCTTAGCTGCGATTTGTATTACTTTTTTGTTTATTTGCATTTGAAAAAAATTGCTATTTAATAAATAAACACACAAATAAATAAACAACCGTACAGAGAAATAAAATGTCAGATAAATTACAACTGATTTGACAGCAGATTGCTAAGCAATAATTGCTCAAACAATCAGAAGAGCAATCATTGCGCAATAGATTGCCACTCATGGCAATATGCGGTCTATACGTCGCAAATTTAATGGAGCAATAAAATTTGACGTTTACCGCAATAAATATTGCTACGTGGAGACCCGGGGTAACATAATAGGCCGTTTACATTACAACAAAATCTAATAGATTTTATTTGAAATCTTTCTCAAAAGTTCGTGCGTTTACATTGTACTTTTTTGACATTAAAGAGGATTTTGTTAGCATAACGAGCAGCTGACTAAAAAATTTTTTATGTAACACATACTTAACTTACGTACCTATAAAAAAATAGGCCATTTATATATTGCAGTACCTTTTATTTATAATTAAACTCATATATTTTATCAAGATTATTTGTCTTTTCCATTTTTTACTATTTTCGAAAAAAATTTTTGAATTTTTTTTAACAGTTTCAACAAGCCGCCATTATTGTTTTTGCTTTGTTTTTTTAATAAAACAAGTGTTTGCCTAATAGTCGAAATTCGGCCATACATTTTTTTAATATAAAGAAAATATAGTATGTATATCTAAGTATATATGAATTTACATGTTTTGAACATTAATTTTTTTCGTCTAAGTGGATCGATTTGGCGACGGACAAACGATCCGGTTCATATGTTATGTTTCACGTGGTTGGTTGGCAAACAAAGAAAGATTTAGTTCTTAACTAGTTTGCCTGTGCCGATTTATATATAAGATTTATATAGTCGAAATATTCGAAAACCGGTTTCTTGAAAGTGTTGGATAATCGACAACCCTATTTTTTTATTATTTGATAGTTGAAAAAAACAACAAAATATTTATTTATGTATGTGTTTTGCATATGTGTTAGTTTTAAATTTAAACGGTTATAACTCTGAAAATATTGAACAGATTTTAATAAAATATGTATTGTGCACTTCTGCCAGTAAATACCTTTTAAATGGTGTATTTTTTATTCCAGTCGCTGGGCAAACAGAGGAGAAAAGTGTTCTTAATTGTTTTGCCTTAGCCGATTTATATTTAGATGTAATTTTTTCTTGCACTGGGAAGTAACTTTTAGTACTATGTATGTATGTATATATAAAAAAAAAACATAGTTGCATGACTAAAGCTATGTTCATTAAGGTTATAACTTTTTTTTGAGTGCAAAATACCACTCCAGCGCCATGTGGGGAATTTTGTTCTGATAATAAAAAACTGTTTTTTAAGCTGATTCGGTGAAAAAAGTTTCCGCACCGTAAGCGATTCCTAAAACTCCATATTATGTGTAAATTTTATTTTTGAAAATAAATAAAAACCCTTTTGATTTTGCATTAGACTTATGAAAAATGGTTTAATGTTGAAGATTATATATGAATTTAAACAAAAACGAACTTATTTAAGACAAGAGCCACTGATTTAATGATGAAAATAAAAAATAAAAACAAAACTTCAACGCTTTCGTTGCGGAAACTTTTTTCACGAAAGATGAAGAGTGACACCATATTTTTTTATATTTGTTTATGCCCCACACGGCCATGAGGTGGTATTTTTGTTGTTTGCAAAAATTGCAAAAAGTAATATCCCTAATGTTCATCCTTTAAAATAAATATTTGAAGTTCTAAACGTAACCAATAGTTTTATTAAAAAATCATTTGCTTTTGCAAAACGTTTGTCTAGATCAAACACCATTTAACAGTTTTATAATTACAATTTACAATTATATTCTTACAAATAAAGTTTAGTAAATCAATAGATATTGCTAAAAATAAAGCTAAGGATTCATCAATTTACTGTTCACGCTTTTTTAGGATTTTACGTCAAATATTTGTTAGGTCTGAATATACCTTAAGTACAACTAGATTCTGAGTAGATTTCGTCAAAATCTAGTCACGAGAAAATTTTGTATTGTATGGGAAATCTACTCAAAAACAACTCGATTTTACTCGAAATCTCTTAAGTAGTAGATTTTGTTTTAGTGTAAATGAGCTATTCGGCAAAAAGGTGTTAAGTCAAAGAAATGCATCTTGAGCTTTTGATTTGGTATACATATAGAAAATGGCAGAAAACGGGGCAAAATTCAAATTGTGGGGGAATCAGTCCAAATAGGGTAACAAGTCAAGGCCATAAGCATTTCAGAACTGTAAATGCAATGTCCAGATTTAATTTCAGACCAGAGTTATATAGTTCTGAAAATGGAAAATGTTTTCATATTAATAGGTACATATAGAAAATGGCAGAGAAAGGGGGAAAATTCAAATTGTGGGGGGACGAGTCCTAATATGGTGAAAAGCCAAGGCCATAAGCATATCAGAACTGTAAATGCAATGTCCAGATTTAATTGCAGACCAGAGTAATATAGTTCTGAAGATTGAAAATTTTGGAATTTTAGTAGGTACTTATAGAAAATGGCAGAAAAAGGGGCAAAATTTAAATAGAAAATAGCAGAAAAATGGTAAAAATTCTTATTGTGGGCCAAAGGCAGTGTGACCCTTTTAGCATTTTCACTGGTAAATTTAGCATTACTTATTTTGATTTAGCTGCGAATTTTTCAAATAGCATTTAGCATTATTTTCAGCATTTTTGTAATATTTTTTTAGCATTTTTTAATCTTATAAATTTTATATATTGCTATTTCACAATATAACTTAACAATTCTGTCAATCTCTATCATTTTATTTTGTCATTTATACGTTCATACAAATGTATAATAATAGCAACCCTGTAAACACCAAACAAAATTTAAAGAAGAAATGGTAGATTTTGCTACAGAAGAAATAACGGTTTTGGAACAGCAATGGCAAAAGCTGAATGCATACGAATGGGTGAACCGCAGTTCAACTATTCAATTCTGGATAGGTGTTTATGAGTACAGAAACGCTTTAAAAGAAAATGCTTTCAACGAGTTAGCTTCTTTTGCTATAAAGTTTTTGGTTTTGCCATTTAGTAACGCGGAAGTTGAAAGAATTTTTAGCGGTATGAACCTTATAAAAACCAAGATTAGAAATAGGATGGTATTGATTTTTGATATTGATCTTAATTTACGTTAGATGTGGGCTAAAAAGGTTAAATAAGTGTTGCAGTGATTTTATCATTACTGTTGATCTTATAAAAATGTGTGATGAAAACAGATCATATTCTATTCGTATTTTGACCAAGACTTTGGCAGTTAAGGAATATTATTCATATAATAATGTGTAATTAAATTTATTGAAAATGCTGTTTAATAGCCTTTTATGTTTTGAATGACAATTTTAGCTTTCACTTATATTTTGTATTTATTTATCGCTACCTAAAACGCAAAAAGCCCTATCTAACATTTCGAAAATTCTACTGAAGAAGCATAAAACTATTTAAAATGATAAAATTATTAATCGCCTTAAACGGTTTATAATTTATTTTTCTTCTACTTTTCTTGTAAAACCTACCAGTTGTTTTGACAATTGACAATGTTGCATATTTTGCAAACTGTAGGGTAGGGCTTTAAGCGTTTATCATGTAATATTTTGTAGATAGAGAATTTTGTTTTTTTTTTTTTTTTTTTTTTTTGTTAAAAAATCGCTACCTTTTGTCAATTTATTCCAATTATTTTGTGAGCATTTGAGTTGATGCAATACATAAGAATCAATGAAAAAGTCGATTTTTAATTTTTGGTAATTTTTTTACATATTTCATGTACCATCATACATTTTCATATTAATTCGGATGTGTATACTAAGTCAAATTACAATTTATAAGCTTCTATACTTTTATAGTCTTATGCCTTCAATATTTTTCAGGAATATTCAGGAATATACTATCAGAATTATCTTATGTACCTATGCATTTGTATAAGACTGAAAGAAATATTTGCATATTTAATGCAAAAACATGAATTTACATGTATGTAAATATGTATTTAATTTACTTTGTTTATGTTCCTGAATTGTTTTTATTAAATAAATCTATGTATGTATATACATTTTTTATATCAACTTCGTTATATTTAAAAGAAATAAAATATTTTCAGGTAAATTAATATATAACTCATTCATTCTAATGATACAATTATTTAAGAAAATTTAGCATTTTTTTAGCATGTTAAAAAAGTTTTTTTTTAGCATTTTTAGCATTGTTTTAAGCCCCACTTAGCATCCAATTTTTTTTAGTTGTGGTCACACTGGCCATAAGTCCTAATATTGGGAAAAGCCAAGGCCGTAAGCATTTCAGAACTGTGTATGCTATGTAAGATCAGAGTTATGTATTTTTGAAAATGTAAAATTGTTTAATTTTATTAGGTAATTATAGAAAAGGGCAGAAAAAGGGTCAAAATTCAAATTGAGAGTCTTAATAGGGTGAAAAGCCAAGGCCATGAGCATTTCAGAACTGTAAATGCTACGTCCAAATCGATTTTCAGATCGAGTTAGGTATATAGTTCTGAAAGTTGAAAATTTTCGAGTTTTAATAGATACTTATAAAAAATGGCAGATAAAGGGGCAAAACTCTAATTGTGGGAGGATTAGTCCTAATAGGTTGAAAAGCCACAGATAAAAAATTTTAACCAGCTACTTTATCGTAAACATCGATATCGGTATTTTGATATATAGCGATATTTATTGCCCACACAATAAGTGCTGGTTCACACTCTTCAAGCTTAAACCGTCAAGACTTACGCTTTTAGAAGAGAAAATAATATTTCTTTTCCTCAAGCTCAAGACTTGACGGCTAAAACTTAAAGAGTGTAAACCAGCACAAGCACACAAAACGATTTATCAAATGAACTGAAACTGAAATGATTTGTAAGTAAGCTTGTTGCAGGCCTTTTGTAAGTACCAGTATACAGACAAAAGTTATGCCTGTATTCAAAAAAAAAATTTAAATTTAAACATGGTTTGCAGAACAAATTTTCTATGAAAATTTTTCTTAATAACCGTAAATAAACGTTTATGAATACGGGGGTTATAGATTTTTATTTTCAAGGCAATTTAAAAAAATTTTTTTTGTTTCCCTCCGAGTTAATATTTCTAATGAGTTCCAAAGTTTTTTGTTATGACAATTTTCGGCTGAAGTGCAGTTAATGGGGCGTTGGAAAAAAAATAAGAAAAATATGCCACCCGATTCAGAATAAAAAAAAAGAAAAAAAACCAAAATTAAAATTTAAGGGGGCCGAGGCCCGTAGGGCCCCCTGGAACCAAAAACTGCCCCACCCACTTAGTGATATGTGTGGGCGCTCAAATTAAAAGTAATTTGCTCACGATTGCAAATATGGGTAATTCCAAAGTGTTGAACGTGACAGTCGTACGCATCAAAAATGCAATAACATTTTAAACAACAAATATTTTTACGTTCTTTTAACCCTTAAATTATAGCACTAAGAAAGCACTATTATCTATGCAAAAGCTTATGGGGGGCGCGATTCTAGATCAAAGATAATGGCAAAAGAAGAAGCGGTTCGAACGTGAAAAAAATAGAAGTAGTTTTTGTGGCCGTGTATAAAAAGGCGTAATTCAGCGAAACCTGGCACAATTTCTAGTCAAACTACGTTCAGAATTTTACGTAGCAATGTAATAGTAAAATGTCTTTGGTTTGATTCATAAAATTTTCTGTATTTTTTTTTATTTAAGCCAAAATCTGGTTCGATACGTGACATTTCGAACGTGACATTTTTTCCATAATAATTTAACTGAATAATGATTAAAAAAAATAAAAATTTACCGTTAATCCGAATAACATATTTTTCTTCGAACTCTTCCTTAGATTACAGACCATGTAAGAAAATTTGTTTGGAATAATTTTCATCAAATATCACCTCTTTTAAGGAAGATAATATTAAAGAAAACATGCAGTACATCATTCTCACAAATAAGAAATTACGTTTAAACAACTTTGCAGTCTGATTGTTTATCTAAGTGAACAAATTTATGGGTAAATTTATAAAATTAGTAAAATCTAAATATTTCTCTATAACAATATCATAAAATAATAAGCTTTTAATAACTTTTAAATTTTCGGTCACGGTGGACCTTTTGACGGAAATGGCCATATCTATTTTGTTTTTGTATTCGCATATTATTTTCCACTTTAGGCTAATTTAAGTATCTTCTAAGTGCAGAAAAGCTTTAGTTATCGAAGCCGTTTGTTATATTCATAGAGGAGAAAATCCTTGCGCCAGGCCGAAGGCCGGGTATGCAGAGACGCTTTAGTTAGCGAAGCCGGTCTTTGTTATATCATAGAGGAGAAAATGCTTGCGCCCGGCCGAAGGCCGTCTATGCAGAGAAGCTTTAGTTAGCGAAGACGGTCTTTGTTATACAATAGAGGAGAAAATCCTTGTGCCCGGCCGAAGGCCAGCTACGCAGAAAAGAGTTCTTTAGCACATCGGAAATAGGCTATTAGTTACAAAAAAATTTTAAAAAATAATTAAAAAAAATCGAGCATAAAAGATTAAAAATACAAAATTAAGCAAAATATTTACAATCGTGAGCAAATTACCTTTAATTTGAGTACCTACACATAGATATGAGACCCAGAGGGCCCCAAAAGTCCCGGCCGCCCTTAATGTTATTATTTTCGTTTTTCTAGTACAAATACCTTTAATTTGAGTACCCACACATTCCAATAAGTGGACAGGGCGCTTTTTCGGATCCAGGGGGGCCAATGGGCCTCAGCCCCCTTAAATTTTAATTTTGGTTTTTTTGTTTTTAAAAAGGTTAAATTTTTTTAAACTGCACTTTTGCCCAATTTTCAAACTTACTCTGATGTAACAGCCTTCATTTTCAATTTTTGCGGTTTTTGTTGGTGTGTAATTCATAAATATTTAAAACACTTTACTACTCTTTGCTTTGTTTTATTTATAATTAAATAAAGTTTTAAAATAACGCGTGAACACTTACTTTCATTATCTTCGATTTATTAAATAAAACTATGTATGTTAACAACAACAATAACAGTTTTTTATATACACCAGCGCCTTTAAAATAGGACAACAAAAATAACAAAACATTTTATTTACTGCCACAATTAACACAAACAATTTTGATAACATTAATTTATATGTATCCTGCCCCAACGTACAAACAGATTCTTGGAACTTATTAAATACTAGACAATTTCTTGTTATATCTGCAGCATTTTATTTTAAATTTTATTAAAAACTCTCAAACACTAGTTTCTATTATGTTTTTCATATTTAGTTAATTGATTACACTTTACAATAAAACTTTAAATGGGGTTTTTAAATAATTTATCACATTTTAATCAATTACGGATTAAAACTACGCGTATGCTTTCTCTGATTCTCTTCGATTAACTAAATAAGGTAAGAACAAGCATTGAATAGTGTTGTCAGATTTGTTTGAGCTCAATCGCCAATCCGGTTGTTAAAAATCGCCAAAAGTCAATTTTGTTCAGTTTTTGTTAATTTTTTTTGTTTTAAAAAATCAAGTTTTGTTTACACAAAAACACAAAATTCATGGCTCATAAAAAATAGCCAACAAAATCGCCATCTATTTTAAAAATCACCATAGCACAAAATGGAAAATCTCGCCGCCAAACACATTGCAGTCTAGCAGCCCTGGCACTGAATCAAAATAAAACAAGAGCAATTTAGAATAACAACAACAATAAAGGTTTTTTTCTACAATGAATTTGCAAAAAAAGTAAAGGAGAAAATGATCGATATGTATAAACAACGACATTGTGGTCAACCACAAAGCGATGAATTAATATCAAATTGCAGTTCTTTAACAATATAACCTAAAAATATTTCATTTTCATTTTTGTTAAATAAAAACTGCCATATATTTTAAGTATTTTTATTCATACAATATTGTGTATTTTTATTTAATATATTTAATTTTCTTTTACGTTATTTTTTATTATTTAATTTTTATAATTTACGTTTTTATTTTTAAATGTTAAATTTAATTTGATTTTAATTTACTTCACACTATTTTTATTTTTTTGGATTTCGTTATTTTTTTTTTTTAATAATAAATAAATATTCTACAATAATATTGTGTTTTTTATTTATCGATATAACTACATAATATTGTTTATGTTTTTTTATTTAATAATTTTTTTTTTTCTGTTTTATATTTAATTCAAGAGATTTTTTAATAAGATAAAAATTAAAGATTTTTTTTATATAAATAAAAGTAATTTCTTTAAATAAAAATTATTTTTTGGTAAAATAAAATAAGATTTTTTTTATTAAAAAAATTAAAGAATTTGTTTGACAAAATCAAGTAATAGAATTTTAACAGAAATCAACTTTAAATAAGTTGTTTTGTTTTTTTTTTGTTTTTATATTTTATTAATTTTTTTTGGGCGGACTGTCAGGAATTTTAAGCTCTTTTTTTTAAATAAAAGCCTAATTCCTGGTAAAAATAAAGTTTTAGTTTTTTTTTTAATGATAAAGTTTTTAATTGCTTTGTAACTATTGGACCATAAGAAAGGAATACAAGTTTTAAAAATCTATGAATTTACAAAAAGTTTGAATATTATGGAATTTTAATTTATTTATTTTTTTAAATTCAGCCCTATTATGAATACAAATTCCCCGGGAGTTTTTTTCCCTTTTCCAATTTTACAATTGCATTTACATGGGAAAGATGGGAGAGGGAAGAAAACTCCCGGGGAGTTTTTATTCATAATTGGGCTGATTATTTCAAAATTTATTAAAATTATTTTGGATTCTTTTAATGTTAAGGGCCTATTTCACCAATTCTATTTAAATATTTAAATATAGTTTCATGGTATTATTTTTATTTGTCAAGAAAACGAGTTACAAACATTTGGATGCTTAAAATGTCAAACGCTAAAAATTTAACTGGAAATAAACTTGAGTTCAAACGTATTTTTAAATGCTATTCAAGTTTTAAAATATTTAACTATTAAATATTCGCTTGATTTCGAATTCCCATTTTACTGGAGAGTGCCATTGAAATAAAGTGCAACAAAAGTATATCTGAACCCTTGAAACTTGTATACCAATTGTTTTGCACTTGATTTTCGGCAAAATTGCTTGTTGGGATAAATTGTTATTTAAATAGTTAATTGGTGAAAAGTAATGGTAAAATTCGTTTTTTATTTGAATTTTTTTTAAATTAAATTAAAAAAAATTTTAAAATATTGTTTCAATATTTGGAAGTTTTTTTTTGTAAATATTAAATCACTTTATGGCCTTTTTGTTATTTGTTTTAATTTTTTTTTATTTTTTGTTTATTTTAATATTATTTGTTTGTAATATAATGATATGGTCTGTTAATTATATTATTATTTTTGTATAATAAATTATGAAAAAATCGTTTTTGTTTTATTTTTTTTTTGTTTAATTCTTTTATATACAAAAAGTGTTTAGAAAAAACAAAATTATATTTTCAATTAAAAAAAATAGTGCCTGTTTTTTTTTGGAATATTTACACTTTGTTTTTAAGTTTATTACAAATATTTTCTTTTAATAAATTACGTATTTCTTTTAATAATTTTATTGTTTTTTTTCTTATTTTTTTTTTTAATATTTAGCACCTTTTTCTATACATTTTCTTTTATTTTGATGTTTTTTTTTTGTTTTTTTTTAAATAAAAAATGCTTTCATTTCTTTATTTTTTTTTAATAATTACGTACGAGTTTTTTTATATATTTTTTTTAAGAAAACAGGGCTTATTTTTTAAGTTAGGATATTACTTTTAATAATGTTTTTATTTGTTTTTTTATTAATGTTTTATAATTCTAAATTAAATAACTTTTTTTTTTAATATATTCCAAAAAAATCTACTTTTTTTAAAGATAGTTTTTTTTAATATAAAACTTTTTTTGCGAGGATTTTAGTTCCCCTGTGGTTTTTATGTTTAAGAAAATTTAAGCCAAAATTTTGTTGCTACCTTTTTTAATTTCTAACTGTTAGAAAAAAAGAATAAAAAAAGAAAGTTTGTTTTTTTTTAATAATTTCTTAAGATTTTTATTTAAAAATTAATAAAAATTATAATAATAAAACTAAGTTTTAACTAAAGCAATTATAAAATAGAAATGCATATTTTGTTTAAATAAAATTTTTTTTTTATAAATTAATAATAAAAAATATGTTTAAAAGGATTTCAATTTGAATTATTGTTATAACAAAAAACAATTAAAATTTAATTAAAATTTTTAACTTAATCTTTATTAGCTTTACTTTATAATTATAGATAATTTTCTACAGTAAATGACTTAATTTTATTATTTACACTTAAAATTTAAGTTAATTTATAATAAATTTAATTAAAATATTTATAGGAAAACTTAGGATTTTTTTTTTGCCATAATAAGAAATTTAATAATTTTTGGAAAACTTATGGGTTGTTTTTTTTTTTTTTTTTTGTAATTATTATTAATAATAATAATAAACGATATGCTAAATTTATTTGTTTAAATTTAAAGAAATTTATGCTATTATAAGCTACTTTTTATAATTAATTTTTATAACATTAAGGGCAAGTATATATTTTATATATATGTAAAATAATTATTGTTTTGAAAAAAGAGATTCTTTTTCTTAAAGTTTTAAAGTTTAACTACCTTTTTTTAATTAATTAAGAATTTTTTATATGTTTTTTTTCGATTTTTTAAAAAATTTTTTTTATAAAAAATGTTCTTGTAATTCATATTTTTTTAGTTAAAATGTGAGATCAAAAAAGGAAGTTAAAACTTAATTAAAAAAATTTTAAATTATTTACAAAAAAAAAAAAAAATATATAAAAAAAAATTAAACTATTTACATGAAATTAAATGTACAAATAAAAAGAAATATTACATCTAAAACAAAAATTAAACTTATAAATTACAGTCTTGTTTATTATAAATAAAAAGCAAGCATAACTTATTAAAAAAGAAATCTAATTTAATTTTTAATACTCTTTTGTTTGTGTTTATTTGTTTTAAAATTTTCATACTGGCTTTTTTTAGAACTTAAATTTTAATATTTACATTAAACCAGTTTAATTTGTTTAATTAAAATAAACTTACGGCTGCTTAACTATTTCGAACGTTAACATTTGCTTAGCGAATTTCTATGAAAAACACTTAGTTTTAAGAATATTTTCCATAAAAAATTCTCAACGAACGTTAACGTTCCAAATCGTTGAGCAAACAGTTAATCACATTTTTTTTTTTTTAATAAAAATAAAACCAAAACTAAATTTATGTTTATAAACAAAATTTCATTGCACTTTCCAAAACAAAACAGAAACTCTTAACATTTCTTTTACATTTTTAAAAATTTAACTTAAACTCTCTTTAAAATATCTTTGGTTTTCTCTTCTACATACGCCTTAACAAAGAAACATAAAGAGAGCAAGAAATTTGTATTATCCTTTCTTTAACAATAAACTATCACCATTATTTTCTCTTTTAAAACTTAATAATTCCACGCTGTTGTTGCTGCATTATTTCCAGCTGCTATTGTTTCATCTTCATTGCTTAAACGATTGACACGCACCATTCTTAGCTTGTCTTCTTGAACCACCTTAATTCTTTCCTCACTCATATGGGCATTGTCATCAGTGTTAGTTTTCTCACCATCACTTTCACAGTCTTCTTTTTCTTGTTTAATGACCACTTCGGGTTCCATGACCGATTGAGGAGCAGCAGACTCCATCATGTCATTATCTTCATTGTCTAAAGATTTATGCATGTCTTCCTCAAGTGTGGATGGTTGTTGGCCTTCGCCTTCCCCTTGCATGACACATACACCATTGATTATACGTTCAGTTTCATTGGCATTTGGCACGGCCGGATTGACCCATTGTGGAGCGGCAGGTTTTCTTCGGTTCGAACGCATATTATTTAAAAAATGCTGGGCATTCATGCTGGATAAAGCAGGATTTCTATAGTCGCTTGTTTTGTCCTCATCATCCAAATCATCGTTTTCGTTTTCCGACATATGGCTCTCGTCCAAATCATCTTCAAAGTCATCGGTGCGTTCTCGTTTCAATGAACTCATGGACAAATCTAAACCGGACATTTGCTCCCGAAAGGCTTGGTTGAGAGCCCTTAATTCAGCCTCATTGGTGGGCAAGGCATTTTGGGCATTAGTACCTGGCATGCCTGCCAAAGAGCGGCCTAATAAAGCGGCCGCTGCAAAATAGGGTGGATAGGGCAAGGGGGTATTGCCGGTTAGACCCATGCGTTCCTTGTGCAATTCCAGCAATCTTTGCTGTAATAAAATGCGGAACTGGACGGGATCAAAGGGTGTGGAATTGGTGTTTTCTCTAGTGGGTATATTGGTCTCTTGGCCGGGAGGACCATGAGGCACTTGTTGTTTCAAACGCATACGATGATTGTGGAACCAATTGGTTATGGTGCGTGTAGCCAAACCCAATTCATTGGCCAAGAACTCAATAGTGCCCACATTGGGATAAGGATCTAAGGCAAAGGCTAGTCTTAAGGCCTCTTTTTGTTCCTCGGAAAATAAGACCCGTTGTTTTTTATTGGGAGGAGCTCCTGAACTGCCTACTGAACCGGGTCCTGGACTGCTGGTATAGAAATCATTGGTATCATTACTGGAAGTATCAGAGCTGTTGTCTTGTTGATTGGTTCCCGTGGAGCGGCGCCGTTTGGAAGCCTCTCGTCTTTCGTTTTTTAAGACTTGCAAACGTTCTACATTATTGGCATCCGACAGCCACAACTGCATGCGTATGAAGGGCTCGCGACCCTTAATGGATAACATATGCCAGGGTTTTGGCTTGCTTAATAATTCTGATACCGAACCTTGAGACAAGCCTAAAACAGCTTCCCCAAATATCTTTTGGCCAATGTTGTTGGTTAACAAGGCCTCCTTGATTTTGGTGGTGATAACCTGAGTGTCCAAATCCTGGGTTAAAGCAGCCATTTCATAGACGGTGGGTGACATATGCTGGTGCATATTGCGCATGGCATTGCCTTGGTGGGGTGAGTGTATGGGCATCATCATGGGTTTCTTGTCGGGTGTGGGACCTGCAGGTGTGCTATTGCCTGATGTAGGCTGAGAGTTGGCTGCCGGCAGGGCAATAGTATGCTGCGGAGGCAGACCCGGTGATGTTAGCAACATGTTTTGATGATGCTGTTGAGCTGCCTGGGCTGCGGCAGCAGCTTGTGCGGCCTGTACTGCTGCTTGAGCAGCTTGCTGCTGACTTTGTTGTACGGCGGCTGCCTGTTGTTGCTGGTGCTGTTGCATAGCTGCTGACATTACGGCTGCTGCCTGCATTTGTTGCATGATATGAGCTGGTTCTTGCAATTTCAGTTCGCTCATCATTTTTTGCATGGGCAAAGAGGCCTGCATTTTGTTGGCCAAACCCTGGGGTATTTGAGGAGAACCACTGTAATTACCAGTTCTCATCAACTTCTCGGGAGCAATTTTATATTGCGAAGCTACCAATTTGTGTACAGCATTTTCATCTTCCAGAAACATTTTCATACGTATAAAAGGTTCCCGGCCCTTTTGGGTAAGCATATGCCAGGGTTTTGGTCTTGCCAAGAGGTCTGAAACAGAACCTTGGGATAAACCCAATACTGATTCACCAAACAAACGCTGAGATATGGAATACTGTGATAAAGCTTCCTTAACGCGACGCACTATGTCTTCGGTGTTAAGATTGTTAAACATGTCGAATTGCTGTTGGGTAATAGGCGGCAAGACGGCTTTTGTGGGTCTCTGCGGGGTATTGTGGTGAGGTGGAACTGGAGGCTGGGTAATTAGTGAATTGGTTATAGAGGCCATTCGCTGCAAAGGACTGGCTGTGGCAGAGAATTCTTCATTGGGTGTCATAGCAGGCGGGAGTATGGAATTGCTGAGAGGACTGGGAGCGGCCGAGTTAGTATTGGCGGTTGAAGCATTACTTGAAGCCAACGGGGCTGGAGTTTTGTTGCCCTGTTCCGATTTCACCAAACCCGGATAAAGTCTTTCCACTTCAGAGGAGTTAGAATCTTTGGCATTGGGTGTGGTTTGGCCGTGGTTGCTTAAGGAGTTTTGAGAACCCTCAAATGATGAGCGCTGACCATTTATTTTATTATTATCCTTGGGCTTATCATCTGTGGCCAAACTTAGATCCTGGGCACCATTCAACATTTGCTGCTGCAAAGCCATGAGACTAGAAAAGTTGGCAAAGTTTGGAGGTTGAGCAGCATGCTGCTGTTGCTGAAACTTAGACATTTCACGTTCAAAAGCTAAGCGCATATTTTCATCGGCTGCCAAACCAGGAAAGGCGTTGCCCGCCATGCCAGCTGCTGAAGGAAGACCACCACTGAAAAAAGGAGATAGCAAAAATCTATTATTAAGGTTAGTATGAACTGTTACTAAGAAAACTGTCTAGTTTTAGGAAAATAACAAATTTAAGAAATACACACCCTGGAAATGCTTCACGAGGAGCCCTAGCCATAAGCTCTTGATATAGTCTAGCCATTTTCTCAGGATTCATTTCATCGGGACGCATATGCCCTTGACCAGGCATTACAGTCTCACCCTGAGATTTGCTATGATGCTCTTTATAGAACGGCGACGAGCAGGGCTGGTGAGGTGATTTGGAATCATCATTGCTGCGTGAGTCTTCGGGTATGGTAGAAGATCTTCTTTGATGCTCATGTTGTGCATGCATTGAAGAGCCACCTGATGATTTCATTAGCGAAGAAGCCTCATTTAATATGTGAGCTAAACGTTCATCAGACATTGAATCATCACGACCACCACTGCCATAAGGAGGTAAACTAGAATCTAAAAGTGGAAGAGCAAAAAGAATTAAAAAATTAGTATTAAACTAAATAACAGCAATAAATTTCCCATTAACGGTTGTAAAACAAAAATGAAAATGAACAGAAAATAAAAGAAATACAATTTTTTGCATTGCACAAAATCAATCATGCCATAAAAATAAACTCCATGTACTAGAGTTTGCTAAATTAAGAATACCGCCAGCTAAATATAAAAAAAAAAATTAAAGTTTATGATCCTTTTGGAGATTGTTTTGTTCTTTCTTTTCTAAAGGAACAAAAAGTTATTTTTGTTTGTTGGGGAGAAGAGTATTTGGTTTCCACTTGATGTTTGCAATTCATCAATTCGCCTGGGGTTTTGGATTTTATGACAATTTATTGATCGGTGTTAAGTTTTTTTTTATTTCTTTTGAAATTAAGTAATAAACTCTTTAGTTTTTTTTTTTTATTTTTAGCAAGGACTGTAAACTATTTATCATAAAATTTGTTGAATTTCTTAAGAATTTTAAAGTTGAATTTTTGAATTTGTTAGAGGAATTACAAATGTTTTGAAGAAATTTAATTTGGAATTAAAACTTTTTTATAAAAGCCTTTTTTATTTAATTAATTGTAAAAGAAGGAGAAGATTTAAAATAGAAATTAAGGTTAATATGAAATTATTAAGGTTAAATGTGAAATATTTTTTTGATTTTCAAACGATTTTAAGGTAAATTTATCAAAATTTTATTAATTTATAAATGTTATTGAAGTTAAGTTATCTTTACGATCAAACTAATTTTTGGGAATACAATTAATAAGATCATCAGGAAACATTCTCCCAAAAAATTTTAGAAAAGCCAAAGATATAAGCAAACAAAACTGCAGAGTGAATGAGAATTACAAGCACTCAAAAGTGATCTGGCCTAAGCAACCAATGAAATGCGCATAGAAACATTGTTTTTATTAAAATTAAAAATCGGAAATTAAGTACGACAAACAAAATCTTATTAATTAAAAAAAAAAAACGTACACGAGTGAATTCGCCTTGACATCAAGCATTTTGACCCTGTGCATACAGACCTTTTTACGAAAATGGGCGTTCAAATCAAAAAGCATTTCGTGCACTTTATCTTCATCGACGAGGCCACAAAGATTGACTGTTTGGTGCGGTTTATGGGCTGGCGGAGTCATCGAGCCGTAATTCTTCGAAAATGAGGTCGGCCAAACAGTTACCGTGAATGGTTTTCGCTATCTCGAGATGATAACGGACTCTAGTGGTCAGAAATTGAAGATATGGACCTGGCTGATATGTGGTTCCAATAGAAATGGTTCCACTTGCCACACAGCCAGCGAAACAATGCCTCTTTTGCGCCAGAAATTCAATGGCCGCGTTATCTCACGTCGTGGTGATGTTAATTGGCCGCCACGATCATGTGATTTGACACCATTGTACTTCTTTCTTTAGGGATATTTAAAAGAAAAAGTGTACGCTAATAAGCCAAGAACAATTCAAGAGCTAAAGGATGAGATAATTCGGCGCATTAACGGCATTGAACCTCAATTATGCCTTAGAGTCATTGAAAATATCGAACATAGAGTAGAGTTATGACACCAAAGCCATGGCGATTATTTGGCCGATATTTTGTTTCACACATACATAATTGTCATAGATCCTTCTATCAGCCTACTGCAGCCGTTTTCTGTAATTCGCTAAAGCTAAATATCTATCGCTTTAAATCTATAAAGTTGATTTAGAGATTTTTGGCTACGAGTGCATTTCTGTAACGTGCATTGCTAAATTTGGCAACGCTATATAAAAAATGAATTCGCCGCTAAATGTTTAAATTTTGTATTCTCTAACCCCACGTCATCATGCGCTCTCGCTTTGAACATGACATGACCATAACGCCGGCAGAGCAAAGGTATTAATTTGTTCATGTTCTTGTATGTGGCGAATACGTGCTGATTAGAGTTTTTTTTTTCCCGGACTTTTTCGTTTCCCGGGAAAGCGGGAAATTTTTTTAAATTTCCCGGGATCCCGGGATCCCGCTCCATATAAATAATACAAAGTAAATTTTGTTATTAATAAATGAAAAAACTTTTATAAAAAAACGTAAGGGAACTTGTTTACAAAGAAACTAAAATAAATGGTTCAATACTAAAAACCTAGAAAAAAATTCGTTTACTTTTTCAAAATGAATAGCTTCTTTAACTCATTATTTAGCAGCTTTCTTCTATAACTACATCTATAACAGCTTCTATAACTACTTTTTTCTGAATGTATTAAAGTAAAAAAATAATGACTTGCTTTTGAATGTGTTCATTTCGGGACATCCCCTGTAAAATTCATTGGTTCTTTCAGCAGAATTGTAAGTAGTGCTCTTATGTTTTTCTGATTACTCAACACATTATTTTGTAGGCGAAGTTTTTACTGGGAATTTAATTGAAGATTGAAATAGGAACTTGAATTATTATTATCTCACGCCTTTATTCCCTATTATTATGCTTTTATTCAGTATTATTATGCTCTGGATACAAGATAAAAAGATAACATAAACATAACAATTTAATTCATAAAACAATAATAAAAACAAAATAAAAATTAAGGTACTCAAGATATGAGATGAAAAAGTTAATTAATAAAATAGATAAAATATTTTAAAGAAATATATAACATTTTTTAATGGCTTAGGAAATAACTTTCTGACACACTCAAAGCCCTTAGTAAGTCGTCAAAAAGTATATTCCTGATTTTATTTACTAATTATCATGTTTCCGAAAAATTTCGTTCCTTTTTTACCGAGGTTGGACTAATAGTTAAAAGTGCACCGTTGTAGCATGCTTCGGATTCACAATCAGCAGCAATTTTTTCTTTTTTATAAACAACGTATATATCAGTCAAACGTATGTCAAGGTTTATGCAAAAAAAGCAACAACCGGACTGCTTCTTACAAACCTTTTCATTTCAATAGGTCCATTTGGAATCTTTAGGACAATGTGTTTTTCAAGTTGTATGTTGTTGTATCTTACACGAGTTTCCAAAATGTTATTTTATTTTGGTTTCCCCGCACTTCACGGGTATATAAACCAACACAAATTGAAATTGAAAATTTGTATTTATCACCTAATAAACATATCGCTCCTTCATTGCATCTTAGTCATATCTCAAACTGAACCGAAGTTATAGCAAAAGATAAACAAAAGATATTTTAAGTCGGTACATTTTGAAAACTTTAATCGCATTTTGCCAAGATCGTTTGTTTTTGTAGATATTACTATGTTGCAATAAAGGACCCAGTAAAAACTTCGCTTACTTCTTCAAAATGAATAGCTTCTTTAACTCATTATTTAGTAGCTTTCTTCTATAACTACATCTATAACTACTTTTTTCTGGATGTATTAAAGTAAAAAAATAATGACTTGCTTTTGAATGCGTTCATTTTGGGACATCCCTTGTAAAATTCATTGGTTCTTTCAGTAGAATTGTAAGTTGTGCTCTTATGTTTTTCTGATTACTCAACACATTATTTTTTTTAGGCGAAGTTTTTACTGGGGAGCGATATGTTTAGGTATCTCCTATTTTTAAAACTTGTTCATGGGCAATGAAACTTTACTGCCTGCATCTTATTTTGAATTAATGTACTTTATTAACTCTTCACTTCACTAAATTTAATAATTATCAACTGTTGCACTGCCCATTCTGCTCTTAGTAGATTTATTGCATCAGGACACATTGATTTACGTATGTACTCACTTCTTGTAATTGATCTAATCCACAACCCATCCACAGATGCTAATTTTTAGAGAATAGAAAACTAAATTTCAAAGTATAAATAGCTATTTTCTGAAATTATGAGGAATATTTTATTTCCCGGGATCCCGCAAGAAAAATCCCGGGAAAACGGGAAATAAAATAATTGAAATTCCCGGGAATTCCCGGGACGGGAAATCCCGGGAAAAAACCCTAGTGCTGATGTTCATGTTCTGATTGACCACAATTTTTGTTGTTGTGGCGTTTGGTTGTATACAGAAAATACGTTGTATGGCCAACATCATGGCGAAAATGGATGCTAAGACGAATGTTTTGGCAACGATGGCAGCACAAAGACGAAACATGAACATGAGCAGTACGGGCTATAACTTTTTCACACTTTTTGCGAATATCAAAAACGTATAGTAGTATAGTCGCGTAGAACATTAAAAGTTATTAATAAAAGATATGATAATAATAAGAGATCGGATTGAAGTTTGAAAACAACTATTTTTATCTCACGGAAATTTTAAAAAAATATACACCTGATATTTGTATATATTCCTATACGTATCACTTAAATGCTATTTTGGAATTTATCCACTGCTTTAGATTTAAAAATGTTCCTACTTCGGTTCAAAATTTCTTGGAATGTTTAAGAAATTTGCTTCCTTGCGTGCGGTTTTTTTTCGCAAAAGGACTGGAGACAGGTGTTTTCATTACTAAAACATTCTTGGCCACTCCGTCGTACTATGCCAAAAATTTAGTTATAGCCCTAATGTACACGAGTAGAATTCATGTGCGACATGGTGTTCTTACCAAGTTGATAGATAGTGGAGGCGGGTTGTAAGGCATTTTAGCGATCGAAATTTAGTTTTAGCTAAGCGCATTACAGAATACGGCTGCTGATTCAGCTATTTCTGCTATTTTCATTTTAATTTCAAAAAAGTTCAATGCAAGAATATCAGGATTGATTTAAAAAAAGTTTGTATTTAAAAATTTTAAGTTGGGCCACAAAAATTATTTATTTATTTATTATAACTATATAATAATAAAATTATTATACAGTTGAATTGTTAGAGCACTAGCGTCTTAGTTAGGTTCCAAGTATTTTATTATTTGATCTATTTTTTTGCCTTTGATTTTCTTTAAACATCAATTAATATTTCTTCCGATTTAAATTTTTTTTTCCAATTTACAGATTAATTTAAAGAAATTTTATTGGAACTGTTTCTTTTTAAAGAAATTGAGGTTAGAGGTAAAAAAAATTGTCATTGCTTTTCTAGTTTTATTTTGATTTTTTATTAAATATCTATTGTGTAGTTTTCAAGGGGGGAAAAAACTGGTTAATCCTAAAATGAAGTTTATTTTAAAAAACTCTAACTCTAAAGGAAAAAATCTAACACTTCTAACACTTGCAAAGGCTAAAAGGAACAAAATATTAAAACGATATCCTTGTTGTTGTAATTGTGAGGTATTTTTAGTTTTTTTGTTGTTGTTGTTGTGTAGTTGTTCGCTTTAGAATGAGAAGAATGAAGAAGTATTAACTATAGTGTACAGATATTTGCAACATTGGTAAAACGTAATCAAACAATTCAACCGTTATATGCCATTTGTCATTCATGTGTTGATTTCCGTTTCCTATAGACGACAATTGAAAATGGAACGTTTTCGAATTGTATGATTCTTATAAAAGGAGTTAAAGTTAAAGGGAGTAATAATATGTTGTAGGTACTGCATAAAAGACTTGATGAGCTAAAACATCCACAAGGTGAATGGATGAATGAGCGAATGAATGAATAGGAATAACATAAAGCGGATGTTAGACAAGGTTTTTGTGTGTTTGTTAAGTGTTTGCTCCTTGGGGAATCGATTATCCTGGCAATTGTAAAACAATTTTCACAAATATTGTTCATTTGAAAAAAATTGAATTCTTAACAAAAACATTTTGACATTTTTGAAAAACCACTTGTATGATTAATTTTGGCAGGGATTTAAAGCCAAACACTAGAAACAATTTTAAGGTTAAAACTGTTTTTTTAGTGTTTATAGTTCATCCAAAACAAAAACCACTAATATGGTTTTGATAGCATTATTTGTTTTTTTTTTATAGATTTTTCTCTATTTTCATTAAATGCAGTGGTTAAAAACATAAATCAAAGTGTTTCTATTTGAAATCTCAAAATCTTTTGAAAAGTGCCATGAAATGATGCAATAATTGACGTTGGTTATTCAAAAGCAAAAAAAAAAATTTTCATTTTTTTTTTTTGGATTTCAATAAAAAATCATCACCATCATCACCATCGTCATGATTTCAATTTCAACAAGGTCATGTATTTTGTTAAAAAAATTTTTTTCTATATATTTTGGTTTATTTCAATAAAGCCAGGATGTGTTTTTTATTGCTTCGTTTTTTTTTTTTTTTGTTTTTGTTTTAAAGGGAGTTTTATGCTTTGGTTTCTATGTTGGGGGCATATTAAAAAATGAGATTTATACAAATTTTTTTCTAGCGATTTTGTGTTTAACCATGCAAGAATAATGAAAAAACAAATTGAATTAGCGTTTAATAATTGTAAAAGTAGTGAAAAATAAAAAAAAAATATGGCTAAAACAAAACATGTAAAATCGTTTGATCTTTAATTAATTTAAAATTATTAAAAAAGGAGTTTTTTTTTTAAATTACAAAATAGGAAATTTAAAGAATTTTAAAATCTGGCTCCTTTCCTTGCAAAATTTAAAGCAAACTTAAGAAATATTTAAAACAAGTTATAAAAAATTTTTTCATTTCTTTCCACTAATTCCCTGCAAACTTTTGAGAAAGAAAAAAAAAATTTCTCTTTCTTTGGTTGAAATCTCGTAAAGACTTTTAAAAAAAAAATTAAACTTTCTATTCTTTTTTAAAAAGTTTGAGGTTAGGTTACAAAAAACTAAGGTTAGTTTCTAAAATAATAAATAAATTATACTTTTGATTAATTTGAAAGTCAAAATAGGTTGATTGTCCTTAAATTAAAAAAAAAAAAAAAAAAAAAACTCAGCTCTGTTTTAATACAATGGGCCAACGTTTACTATTTTTCTTTAATTTAAGTTAGAATATAATTTATAAAATTTAATAAATTAATTTAAAAAAAATCTTGCAAAAAAATGTTGAAATAATCTTAACAAATTAAAATATTTCTTCTAATGCATAATTTTTTTTAGGCAATTAAAAATTCATAATTAGAATTTTATTTTATTTAAATTTCTTAACAAGTACTTTTCAAAATTGTTTGAAAAATTCAATTAATTTTGTAAGAACCTGATATTTCGCTTTCTAATTATTCAATTATATAATATATTTCCTTGCAATTAAATGTCAAATAGAAATTTCCATTTTTATATGCAGAAAAAAAATCAATTTATGTTAAAATATGCCATGGATATTGTTTTTTTGCAAACATTTTCTTTAGCTAAATTGCGTAAAATGAAATAAATTCTAATTAAAATGCCTATCAAGTCTTTTTACAAAGTTAAGGAGTATATAATAAACCCCCAACACCACCAACATTTGAAATCCTAATGCTTTTGGAATCAAAAGAAATTTATAATGAATTACATATTCAGTTTTTTTCTTCTTCTACTTCTTCTCCATATTTTTTTTTTTTTGCGCCAGCAACATAATAACACTTCAAAATGCAATAAATTATCTATGGCAAAAGATAAATAACAACAAAAATGCATGCAATTGAAATTGGTTTTTGAAATTCAGGTACCCCAGTACTTAATAATGATTGCTGCAGTGGAAAAATAAAGACGCAGAGATTCTTTTAAGGGGCTGATGGGGGGTAAAAGGGTGTTAAGAAAATGTTAAGGTAAAGTGTTGAACATGTTTTGTAAGACAAGAAAATTAAAAATTCAGAAGGATGAGAAGGAAAAGGCAAAAAATTATAAAGAAGTCCAATTAAAATTTAGCAAATTTTAAGTCTTTGTTAAGGTAAACAAGTAAAACGCTGCCGTATTTTAAATACCCTACACCATAGTTCTAAAAAGACTGTTTGAAATTTTCAGATTGTTTTAGCTTGAATTCTTAAAGATCTTTTTTTCTTAAATTTTTACCTTAATAGTTCTAGACGCCATATTAAAGCCTTTCAAATTACTATTAATATTCTTCAAAGTTTTTTTGAGGTGAAAGTTAAAAAAGAAAGTTCACAAATTAAATTAAACCTTCCAAAAGTATAGTTTTATGGGTATGACTTAGAGAAAGTCTTGGTTTTTTGCTCATATCTTAACCATTTGTGAACCGATTAGGTTGCATTTCAAAAGTCAACTTCTCCGGGCTATATCGAGCCCTTCCCGTAAAAATAGCTTAAGCGACATTATTTTGAATTTTCGTTTTTTTTTTAATAAATGAATTTATTGGCAACACTTGCATCATCTCCTAAAATGACATGGTCATATAAGGCACCGTTACGATTTTATAGCAAAAACAATTTTAGCTTAAGCGCCAGCCTTCATACAACATTTTTGTGATATACAATAAAATTGTATTTATGTCGCTTAAGCTTTTTTTTTTTGCGGTAAGGGCTCGATATGTAATATAAATATATAACAACCTAACCCCCATCATATCTGGGGTGCTCGAAAACCCCATTTCAACCAAC
Organism: Pollenia griseotomentosa; assembly: GCA_963931875.1. Classification (NCBI taxonomy): domain Eukaryota; kingdom Metazoa; phylum Arthropoda; class Insecta; order Diptera; family Polleniidae; genus Pollenia; species Pollenia griseotomentosa. Next base: position 172,604,656 of record OZ007563.1, read on the forward strand.
ACACTTCGTACATATGTATTTCATTTAAATAAGTTTGTTTAACACCGATTAACTATTTGAATGAAATTAAAAGCGGTTTTAAAAATTTTTTAATAAATTTCGATCTCTTTGAATTAAAAGAGATTAACTGCCTGGCCCACAATGTCGACAAGAAAATTTCTTTCATATATTTTTGAATTGAAAACAATAATAAGAAACAAAACACTTGTTTTTGTTTTTAATGTGAAAATATATGAAAGAAATTAACAAGATTTGGTTTGCGGTGCTTAATTCCCAATTTTTATTCTTGATAAAAACACTGAAATTTATTGTTGAAAAATTGGGAATTAAGCACGACAGACAAAATCTTGTTAATTAAAAAAATTTTGTATTTCCAATTAAAAAAATTTTGTATTCACAAAAATTTCGAAAGAAATTTTATATTTGACATTGTGGGCCAGACAGTGAGACGCATTATTTAATTTTTAAAAATTTAGAACATTTAAATTTAAGAAGTGTTAGACGAAATTCGACCATAATTATTTATACAAAGAAGAAAAAAGTCATATATGTAAGTGTAAAAAAGTACCAAAAAGTCTCCTCTTATACTTTCTTAATCTCTCTAGACTCTGCATGTTGAATTTTGGGTTTCTAAGTTCAGTATGAAAAAAAATTCCAAAAATACCAGATAAATAACGAAAAAGTACCAAAAATATCCCTCTTACAGATTCTCAATTACTTAGGACTCTGTATATTTAATTTTGTGTTTCTAGGTATAATATTAGCGGAAATTCAAAAAGTTCCACTTGAAAAATAAAACAAATACCAAAAAGTCCCCTTTTATAAATTCTCTCCCCCTCAGGACATTGCATGTTTAGTTTTATGTTTCTAGGTATAATACTAGCAAAAAAATTAAAAAAAAGTACCAGTTGCAGAAGGAAAAAGTATCAAGAGTTTTTAAAATTTTCAAAAAGTACCACTTAAAGAACAAAAAGTACCAAGAAGTACCCTCTTATAGGTTCTGATGCACTTGGGACCTTGAGTGAGTGTTTATTTTTATGTTTCTGGGTTTAATATTAACGAAAATTCCAAAAAGTACCAGGTCAAGAACAATAAAGTACCAACAGTTTTCATCTTACAGGTACTTATTCACTCAGGAATCTTGCATCCATAATTTTATGTTTCTTATTTCAATATTGAAGAATATTCAAAAATGACTACATAAAGGACAGAAAAGTAAAAGAAAGAAATGAAAATTGCCGTATTTTTTGGTACTTTTTTTCTCCCCATGGAAGTATCAAAAATTTCAATATTGTAGTGGGAGCCCAAAATTTAATTTGTCATGTGAATGAAGAAAGAAAAATGTTTGCACCCCTTAAACTTTTGAATTTTGAAAAAGTACCAAATTTATAATTCTATTTTTTAGATAAGTAACGAATTTGGTATAAAATAAAGATTTATTTCTATATCAATTAAATCGTTTTTTTCAGAAACCCGTCAAGTGCGCCATTTTTAAATTTCAGTTAACGGGTTTCCGAATTTCAGAATCTCACTTTTTTCAATAGGCTTTGTGCTTATGATCATTAAGACGACCTGTGCATTAAATTTCATCAAATATTCTAAAGGTTACATAGACACACAGCCAGCCCGACATCGTTAGATCGAATCAAAAAGTAATTCTGAGTCGATCGGTATACCTAAAGGTGTGTCCAAGATTAATATTTTAATTGTTGCACACACCAGCACAAACGCATAAAGCCCTCTCTCTCAACTTTATTGGGTTGGGTATAAAAATTGTTTGAACGAGTTGAAATTTTGTTGTTGTTTAATGAATTAACACATTTTGAACCAAAGCGTTCAAAACTTTTAAAAAAAGTTGAAAACTCTTGAAATTAAAAAAAAAAAAAACTGACTGAGTTTATTAATCTTGCAATAAATTAAGGATTTTAATTTTTAAATATGTAGTGTAAATGAGTGAAATTCTTTAAAATTTGATTTTTTTTAATTTCCTTAGTTTTTTATTTAAGTTTAAAAATAGTTTTTAATATTGCCTAATTAATTTATTATAACCATAAAATGTTTAATTTGTTTTTTCTTATTATAATTCTTAAAAAAAAAACAAACTAAACTTTTAAATCGAATTTTTCATTTGTCTCGGATTCTCAAGGCTGTGTGGCAGGCACTTTTTTAATCAATTGGTTGTCCATAAATTAAAAAAATACGTTAAACCCTACATAATCCACATAAAATTTGATTTAGTTTGTTAATATAAATTCTTTTTTATTTAAAGAAAAATTTAATTTCTTTTTTATAGAGCAAACGTGTATCAACTGGACCAATGACATTATATGACTATATTGAATAAATAATCAAATAAATTATAACAAAATTTGTGACAAAAACACCTAAAAGCAACAAATAATTTTCAAAAAAATTAACACCTACTCAATATTTTTTTTTTTAAATTTTCAATGAAAAATTTTAATAGTTTTGTCTTTCACTCTCATTCGAATGAAGCTGAAAAAAATCCTATCATATTGTTCAATTTCTTGTGATTTGTTTTAACATCTAATATAAATCTTAAATAGAACAGTTTATTTGTTGTGGTTGCACATAAAAATATTCCTACAAATTACATGTTAAAGAATGTGTCATCATTTGGCCCGTTTCGCGTTTTACACTATGCGTGTGTTTTTGTTTTATTTCTTTTTAGGTGACAATTTTCGATTTTTCATTTCAATGATGTGAAAAAAGAAAAACATTAAATAGTTATAAAAAAAACCAAAACGATTTTTTAAAATGCTAATTTATGGCTTTTAGTGTTTAAGTGTAAAAACTTTGTAGTTGTTTTAGGAATTCTTGTTGTTTTTTAAAGTAGAAAAGCCCATTACAATTTATAATTTATAAAATATAACAGACAGGCCAAATATTTAAAGTTATTTCATAAATAAAACAAAAAAATTAATAAAAATTGTCATATTTTTAAGAGGTAGGCATTAAAGAAATCCCAAATTTTGATAATAAAAGAATAAAAAGATAAAAACTGTTTTACAAGTTTTATTTAAAAAAAAAAAAAAAAAAACAAAAGAGTTAAAAACAAGTAGGAAATTATAGTTGGTTTAGCCTAGCTATATACAACTCTTCACCATAGAATTTTAAGCCAGTTTGGTACCCATAGGCATTCATAGACTCGCCATAATAATATTATGTTATAAGCTTAAGATTCATATAAGAGTTCCTTGTGTTGAATATAATCTAGAAATATACATCCTAATGAGAGTTTTTTTTTATTTAAGTGATTTTAGAAAGGGGGTTTACCAGTACAAAATGACACAGTAGCTATTATGAAGGTTAACGTTACCAAATCTTACATCAAAACCAACATTTAAAAGGAAGTTATGGCAGTTAAAGCTATTTTCAGAAGTAGTATTTGTATGGGAGCCATTGGCAAACAAGGAACGATTTTAAAATAGGCTTCGACTTATAGGCTTATAACAATCTAAAGGTTAGGTAAGGTTAGATGGCCGGTCAATAAGGACCCCTCATAGATTGTGTTGGTCCCTAGCGTTACCACAATATAAGATAACATTTAATTGAAACGGTTATTTCGATGTGATGTTATTCAAAGTACTCCACACTCTCTTGGCGAATGCTAGGAGTCTCAATAGTCCAACTCCAGAGATATCCCCTTAATCTTGGAAGTAATGTTCTCAGGCAGTTCGCTCTGAAGCGTATGAGTGCCGGACAGTAACAGAGTTTGTGCCTCACCGTCTTTTTTCCCCCCTGGTACCCCACAGAATCTAAAATGGTCAGTAGTCAGTTGCCCCGCCCTTTTGTCGTATACTGCCGTCCAAGAGTGATCCCTTATAAAACCTACCAGAAGCCTACAGTCCCTTCTCGATAGCGATAGAAGAATTTTAGCTGATTTTGACAATCGAAAGGTATGTACCAAATTTTTATTAAATTATTTTGAAAATTGTGACCTGCACTTTGCGCACAAGATTACATGGACAGACAACCAAAGCCTACAAATCGGAATAACTTTCTGAGTCGATCGTTAGACTATAAATTTAAATTATAATAACTAAATCATTTAATCATATTTATTATTGTTTATTCAAAAATTTTCTAACAAATTATTGTTAAAAATTCATTGACGCTTAAAATCTCTAAGCGTCAATTTCTCTTACTCTTAAAAAAAAAAAAAAAAAACCCCGAGCTCTTGTTTTGTGTGTTTTTTATTTTTTTGTTTTATAATTGTTATAAATGTTGTTGCTGCTGTTGCGTTATTGTTGCTGTTGTTATTGTACAATTTCTGTTCAACTCTTTAATTTTGTTTGGTTTGTTGCACTTATTGTTTTTCTACAACTTCAAAGGTTTTATACCACCTCTTCTTCAGCTGTTTCTCTTCTCTTCTCTTGTTGTTTTTTTTTTTATTTTTTAGCTTCCTATTGATTTTTTTCTCATTTAAGTTAATACAAACATTTATTGTTATAACAAATAATTTAAAACAAAACAGAAAAACAAAAAACTTTCTTGTTTGGTTTTATATTTACTTTAAACCTAAAAGTAGGCAATAATTTTTTTTGTTTTAAGTCTTTTTTTTTTTTGTTGTTTGTTCAACTTAAATAAAAAAAAGTTTTAAAAAATATTTTGAAAAACTTTTTTTATATTTAAGAGACCACTTGCTTTATAACAAGAAAATTGCAACAAATTTGTTTTAAATAAAAAAAAAAAAAAAATTATTATTGTTATAAAATCAAAAGGGTAAAAGTTAAAATAAAATTCAAAAAATTAAAAAACAAAAAATGATTTATAGTTTAAGAACAACACATGTTAATTATTTATAATTTTTAAGCTTTGACAAAAATACCACCCTGATTATTTCAAAATAGAATTAAAAAGAGTCCCGTTTTCAGTTAAATTTAAGGACTATATCCTCCCATACTACTGGATTATTAAACCATAGCCTTTGCTTAACTGAAATATAAAGGATTAAACTAACAAGCATTGTCACATGTTGCCAAAGTATTGAAAAAAAAAAAAAAAATTCAAAGGCTATTGGTCAACCAAGGAATTTTGTTTCAAGTCAGAGAATGCGAGAGTGTGTAAGCCAGACAAAGTCTATAATAAACCCTTTTTAACAAAAAGAAGTAGCTAAATTTAATTGCGTAAAGTGTTAATAAGGAGAATATAAAAAAAAATTTCATAAAAAAGGGAAAACAATTTAAGCATAAAAGCAGTTAGTCCAGCAAAAGTACAGCATATTTTTAGGTGGAAGAGAAATTTAATAAACATGTAACAAATGTCTCGGCCCATTTGTTAATTCAAAGAGATTTTTTTTTTCAATAACTAGAAAATTTTTAATTCAGAATTTGAAAAACTAGTGCCTACTTCAAGGATTTAATGAAAAATTTGAAACATGTTTCATATTAGATTCAAAAATTTGACAATTTTATAAAAATATTATTTTTTAAATAAACAAAACATGTTGCCTTCTTCTAGATTTTTTTTTTATAAAATAAAGCATTTTAATTGCTTTTACTGCTTTAGTCCTCGTCCATATTATAAAACATTTGCTGCAGAAACTATCTTCAAAACTCTTAAGAAACTGCATTCGAAACCATACAATAATACTTTTGCTTTGCAGCATTTAGGTATATTGTATGCCTTCTCTCTTTTTTTTTATTCTCCTTCCTTTCAATAACAAGCTCACAAAAACTGCTTGTACACGAAGCAACGTTCACTTTTCCATACGTCTTTCCCTTTTCACTATCAAACTCAAACGTTTCGCAGCAAATGTTTCATAATATGGACGGGAACTTAGGGACTTAAAATCAAATATTTTATAGCAATCCCTACTAAAACTTTTAAAAATCTTTACTACACTAAAAAAAATTTTTGATTTTAGAATATACAGTAAAATCTCACTTTCTTAACACCTTTTTCAAGCGAACATCTGGTACTGTCAGCGATCTATGAGGAAAGCATTGAGATATTTTGAGAGGACATCCCCCTTGTATGAACAAATTTTAATGGCCGCTTCGGTGTCCGGTCAAAAGAGAAGCCACTGTATATAGTTTACATTTAGGATTTATAACAAACATATAAAAGTTTAAACTATAAAAAAAAATTTTTTAAAATTTTTGAATATATAAAGGGTGTTCCAAAATTAACGCAACATTGGAATTTATGCAGTAAAGTATTGGCAACCCTAAAAAAAGGCTAACAACTGCGTTTTCTATTAAATCAAATTTTTTTGGGACACCCTTTTTATTTAATTTGTTTTCGTTATGACTGGAATTTATTAAATAGAAACAATTTTGTTTATTTAAAATTTCTTAAGGCCTTTAAATTCTTTAATTTAAAATTATTTTAAACCAATAAAATTTCTTAACCTTTAACCTTTTTTTTTTGTTTATTTAGTTTTGTTTATATGTACAACAAAATCAAAAACCAATAAATCTTTAAAGTGTCAAGTGTCACCTTGTACTTCTTAAAGCCTAGTTAAAATACTCGTACGTATAAAATGACTTTTGCTTTATAGAAAACGCGTTTATAAAACAAGGATATTTGAAAAATTGCATGTTTCCTTTTAAATACCATTGATATTTATACACAATTTCTTTAGAGTTCTAGTGTTTTTTTTGCAGTTTTTGTTATGTCAACATTTCAAAAAGTATTTGTTGCTATTTTGCTATTTATTTTGTATAGGAAAAATGTCTTTGTTATTTTCTCCTTCCCTGCTTAAAGCTCTTTAAGGGTTCTTTATTTTCTTTAGACATATGTTTAAACAAATTTAAAAGACAAACGTTTTATTTGCACGCACTATAAAATAAACTTTGATTTGTTTGCTGCAAAGAACCCAGTTAACAATATCTCTACTTTATATGTATATAAAACCAATAAAAACCCCTTTGGCTTAAGCAAAAGTTTAAGTGAATGGCTAGAAATAAATATTGAAATCTAAAAAGCTAAGAAAACTAAAAGTATGCCTTTTTAGAATAAAATTTTAGTTAAACATATAAAATAATAAACTTAAAACTATGCTACATTACTAAAATATTAAAAAGAAATTTATGCTACAGGTATCCATATATGAAAGAAACCTAAAAGTATGCCTTATTTAGAACAACATTTTAGTTAAACGTATAAAATAATAAACCTAAAACTATGCTGCATTACTAAAATATTAAAATTAGCCCTGAAAGTATGCTGTGCTTTAAAGAAATTTATGCTGCAAGTTCAAAAATCGCCTCAATATTGCTTGAACTTAAAAAAGTTCAATATAATGAAGAAATTTCTTAAGAAATTTGCAACTTAAAATTGTTTCCTTTAATTAATCAAAAATGTTTAACCAAATTTAAAGAAATGTAGATTTTTTTTGGATTTTGGTTTTTTAACCTTTTTTTTTGGAATATAATGTTTTTTTTATATTTTTTTTTAAAGATTTCCATCAATTTTCCTTAAATTTGGTTTTAATTTTGTTGGTTTCTTTGTCCAGCCCCTAAAAGGTATGCTCTGCATTTTGTTTAATACTTTTTTAATGTTTTAATTTGAACATGCAAATTTGCATGTTACTTGTATTTGTTTCCTTTTTTTTCCAGTTATATTGATTGTTAAATGATTAAAATCTTTGGCTAAAAACTTTTTACAATAATTACAATTTTTTTTTTTTTTTTGGCAAATTCTGCAAAAAAAAAGAAAAAACATGAAAAATTTTTCCTTACAAAATGTAATTAAAAGAAAAATATCTTCATGTTAATTAAAGTTTTTAGTTTGATAACTATTTGTTTGTAGAAAATAAAAGAAAAATATATAAAGAAATAAATACAAACGCGCAAATTTGTAAAAATTGATGTCTGTCTACACGCCAAACGTTTGAATTAAAAAAAAAAAAAACTACATTTTGCTCAATAATTAAATCAAATTAAACATCGTCATCGTCAGCAACATTATTTTACAAGGGGAACTATTACATTAAAAACATTTAGAAGAAGAAAAAATGAATTCCTTCAAAGACATTTTGTAAATTTATTGTAAAAAAATCAAATTAGACTGTAAAATAACCAAAACTGTCTGCTTATTTTTCAATTTTTATGCAGAAATCAAAAATAATTAAAATGCAACAACAACAACAACAACAGCAATATCATGATGCCATTGCTGGTGGCTGGCTGTTGCTGGCTTCTAGCCAGTTTATAGATACTTGATTTGAGGCATATAGAAAAAAATCTATATATTATTACAAGTATATGACATTAACGTATAGAAAAAAAAAAACGAAAATACATAAATAAATATTTAAAAACAAATGTAGCCATACAAAAGAGACATCCAAGAAAATAAATTTGCTATTCCACATTAACATTATCAACGCCAAAAATGATTTTTAGCTTCACTTTTCGTCAAAAATGTCCTCATTTTTCTTGTTCTTTTTTCGAAATCTAAACTCAAAGTAATATAATAAAAAAAGAGAGTTCTTTTTCAAATAGGAATTTGGCTACTTAGAAAAATCCATTACTAATATTATTGTAATTTTTTTTTTTTTGAGAAAATTAATTAATTAATTGCCAAAAAAAAAATTGTTTAAAATACATAAACTAAAGAATTTTGCTTTAAATTAAAATAATTGTTTTAAAAAAAATCGTACAAAAACAACGTAAAAAATGTGTGAAATTCTATGATAAATTTAATGAAATTTATTTGATTAGCAACCACATTATATATAAACATTCAGTTTCAAAACAATTTTAGCAGCAAATTAGACAAAATTTTGAATTTGGCAGCGACTAAGCAAAACAAATAAAATATGCTAATAAAACTAGAGAAAAAACGGTAATAGAGTTCTCTAAAGCCCTTTTTAAGTCTTGTTTATAATAATGTTTTTAATAATCAAGAATTTTACAAAAAGCTTTGAAAACCCCTAAAAATAGGCTTAAATTCTATAAAAACTTCTAAAAGTATACATTATTTTGTAAAGATTTCTTGCTTTTTTATCAAAAGCTTTGAAAACGCTCGAAAACCCCTAAAAATTGGCTATCAAAATATAAAAGCTCCTGAAAGAATACCTTATTTCGTTAAGATGGGTTCCTTTTTTAAAATAAAAATTTATCACGAAAGCAATATAATTTTTCTATAGTCCTTTAAAAACATGTCATAAATCTTTAAATCCAAAAAGCCCCTAAAAGTATATCCTATTTTTAAGAACGTTTTAGTTGTTCTATTGTAAAGTAGTTTAACAACTAAATTTAAAAAAAAAAAAAAACTACAATTAAAGAAAACCTCTTAAAAATACCTAAAAATAGGCTTTTTATCTAAAAACCAAAAAGCTCCTAAAAGAATACCACATACTTAATAAAAAAATTTTTATTTGCATCAAAATAAAGAAAAACTGAATATATAACCAAAAAAATCAAATCAAAATTCTTAATAACCCTATAAATATATTGTAAATTTCTAACTTCAGCAAAACTTCCTAAAAGTATACCCCAGTTAAATTTATTAAGCAAAAAAAAAAAAAAACGTAAAACTTACCTTTCTTAGGTATTAAAGATTTGAGTAGCATAACGGCATTATCATCACAAGACCAGGCATGCATTTTGCGATAACTGTCACGGCCCTTTTCCGTTAACTTGTCCCAGGGTTTCGGCTTCGATAGCAACTCCGAGACGGTGCCTTGCGACAAGCCCAAAATATATTTGGCAAATATACGTTGGCCTATATTATGCACAGACAAAAGTTCTCTAACACGTCGTGAAATATGCAAAGTATCCAAGGCCTGATTGGCGTACTTATCCATATTGTAACGTAACATTTCTTGTAACTTAGCCTCCATGGGATCGCCTTTGGGTATTAAAGATTCCCCCAATCTGCCTGCCATAGAAGTGCCAGGAGGCAATTGCAAATCATCGGCAAAACGGAAATGACCTCGTTCTTGAAATTGGAATGGTAAACCAGGCAAAAAGCCATGAGGCAAGTGTGTGGGATGCCCCGCACCCAGATGATGACTGGTGGGTGTGGCGCATAAACTATTGTTATTATCCTCTAAATTCTTAAGAGAACCATTCAAAGACAAACTATGAAGATCCTCATTATTGCGTTGTTCCTGTAAATTGGGTGTGCTGGCGCTGGAGGCCGAAGAATCATGGTGGTTGAGTGAAGACTTATCATGATGATCGGGTGCCAAGTGGGCGGGCAGTTGATGGTGCAGGTGGTGTTGGTGGTGGGCGTGTGGATGATGATGATGTGAGGCCGTTTGCGAGTGTGTAAAACCATCTGAAGAACGTAAAGAGGATTGAGTTGTTGGATTAGAGTTGGGAGTAGAAAAAGTAGAGTTAACTAATTGACTAAGCAAGGTGGTCGTTGAAGGACCACAGGGTGGTTGTGGTAAATGCGTTGGATTAGGCTGTTGATGAAGATGTTGTTGTTGGATTGGTTGCTGGTGTGGCTGGTGATGATGTTGGACGTTGGCCTGTTGCAACATTAAATGCTGATGATGATGTTGCTGGTGTTGCATAGAACGTTGTTGCTGTTGCTGCTGTTGTTGCAGATGATGTTGCTGCTGATGTTGGGTTTGTTGGCTGTACAAAGATTTGCTTTGATCAAAACCTCTACGCCAGTAAGAATTTACCAATTCTTCACCTAACAAAGTGCCAAAACGTTCAACATTCTGTTTAAATGTTGCCGAGTCTTCTTCATCTTCTAACGCCTTTTCTGTTAATGCGTGCGGGGTATTGGAATCCAAATTTTCCAAATCTATGCTTGAACATAAATCTGTTTCATTAACATTTTCTTTAAGTAATTTAGCTTCCTGTTCTTCTTCATCATCGTCCAGTATTTCTATTTTTGGCACTTTTGAAGCTTCCACTTGTTCCTCAACATCTTGGGTTTTAGCAACACTTGAACTAGTAGCAACATTTGTATTTTTGTTGGTATCTAAACATTGTGACTCTTCGTTATTTTGATTTGATTCTGTGAATTATTTTGATACCAAGAATTATACAAAAACAAAACCTTAATGTAATTTTAGCGCTTTTTAAGTTGATTAAGAAAATCATTTTTTTTTTTTGTTTGTTTGAAAGCAAATGATGAGAAAGAGAGTTTTGTATAAGAAAAGAAAGTACTGTAAATATTGAAAAATCCTCAAAAGAATAGAAAAATGAAACAAGTACTTTTGCGATTTTAACAGAAAGAGTTTTTTTTTCATAGAATTTTTTAGGATTTTTTTTTTTTTATAAATAATCATCACTATTCAAGAATATCAAAAAATATTAAAAAAAAGTACAGAAAAATGTAAAAAGTACTTTCAAGGTACTTTCCTATTAAAAAAGGGACTTAATTTTTTTAAAGTTTTTAATAAAAATAACAGATTTTAGACAAGAAAGCTGTTAAAAATATCTAGAATTCTAGAAAAGCACTGAAAAACGTAAAATGTCCAGAATTTGAAAAAGAACCTGAAAAAATATGGCCAATTCTTTTTAATCAAAAAAGTGTGATTTGAATGAAATGTCTCCTAAGTAATTTTTGATAAAACACAATAAAAAAAGTAAAAACTATGATAAATTGTTTTGTCTTTTATTTTATTATGGATAATTTTTCGAATTCCTGTAAAAATTCTTTTTGGGACATTTCATTATTTGATATAAAGGTGATTTTGGGGACATTGGACAAACATATTAAAACTTTTCCTTTTTTCTCGTAAAAACTACGGGAAAAACGGTCAAAAGTTTTAACAAATTACTGAAAATTTGTATAAAAAAGCATTTTTTTTAAATAACATTAATTGCTTTTAATTAGTATTGTGGTTATTTTGTTGAACTATTTATGGTTTTTAATCCAAATTTTTAATATTTTTAATTAGGCTTAAGTTCATTAAATTTAATTTTCATTAAATTATTTTTATGAAGAAAGGAATTTTACAACATGAAAATTAATTAAAATTGTTATTGATAATCTTTCATTCTTGACCGTGGCGGGGGCTCGAACCCGGGCCGGCAGGTTACCATGACATGTTTCGATCGCAACCACTCGATCTTCTCAAATGGATTTGCCGTTTTACACTCGCAGCCATCGAAGGCTGCTGACGTCAATAGTCAAACATCAATCCTTAAACCAAATTGTATTTTTAACCTTTGGTAGATCGAAGTTTGCTTTTTTGAATGATTATCTATTTTTGCTTTTTTAAAATTTTGTTTAAAATTATTATAAATTATTTGGGCTGTTCACGGAAGGTTATTTAATTATATTAACAAGAATAAAATACATTAATTAATTTTTTTTAAATTTATTTTGTTGTTAATATAACTACATAACCAGATAACCTGATATTACGCCTTCACGAAACGCTGGTTATCAGGTTATATGGTTATTTAGTTATATTAACAACAATAAAATACATTAATTAATATTTATTAATTATATTTTGTTGTTGTTAATATCACTACATAACCAAATAAACAGATAACCTGAAACGCTGGTTATCAGGTTATAGGGTTATTTATTTATATTAACAACAACAAACATATTCGGTTGCTGTAGAGCTGCATAACCAGATAACCAGTCAACCTGATAATCCGCTTTCCGTGAACACCCCAATTGAATTTATCGAAGAAAAGTAGAATCAATATTTTAAAATGTTTTCTATTTTAAAAGAAAAGTTAATTTTTACGGTACTTTTTTTAATTTCTAATATTTTTGAAACAATAATGAAAGAACAATGAGATTTGAAAAAATGCTTTGAACTGAAAAACTCAAAAAATCGCCAATTTGTTGAAATGATATTTAAAATTTGAAAAATTTTACGATTATTGGTCATGCATTTAGAACTGTTTTCCTTTAAGTTATAATTTCATTATTACTTGTATTTAATCTTACGATGATAAGTTTGTTATCGCTAGGGATATTTGTATTTTATAAAAATTTATTTGTTTTGTAATGAAAAGAGTGCCATAAATGTTGGCGCCTATTTACAGAAAATAACGCAAAAATAAAGCCGCCCACAGTTTTCTTTTCTTTTTTCCTCTTTTTTTATTTTTTTTGTTATAGAATTGTAAACTTTGCATTTTTTATTTATTGAAAAAAAAAAAAGTAGATAATTCTTTTTGTAAAAAAACCACACCAATAAACACAACATCAACAACAACAGCCATAAATATATTTTATCCAATTCAGTTTTTTTTTTGTAATTTGTTTTTTTTTTTTTTCAAAGATAAAAATGAATAAACTTCTTTGTTTGTCAATTGGGTAAATATTGGGTTTAAATAATAATACAATATGAGGAAAAAACAAGGTAAAAATTAAATTAAGTTTAACAACATTTTGTTCTAGAAAAGTGTGGCTAAGGTTTGAAATATAAATAAAATTCAAAAGTTACCTTCGGTATTCTTTAAAGCTTCAGCGGCTACCAAAGCTTTGGTACGTTCCATTAAAAGTTCTTGGAATTTATTCGGATCATTATTGCAGGCAGCAGCGGCGGCTGCAGCAGCAGCAATGGCATTTTGTTGGCTAATCGAGTCTAATGATAAAGGTGATCTAGAACTAAAAAAAAGAATAAGAAAAAAAGTTTTAAAAATTGTTAAGAAACAAGAAAAAAAAATTATAAACTTTGAAATTAGCTTAAGTTTACATTAGACAATTCTTTGTTTAACACCCAATTCACACGGTGATTTTTAATCATGACTAAAAACATCAATACATACAATTTTTTGGATGACGAAAGGGAGGGGTAGAGAAGAAAAAGGGCTAGCGAACAAATCACGATTTCTGTTTTTCCTTTTTTTATATTTCCCTTTACTTTTACCAATGCATTTTCAAGCATGGTATACTTTTAAGAGGTTTTTTATAGAAGATACTTTTAAAGTGAAAAATGCAGTTTTTAATCACCGTGTGAATTGGCTGTAAGTTTAACAGACGTTAAAGCAGAAGAGTGAGTGTGAGAGAGAGTGAGAGATAATAGTGTACAGTGTTGCCTGCTCTGTTAATTATATTGGTTTATATGTCCAAATGTCAGGTTTAAATAAAAGCAATACTTATTCATTTCCAATTGGTCCTACGGCCGTGTTCTGACAATCGCACGATTTGGAATAGTAAAACGCCAAATTTACTTTATGGATTTCTGAAACTCTTGCGTTTTGTTTGAGATCTGCCATAGTTTCTTTAAAATCCTGTAGTGCCCTTCAACTTACATTTGTAATTTTAAGACGTCTAGCGATAGCGATTTACAGAACACGTATAATGCGATTTCAATTCAGAATCAAAAATGTTAAAAGTTTTGCGATTGTCAGAATATGCAAGCTAGTTATTTAAGGCCATTCTTTGTAAAAATTCAACTAACGCCAAAACAGTAAGTGTGTGAGAGAGATAGAGAAATACTTAAAGACTTTTTTTTTTTTTTTTGTATTCTGTTCACAATATCGTTTTAATTAATCAAGGAAAAATAACATTAATTATTTTAAAATAGTCCTCGTTTACATTGGGCATATGTTAACCAATTTTAAACTGACTTGAAAAGAGCAAGAAGTACATCTTGGCCTTATCTCTTCAATTGTAAGGTTTTTTTCCGAGGCGAATTCATGTATCTGCTGGCGGCAATTCTATAGCAAATACTATAAAAATATCTCAGCTGTGTTTTAACGCAACCTGAAAAGTGAATTCGCCCTGGTTTTTTTTCCTTATAAACATAATTTCTAATATAAAAACTAAAAATTATTTAATGTAAACGGTATTTTATTTAAAATATTCATTGTTATACTCTACTTTTACTTACTGTGTTTCCTTTTTAATCTGTAAATCTTTCATTGAATCCTTTGTATTTGAACACTCTTCCAAAATAGAGGAATTTTGATTATTTTCCTTCTCTTCCTCTACATCATCATCCTCTTCCTCTTCCTCTTGATCTTTCTCCTTAAGTTGTGGCGTTAAATCACAGTTTCTTTCTTTAACTATCTCTTGTTCTTCATTTTCCTCATCGTTCTCTTCCTCCAATCTATTGGCGCTTTCATTGACCTCTAACATTTCACAATCCTTTTCATGATCCTGCAAATCCTGTGAAAGTTCATTTTGCTGCTGGGCTTCCTGTAAAGCTTCATTAATTTGTTGTTTATCCAGTTTAGATTCCAAGCGCATTATATGCTGGCGTTTGGCTTCCAAATGTTCTTCCAAACGATGGATTTGTATTAAATGAGTTTGTTCGACGCTTCTTAAACGTTTAACTTCTTCGAATAAGGCTTTAATCTAAAATTAAACAAAAGATATAAAAAAGAAAAATTTAATTATTATACGCAAAAAACAAACTCTTTATGAAATTAATTTTGATTATTAATAAATAAAACACACATGGTTTGTCATTAAAATTGTTCTTAAGGAACAGAAAAACTTTGTCTTTTAAAAGAACGCAGAAAAAAAATTATTAAAATTTCCCTTGTCAAATTTAGCCAATTATCATATTTTCATCAACCAAAACATGTTGCAAAGAAATTTGTTTAAAAACTTCCCCTTAACTTTTTTTCGTACTCTTTAATGTTGCCTCAATGCATACCTTCAGTTCTTTAGCCGCCAAACCAACAAATTGTCAATAAAAAAGCAACAGCAACAACAATAACAGCCATTATCTTAAAGTTTACCTTATATGCTTCATGTATGTAGTAAAATGCTGTGATTTTTACCCTTATGTTAATTTTATTAAAAAATTATCTGTTTTTTTTTTTTTTTGTTTATTTTATTTTCAAAGAAAGCAAGAAGAACTTCTTCGAACCAAAAATTTATTGACGAGCCTAAATGTATGCTATAGAATTTAAGCGTTCGAGATTGTATTACACCACAAAACAGTGGTTGTTGTTGTTGTTTTATATATTTATGCATAGTACTTGTAGTAGTTGTTTGTTGTTGTTTTAACTGTTTTATAAGAAAAGTTATTTGGTATTTTTATGATATACCTTGAAAAATTTTATTACAAATTATATATGTATAGCAGGCAATAAGCCTTAAAGTATGTTATAGAAATTTTACTAGCTTCCTTTTTAATATTCATTAATTTTTAGAAAAATCTTTTTTAAAGCAAGACAGACAGACATAGAGACATACAAAGGTTTGAGGTTTGTTATAACAAAACCGAATAACAATCAATTAGATTTTTTGTTAAAGGAAAAAACTTAAAAATAAATCAATTTTTCAGTAAAAAGACAAGACACACATTAAGTACTTTCTTTTGGTAACATTCTGAAGGAAAGTAACATTTTGTTTAAAATTTAGGGCGAATTATGTTGTGTTGTATGTCAAATGTTTATATTCAAATCATGATTAATTTGAATTCATATGTTAAAATCAAACAATTGAAAATGATTTGAGAATTGTGCTTGATATCAAATGATAAAGTCATTTCTTATCAAAGGTTTGACTTCGTGTTTGTTGGGCATAAAACCTCCTTCCGCAAATCACTTAAACTTAAACAAATCTCATAAAGATGAAAATATCTACCTAAATAATCGTCGGCACAAAGAACTTTTATATAAATCTTAACCTTAAAATATATTTTTGGTCTGGTGGGTCAAATAGGGGCAACACTAGAAAATTTATTTTTAAATACTGTGTGGTGTAGGGCATCAAATGGTCGAGCTTAACCGACTTAACTTTCATATTTGTTTTTTTTTTTTTTTTTATTTTTTAAATATAAAACTGTATAGTAAATAACATTTTGATACTATTTTAAAGAAAAAAGTACTTTTTTAAGCTATAAAAAGTACTGTTTTGTTTAAAAGTGTACCTTAAAGCTTTTTTTGGAGCTTTAAGAGATCTATCTTAAATTTGTATATGAAATATAATTTAAATATATGTAATATAGTTTTTTATAATTCTTAATTAAATTCGCGTGTTCAAAGCAAATGTTAAAAACCTCGTATGGCTTAAGTTGTTCCCCTTTTTTTGTAATAATTGCCTTTACATGCGCCATATTAATACATTAAAATCATATACGTACATATATAAAGTTGTCAACTACATTTAAATCAATGACAATAAATTTTTCTTTGCTTAATGGTAATTTTAGTTTAGTACTTTAAGACTAAACCCAAATATCATGTGGGCTCTCCCCTTAAACCCCTGGAACTCCCAAGTTCTGTTGATAAAATGATTATTGCCAATAAACAATAAAATGTTGCCAACGCAATAAAATGCAATTATTAGAATTAAAAACCTATAAAAAACTCATGTTAAGCTATAAAAATAACAAACAATAATGTTTAATAAAAAAAAAAAAAAATAAATTAACATATCGTAGAGACATAGATAAATTAACGAAAAGTTTTGTTAAACATAAAAACCTATAAAATTAGCATATGAGACATAAAAGTAACAATCACACTCGCACACACATGTCTTTCCTTTTAAATTTCTAAGCTTTTGCTCATGTGTGTTACCTTTTGCCACCACAAAAAAAAAAGGTAACAAAAAGGGTGATATTTCGATTTTGTTTTTGTTAAGATTTCCTAATTAATCATATAAAAAATGTTGTTGAAAAATAAACAAACGAGCATTTTTCCTTAAGATATGCTATACAATGAAATAAGAAACCACCCCTTTTAGTTAGACAACAGAAAACTTAATTAGTTATAGACAATGTTGTCTATCATCTTAAGGCCTTTTAAACTCTTTTTCAAACTACAAACATCAAATTTCAGCTGTCGTCAACACACTCCCAGAAGTATGCTAAACAAAAAATATTTAACAAAATATGGATTTTATTATGCAAAATATGAATTCAAAATAATCAATGACTTTTGTTGTTTGTTAATTTATTTTTATTATTTTATTTTCCCTTTCTTTTAGACAGATCTCTGTTTCTGTCTCTCTCTCTCTCTGTCTCTCTTACTCTTTTATTAAGCAAAGATAAAGACTTATTAAAGGATTTTGGTCTTAGACGAAAATAATAATAAAAAAACCACCTCTAACAACAAACTTTTAAGCACAGACAAAGAAATTTATGAAATTGAAAATTCAAATCGTAACAAAATGCCAATTATTAATGAAATGAAATCTACAGTTTTCCACCATAACTCATCGTTATGGCCCTTAAAGCATTTCGTATATTATTTAAAAGGGGGAAGAGAAAAAGAGCTAGAGCGAGAGAACGAGAAGGAAAACCAACAAGTAAATTCAAGTTTTTAATCAATGATTGTAAGATTTCGTAAAATTATTTACAATTTTCAATGCCTTCTGTAAGGCAAGGTAAAAATAAATGAAATCACAAGCACAGAAAAAACTTTAACAAAATTGATAAATGAGTAGTATACTTTTAGGTGGGGTAAGAAAAAGTCAAGAGGAAAAGTTGAGGTTTTCCTTTGCAAAGAAACAGTAATAAAATAATAAATAATATTGTTAAAAAACTAGATTGAAATTTTTGTTGCCATTGATAAATTTATTTAAGGGAAAAAGTTATATTTAAAAAGTGAAGTTTACTTTTGGGCAAAATGATTTGAACCATTTTTTTTTCAATAAAAATATTTGTTAAAAATTTATAAAATTCATAAAAAAAAATCTTAGATTAAAATAAAATTTTTTATAATTTAATAAAAAAAATTATCAGAAATACCTTTTTTTTATTGTAGAACATAACTGGGCCCATTCCAACATAATAATTACATAATATTGAAAAATTGGGATTTAATCTTATAAACTAGGTATTTACTAAAATTCAATTGCAAATAATGTCAATATTGAAAAAAAAATTTCCTCTTAAATGTTATAAAGGAAATTTTTGTCAAAAATTGGAGGAAATTGCGGTTTTCTGCTTATTTCTCAGTCATTTATTAACCAATCTGCCTGAATTTCAATAGCACACCTTAACAAATTATATGTGATATAAATATATAACAACCTAGTCCCAATCATTTCAGGGGTCTTCGGAAAGTCAACATACACACGGACAGAGGGACATCGTTAAATCAAGCTATTGTTTGTAGAAATTTCAAAAGCAAAATGACAAACTAATATAAGCCCTTTCCACCTCTGTGGTGAAGTGCTTAACAATGTAAAGCCTACTTTAGGGGCTGAGAATATTTTTTAAAAAATGTAGTATAATTTTAGGAAAAGTTAAAAAAAAAATCCACAACTTTTATTACAAATTGTATATATTAATAACTTTTTTTATAATTTTCTAAGAGGCTCAAAAATGTTTCTTAATTATTATAAACCTAAAAATAATTTAAAAGTATACTTTTATCTAAACATTCCATAAAAACAAAATAAATTTATTTGCATAAATAATAATTTTATATTCAACTTAATTAATAATAAAAAAACAAACCCCCCTTAAAATATGCCATAGAAAATTATATATATTCATATATACCAGAGCTGTAATCGATTGCAATCGATTTAATTGCAGTCACATGATTTTGAAATCAGAATCAAAATCTTCGTTCTCTTCAAATGAAATTCCTTCTTCTAGAAATAAAGCTGGCTCCGATAATTTTAAATTGACGACAATGTAAATTTTTGTTTACAGCCATTAGATTTCAAGTGTATATTATTTCGTTGGGCTTTTTCGGATTGCAAAGAGCATTGATTGCAACGGCTTGATTTCAATTAAAATTTGATTTCAATCGAATTGATTGCAATTAAACTGATTGCATTCAATGATTTCTAAAAAGAATGATTTTAAACTGAATTCTATAACAGAGAACATATTGTAATCTTGTGATTGCAATCAACTGAAACCACTTTAAAATCAAAGAATTAAATCAATTTGGTTAAAATAATTTTTAATTGCAATCCAAATTGATTGCAGTTTTTTACAGCTCTGATTTATACACATAAAAAGCTTTGGTTACAACAAAAAAAAAAAAAAAAAAAAAAAAACGTTACAAAAAGGGTATTTTCTAATGCAAACTTTTACAAAAACACCCACATGCAAATTTCTCTACTACGACTACACACTACTAACACATAAAACAATCAGAAATCAATGATATTTGTCACATTCACATTTTGTCTATTGCATATGTCCTGGCTGAAGCATAAAAGAAGAAGAAACCCTTTAACAGTTTCTTTTACTCATTAGTAGTAGAAAAATTATTTGGAATACAAAATTTTAACCCTTTTTCCATAAGCTTGTAAAGAAAATAAAAAACAGGGAAGAGTATTAGCTTTTTATTGAAACGTGTATGAGATTTTGTTAATAAAAACAAAGAAATTTTGTTTATGAGTGTGTGTGTGTGTGTGTAGTTGCTGTTTTATTGTACACAATTCTATATGTAGTGGTAATATTTTAAAATTTTTCTGCACGACTGAATTTTAATTCCTTTGACGTTAAAAAATAAAGAAAAACAAACGCCAAAGTCTCTGTATATTATTTTCTGTGACAAAAAGTATGCTATAGATTTGTTGTTTTGTAAGTCAATAATACAGAAAGAACTCTGAGAATGCATTGTGATAAGAAGAGTATGAGGAAGATGATGATTACTTATTGTTTATATGTGTGAGTGTTTGCTACAATGTAACTGTCTTATAGAGAGCAAGAGTTTTGTTTTCATTTGTTTTATTATAACTGTGTGTTAATGTATGTATGTGGGTATTGTTTTTAATTTTTTTTTTTTGTTATTTTTTGCCAAGTGTGTTGCCAATCGATTGTGTTTTTTTATTTTATTTTGAGTATGAAGATGATGTTTAATAATGACTGTGGGGTTTGAGTGGCTGCTTGGCAATTTTGTTAATTACAAATCGGTTTTATATGTAGATTTCATACAAAATTTGTGTTGGAAAGTCTGAGACCTTGTACAGCTTCTTTTTGTTAAACATAAAATATATTTTATATTAGACTTTTTTTATTAAACCTCAATCATTTTATTTGCAAGAGGGTTGTTTTTTATTATTGTTTTGGCAGAATTTTTGGGGTTTGGTTATATGAGTTCGATTTTTAAGAGGTCTCTCTAAATTCATTCATTTATTTTATGAATTTTGTGTAAATTATGAAATATCCCTTGCTTTGTTTTAGATTTTTTTTTTTTGGAAGCCAAAACAACAAAGTGACCATCATTCAAATGCCAATGTCCAGTTTGTTTCGTTTTTTTTATTGAAATGGGGTTTTATAAGCCTTTTACATATGAGTTATTAACAAAAAAAGGACTTTTTCATTAATATATTTGGAAAAAAAGGTTTTTATATTTAAAACGAATGTCATTTATATGATAAAAAAAAAACGCAGGAAAAAGGTTATAAAAGGAAAGAGAACCATAAAGATAAAAGCTATTTTTTAATAAATCAATAAAAAAAAACCTGCAAACCAAAGTTTTAAAAACAAAAATTGCCCCCAAGTTTTGTTTAATTTAAAAGCAAAATTAAAATAAACCGAAATCATAAAGCTAAGACTTAAAGCTTTTATTTTAAAAAGCCTTTAAAGCCTTGGATGGTTTTATTTTTAATTAAGTTATTAAACTATATTGAAAGATTTAAATCTTTAACTATACAAAATCAAACCAACAGTAAAGCCTATGTTAAGGTGTTTTTTTAAAAAACTTATAAAAAGCCTGATTTAAGGCTTATTTTTTTATAATCTGCAGTTTTTAAACAAATTTTAAAGCATAATTTAAGGCTTAGTACAATTTCTGCAGATCTGTTTCTAAAAAATATGGATTTGTGTTTTAAAATTTAACTTTTGTTTATTAGCATTTCCCTTCTTTTTTTCTCTTATTCTTTCTTAAACTATGCAGAAGAAAATCCTCATAAATAACACTTAATGATTTTTTGTGGTTTCATTTGTGCAACACCATTCGTAATGTTTATGCTACATTAACTGTCAGTCAGTCACTAAGATAACCGGTATATCATCATTGTTTTAAAGCAAAAAAAAAAAAAAAAAAAAAAAAAAAAAAAAAAAAAAAACTGCATCAACAAAGTTTTCTACCCCACAATGATAATCATCTTTGTTAATGTCTTAATGTTGGACATATTGAAAAATCGTGTACATTTTTTGCACAGAAAACAACAAAATAATAATTTTTTTAAAAACCAACTACTTGAAAAACAACTCCTTTAATTCTCCTTCTCCCTTTCAGAAAAAAAAAAACAAAACTAATAATAATTTACATATGAAATATTTCTAGCAAGTAAAACCACTTAGATATCTTTTAGTAACAGAAAAGCAAGAGGGAGAGAGTTTTATAGAGAGAGAGAGAGAGGGATAGAAAGAGAGCTTAACGTAAAAGTCAAGGATTACAAAACAACAAAAGCATATTTGAAGGGGTTTCTTCCTAGAATATGATGATATTAAGGCAAAGGAACAGGTCATATAGATATATTTTTTAATTTATTTGTTTGAATTTGAATATTTTTATTTCGGTTTTTGGTTTTTTGTGAAGAGTGTAAAAAAACAAAAGAATAATCATTGAAATTGTTTGGTTTTTTTTCCTGTTATTATTTAGGAAAAGACACAAAGGAAGGAAGGATAAGCCATTAGATAGAACAACGAAAATTTATACACATCATGAAGGGTCTCAATGAGTTATAAAAATTTATGAAATATATTTTTTTTTTTTTGAAAACTCATACTTTTTATTTGGCTAATATAAAATAACCAAAAATCTAACAAAATATTTGGAAAATTTTACTTAACATTAAGGGGGAGCCAATAAAAGCTGAAAGGAAACTACAATTAAAGTAATGAAGTGAAACAAAACAAATATTTTTAGAAACTAAATGAATAAACAAAAATTATGATTTACATATTTTAAGAAGTTTAATTAAAGATTTAGATTACAAAAATCAGTTTCTTTCTTTAAAGAAATAAAAAATGTTACCTTACAAAGATATGCAACTTTGTTTAGCAACATATATATATATAAAAACTGTTCAAGTATTTTGAAAATATGTTAAAAATAGCAAATTACCTCCTTTTTATACTAATACAACATTATTGGTAAAAGATTAGAAATATTGTTTGGCAACATGTATAAGAAACTTTAGTTTTTTATAAAGATTTAAAATCAAAAAGTAAGTATAGTATTTTTTACCGAAAACTAAAGTTTTTTTAGTAATTAAAATTGTTTAGATACAATGTAGATTTTCTTTAAAGTTAGTTTCATAATAAAAATTTTAAAGCTAAGAAAATTTTAACTAAAATAATTTTATCTTAGCAAAAGTAATATTTTTTAGTTACCAACATTATTTAGATACAATGTTTTATGTGTATATTTTGGGAAAAATAAAAAAAAAAATTTTTAAATTCTTATAAAAGAAATTTAATATTTTTCAAAAATAAAAATTTTTTAACAACATTGTTTAGAAACAAATGTTGCTGTTCTACAAATTTTTTTTTATACAAAAAAAAATTAATTTTTTATATATAAATAATTAAAATTGTTTAGATTTTTATGTTTAGAATTTATGTTAGCAACATTGCTTAGCTACAAATGTTGCTGAATTTAAGGGTTCTCGTTATCCAAAAAAGTCAAGACATTATTGCTATAAGAGTAGAAGTATTTGGCAACATTTATAAAACACTAGTTTTTAATAAAGATTTTTAATCAAAAAGTAAGTAAAGTATTTTTTTTACCGAAAACTAAAGTTTTTTAATTAGCAACATTGTTTAGATGCAATGTCGCTTTTCTTTTTTTCATTAAAAATTATCATAGGTAAGAAAATTTAAATAAAAATAATTTTCTCTTAACAGAAGCAATATTTGTTAGTTAGCAGTATTGTTTAGATACAATGTTGCAGGTGAATATTTTAAAAAGAAGAATATTTATTAAAAATTCTAATAATAGAAATTTAATATTTTTCAAATAATAATTTTTTTCTTAACATTGTTTAGATACAAATGTTGTTGTCCTTTTTAATGTTTAATTTGTTAAATAATAAAAAACTATAAAAGTTGTTTAGATATAAAATTGATGTTAGCAACATTGTTAAGCTACAAATGACTTCTCGGTGTCCTAAAAATGCCAAGCCAAGTTCTTAAAAATGTTAAGTTAAATAAATGATTATATAAAAATAAATAACTTTCTCTTAGCAACTTTGTATAGAAACAAATGTTGCTGTATTTAAGAACTTTGTAAAAAAAATTTTATATTAATTTCTAGGAAATTAATACAAAGGAATTAAAAATTAAAAAAAAAAAATATAAATTTCAGTTTCAACATTGTTTATCTTTTAATTTTGCAGAACTTTTCTTAAAAGGAATAAAATTTCTTTGTAAAATTTTCTCTGAAAATAATAAAAAAAAAAATAAAAACGACGCTCCAGTTAAAAAATAATTGAACCGATTTCATTTTTACTCTATTTCGATTTACAGAACATGACAATAACATGTCTGTTTTGAGTAACATTTTTTAGCTACAAATGTTGCGCAACATCGTTACTTAGATAATTTCTTTAAGTTCTACAATTTTTTATATGACCTTAATATTTCTTTGTATTTCTAAAACAAAAATCATCAGTTTTTTGTATTTTTTTTTTAAGCAGGAGTTAAGCAGAGGAGTTTTCAGGGAGAAAAAAAAGGACAATTGTGATGTGTTACACTTATTGTCGAAATACAAAAGTAACCAAACATTCTAACTAAAAATTATTATTTGTAATAAACAAAAAAAACTCTTACGTTCTCATGGACCAAATGCTGATGTTTTAAATTCCATTTTTCCTGATGCTGCTGCTGCTGCTCATCATATCCTTACTCATAAATTATTGTCTAGACTATGATTTTCAACCATTTTTTGATTATGATTTGCAAAAGGTCTTGTCTTTTTCTGTTTGCAAGTAGTCGCAGAAGTAGTTGGTTGTAAAAATATCTAGCAACATACGCGCGATATCATATCAATGTTTTAAATATTGACTGTATATGAGTTGTAATTCTTTTTTGGCCAACCAACAAAAAAAGGATTAAAAAACATAAAAGGACTTTTTTCTGTTGTTTTTTGTTTTTAAGATGAGTTAAGAAGTAAGCCAATTTTTATTTTATAAACAAATATAAATGAATGTCATATATTTTTTTTCGGAAAGCTGATATATAAAATTTATTTGTAAGAAAATGAGGAGCAAGAGAAAGTGGTTAAAAGAAGGTTGTTTGGTTTGTTAAAAGTTTAACGAATTAGAAAATATGAAATATGTATATATTTGTACAAGATGTGCTTTTGACTAGTCCATAACAAAATTGATTAACAACAAAAATAAAGTTTGTCTGCTGGCAATTAAATAAAGACTACAAAAAAATTGTTTTTTGTTTTAGCAAATAAATAATAATTTTAAGAGAAATTTGAAGTAAAAGTATTTTCACTTTAAATTTTATTGCAGTTTTTTGTTTTAAATAATTTCCAAAATATTTTGTACCTTACATTTAAAGCATTCCGGTTTTTTAAGAACCCCTTAACATATGCAATGTTTACTTAAATATTTTCCATACCTAAAAATACTCCAAGGAATTATATGCTTGTTATGAGCTTGAACAGCAGAAAAAATAAGTAAAATATAAATTTATATCATAAAATAATAAGTAAACAATGTATACATTGTAAATTTTTTATAGAAAATCCGAAAAAAGAATACAAGAGCATCTAATATTTTTTTCTCTGATGCATATTTGTCTCTGAAATTCCATTTTTCTACCTAGAAGAGAGTTTAACAAAAAAAAAATGTTATATTATTTATTTGTTTACATTTTGTTGCTGTTGTCTTTCTTGTCGTATTTGTATTTGTTTGATAGACAATTGTCATCTAGAAAAGAAGGTGGTATGATGCTGGCAAAGGAGGACAGTCGCCGTTCTCTCATCCACTAAAGGGACTTGGTTAGCTTTACAAGATTTTTCTACCTTTTGTTTGTGTATAGCACAGCAGCAGCAATATTTGCACTTGAAGCGTATCATAACTGGATGTTTATGTGTGTGTGTGTGTGTGCGGCATTGCAGCTTTAATACCTCCAGGGTCTACTTGTTAACTTTTACATACACAATAGTAAACATTCTACATCATCATTGTGTATATAGTGTAAAAATACCTTGTTATATATATTTTTTTTTTTTTTTTTTCCAAGTCAGTAATATAATTGCAATGAAAAATAGAAAAAAAGCTTAAAGATTTTTTGTAATAATTTAAAAATAATAGACAAGATAAACTTAGAAAAAAAGGTGACCAGATAAAAAAAAAGAAACTTGACGAAAAAAAAGTTTTCTTAAAAATTTTGAACAAGTTTTTTTTTATCTAAATAAAGCTATAGAAATCTTTGGTAAATCATAAAACTTTAGAAAAATATTGAATTTTTTACATTTCAATTTCAAAACGAAATTTCGTTAAGTTTTGAAACTTTAAAAATTTAAAGCAATAATTAATCTAAACTTGTATTAAAATTATCAAAAAAATCATAAATTTAGTTACAGTTACCTTAGTTTAAGCTACCTAACTTAAGC
Source organism: Pollenia griseotomentosa (assembly GCA_963931875.1). Lineage (NCBI taxonomy): Eukaryota > Metazoa > Arthropoda > Insecta > Diptera > Polleniidae > Pollenia > Pollenia griseotomentosa. The sequence goes on from OZ007563.1 coordinate 172,631,022, forward strand.
TTTCGTTAAGTTTTAACACTTTAACAAGAACCTACTTATAAGTTGATAAGTTTACAGGAGAAGCAAACAATTTTACAAAATCAATACCAACAAGGTGTACTTGGCGTCTGAATTTTTTTTAATAAAGTCGCCATTTTTGATCGCAGGGGTCTAAATTTTTGTGAACATGTAGTTTGATTAAAGGAACAAAAATCAATCAAAAAGTCAATATCAAATTTTTTGATGATACGTTTTTTTTTGTATTTTAGGATATGTAAGTTTTAAAAATGATATTTAAGAAAAAATGTTTTACCCGTATCAGACTATGCGACATAACTCTAAAACAATATTCGTTTTTGCATTAAGTGCCCCTTAGAAAACTGCACGTTCGGACGTTACGCTTTTTGTTGCAAGCCACAAATTTTACGTTAACTATTGAATTCAAATATAAATAATAAATTTCAAAAATTTATACTAAACATTTTAAAAAGGAACAAATTGTTGCTTGATTTTACTCTTCGTGCTACATTGTTTACCCCGCAAGCGTCTCCACACCCACTAAAAATCTTCCGTTAGTAGTGTAAAAAATCTATTTTTTTCATACAATTATAAAATGAAAATGTTTAAAACCGACATTCGTTAAGTTTTCAAAATGATTAATTTTAAAAATTTGTTTCTTTTTAGAAACTTTTGTTGCATTTTTTTTTATTTTGTTCAATATTAGCCTTAATCTACATTTCGTTGTTTTAAAAACATTTGTTGAGTTTTTAAAGTTTTCGTTTAGTTTTGAATATTAGAGTTTTTCAAAATTTTGCGTTATATTTTTTTTATTTTATTTCGAACTAAGATTAACATTTCGTTAAGGTTTTAAAACATTAGTTAAAAAAAACTCTCGTGAAGTTTTAAACGTTAAAGTTTGCCTTATTTTAGTTATTTTATAGAATTTAAGTTTAAATTAAATTTCTTTAAGATTAAGATCGTCGTTTTACAACTTTCGTTAAGTTTTGAAAATTATTTTTTCCCTAATTTTGGATAAATTTTTATTATGTTATAAAATATAAGCAAAAATTTGCACTTCGTTAAGTTAAAAAAAAAAATTTCGTTAAGTTTTGAAAATTAAATGTTTCTATAAAGTTTGTTAAATTTTTATTATTCCATTATAAAGAAGTCTTAAATTCCATTTAGTTACTTTCGTTAACTTTAAAAAATCTTTCGTAATGTTTTGAAAATTTGATTTCGTCAATTTTGTTTAGTTAAAAAAAACTATTGTAACGTTTTGAAAATTTAATTTTGTTGAATTTTTGTCACATTATAATATATATAGGCTTAGATTTGAGTTTCGTTAAGTTTTAAAGATGTTATTTTTAATAAATTTTGTTTAATTATTGATATTTCATTAACTATAAGCCTGAAATTAACTTTTGTTAAGTTTTTAAACTTTCGTTAAGCTAAAATTAAGATTTTTCTATTAATTTTTGGTATTTTATTAAACATAAGCCTGCATTTGCATTTCGTTAAGTTTTTTTTAAACTTTGTTGGGCGTCACCAACACTTTTTTTAAGTTTTAAAAATATTTTTCTATAAATCGAATTTTTTTAATAAAATATGTAGAGTCATAAATTAGCAGTAAGTGAAATTTTTTAACTTTCGTTAAGATAAAAAAACCTTTTGTTAAGTTTTTAAGCTTAAATTTTTGTATAAATGTTGGTTTTTTTATTAATAAATATGAGTCTTAATTTATATTTCGTTTAGTTTTTTAAAGTTTCGTTAAGTAAAATTTGTTTCTTAAATTTTGTTACTTCGTAAGCTTTAAAAATATTGTTCTATAAATTGAATTTTTTCCATTAAATAGAATCTTAAATTTGCATTTAGTTAAATTTTTAAACATTCGTTAAGTTTAAAAAAGCTTTCGTTAAGTTTTTAAAATGAAATTTTTCCGTCAATGCTTGTTATTCTATTAATAAATACAAGCCATAATTTGTTCTTCGTTAAGTTTTTTAAATTTCGTTAAGTTTAGATTTTTTTAAATTATTTAGATTTTGTTACTTTGTATAATGCTTTTGTGATTATCTAAAGTTTGATTAAGTTTTTTTTTTAAGTTTTTTTATACATATTATTTAAGTTTAAAACTTTTATGAGTCAATTTTTGTGGTTTTGAGGGGGTGTTCCTGTTTAATTTTTCAAATAAATTTGACATTTTGTTTTAATTATGTACACATGTGTGTTTCAAAATAATTCGTGTCGAACTAATGTGTTAACTACATGCAAAATCATACTTAATAAGAAATTTAGAAATAAATCAATAACTAAAACTTTGTCAATGATATAAATTGAAAATAAAAAAAAGTAAATGGTTTGGCAATCAAACTGACTGACAGGATTATTTCAAATACAAATTGATTTAAACATGCAAAATCATCATGATGTTAAAAAGAACTTTTTTTTTTATAAACATAATTTCTAATTGAAAGAATAGAAAAGCATTTTATCTGCATTTCAAGACGATTTCTAGCTGAATAATTTTGAAAAGCTCTAAGTTTAAAAAAGAGCAGCAGAAGAAGAAATGTCATCTTTTGAAAAGCTGTAATGTCTATAGTAATTAATTGGTGGTTACACTTTTTTTTTGAAAAAGTTGTCATTGAAATTAACTAACGTCTGGTCTGGTCTATGTTTTTTTTTCAAACATTTTCTAAGGGTAAATTTTTATAGGCAAAAACAAATTTAGAGTACTAAAGCTAAAGATGTGGATATTTAGATGAAAAAAATATATAAAATCCAGCTTATTTAATTACGGTTGCGGACTATTAAATACTACCATCATTTCCGTTTCAATGTTGTTTAACTCTCTACAATGAAATACAAAATAACGAAGAAATAAAATGAGAAAAAAAAACGAACAAATTATAAAAAAACCTCGAGTGTATTTGATGATTTTGAAGATTAAATGCACAATATAATTTTATGTATTAAAACAGTAGTAGATGGATAGATTGAGTAGAGTAGAGACGAGTCGAGTAAGTAGCGTAAAAACTAAGTAAAGTAAAGTAAAGATTTTAATTATAAATCGATTTTAATTAAATTTGCCTTAAGCTGATTTTGTGAAAGATTGAAGAATTTGAAAGCAAAATTCGTAGAAAAAAACACAAACAAAAGTTGTCAGTAAGTCCTTTTTTTTATTAAGAAACCAATTAAATTTATTAAAATTTACGAGTTTTTCAAAATGTTAAAGCGAAAAACGCCATAAAATTTATCTTAGAAGATTTAACAATTTAAATAGTAATTTTTTTTTTTTTTTCAAAAAGTCTAATAAATATATTTATTTAAAAAAATCTGATATTGTTTATTATAAAAGTCATAAAACATAATTTATATTAGATCGCATGAAAACTCGCCGATGATTTTCCAAAAATGTATTAATAACTATAGACTTTTGTAACATTAGGGAGGAGAAACAAAAGAGAGTGTGTTTGTTTTCAAATAACACAAAAGAACGGATAAAAATTTCCCATAAAATATATTTAAGCAAACAAATCGTAATAATATTTAAAAAAATGATTTATAAACAATAATTTAAACCAAAAAAATTTTAAATGTCATAAAAGATTCAGAACATGTTTTTAAAATAATTTAAATACTAAAAAGAAATAAATTAAAAAATACGAATTGGTTTAGTAACAATGTTGACGGAACATTTGTTAAAAGAAAATTAATCAAGCAAAAGATAGTTTAAATTTAATTAGAAAAAAGTCTAAAAACATAAAAATACTAAAAAGTAAAACAAAATCTTTAGCAACATGTTGCTGTTAACTTTTCAAAGCAACATGCCGCTCGTAACTTTTTTAAGAACATAAAGAAAATTTAATTAATTTTAATTAATCTATTAAAATTAGAATCAATAAAATAGTACTGAAATAGTCTTATTTTCGATAACTATTTTTTAGCAACACTATTGCTGAAACATGTGTTGCTGAAAAGGTTATTTGTTGTTAGTGTAAATTTTTTATAAACAAGTCTTCATTCGTGTTAAAATGTATTTAATAGAATAAAATAGCCAACAAATTTTCTTTGCAACATTGTTGCCGGCACATGTTTAATAACATTTAAAAAAAAAATTTTTATTTATGAAATTTTATTTTAATTTAATTTAAGGTTTAAAAACTGATAAAATTTTGCGAAATAAAAATTTACGTTTTGAATGTTTTTTTATAAATGTTAATTAAACAATTTTGCTGAAATAACAATTGTCATAGAATTTTTCATTTTATTTTATTGCCAAAAAGTGTGGATAACTGTTAAATATACATACAATTAATTTAAATCTTATGGTTTCATTGTTTATCAACATTGCAAAAGTTAATAATCACTAATTTGTAATGAAAATGTTAATGTTTTCATAAACTTTTTTTAATTTTATTGATAAAAAAATCTTGTTTTTTCCTAGTTGCTTAAACAATATTTAAATTTATTTTACTGAACTTTTACTTTTAATTTCCAAACTGTTATTGAAAGCAGTAAAGAAGTTAGCAAATAAACAAGGTTATTTTCAAATGTTTAGCAACATTGTAGCTTGCCAATATTTACAAATATTTTTTTTTTTTTTAAATTTATTAACGGTTATAAGAAACCATCCAACTTTGTTATTCACATTCTTTAACAACATTGTTGCTTAAACATTTTTTAGGAACATTTATTTAGTAAAATAGTTTTTAATGGAAATTTTTTTTTTATTTTATTGATAAAAATGTAGCTTAAACGATGTTTTACCCATTAATTTTATTTAATATTTTACTTTTAATTCCCAAATTGTTATTAAAAACAGTAAATGAAATAGCAAATAAACAAGATAACAAGGCTTATCAACGTTGTAGCTTAAAAATGTTTATAAAGATTTTTGTTAGAAATTAGTTTCTTATAAGAAAAATTTTTTAGTTTTATTGGTAAAAAGTGTTAAATTAAATTAACGGTTATAAGAAATCAACCAACTTTGTTATTCACCTTGTTTAACAACATTGTTGCTTAAACATTTTTTTTTAAGATTATTTATTAAGTAAAATAGTTTTTAATGGAACATTTGTTATTTTTTGTTTATCAACATTGTATTTTTAGATTTAGCAACATTGTAGCTTCCCAATGTTTATAAAAACTTTTATTAGAAATTAGATTTTAATAAAAAACCATTAGTTTTGTTGGTAAAAACTGTTAAATATATTAAAGGTTATAAGAAATGCATTGTTTAACAACATTTTGTAGGAACATTTATTATGTAAAAAAGTTTTTAATGGAAAACTTTAATATTTTTTTTTCTAAAAAAGTCTTGACATATAAATGATTTTTTCTGTTATGCTTATCAACATTGTGTATAAACATTTTTTTCTTCTCTATTAAAGCCTAGTGCAAACTTAACGTTTTTTTTAGTTACAAGTATACAGCATTGTTTTGCGAAGGTAAACAAAAAACATGTTTTTTTTTTTAATTGTCATTAAAGAAAGTGAAACAAGTGTATTATTTTTTTAATTTCCGAAAGTGAAAAAGTCATAAAAACTAAATTTTCTTATTAATTTTTGCACTTTTCTCCATATTTCTTTTTGTAATGCTTGTTGTAAAAACCACTACAAAAATGCACAGAATACGAGCTGCACTTGTTTCGCACGGAAAACGAAAATGTTGCTAAAAAAATTTTTCATGTTTTTATAAACAGAGTATAACTCCGTCAACATTATTTCGTATGTTGAGTTTGAAAGCATTTCGCTCGAAATAATAAACAGAGTACCATAACTAAGTTTTACTTTTAATTGCCTTAATATTTTCTAGCTGGTTTTTTCTACACCCACCTCCCTCTCAAACCTACACAAATCAATTAAAAATATTAAAATCCAATTTTAATGAAATTGATTTCTGAGATGATGCTGAATATATTTTGAAAATTTTATTTACCAAATTGTATAAATTACCCATAAATTAAAATGATGTCTTCGAATGTTATACACAAAAAAGAAAAAACAAGCAGAGAAAGATGTGAAGATGATTTTGACGACGATGATGAGGATGATGATGAAGTAGAAGATGTCATTTTAACTTTTGCTTCGATTGCTACTAATTGAAATGTTAAATTTCCGTTCAAGCTTGTAATTGACTTTCAAATATTATAAACGCCTACACATTTAAATACATACAACTATCTCAGACTTCAATATGTGTTTACGAATTTATGTATCTTAAACTTTTAGCTAAACAATTTTCAAGATATTTCTACACATTAGATGGATATAGTTTTTGTCATTGACAGCAACATTTAAATGACAAATTGTCACAATATTCTAGCAAAAGCAGGATAGAGAGAGAGAGAGAAAGAATACGATTGAGTATGTTTCGAAGCAAAAAAATAAAGTCCAAAAAGAAATTTTTTCTTCAATATTTAAGTGTTTTAAATTGATGAAGACATTTTCGACATTTTCACGCCATTGAGCAAAAGTAAGTACAAGATTTCTTGTTTATGAATATTTACACATGCTTAACATGTGTCTAGAGCTATAAAAACTCATTTTTCATAATTTTAGTTTTTCGTTTGAATTTTACACATTTTTTTGTTGCTTGTTAAATATATGGCTATAAATTTTATTAAAGATTTATTGATTCTTTTGGCACGTTTAAAAACACAAAGTCTTAGCGATTATTAGAAAAAAATACATTAAAGCAGATGTTTCTTTGAAACAAAATTGTCAATTAAATTTCGATTTTAGCCATTAACGAAAATGTAATAAATATTAAATGACCTTAAAAATTAACATTAAAATCTATAAGTTTTATGAGATGTTTTATTTTTTTATTTAAAATTGAATGTTTGTTAATTGATACAAGTTAAGTTTTAATTAATTATTTGGGCTTCTATAAAAATTAGATACCAAAAATAAGTAAACAAATTAATTATGAAAAAAAAGTACCAGAAAACTAAAGAGGATTTTATTTGTGTACGTGCTTTAAAAAAATAAAATTATTTATATAATTTAATTTTATTACAAATTTCAACGCTTAAATGCAAACATTAAAGATTATAAGTTTTGAAGTTAAAAAAAACCTTTTAAAAAAGTAGTTTCTACTTTTTTTATTACATTTCTTAAATTTTTAAGAAAATCAAGTTTTTTAAAAATTTTAAATTAAAGGTCAAATTAAATTTTTGTTAATAATTTAAAAAATCCCGCTAATACATATTTAGAAAAAGTTTCTTGTAAATAACTTTTTTTATTACAATCTTTTAAGTTTTTAAAAAATTTTTTAAAAAAATAAATTTTAGGTTAGATTGGATTTTTGTTAATAACTTTCAGAATCCCGCTTATAATTAGAAAGTGTTTCTTGAAAACAACTTTATTTGTTATAATCTTATAAATTTATTGTAATTTTTTAACGAAATTTTTATTTTTAAAAAAATTGATTTGAATGAATTTTTGTTAATAACTTTAAAAATCCCGCTAATAACTAGAAAATGTTTTTTGTAAACAACTTCATTTGTTTAAATCTTTCAAGTTCCTTAAATTTTTTTTAACAAAATTGTCTTTTTTAAAAAAATTAATTTGAGGTTAGGTTAAATTTTTATTAATAACTTTCAAAATCATGCTAATAGTTAGAAAATGTTTCTTGTAAACAAGAAATCTTTCAAAATTCCTAAACAATTTTTAACAAAATTTACTTTTCTAAAAAAAAAAAATAAATTTGAGGTTAAGCCTATAGAACACGGAATGTAAAAAGCCACATTCGTATGTGGTTCTGACGTTATTTTGTCGTCATCACACATCACGAACTTGCTATTGTGGCTTTGTAGTGACATCAAAATTACGTCAGGACCACATGCGCATGTGGCTTTTTACATTCCATGTACTGTAGGCTTTAGGTTGAATTTTTGTTAATAACTTTTAAAATCCCTATAATAATTAGAAAATGTTTCTTGTAAAAAACATTATTTGTTTTAATCTTTCAAGTTTCTTAAATTTTTTTAACAAAATTGGTTTAAAAAAAAAAAAAATAACTTTAATTGTTATAAAGTTTTAAGTTATTTTTTCTTTGGGGATATTTAAAATAAAATGTGACGTCAATAGGTCCAGAACAATTCAAGAGCTAAATTATGAGATAATTCGGCACATTCACGACACTGAACCTCAATTATGTTTCAGAGTCATTGAAAATATGGACTATCGGATAGAGATATGCCACCGAAGCCGCGACAAGCATTTGGCCGATATTTTGTTTCACACATAATTGTCATAGATACTTTTATCATAATGAAAAATATTAGGATAATTCTCGGAAAACTTTTTGTTTTATTAGCAATTAACATAGTGCGTTTTATTTGTACCACCTATTATTTTCACTTGAGGTTGTATAAAATGTTTGCGAATATTTAAAAATAATTAAGCAGATAATTGATATGTTACGAAATTATTGTTATTATAATTATTTAAAAATTTATTAACTTCTATTGAAATATTAAGGGCTTTTTTTGTGATGTTATTGTTAAATTAATCATAATTTCTCTTCAATTTTATTTAGTTTCATTTTAATAAGGAAATAATCAATTTACGAAAAATTCAAATCATTTATCAGTTTTAATACTCAAACAATAAACAACCACAATTTTCAATTTCAATTTTTGTTTTTCTCTCTTATTCAATTTTTGTTTAATACAAAAAAACTATAGAAAAATATAAACATAATCATCTCACGATTATCATCAACATCGTCATGAGGCAAAAAAACTACAACAAAATCTTTATTGGTCCCAAGTAGTCATCAGTCAGTCAATTTTAGTAAAAAAAATATTTGAATATAAAAAACAAATTTAAATTATAAATTATTTGATGACATTGTTACTAAAAATTACACACACATTTTAGTATTTCAAACGAATTGTAATAAAAGACCATCATTTAATGATCAATTTACAAAAAATAGAAATCATGGCAGTTACACATTCTGCCTGATAAATTAGAAAAAATATAAACTAAAGATAGTTTTATTGTAGAATTGTAAGAATTTTTCTTTTTATTGCTATGAATTAGATAATTGTAGGGTTTTTGTTTTTAAAGATATTTAGAAGAGGCAAAGACAAAACAGCCTTAATGTAGGCTTTAGTTTTTGTTTTTAAATTTCTTTAAATAACAGAAAATGTTTGTTTTACTTTGGTTTGAAATTATTCTAATTAAAATGAAGAAAATTTTAAACATAAATAACGACTAGAACCTAAAGAGAGAGAGAGAGAGAGAGAGAGAGAGAGAGAGACAGAGAGAGTAAGAAAAACCCTAGCTCAGCTGCAAAGTCTAACTCTATGATTGTGTTTAGTCTGGACTCACAAAATTGAAGTTTTCTATTAGAAAATCTGAGTTTATTGATGAGAAGGGAGAGAACAATAACATGTTCTCTTCCCCTCTCACCAATTAACTAAGACTTCCTGAAAGAAAACTTTATATTGTCAGCCAAGGCGAATTGACTAGAAGGTGGGGTCAAGTAAACATATGGTGTTTTTTTTCGGTGGTCGACTTGTCAAAGTTTGTATACAAACTAGTTTTTTATGTAAACAAACCTGCTTTTTTTACTAGCAATATTTTTGACAACCCGACCACAGGAGCATTGTAGTTGTAGAGTTGACCTCACCTTCTAGTCAATTCGCCTTGGTGTCAACCTAGACTGACTTTGTTTCCCAGCTGATTTTAACAGTTCGGCTTCTGTTGAATAGCAACAGCACCTTGGAATATTCCTCCATCATGTAATAATATTTGCTCACTTTGACTTAAGTCAATCCCAATGACTTAATTTAATGACAGTTTGTCATTGAATTGAGCCTACCAAGTCATCGTTCTTATGACATTTTTTATTAAACTGACTTCGATTCGTCATTTCTGTGATGCCGATTTGTCATTCCATTGTTGACATAAATGCACCTGCTGGCAATGTGGCCAAAAGATGTTAAGGCTGACATCACAGTGATGAAAAGTGGCATGGGGTCAAAAACGAAGACACTTGTCATAGTACTGATTTCAAAATATATAGCTTTATTACGACTTGTTGTCAGCGTTGCCACGACCAAAAAAATTTTGTAACCAAAATGTAAAAATAAAGTAACCAAAAGCGGAAAAAAGTAACCAAAATTATTTTGTATCAAAAGTACTATTTTATTACATAGCAAATTAAGTTTACAAATATGTCTAAAGAAGAAAATGTGTTTGTTTGTATCGGATCGGAAGGGCCTTTGACCTTATCGTTTATCTAGAAAAGTGTTTCAGTTAGCCATATGAAGCATGAAGAGTAGCAGATAATGACCACCTACACTTAATAGTCTGTTAAAGTTTAAGCTTCTAAAACAATAATTTGTAAGTAGATGAAAAAAGTAGATGCACAAATACCACACACAATTTAAAGGTCACAAAAGCGGAGCGGGTAGTTCTTGTTTCAAAACAAAAAATTGGTTATTTTTGTGTTGAAAAAAAGTAACCAAAATGGAAAAAAAGTACACAATTACACATTGAGAAAGAAAGTAACCAATTTTGGTTAAAAGTAACCAAAGCGGCAACGCTGCTTGTTGTATCAGTGTATAGAGAGCGAAAGGGGGAGTAAAGAGAATAGTTTGAAGCCTAAATATTGTTTTTGTTGTTGCTTTTATCAAAAGTAAGAAGTTACCGATTTTTTTTCTATAGACTTTTTTAACTCACCCAGATTATAAACTCCATTTTTCCCTTTATATTTTTATATTTTTCTTTATAAAATACTTTTTAATTCTTTTGTTTCAAAATTTACGTTAAATATAATGCTGTTAAAGGTCTTAAAACCAATTGATAACTAAATTAATTGAATTTATTATTAAATTTAAACTACCAAAAACAAATTTGGCGCATACATATGTTTTAATTAAATTTTTTTCGATTATTAAGAATATTTCATAATTTTATTGTTGTTAATAGTAGACACAAAAAAAAACTTATTTATTATTAAATTTCGTTTTCCTGACTGATAGACAATCATTAAATAAAATTCATTATCAAATTTATTTAAAATTGAAGCAACGAAATTAGAAATAAGCATTAAGAGAGTATTGATTTTGGTTTAGAAATAAATAAAAAAAAAAAGCTGGAATTAAGAAATATCAGACAAAGTCTAAAAGAATAAATTCAAATAGAAAAAATAGATTATAAGAATCGATAACTAACAGAAGCCAAAAATATATATTTAAACAAGTGTTACTATTTAAACACTACCGATTGCTTAAGAATTTTCTTAGATGAATAACAAGTTTAACGACCTTCACAGAACGAAAAAAATAATACAAAATTTTTAGAATTTTTTTTGGAATATTTATTATGTAAAAAAAAAATTGATTCTCTATGACCACATTTTTGAAACAAATCAAACATTTATACATTTCAAAATTACAGTTTAGACAGTTAAAAACCATCAATCGATCTATCAATTGGTGTAGTCAAGCGTAGTTTTCAAAAAATCTAAAAAAAAACTGTTGCCTGTTTGATCGCCTACTTTGAACACGCAATCTTAATTATTAATATTTGATGGATTTTATGAAGCGTTACATTTTTTTAACGTACGGGTGTTTACAAATGGAGTAGACACACAGTTTTACGGTTTCATGATTAAAGGCGCCAATCAAGCTTTACAAATAGTTTTTTTTATCATAAAAGAAATGACAAGAACACGCAAATTTTAAATATTTTAAAACTAAAAAAATCACTTGAAAAAAATTTAAATAAAGAAAATTTTGCTTTAAATATTTAAGATTTTATTTATTAATTAAGAGTTATTAATTAAAGTCAAACTTAATTAACCCAGCAATAGTAGTACATAGCTTAGACCTTTAGCCTTTTGCAGTGAAACAGACCAGTGTCTCTTTGGGGATTCGATCCTGTAACCCTCGCACTGATACGACCACTTTTTACTAGGCAACTGGGAGGGCTTGGTCGCAAGACACCATTTAGCAGATGATGGAAAAGGAAGAGAACTGGTAATGTGTGGCAAATTTGTGTAAAAGGGTAAACTGATAAAGAAGGCGTCATAACGCTGATGTTTTTTGACATCAGAACTATGACAATGACACTTGTCCGTTTTTGACCCCATGACACTTTTCATAGTTTTGATTTGATTGATCGTCACATCGGCATCATAGAAATGACGAATCGGAGTCAGTTTAATTAAAAATTTCATCAGTGCGATGACTCAATATCATCGGAGAAAGGACTCATCAGGCAATTTGTCATTAAGGGCCAAATAAACTTTTCAAATGCTTGTCGTGCAGGTGAATTCACTCGTGTACGTGCGCTGGACGTAATATTCGCCGTCATACCTAAAGGCCCAACCAGAATGTGCATAAACAAACTTAAGATACTGTCAAAAGGGAAACAAAAAGCCTCTCAAATGCATTTAAAATAACAAAAAGAAAATAAAAAAACATTGATTCCGTACGGAATGAGCGATTAGTTTCGCACCTTGCTTAAGCATATGACAGTTTTATAAAACTTCACATAAAGTTTCCTTAAGTTTAATATACATATTTACATGTATTTGCTCAGTTGCTTAAGTCACGTTATTCACATTCTGGTTGGGCCTTTAAAGTTTTGATTCTCTATTCAGCATCGTTGGTGTCACACAAACAAACACATTTTCAATAATACTACCACAATGCTTGCCGAGTATTTTGATAAGTTTATTTGGGATTTAAAGTTGAGTCATTGAGATTGACTTAAGTCAAAGTGAGAGAACAAATGTTTGTTTCACTTTTGTTGTATTCCGCCGTTTGTTTACAGAAGAACTCTCAATTATAAGACACCAGCAGCATGCCCGATATGGTTTTAGTAACCATTCTATATTGAAAACTTGATCTTTTTAACTTAATAATTTAAACAAATAGAATATGGGAATTTTTGCCTTTTTTTTTACTTTTTAAACATGAAAATAATACACAAAATGTTGCATCGAATTGATGTCACTGTAGTCATAACATAGATGACGCATAAAATATGACAAAATTGTATGACGACGTCCGTTATTGGATTGATGTCACTTTTTGCCTCATTGATGCCATCTGTAATAACATTGATGTCACAGTTCTAATGTTAGGGACATAATCAATATGAAGATGCATTGTACTTAGTTTGAAGAAAGTGGACCTTGATGAAATATTAATATCGGACGTGGACGCGAGGAGCAACGTTGACAAGGCGAAATAGCCATAGAGCGAAGAAATGCGAAATCGGTCCTGAGGTAACCAGGACGGTTTTTAGGCGGCATCTACGAGTGAAAGAGCCCTGTATATCGCTAGAGCGAGGCTCCTAGTGAAAGCGTAAAGCACTTTTCAACCTGAACTTTAAAAAAAAACCGGCGCACCCTGATTTAAGATAACAACTTTTTATTAAACTAAATTTCCCAAAAAATCCCTTTATAAATTTTCATAATTTCTATAAGTTTAATTTTCAAAATTTTTTTTTTTAATTTATTAAAAAGCTTTTCTAAAAGAAAAATTGTTTAATTTTTAATTGGGTTTAAAAGCATTACGGTCTATTACCAGTATTTTTTTGAAAAGACTAATAATAGAAATTGATTTGCCGACACAAAAACGAAAAAAAGAAAAAACAACTAAAAACCAAAACGTAAAATATTTATTCAAACATTTTATCTATTGTAATATTTTTTACAAATAAAATGTCTTTTTTTACTCCTGCCTATTTTTGCAATTTCTTTTAACGTAATAGTCAATGTAATATTAGGGAAGTTCCTTTTTTGTTTTAATAAAAAGTTAATTTTTGTTTTAAACTCTTTAAAGTACTAAATTTTTTATAAATTCTTAAAAATGTTTTTTTCAATTTTATAAAAAAAATTTTTTTAATGTTAAGGTTAGAATAAAATTTTGTTAATGATTAAGAAATGCAAAAGAAAACTTAAAAAAATTAAAAAACATTTGTTAAAATCTTAGTTAATTTTAAAGAAAATCTTGATTCACAAAAAAAAATTAAAAATAAAGGTTAGTTAGCATTTTTTTTAAATTACTTACAAAATCATAAAGAAAAGTAATAACTATTTAAAGATTTTGTTAGTATTTATATAAAACAGATAAAATCCTTTTAAATTTTATAGATGATCTTCATTTTAATTAATTTCAAATTTAAGGTTATGTTGAATTTTTGTTAATAACTTCAAAAGTTTTAAAGTAAAGCAATGAAGATTTGAAAATTTTTCGTATTAACTAAAAAATATTAAAACCATTAACTTTTGTACGGGCATCTTTTGATAAATGAATTGTAAATGGTTACCCTGATTATATTGTTGAAAGTTTTAAAAATATATGTAAATTTAAGTTTATGTTGAATTTTTTTAAATAACTGCGAATATCTTTAAGCCATGTTATACATTTATAAAAAATTATAAAAAATCTTTGAAAAGTTATCAGAAAAACCGAATTTTACACAAATTTTTTTTTAAGGTTATGTTGAATTTTTCTTAATAACTCGACAATTTTAAAAAAAATTTCCTTTAAATTTTAATAAAAATTACTAATTGGGCAGATGTTCTAAATTTATTAAAACAAAAAATTGAAGAAAATTATGATTTTAAAAGAAATAATTTTTAAGGTTATGTTGAATTTTCGTTTATAACTCGACAATTTTATAAAAATTTTCATTTAAACATTTATACAAATTATGTTATTTGTTATAAGCTTGAAATTTATTAACTAATTTTAAAGAAAGTTTTGTTTTTAAAAGAACTAATTTTTAAGGTTATGTTGAACTTTCTTTAATAACTTAAATGATATAAGAGATTTTTAATAAAATTTCTATTCAAAACGTTAAGTATACTTTAAATTTATTAAAAAATTTCAAGGATATTAATAATTTAAAAAAAAATATTTTTAAGGTTATGTTGAATTTTTATAAATACATAACTTAAAAATTTAAAAAAACAAAATTTTAATAAAATTTCTATTTAAAATGCTTAAAAGGTCGTACACTTTAAATTTATTAACAAATTTCAAGGATATTAAAGATTAAAAAAAAAAATTTTTTAAGGTTATGTTGAATTTTTATTAATAACTTTAAAATTAAAAAAACAAATTAAGAAAATTTCTATTTAAAATTTTTAATTGATCGTACACTTTAAATATATTAACAAATTTTAAGTATTTTATAATTATTAAAAAGAACTAATTTTTTGGTTATGTTGAATTTTCATTAATTTAAAAAAAAAAAAACAATTCATAGTTGTTAACATTTCCAGGAACACCCTTATTTTAATTTGCCTTTCTCTTAAATGCACTTTTTTGTTGCTTAAAAATCTGCTATTGAAAATTGAAATTTACTCCCACTTTTTTCTCATCAAACCAATATTTAATACTTTATTTAACATTAAGGTATTTAGACTTGTTTACAAAATAGCTTTTTTTAATGGATTTTTTTGAAAAGATAAAACATAAAGTTAAAAAAGCAGGAGATAACGTAAAAAGAATTGAAATGCATTTATTTATTTTTTTTTTTTTGAAAGAAATAGAAAAAAAGTCAAGATTGAAAAGAATGTGACAATTCAAGTGAAGAAGAGTTATGAATGAAAAAATGTTTGTTTAAAGTGTTGCAGAAATAAAAAAGATTAAAGGAGAAAATAATTATTGTATGTTTATGTTTTAAAAGGAAAGAGTAAAAATTATGCCTTTGGTTTGCTTTAAAGAAAACAATTTTTAAATTCTTTTTAAATATTTTTGATTATTTGAAATATGTGATAAAAAACTTGTTTTTTTTAAACATAAACCAACTTCCGTTTAATTTAATCTATAACCATTATATTAATTAAATTATTTTTACTAGTTCTTTTTTGTAATTTTATTTGAATAAATTTTTTTCTAGAACTAATTTTAAATATGAGTGTTACGTTTTGGGATTGAATTTTAAATTTCGTTATTATTTATTAAATTTTTTGTGGTTGTTTTGCTAATGAAATTCGTTTGTTAATTTGATAACTGAAATGAAAATAATCTAGGAAATAGCTTATAAAAACCACAAACAATTAAAAACGATAAACCAATTTTGTTTATCTTTAGCTAAAAAATTATTTTCTAAAATTAAAAAAAAAAAAAAAAAACAAAACTCATATTTAACTTTTTTCCCAAGCTGATTAATAACTAATAATCAATTTAATAGTGGTGTAAGAAATTCTTTTGATTAATCAAAACCCACAAATTCACTTAGAAAAAAATAAACATAAACATCATTATTATCATCATTATATGACTAAATTTTAGTCTCATCATCTTATCTCTCTTCATATTCTTCAGCAGGTCTGTCTCATCATCATCTTTAAAGCAGATCTTTAGAGACGCATAACAAATATGCAACATATGCGACCATAAAATTTAATGTCTATAAAAATTGTATGCAACCGAAATACAAAAACAAACAACACTGTGCCACATTTATACTATTCAATCGTTTGCAGACAGTGTAAAATATTTCTGTTGCTTTTCTTTTTGCTTTATAGTTAAAGAAAAATGTTCATAATTTTCAATTTTATTTCAGTTTTTTTTTTTTTTTCAAAAAAAATTTTTTTTTTTTTTTAACCAGACACAATTTGGATTATTTGACAAGTTTGTTTTCTTTACTAAAATCATTATTTACTTTATGGTCGTTTTTTTCTTCTCTCTCCTTTTTTTTGTGTTACGGTTCGAATTTTCTTTGAGTGTTCGAAATGTATGTATGAATGTTTGCTAAGATATATTTTTTGGTTTGGAACATGATAAATCTGTTCAAATGTTTTTAAGTGACACTCTCCAATATTTTTGCTTTTAAAAGAAATAAAAAAAAGTTTCTCAAAAAAATAATAAACAACGTTAAGTAGAAATAAAAAATAAGAAACAAATAAATATGTAAACATACATGGCAAAATTTATTTCTTACATATGTTCATAAATATCATGTAATAATTTGTTTGGTTAAAAATAATTAAAATGAATTTGAAAAAAAAAAATGATGGGAAAATTAAAGAAACTTCAATATTTCAACAAGAAAAATGGATGGATTTAAAAAAAAAAAAAACAGCTAAAAGTTGGCTTCAAATTTACTTTAAGTGACTTCTAGAAGACTTTATTTATTATAAAAAATTGTTTTAAAAAAAAGACTTCATATTAAGACATTTAGATAATCTTATTTAAATTAAAGTTTCCTTGCCTAAAAAGGCTCTACGTTTTACTTAAAAGATATTACATATTTTCAAGATCGCCTTAAAGCTGGCTTTTAAATACAGCCTTATAGAACTTATATATGTAAGTCGTATGGAACTTTAACTCTCCGTCATACAAATGTTTACATTAAAATTACATTTCGAATTGAAAAAGGTCTGACGAGACTCATGTGTAGGACGAGAGGTAAAGTTTCCTCTTTAAAAAAACATACTCTCTTTTATAGAAAGTTTACATTTTAAAAAAGCCTAAAACTAGACTTTAAATTTTGAAATTTAAGTTCTTCTTTTAAAACAAGACTATTTCTTTTTCTGAAAACACTTCGTTGTTTGAAAAGCTTGAAACTAGATTTTGAAGTTAAAGTTTTCACTTCTTAAACAAGAATTCTTCTTTGTCCTTAAATAAAGACTTTACTATTTTAACCTAAAGTTTCTACCCCTAAAACTAGACTTCATTTTTAATAACCTTTCGTCATAGACTCTTAGAAAAGGCCTGTACAAAATTACTTGGGATATTACTGTAACTACTTTAGCCTGAAACTAAAGTTTATTTTGAAAATGTATTACATATAGAACTTAATATATTTAATCTGAAGGCTGTTTCAGCAGCCTCTTAAAAGTAGGCTTAGAGAAGAAAAATTTAACCCCGCATTAAAACCAATATGTGTATATATATATATTGGTTTTTCTGCATATTATAAGGAGCATAGGGCCTCCTTCTTTTTCCCTTAAGCTAGTTAAAACTGCCTTATAAAAGCAAACTTTAAATATTGAAACTAATGTTTATCCACAATAAAAGTTGGCTTTATTTTTCTAAGTAGCTCTTAAAGTGGTTCAATATGTTTAAAAATAAACTTAAGTAAATTTAAAGTGCCTTATTAAACAACTAGTCTATTAATTCTAAAAAAGTAAACTTTACCTTACTCTATAGAACTTAAAGTTCAATTCGCCTCAAAGTAGGCTTTGTTTTCTTAACAAACTTTTTAGGTGGTTGTGACATTGACTAAATCTAATTAAAGATCTTAACTCTTGGTTTTATTTTTAAATAAAGTATATCAAAACATGTGTAAGAAAACTCCTTTTAATCATTTAAACTTGTTATTTATCCCCCTTTTAATTTCCAATTAACAGTATAAAATTTCAATTCTTTTAAGAATTTTAAGGCAATAAATTAAAAATCTTGTTAAAACTAAAGATCAATGGCATATTTGTTTTGTTTTATTTTTTCCTTTTTTTCTTTAAGTTATATATATAAGCGTGAATTTGGGGACCTCCCAAACTCTTGAAAATTTTATAAAAGAAAAAGAAAGAACTTAACTTTTGTTGTGACTTTTATTTGCTTTAATTTTCTTTTATTTAACTAGATAATTTGCCATTTAACCCAAAAAAGGTCGTTGTTTAAAGAAAAAGTTTCAAAAACTGTCTTAATTTTTTTCTAAAGGGGTTTTTTTTTGGACAATTGAAGGCGTAAAAAATTATCTTGTCAATACAATAAAATGTCGTAAAGTCTTTTTTTTTTTGATAGATCTTTTTAAAACAATAAAAAAAGAAGAAAAAGGAAAACCCAACAAACAGGAAAAAAACAAACAACTTCCTTCCAACAAAAAAAAAAAAATCTCTCTGTAGAAAAACTCCCTTTAAAAAAGGCTGCCCAAATTAAACAAATCGTGTAACAATGTCTTCTTTTTTTTGTTGAGATTTGTCTATAAAACTGTCTGCGGTCTATCTTAACGAGTTTACAATTCATTGAATTTAAAATTTTTTATTTACAATAACGAAAAAAAAAATAAGCAAGTCATAAAGAAGTACTTTTAAAAGTACTTTTTTGCGACACCTTAATAACAAAAAAAAAACAAAAAAAAAAAAAAAAAAAATCACCACTTACCTCTTTATCTTTGGCAGCTAATAATTCCATATGATTGTTTTTCATTTCTGTATTTGAATAGTTATTATTATCTAATAATTTCCCTCTTAATTCTTCCGTGGTATCCATATGTTGTTCCTCTTCTTCTTCTTCTTCCTCCTGATTATCGTTCTTAGTATTAAGCGCTTTATCATCTTCTGTATCTGTTTCCGTACAATTTTTATTTGTTACCAGAGAATTTACACGATTTTTGTTGTTACTATCACTATTAAAACTATTGATGTTGTTATTATTGTTATTATTATTATTAGTACTACACTCAGAGGCAGCAACGGCAGCAGTTGCATTCTTCTCTGTTGCCGAATCCTCCGTGTGTTTTTGTTGTGTGGCAAGATTGTTATTATCCTGTGTTTGAGTATCACTTAATAATTTGGAATCTAATAAATTTTCATTAAATTCCTGTGTATTGGTGGGTTTATCTGTTTCCTCCTGTTGCTGTTGCTTTGTTGCAGGTTGTGGCGAATGCATGGGCGATTGTTGCTGTTGTACTGCAGCAGCAGCCGCCGCGGCGGCCGCTGCAGCTGCGGCTGCCTCCATCATCATAACTTGTTGGGCGTGATTGAAAAACAGTTTGGGATTTAAACAACCGTTAAGTTGTTGTTGTTGCTGTTGTTCTTCGCTGGGATCCTCCTGAGAGCCTGTCACGTGATTACCCGAGTCTGAGAGCGGTGGCGAGGGAGAGGGTGTTGTTGCCAATAAATTACCACCGTTTTGGTGTAGAGTTATAGCAGCTGCCACACTATTCAATAGTTTGGTGTTGTTGTTATTGAATGTGGATGATAAAATTTTATTTGGTGGGATCTCTGTGGACAAAGCGTTCAAAGCTTCTGTATTTGAGTCAAGTGTGTTGTTAGCTGTGCTGGTGGACAAAGGCAAGTCGCCGTTATTATCGCTATCTGTATTGGGTGTATTGGTGGAAAGCTGTTCCTTCAGAGTGTTGACTTCCTTTTCAGCCAAGGTAGCTCTCTGAAAAGAGAATGAAAAAAAGGAATGGGTAATTAAATTTTTTTTTTTTTTTAAAACAAAATTCTAAAATTTGCTTTTGTTTTAAATGTAATTTTCTATGCGAACGTTAACGTTCGCAATCGTTGAACAGGCTGTAAAAAAAAATTATAACCTAATCTAATCTAATTTTTTTTTTTTTTTTTTTTTTTTTTAATTTTTTATTATCAAAAGTAATTTTTGGGAATACAAAATTTTAATTTAAAAGATTTTGTGGGAATTAAGCACGAATAACAAAATCTTTTAAATTTTTTAATTTTATATTTTTTAAGTTGTATGCTTTTGTATTTAAGGCTTTAAAAATTAAAAATTGCTTACAGAAAATTTAAGAAACCTAAAGAATATTTGTCTGTTTTTTTTTATCTTGTGTTTTTAAAGTTATATGCTTTTTGATTGTTGGTATGGAGGTTTTTTTTTCTTGGAAATTTTTTGAACATTTTTCGAATATTAAGCAAATTTTTTCAAATATCAATGACCAGAAGGGATGTTTCACTGTTGATATTATGAGTGGCAAGTAAGGAGAAAGTCTTCGGGACTTGAACTCGGCAACAAGCGTGGTACTTGCTGGTAACATCTAGATTTTCTAGTTGGCTTATAATAGGGCTAAATAATACAAATGATTACACTTCTCTTCTCAGGAGGAGAAGTAAAAATATTTGGAGGTAATTTACCTCCTTATATGATGATTATTGATAAGATCAATCAATAGTCCCATGCACGGGAAAAACAGACATTTTGAAGCGTTGGAAATAATGGGGTGCGTGTCGGGTTAACAAATCAGGTTGGGGTCGTTCCTGCAACCGAAAGGGGACAATTGACCTTTGTTCGTCTTGGTAATGTATTTAAATAGAGCTAGAGGTGTATTGGCATTCTTCGGAATCTCATACACCGTTAATAAGTGAATGCTACTTGATAGCGCCACATAACTATCGAAAGAAAGAATTCTTCTATAAAAATAACTCGAAGTTAGACCTCAGAACTATGAATTACAGGGGTTCAGTAGCCTCCGGCGCAAACCGGTTAAGGTCTCCGGCTTCTTGTGAGAAATGTTTTCTGTCTTTAAGATTGATTGTCTTTGCGGAAGCCTTGCCTTTCTGATGGAAAGGAAACTATTCAGGAGAGCACGTAGTGGTTGTGGCTTAAAAATCGCGGGAAGGGACTCCTCAAGTTAATGTCTGATTTTTCACCTTCGGGGAAAGTATGGGCCGTGAAAAGTCGCTAGGTCCTGTTGCTATTCCACAGATGCTGCCACAATTTAATGGTTAAGGCAACGGATAGCTCCGTCCCTCAAGCAAGGGGTCAGTGTATATTCCTGTGGCGGGTCTATATTCTCTAAATTTCTTTATGTGTGTGCAAATGAACTCTAACTCACACATGGGCTGAATATTAGCTCACCAAGTGGTTGAGATCCACTGTGAGATTATAAATCAGGACCATATCTGTTGATATTTGTGATCACGGAACATTCAGCAAATAGGGAAGCAGGCATTTGGGAGCCACACTTGAAGCTTAAGGTCCACCACCACCAAAAAAATAGAATCAGTGTAACTGTATTGAGAAGTTACATAGCAAACGTTTAGAGAGCATATACTTACGTATCGAACACATAAAGTAGGTTCACTTTCTACTTTTGTATGCGTCGTATCGCATGCGTTTTGAAATAGGGTCAAGAAAGTTTCAAACGCATAGAACGCGTGGTGTGGACCTCCAGCTTAAATATTGCTGTAGTTGCGTTAACGAAAATGTGAAAGAGAACGTGGAGTACCTGCTCTGACTCCCCGTCCTGCATTGACCAGAAAGTGACTGAGCGAAATAAGATCCGTAACTTTCGAGGAATTATATGATATTTCTGACATTGAACTGGAGTGCATTTTGTAACTCATTAAAAGTTTCGGTTGGTTCTACGCTGGGGGCTGTGTTTAGTAGAACTCCATGGTTTTACAATGTTTCAGTAGCCTAATAAAATCTTTTCAGAATACACTCAAATATTGTACAAATTTTTTAAATATGTATTTATTTTAATTCTTATCTGTTTACCAAATTTGCCATAAATTTGAAGGAGTTTTTAAAGCAATTAACCTTTTATTGCTGTGTGTTTTTTTAAGGATAAGCCGTATAAAGGAAATTTATAGTTTTTCCTGGTCAGTAAAATTTTATAAAAAAAAAACTGCACAAATCTAATGACTTTTGCTACCATACATATTGAAAATGTTATAAATTTTAGAGAAATTGTCCTTAATTGTTGTTGTAAATCCAGGACAAAGGATCAGGAGTGGGGAATAGGCAAATAGTTTCCTTTTTCTATGGTGTTTTTACTGAAAGAAACCCTCATTAATTTTACTTTTAAAGTTATTATGGGTTAAATTTAGCCAAATTAATACATAACAAAGTTTGTTTAACAAATTTTTTGTTGGTTCTATTTTTTTTTAAGTCTAACAACGTCTACAGGATTTAAATGGTTTTCTAAATAATCGATAAGTTTTTTATGCTTTTTGTTATTTAAATATTTCGAACTATTAGTGGGTGTTTAAACATTTTTTGTTTATTAGTTGCTTTTTTGGAAATTGCCAAATATTTAAGTTCTAACAGTCAATGGAAAAGTTTCTTATTTAATGTTTTTCCTTTTTTGCTAAATTAGTTGTAATTTTCAAAAAGGGGTTAGTTTTCTGTTAAGAAGTTCTTTTACAAATATTAAATGTTTTTATTATTTTTTGATACAAACGGAAGTAATGAGTTTTCGATTAAATCAACAATATTTCAAAAAAGTTTTGTTTTAAATAAAAACTCCCCAAAATAAAAAAAAAAATAAAAAAAAAACAACAAACCAAAAAAAAAAAGCACCAAAAGTTATAAATTTTGAAACTCCCAACAAAGAAATCAATAATTTTTTGAAAAGGAATTTACAACCTGAAGCCTTTTTTTCTCCAGTTTAAAAACATGTAATCTGGTGATTAAACATGATCGACTTTGAAATCAAAATACAAATCTAGAGAAGAAGAAAAAACCTCGAAAAATATTAAGGCAAAAATGAAAGCCAAAGGCTATTTAAGACAACAACAGTTAGTACAAAAAAGCTTTTAAACTGAATATCCTTTGCCTGGTTTCTAAAGTATTTCATTTAGAACATGGTTGACTAGATTTAAGTAATACTGGCTGGCTGGCTGGGTAAAAGACAAAAAAGACAGACAGACAGACGGACAGACAGACAAACTGGCTGGATGGCTGCCTGGCTGTGGTCGTATTAAAAACCCATTTTTGCCAGCCAGCCAAACATTCAGCCAGACATCATCATGATTTCTCATTGTAAAACCTCTTCAACATTGTCAATGTCCTTCAGATTCATCAATAAAACTTTGACATACACACACACACATACACACACATACACTATCTTTAAAACAAAGCAACAACTCTTTCTTCCATTTTTTCTCCAACCTAACAAGTCCTTTATGCTTTAGACAGGACCAAGTACAAATGACGAAGAAGCCGATGATGATGATTGTTGATAATTTCTTTGTTTTGCTTTTTATGAAACCAAAGACGCGAAATTTCAAAATTCAAATTTATTTAAATGCTTAAAGCAAACAAATGTCATCAAACTCTAATAATTGCTTTTAAGCTTTTTTTCAAGCTTTCAAGTGTTTTCGTTTCAAATAACTCCTAGAATTGATTATTTCTATTTAATAATTCATAATTACCTTTTAAAAAGGATTTGAAATTTAAGTATTTTTTAACTAAATATTTGTCTAAGGTAAAAGAAAAAAAAAACGGAAAGCTTTAAATCCTAGTATCCTTTAAATTTGTTTTTGTTTTGATTTTTTAAGACTCTGTCTTCTATCTTTGGATTTTGATGGTGGCGCGCAGCACTTGTTGAAATTCTATCCACGTGAGAATTTAAGCAAGTGTTGTTTTCAATTCCTTTCCTTTTTTTCAATTCCTAATATTTTTTTTTCTTTTAAGCAAAATATCTAAGTAAGGAATAGAGTTTTTTTTTTTGATAAAAAAATGGGCAGTAGTAGTAAAAAAACGAGGAAGCCAACTAGCCTTTAGAGGATTATAACTTGAAAAGAGTGATATAGAGCAAGAATGAGCAACGATGGCCTTAAATCTTAAACAAATTGAAGGTTTAGAGTCTTTTAAATTAAATTTTTTTAAATTTAATGTTTTAAATTTGAATAAAATCATGAAAATGTTTTGAAATGCGTTAAAGGTTAAAATTTAAATGAAGAGCTTTTTAAAGAGCTTTAAAAGCATTCGTACATAACTGGAATTATAAGAGTAAAACACTTAAAAAATTTAGGTTTGTAAGAATCTTAAACTTCTAAAAAAGCTTTCTTTAACTTAAAAGCAGTTACGTCCAGCTCATATGCACAATGTGCAAGCTTTTACAAAAGAACTTTTGAGCGTTCATAGCGACGAGAGCACAACAGCCAATCATATCGCGGTGACAACAATGCTATGTAAGAACAACAAATTGTAAGTACTTTGCAAAGCAACAACAACAAATTGTAAGACCTTTCAAAGCTGTTTACCGCAAATTTAAATATCGAAGTATGTGTGTTTGACGTGACTGCTCTTAAGCATTAGCAACGTTTGTTACATTTATAAAAGCAATTTTAAAAACAAAAGGAATGGAGGTGCCTTAGAGACTTTAAATTAAGGGTTAAGTTTTTTAGGGGTTTAACCTCAGGCCAAAACTTTTAAAAGCTTTAAGTTTTAGTTGACAATATGTTTTTGACATTTATAAGTGATAGTTAATTATAACTGAACTGAACATCTGTAAAACAAAAAGAATGGAGTTGCCTTAAAGACTTTAAATTTAGGGATAAGCTTTTAAAGAAATTTTTCAAGGGTTTTAACTCTGGTTAAAACTTTCTAAAGCTTTAAGTTTTGTAGTAAAAGTAAGATTTTTTTTAATTTAAAAAAGGTTTAAAACACAAGTTTTCTATAAAAATTTGACTTAATAAACGTTTGTTAAAATTAATTATCGTTTATGAATACAGGGGTAAATTTTTTAAAAAATAATTTTAGATATGTATATAAAAAAAGCTTTAAAAAACTTTACATTTAATAGTAAAATTTAAAACCGTAACGTTTAAGCTTTTAATAGCTTTAAAGCATTAAACCTTTTTTAGGTTCTTTTTTTTATAAAATCGTAAAAGCTTTTAAGAAGTTCAACTAACATTTTTAGAAAAGTATTAACAAATGCTTTCAAAAGCTTTTAGTTTACAAAAAACTTTAAAAAGCTGTTAAAATGTTGAAGGGGTTAAGCTTAGTGAAGAGCTTTTTTAAACATACATTTTTATTACTTAATTATCTAACAAGCCTTAAGTTTAGTGAAAATCTTTGAAGTTATTTTATTTAAATGAATAGAGCTTTAAGTTTTGAGTAATGCTTTCTTTTATTTAAAGTTGAATTAAAAAGAAAAAAGAAAAGAAAAAAAGTCAAAAAGATAATTTTATAAATATAACAAAAGCTTTAAGAAACTTTACATTTCAAAGTAAAATTTAAAACAAAAAGCTTTAAGCTTTAATAGCTTTACACCATTAAACCTTTTTTAGGTTCTATTTTTTATAAAACCGTAAAGCTTTCGAGAAAAATTAAGTTCAACTAACATTTTTAGAAAAGTATTAAAAAATGCTTTCGAAAGCTTTAAATTTTCAGAAAACTTTAAAAAGCTTTTTTAAATTTTTAAGGGTTTAAACTTAGTGGAGAGCTTTTTTTAACCTAAATTTTTATTACTTAATTATATAACAAGCCCTAAGCTTAGTGAAAATCGTTTAAAGTTCTTTTTTTTTTAAGAAATAGAGTGTTAAATTCTAAGAAATGATTTTTTTAAACTTGAATAAAAAATAAAAACTTTTAAAGGATTAAAGTTGGAAAATTAATTTTAGAAATTTAAAAAAAAGCTTTAAAAAACTTAACATTTAATAGTAAATAGTAATAATAACAAACAAAAACGTTTAAGCTTTTAAAAGCTTAAAACCATTCAACCATTTTTAGGTTCTTTTTTGATAAAAGCGTAAAGCTCGAGATAACTTAAGATCAACTAACAT
The DNA here is from genome assembly GCA_963931875.1 of Pollenia griseotomentosa. Classification (NCBI taxonomy): domain Eukaryota; kingdom Metazoa; phylum Arthropoda; class Insecta; order Diptera; family Polleniidae; genus Pollenia; species Pollenia griseotomentosa. Next base: position 172,657,191 of record OZ007563.1, read on the forward strand.
TTTTAGAAAAGTATTGAAAAATGCTCTCAAAAGCTTTTTAGTTGCAGAAAACTTTAAAAAGCTTTTAACAATTTTTTTTTTGAAATTTTTGAGAATTTAACTTTTTTCAGGTTAATTTTTTGAACCCCTTCTCCTTATAATTTACTCATTTTCTATTAACAAGATTTAATTAAATGATAAAAATCTATCATTTGTTTTTTTTATTTATACGTATTTTTCTTTAAGTTAAAATTTTGTTTTCGTTTTTGTTTTTTCTTTTTTTTTCCAGTTACTCCAATGAAATATTTGTGGTTTTATCTTTTTAGCAATAATTTTAAGCCATTCAAATTTATTTCAAGAGTTTTTGTAACTGCTAACTAAAAAATAAGAAAAAGGGTAAAGGGTTGTAATTTTCATAATGATTATGTTAAAATGAATACTATTTGGCCATTCATTTATTCACGTTTTTTTTCTTCTTCTGGTTTTATTTTTGCTTTTTTGAAAATTTTTTAAACAAATCAATTAATGTTCATACAACATAAAGAGTTTTTGAAATATAAAAAAAAACTTTTTACCATATAAATGTATCTAAGGTTCCGAGTCTTTTAACTTGTTTTATAACAAAAAAAAAAAAGAAAATTTTTGTCGAAAAAAAAAGAAAAAGCGAAAGAAGATTGCAAATGAGTTAATTAACTAAAATGCGGGTGGATTTCATTTAATGCTTGTCTACACAGTCTAAATGTTGGTTGGTATCTTGGGCTTGGGCTCTACTCTTCTCTATATAGGAAACTTGTGAAATTATAACCTTTTCTTTTTTTTTTTAGATTTTTTCTGTAAAGATTCATAAAAAATATCTGGCCATCACGTTAAATGAGAAATAGATATGATATATGGGATTTTTCTTTTGTGTAGAGATAATAGTTCAGAGTGGAGGAGGCATTCAGTAGATTCTTTAGTTCTTTTTTTTTTTCTTTTAATATTTTTAGGGGAAAATGTTGGAAAAAAATTAGCAAAAACAGCATATGAGTGTTTTAACGCTGTGTACAAATTTTAAGTTTAAATGCTAAAGTTAAAAGGTCATTTACATAAGAGTGTTATATGTTTAACATGTTTTTGAAAACATTTTTTTATAGAAATTTTTAGGTTTAGCAAGATAAAAAACCAATTTTTTTTCTTATAGAAAAAATATAAATTTAAGTTTGAATTCAATAAATTTGAAAGAAATAAAAAGAAAATATGGTAAAAGGCAGCACATAATTTGCTTAGACGTATTTAATAAAACCAAAGCAAAAGAAGTTGGATGTTTTTTATACCCTTCAGTACAGATGGAAAGGGAATATTAATATGTATAAGTTTGTCATTCCATCTGTTACTTCCTCAACATTGATCCTTGACCCTATAAAGTTTATAAGTATATTGTTATGAAATTCGATTTATCTAAGAATTATTTATAGTTTTAGTTTTAAGTTATCTTGTAAAAATTAGGTTTTTTTTATTAGCTTAAAATTGTTATGAACTGCACTGTATGAAACTTTCTCGTATTTGTTATACAAAATTTGTAAAAACAATGTATAAAATGCAAAATGCACTATTCACCCATATTTGTACGTGTATCTGCAAGATAAATTAAAACGCTTTGCAAAAATTTTGTAAAAAAAAAATATATTGTGCATATCTACACACAAATACCTGTTAAACGATATAAGTTTCATTAAAATCGGTGAACGATAAGATACTTAAACATCAACTTAAAAAAAATTGCTTCCGTATTTATATAACATTATTCTGGTTGTCTTTTGAAATGTGGATTCCGAAGACCCCAGAAATGATGAGAACTTCATTTTTTAATATTTATGTTACATATGCTCCATTAAATTTTACTATTGAATTTCAGACTTATCGGTTTACAAAGTGCTGAGATATAAGCACAAAACCACTACTGGCTCTTACCTTACGGCGTGTTGTTAAAAATAGCAAACAAATTTTCGCTTGGGAATTAATTTATTGAAACAACTAAAATTTATTTTTGTTTTCGATATAAATTTCTGAACGAAAATTTTTATTTTAGTTTGAAAACAGGCAGTTAAGCTTTTATTCCAAATGTTATTGCACATTGAAAACAAATAAGCAAAACGTAATTTTGCTCTAACTTAAAAAAAAAGTACAATATAACTTCAACACTGTCCTTGGGGACTTTTAAGCATGGATATCACAAAGAGGCCATAAACACAAATTTGAACTCTCTAAATATTTAGGCTTAAAAATAGTAAAGTTTTGTAATTTCAGAGACATTTTTAAGGTTTTTTTTTTTTTTTTTTTTTTTGAAAAAGCTTTTAAAAGCTTTAAGAATTTTTTTTTTTAATTAAAAATTTTTGAATTAATATTAGTTAAAACTTAATCTTGATTGTTAAAGCTATTTTTTTACAAAAAGCTTTTTTAGATTAAAGATTTTGAATTAAAACACAAGCTTTTTTAAGAAATTATACAAAGTAAAATACGAATATAATTACAAAAAATTAAGGCTTTAAACATTTTTAGATTTTTTTCCTTGTAAAGCTTTAAGCTCATATTTAAATTTGAATTTATAGAGCTTTAAGCTTTCGTTTTTAAATCTTGCGTTACTTTTGTTCAATATTTATTAAACAATTTTTTTTTTTCTATAAACTAAAGCAAATTGCCCTTATTTGTTTAATATTCTTTTTATTAAGAAGAGGGTTAATCACTTTTTGCTACTTTTTCGTAAACTCGTGTTGGTCTCAAGTCTTTTTGCGCTTTCTTACAGCTCTTCAAAAACAATTTCTTTGATTTTTTTTTTTTTTTTGTTTTGTTTATGTGTAATTCTTTACACAACTTTTTTTTAATTATTAAAGTCTTCAATAAAGCGGTAACAACCATTTTTTTCTTTTGTGGCACAAAAGCATTATTGTTTCATATTTTTTCGAGCAGCACGCGTCAGCTGCAATTGCAAAAATGTTAAGAAAAAAAACTATAGCATTCGAAAAAAAAAAATTATTTTACGCGTGCTAATATAAGTGTTTGTATTGGTACAAATATTTCAAAAAGTTCTTTCTTTTTTTATCGAAAATTTGCAAAAGAATTGCTTACAATATAAGCAATCAAAGGAGTAATGAAAGAATGCCTGCAAAGGGGGTTGTTTATGACTCGAAATGCCTGGCTGCCTGGTAACAATAAATCAAAGCAAATCAATGTGTATGACGACAATGAGGACGATTATTATTGTATATGGCAATTCAAATTTTAAAGAATTTTTTTTCAACAAGTTTTGTGTTTTTGTTGGCATATGAGGAGTTTTGTTTTTTATAAAATGTGGTGACTTTAAATGGGTAAAAAATGCCTTCAAGTGACAGTTTTTGTGACATGTTTTTTTTTTGCATATTTTTTGTTTGTTTTCTTTTTAAAGATTTTTAATGAAGTTTTTTATGGTAGTTTTTTTTTAAGAAAGAGTGATTAGTAAGTTAAAACAAAAAAAAATTTCTTTGAAATTTAAAAAAGATTTAACAAAATTTTAAGAATTGTAAAGGAATTTTATTTTTTTTAGGAAAATTTTTAAAACATGTAAATTATTGCACAAAAGCTATTATTTTTTTGCTATTCATTTCAAAATGATCTTTAAAAATTTAAAATTTTTACTAAAATTTTTCCAAATATAAAAAACTTTTGCATAAAAAAACCAAAATTATTTTAAAAATTTCAATATGTTTAAATTTCCTTTAAAATATAAAATTTCTGTTTTAAAAATTCTAGCTGGCATTCGATTTTCGTCAGTTTTAAAGGTAGCTTAACTGACAGGAAGTGAAAATGTTTTATCTTTCAATCCTTTTTTTATGACAATTGAGCTTCTGCCTTTCCTTAACAACCGACCCACCTCCTCGTACTTTTTTTAAACTTTTCTTTAACGTTTTTTTTTTTTTGTTGTTGTTGTAACATGTTTTTGTTTTTGAAACATTAATTCCAAACAAATATTTTTTAAACATATTTGCAATTACACACACATTAAACAACAACAAGAAATGAAAATGAATTGAAAGCAAAAAATATATATGTATGTATGTTTATATATACATATATGTATGTCTTTATATAAGTACAAAAAAATTTCAATTTACTCCCACCTCTATGCCAATCAAACTTAAAACTCTTAAGAAATTTAATGAAAATAAAACAATCAAACATACATGATAAAAAAATACATGGTTAAAATAAAAAAAAAAAAAAAAACAGAAATAAAAATTTTCTAAAGTCTAACATCAGGCGTTAAAACAAGCAAGAGAAAGATGAAAAAAAGAGGGAGTGAGTTAAGTATGGTTTTGAATTTTTAACATTCATGTCAATTCAAATTACAAAAGACAAAAATTAAAGGCAGCATCTCTGGGAAAGAATTTTGTAGGCGAGGAGGAGGAGTATGAAGATGCCATAAAGAAAAATATACACTTGATAAAGTCAATACTGATACATACATGTCTCTAACTACTAAATACTTAGACACATATGACGCTTCCTTTCTAAAGCACACAACTGAATACAGCAACTAAATGTATGTGCACGTCTAAAAGGCTTTTTTTTTTAATAGAATAAAAAAAAAACAAAATAAAAATGTTAATGCAAGCTTAAATAGGCAGTGGAGAAATACAACAGCAACCCTTTTTTTAATTTTAATTTATATTTATGCTTGATTTTTTTTTGTATATATGAATTTGTCTTGCCTCACAAACATCATCGTCTTGTTACATCTTTTACGCTGCTGCTGCTGCTGCTAAAAGCAGTAGAGAAAAAGATTCACAATGTTTTATGACAAAAGCAAAATTTGTCAAAACCCTTTACACCCAAACAACCACCCAACACCGTAACCAACTCATCTATCTACCCATCCAGTCAGTCAAACAGCCAAAGTCCTCTACAATATTTTTGTATATTGTATGTTTAAGCCATCATTAGTTACTTTTGTTGTTTTACTTCTACTTCTCAGAAAAAAACTCACATATAGAAAGATAAATACCAAATATATATTTAAAACATCTTCACTCATACTGCCTAAAAATATACATTATTTATTTACAAATATATATAACAAACAACAAAACGTCATACGCAATTTTCTTCCATACACACAAACACATATGCATATGTAAATATGTAAGCCTTAAACGTAATTAGAGTTATGTTGTTGTAAAACATTATGAAATCATCTAATTTTATGCACAGACTGTATTTTTCTCCAGTTTTTTTTACTCATAGCACAGAAAAAAAAGGAAAATAACTCTTATGTTACAGAAATCTCTTACTCCTCCTAAAAGTAGGCAATATGTAGCAAAAATAAAAAAATAAATCCAGAATCCTTTATCCTGATTTGACACAAGCCCTTTCCTTTTGTTTAGTTTTACAGAAACAAAGTTTTTTTTTTAATAATCATCAATAGAGAATTACAAAAATGGATATAAAGTTCTAATGCATATTTTAAGGGAGTGAGTTTAAAACACAAAAAAATTTAAAAGTAACATATTTAAAGAAAAGCAATATACAATAAGATTAAATAACAAGGAGAACAAGAATCATTTTAATAGAAAAACAAACAAAGAGTGGTGCCTACTTTCGGGTTCAAAAATTAATACATTTTATAAGTATTTTTATAGTTATTTACTTTGCTGTTAGTAAAATTTAAAAAACCTTAAATTTAATGTTTAATAGCCTAAAAGTAGACAACATTTTTTTAAGATGAGCCAATTGGAAAGCCCTTTAAAGTGTTTCTGTTAAAATATAATTAAAAAATAATAAAAATTAGAATTTTTAAAATTTTAAATCATTTTAAGCCTTAAAGTTTACTTTACTTTTAAAAAAATTTAAATGATTTTAGTTGAAATTGCCACAACTTTTTAATAGTTTTTTTTATTGAAGAACTAGTTTTTACATAAATTTCTCGATAAAAATAGGAATTTGTAGTAAAAACTGTAATAGACTAAAAGTAGACAACATTTTTTTTTTAATATAAACCAACATTTAATTTCAGTGTACTTTTCAAATATGAAAAATTGGGAATTTAGCACATCAAGCAGAAATCTTAATACGAATTTTTAAATTTTAAAACATTCCTAGCCTAAAACTATACTTTTCTTTTAAAAAATTTTAAATGAATTTCCAATTTTTTTAAAAAATTTTCAAATAAAAAACTAACAAACATTGGACTTAAATTATTCGATTAAAATAAGAATTTGTATGTTTTTTAATATTTGTAGCCTAAAATTATGCTTTACTTTTTTAAATTAAATAATTGTTATTTTGTTATTTAAAAAAGTGTTTGATAAATGTATAACTTTATTAACCATTAAATATTTTATGTAAAAACGAAAAATGTTTTAAACAATTTTAACTAAAAATATACTTTATTTTATTGATAATCCTTAAAGTATGCTTTATTTTTAAACAAATCAATTTATTACAGCTTTAAGCTCATTTTATTTATACTTTCCAAAAATTATGAAGACAAAAAAATTATAATCATAAAGGTTGTTTTCCGGTTTTTTTTTTCTAAAACACCCAAAAGTATGCTAAATCCTTTCATTAAAATATATAAATATGTTTGTTTGCTAAAAACCAAATTTATATATAATTTTTTTTTTTTTTTTTTTTTTATTTGGTTTTTTGATATTTCCTTTCAAAGAAAAACGTTTTTTTGTACATATGTGTTAAAAAAAAAGTAAAAGGTTCAAATGTGAGAGAGGGCTCCAAAAGCTTTTTAGTTTTCAAAAAAAAAAAAAAAAAAACCGAAGAGGAGTTCAGGGGTTTTTCAATATTATATGTGTATGGATTCATTTCTTTACTTTGTGTTTAATATTTAAATAAATAATTAGCAAAAAGGTTATTTTTTGTTATAGTACTCCTCATATAAACTGTATTCTTTTTTATTTTTTTTTGTTAATCAGGGGGAGTCAGGCTAGAGCTGAATATTTGCTTGGTTGAATGAATGTTTGTTTTTTCGTAAATACACAATGTTAATGATGTTTGGTATTAAAAAGCAAATGTTATGAAAAGGAAAAATCTTCTATAATTTTTTTTTTTTTTTATATGTATATATTTTTCTTTTTTTCACAATACATTTATATAATTTTGCTTAAAATGATAAAGCTGGTTAGGAGAAAGAACTCAACTCAGTTGGAGTCATCAATGTTAAATGTTTACCTTTTTTATAAAGCAAACACATAGATTTGTTCATACAACTACTACTACTACTAGTTTTTTGCAACTTGTTTCAATATGTGTGTTATATTATAATAATGGTTAGGTTGGAAAACTCTTTTTTTCAATTAATTGCTAAAAAGTAAACAATACATTAGATATTTTTTATAGGCCTACATGTAGGCTTTACTAAATGTAACAAAACATATACATCCATACAACTATCTTTTGCCTTCTATTTAAACAATAATGCATATGTAATTATTACTAATTAAAACCAAAAAGGTAAAAAAGAAAAAAAAACGCTTAACAATTTGAAATTTTTTAATGGGTTTTGCTCTTAAATAATTTTAATTAATCCCTTAACTTAGGCTATAGTTTTTAGTATTATTTTCTTTATTATTTGAAGTTAGAAATATATTTCCTTAATTTATTTAGCCTTAAGCTAGGCTACGGTTTTTTTTTGTTTTGTTTAAAAAAAGGTATGCTTTTTATTTTTTTTTTTTTTGTATAAATTGGTTTTAATACTTATTATTTGTGTAATGGTAATAAGGTATGCTTACCTTTTTTTGTGTTAAGTAAATACATCAAAAAAAATTATTTACATATATGGGTTTTTTCTTGTTCATCACAGAAAATCCCTTTTCCTACCTTTTGCTTTTATTTGGAAATTTTGTTTAAATAATTAAAAATTGGCTACCTTTTTACTTATTTTTTTTTTTTTTTGTTGCTGTAGAGGTAACATTAGATTATAATGATTACTAATAATAGATTACAAATGTTAAAATATTTGCTGAAAAAAGTTGGTAAACAAGAAAAACTGGACATTATCGCAGAAACATTAACAACATTTTAATGCTTAAGATAAAATAAAAGCTTAAAAGTATATTTATTCATAATAACAAAGGGTGGTCCAACCATAATGCACGATGTTAATTGTGAGTCAAGCTTTTTGCCCAATTTAATTTGACATTTCTTTGTTTCAGTGTCTGACAAATTTAACCATGGAGAGGTACTCAACTCCATATTAAGATTGTTGAAGCCTTTTACGAAAATGGACGTTTAAAAAAAAACGCATTTTGTGCACTTCCGTGATTAATTTGGGCAGCATAATCGACCAAATGTGTCCACAATCGGGAGAAATGTGGGCAAATTTCAGCAAACCGATTCTGTAGAAAATGTGAAAACACCTGTGCATGCTCGCCTAGTTCTTTCTGCCACACAGCCAACGCAACTGTGACTCTTTTGCGCGAGAAATTCAAAGGCCGTGTTATCTCACTCTCTGGTGATGTTAATTGGTCGCCACGATCATGTGATTTGACAACGTTGGACTTCTTTCTTTGAGAATAATTAAAAGAAAAAGTGTGCGTCAATAAGCAAATTCAATTCAAGACCTAAAGGTTAAGATAATTCGGCAGATTAACGTCATTGAACCTCAATTATGTCTCAGAGTCAATGAAAATATGGATCATCGGATAGAGATATGCCACCGAAGCAGTGGCGAGCATTTGGCCGATATTTTGTTTCACATATAATTCTCATAGTTCCTTTTATCATAATAAAAAATTTTAAGATAATTCTCTGAAAACTGTGTTTTGTTTACAATTAACATCGTGCGTTTTGTTGGTTGGATCACCCTTTAAAAAACCATAAAGTATGTTATAATTTAAAAATATCACTTATTTTAAATAATTTAGTTAAAATTAAATTTAAGTAAAACCTTTATTTTTGCCCCCCTTAACTATACAACAAAGTTTTATTCTGTAACTCCTTAAAGTATACCTTAATAAATAAATTATTGATTTTCTTTGCCGTTTAAATCATTTCCATTTAGCAATTAATTTTCTCCTTCACTAAAAACCCATTTATCCTCCTTTTAAACTAGTTTTTCCTTCCAAATAAATTGTTATCAATGTTAAATGTCTCTTTAAAAACACAAAAATACCTCAGAATCTTGTCTTATACACAACAACAACAGCCAACTATGGTAAAATCCAATCAAAAATTTCCAATCAATGTCAATTTTAAAAGGAATACTCAAACCTTCTCCAGCCATCTACCATATCCAGCTATCTACCTTGCCAAAAACAAAAAAAAAAACTCAAGTCTTAAATATAAATGTCATTATCCTTAAATGGGACTAAAGCTCTTGAACCACCCTCCTCTCCTCATTTTCTTTCCTTTTTGCTTTTTCAAACAGTCATTTTGTTTTAAAACTCAAAACACATCGTGTATTAAAACCGAAACGAATTAATTTAATTAATTACAATCATGTCTTATTAGATTTGAAAATGTTGCAGCATTTTAGGTACAAATAAAAAAAAGAGTTAGTTAACTACAATCTTCATATAGAAAATAAGGATAAAATAAATGGTGTTTTGGTGTAAGGAAAAGTATCGATGTGGCATTTATATACATAGAAATGCTTACATCATTTATAAATGCCTGATTTGTTAGATACAAAACGTTACGAGCACTTCAAACTTTGTTTAGCAGTTAGCACAGACTGTTTGATTTGCGCCTGTAAGTATGTGTAAGAATCAATATGAATGATAACGTTAAATTCCTTAAGGACTTTTCTTTAAAATATTCTAATCATTTTAATTTGAAAATGGGTGCTGGATTTGCAGGGAGGGGGGTTGGGGGAATTGAACAAAATCGAAATGTAAAAGATTTTTGTCATTAGTTAATTTTATGATTGTCACATAACAAATTGTTAAATAAATGACAAATGAAAAGGGTTTCTTTGTCATCCAGAAGAGTGGGAGAGGAGGAGGAGAAATGGATAAAAAAAATATGACAGACATTTGATGAATTGATTGTTGAAATAAAATAAAAAAATTACAATAAATTTTGAATTTTAAGGAAATTGTAAAAACTAAAGCCTACTTTAAGGGTTTTTTTTTTTTTTTAAATAAAGCATGATTTTAGGAGTTGTTATATAAAATATAAATATAAAAAGGTAAAACTGCTATATTTGGCTGTACCGAGTCCCAAAGAAAAGGCAATTGTTTGCTATCGTACCAAAATGCTTATTCCGGGAGCATAATTATATGAGGTGAAATAAAAGGTCGATTTTCAAAATTAAACACATTTCATCTATATAGAGAATATTAAAGCTCAATTTTATCAACCTATCTTGTTTTGTATGGACCCGTTCGTATCGAAACCCTTAATTCGAGAGGTCTCTTGGGTGGCCTAGCGAAAAAGTAGACTGTTTTGGTTCATTTTCAATAATTAATACTCTTTATATTTAAGAACTACCTAAGCGGCATTTGGTCCCTCTAGCTCATATACTTTGGTCAGTCGTGCTCATATCTCTGCCATTTTCTGAGATATGGGTACGGGTATGTAGGGAAACCATAAAAGGATGTTCCACCTTCTGGTGGATTCAGGTGCAGCCAACTACTGTGATCGCATCTGACCAGAGTTTCTATCTGGTACCACGGAAGTCCATAGCCTTCACGAGGGGAGATCTTAAAAAGTTAGTGTCAAGGTCTGATTTTTGAGCACTTGTGGGAAGTTCGAACTGCTGACGGATCCCTCTAGGTGCTTTTGCTATTCAAAAGATATTGCTGGCTATTCCAAAAGAAGCAGAAGTAAGATAGCTCCGGCTTCTTAACAAGGTTGGAGTGTATAATTCCATTAAATTGTACACTCAAATTGCTACATGTGTATATTGGTGGCGCTAACACACAGGGGCGGTTGCTTAACGTATTGTGTGTCACCCAGTGGTAAAGACTACAATGAAATTAGGCCGCAAGGCAGGTGCTCATGTATTTTCTATAACCTTTCCACCCCTGGTGATGGCTGTACAATGATTACAAAAGTCTCTTCAACCTCTTAAGTAGTTCCAAAGTCTTTAAGGAAAGAAAAATATCAAAAAAATAAAGCCTACTTTAAGGGTTATAAATAAATATCATTTTGAAGAAACAAGTTTCATTTGAAAAGGCTTTAAAACAAAGTCAACTTTTTGGAGTTTTAAAAAAAATACCTAAGAAAAATATACTTTTAGGTGCTTTACTACCTTATAATGCAAAACTCGAGTTTTTGTTAGTTTTAAAGACAATTTCTATATATTTTTTATTTCATTTTATTTATTTTAAGCTCTGCAGACACTTTAACAATAACTAAACCTTCAACGCCTCCATATATTTTCAATATCAAGCAGTTTTTTTATGCAAATTTCAATAATATTTTTGTTCATAAATGTTTTATTCAATTAAAATTCATATTTTTTTCCATTAATACAACAACAAAAAAGGGATTGATTATGATCATCAAAAGACTACAGCATCAGTTTTTTTTTTCTCAAAGATTAAAGCATAATGATGTTTAGCAATGATCATTAGGACAAAAATAAATTACAAAAAAACATGATTGAATTAAAATCAAGTCTGAAACTTGAAGTTGTTCAAAAAAAAATTGTGTTGAGAATTAAAGTCGTGCTAAATTGTCGTCGTCATTTGCGTTTCATTGTTGTTGTTGTTGTGCTGGTTTTATTTTATCAGCCTTTTTTTCAACAGGAAGAAGCTTTAAAAACTACTTACTCATTTGGTGTGTGAGTCCAAAAAAAATATTCATTCATTTATTCTTTCATCCATTGAATTTATGGGTTTTTGGCTTTGACTCTTTAGGGATTTTGTGTACTTCTCATAAACCAGCATATGTTTAAATTAAAACCAATCTGTTTTTTGTGTTTTATTTTGGAAAAAAATTATTTATAAATTTTGTTTTTGAGAATATTGATTGTTGTATTTCTTTAGTATTTTTTCTTTTTAAAATTTTATTGATATCAAGAGTTTTTATTTAACGATTTCCTGTGTTAACAACAAAACAATTGATATGCAAAAATTAAAAAAAAAAAAAAAACAAAAAAAAAATTGAAAAGGATTGAAAGCAGAAAATTAAAAAACAAAAATAATAATTAAATTCGATCGAATTTCAAATTGTCAAAATGTGAATAAAAACCCTAAAGGAAAGAAATTGATCAAGAATTTAAATATTGGTTTGCACAAAAACAAAACCAAAAGAGCGTGGGAGTAATTTTTTCTTTTAAAAAAAGTTGAAGTTGAAGGTCATTTACTTTAAAATTTTGTTTTAAAGCAAACCAATATTGATTTATTTTTTCTTAACTCTTTTTGTTTTAATAAAAATAAGTTTTAAGTCTAGCAGTTCTTCATTTTTATCCATTTCCGTTTCCTGCTGTTTTTACAATAAGAGCGAAAAAGAAGAGAGTAGAATAAAAACTCTTCAAGTTTTCCGTTACTTTGCTAAATATCTTCAAAAATCTTGTGTACATTAAGGAACTTTTGTTACAATTCCTTTTTTTTTTTCTAAACAACCCACAAACAATAAATGGCAACACAGACAGACGACTTCCATGATATAAACCACAAAACTCGACTGACTCTTTCTTTTAAATTAAAAAAAAAAATTGTCTAGGATTCCTTATAAACAAAACAACAATGGAGTATTGTCATCTCCTAGAAACAAATGCATGCATGAAGAACATCATCAGCAGCAAAATCATCATCTTATTTTGTCAGTCATCATCATCTTTTTTATAAATGTTGTTTTACTTTTTTTTTTGTTTTCTTAACTTTTAAAAAATAAATATAATGTACATATACATATATTTATGATTTATTTATGTTTTTATTAGAAAAAAGAATCGAGTCTTTATATGGATTTGTTGTTTATAAATGTTTTAACTTCAAGTCTTTTTTAATGTGGCAGGGTGGAAAAGGTTTCCACAAGGAAGTTAGTTGTTTATTTTTTTAAAACAATAAACTTAAATTTTTAAACTTTACTTTTAGAATACAACTAAGATAAGTAAAAAAAATTTTAAAAAAATGTATTCGAATAATCGATTAAATTTTTAATCGACTATTATTTTTTTAAATAAATCAATTTAATCGCTATAAATTTTTAAAAATAAGATTTTCAATGAAATAAAACTAAATTTTTTGAAATAGATTTATATTTATAAGTGTAAAATTTTCTTAACATATTAATTTTTATAAAAATGTTATTCGAATATTTATGTGAGTCAAAAAAAAATCAAATTTTAATTTTACTAATAATCAAAATAAAAATGTTTTTTAAAACTTTTCTTGTTTGAAAAACTTTATTTATTTTTAAAGAAAATTTTTATCCGAATCAAAATTTTTTTAACAAAATTTCTTATAAAATTTTTCATTAAATTCAACATTTCTTCAAAAAAAATATGTTATTCAAATCAACATTTTTCGATCGAATAATTTTTATTAGAATAAAAATTTTACGAAAACTTTTAATTTTTTATTTGTTTTAGAAACCCTTTACAAAAATCTTTTTCGACTTAATATTTATTAATCGGTTAATCGTAAGAAATCTCTTTAGTAAACAATTTTATTTTTAAAAGGATTTCTATTGGAATTAAATTTTCATTTTAACAATAATCCAAATAAAATTGTTTTTAACACTTGTTTTGTTTAAACACTATTTATTTTTTAGGAAAATTTTTATTCGAATCAAAATTTTGTTTAAGACATTTCGATTCAAATCAAAACTTTTATTTTGATTAAAATCAAAATTTCTTATACAATTTTTCATTGAAATCAATATTTCTTTAAAAAAAATTTATTCAAATCAAACAATTTTTAATCGAATACTTTTTTTAATCGTATAATTTTTATTCGAATAAAATTTTTTACGAAAATTTTTTCGATTATTCGTAAAAAATATCTGGTAAACAAGTCATTAACTATGTCGTTTTTTTACTAAAAAAAACTGTTGCAAATTTAGCTTAAATAAACAATTGTCCCTACACAGGCTAACGACACACAAACAAACTTATACACATTTAAGTTCAATCTAAAAGAAAAAAAGATGAAACAGCCACAACTGAAAGGCAAACCTCCTGTTTTCTATTATTTTATGGCATAATGGTTGACTGGGTTGGCTTTGGCTCGTCCTGGCTTGGCTGTATTTAATGTTATAAACGCGGTTTTTTGTTGTTGTTGTTGTTGTTGCTACTGTTATTATTGTTACAGTTAAAACACATGTATACAAAATGTTGTACTTGTTGTTGCTATTGTTTTTTACATTGAGAGAGTGTGTGAGGAAATGTTTGTTTGTGACTCAATGTCCACTTTCATATCAATTGCAGGCTTAACCTTCTATTTTACACAAACCCCCAACACACACACACACAAACACCTACAAAAAAAAATTATGCATATTGTCTTTATCATCACTACATTCCTCCTAATCCTTTCACCTCTCCTTCTCCTGGTTTTAAGCAAATGTGTGGTATTGTTTGTGGTTGCAAATGCAACAAAAGCTTTTGGTTTGTTATTATATGTGTAATATATACGTGCAAATATGTAGAAGTATGTATGTGTATAAGTCATTTGACTGGTTTATATTTTGGCGGTCATTGCTTTAAAAAAAAAGAAAATGTTGTTGTTGATGGAGTTGTTGTTGTTGGAATTGTAGCCAAACACTGGCCTGCTATCATAGAGAGAAATATGTGTCAATTGCATGTGTTTTGAAGTTTTTTTTTTTTGTCTGGTCTAGAAAAGAGTGGGGGTGTTGGCAAATTCTCACGCATTTTCAGCTTAACGTCCACACACAAACATACATCTATACAAAAAAAAAATGGCTTAATAAACTCCTGTTGCTTTTGTGGCACAAACAAATGACATTGAAAGTTCTATGAACTTTAAACACCCTTTCTTAAGCTAAAAGCACTAAAAAAATAAGGCTTGCTTAAGAAAAATTTATTAAAGGTAATTGAAAAGAAAAAATAGTGTCGAGTAAATTATAAATTAAAAGAATATTAAAGAAAGTATTTACTTCAATTTTTAACTGATTTTTATTTTTTAATTTTTTTTTTCGAAAACAATTATTTATTTACCGGATTTTTTTTAATTGTTTAAATTTTCTCTAAATCTCTTTTGTATTAAAAACCAATTTTGGTCTGTCACAGTTTTATATGACACTGTCAACTTTCGTGAAGATCGGTCTATAATTAGCCTTAGGTTCCATATAAAGCCCACTCCTAAAATATTCTAACTGTCGGTGGAGGGTATCAAATATATGCG
Source organism: Pollenia griseotomentosa (assembly GCA_963931875.1). Taxonomy (NCBI): domain Eukaryota; kingdom Metazoa; phylum Arthropoda; class Insecta; order Diptera; family Polleniidae; genus Pollenia; species Pollenia griseotomentosa. Next base: position 172,672,451 of record OZ007563.1, read on the forward strand.
GCACAACCGAGTCTGGCACTCTAACTTGTTTTTGAATAAGCTTGAAATTTTTAATTATTTTCTTAATTGTTTACATTATTCACATGATGCCAAGAAAAGCTACACCATGATTTTTTGTTGGATTTTAAAAAAAAATTTCAAAACTTAGAGAAATTCTTAATATTTTACGTAGAATTATATAACAAAATATAACTTTTTAAGCGAGTTATTAATTGTTTACATTATTTACATAAGGCCAAGTAAAGTAAAACTTAAAATTTTTTGTTGAATTTTAAGTATTTATAAACAATTTAAACAAATACCAAACATTTTAAACGAGTCATGCATTGTTTACATTATTAACATAAGGCCAAGCAAAGCAAAAGTAAAACAAATTTGTTATTTTTTGTATTTTCAAACAATTTAAGGAAATTCCAAAAATTGTATTTGTAATTTCCTTAAAAATGTTATTATCTACATGATTTTTTTACATTATTTACATGATGTCAAGTAAAGCAACATTAATTTTGTCTTAATTTTTAACGTATTTGTAGACTTAAAAAAAATGTTTGACTTTTTTTGTTTTACTAATTTTTTACCACAATTTTACCTAAATTTTAAATTTTTTACATAATGTCAAAATTAAAAAATATAAATAAAGTGGTTTATTATTTAATATAAGAAACAAAATTGAAGATTTAATCTTTTAAATAATTCTTTACCTATTGTTTACATGAAAAAAGTAAATATTTACCTTAAAATTTAATTGTTTACTTGGTTGTTAAATTAATGAAAAAAACTATTTCCATTTTATTTTTTAAAATTTAAAAATTATTAAAAGGGTTTCTAAATTGTTATTGGTAAATTATTTAGACTTAAAGTCATATTTTTTGTTTATGTAAAGAATTAAATAATAATAATTTGGTTAATTTTGACAATTTTTTTCCTTAAAAATTATTTTAAATATAACTTGTATTTTTATAAACAATCAAAAGTTTTTGTAAATCCAATTTTTTACCCAATGTTACCTAATATTTTCATAATGTAAGGAATTAAAAAATTTTAATTTTATGTTTTTTTTAATTTTTTTTTATAGAAAAATTTTGAAGGTAATTTAAGAAAAAAAAAACTTTTGTTTACCTATTGTTGCCATTTATTATATTATTAATTACGTTGTGTGAACAATTTAATAACTTCCTTTATTTTTACTCTAGAAGAAAATTTTTAAAAATTTCAAAATCTTTCAAAAATTTTACATATTATACAAATACCGTTAGTAAACATAGTGTAAGATTTTTTTTTATATTTTCTTATAATTTATTGAAAGCTTTTACTTTCTTTGATGTCATTTTTATAAAAAAATAGAAATTATTTATATAGTTTTTCTTTTCTATGTAATTTTTAAAAATGAGTTTTTTGTTTAAAATAGTTTTTTAACCATTTCTTTTTATTAGTTGGGGCGGCGTTTTTAGCTCCGATCTTTTCTTATTGTCTTAAAGTATTAATGTAATTTGCCAACGCATTTTCCTTTCTTTAGCACTTTAAATTGTCATTTGTGTGATGATGAGGTTGTAGGCCTAAATAATCTTGATATTTTTACACTAAATTTAGCACTTTAAGTTTTTTTTTTTTTGTTAAATGAACAGTCAGTGTTTTGCCTGGTGTATATAGAAATATAAAATATTGTCAGTTTTATTTGGTTGTGCTGCTGCAGACAACAAGAGACAATGTTTTATTATTTGTATTGTTGTTTTTATAAATGGGATTTTACTAAAGAACGATAATGATGACGATGGTGATGAAGTTGAGGATGAGGTTAAGGAGCTGTATATGTAGTTGGTTGCTTTTCTGATGATGTTTTGCATCGATTTTTTCCTATCAAATCCATAATGTCAGGCATTAATTAATTTTTAAGTTTTTCTTTATAAAAATAACAAGAAGATGTGGTTTATGAATGCTTAAATACACTAAGAGAAATAATGAGTTCAAAAAAACAATTTGAAAAAATTTTTTTTTTAAATTTTCCTAGAATTTGTTTTACATTCAAAGTTTCGAAATGTTTTTTTAAAAATTTTTTTCTAATTTTTATTTTAATATATATTTTTTGTTTAAGTGTATTTTATTTGTTGCAGTCATATAATGAACAATAAAAATCATACAAAATTTACACTCCACTTGTCTGCTATTGTAATTTTGTTGTTGTTTTCGTTATTATTTGTGTTTTATGGTTGTTGTTGGGGCATGTTAATAAAAATAGGCAAATAATTATTTAAGAATTCTTGATTAATTGGCATTGTAGTTTTGTTTTTAAGAATATTTTTGTTGTTATTTTTAATACTTTTAACGAGTGCCAAAATTTATTTTTATTTTAAGTTGTTGTAAATATTTTCAAATAAAAATTCTATAGTAAATTTAAACATTGTTCAAGTTATAGCTAAAAAATTTTGAAACAAAAAAAAAACGGAAAAATTCCAAAAGGCTGTTAAATTTGTTCAAGAATTTTATACAAATTTTAGTAGTTACTTTAAATAAACACTAAAAATTTTAAACTTGTTTAATAAAAAATTGTTTTTTTTTACATTAAAAGAAAAACTTAAGCTTATATTATTTACCTATTATTTACATGATGTAAATAATTAACAGCCTGTTCGTCGATTTCGAACGTTAACGTTCGCATAGAAAATTATATTTAAAACAAAAACAATATTCGAAAATTTGTTTTTGTTTTAAATGTAATTTTCTATGCGAACGTTAACGTTCGAAATCGACGAACAGGCTGTAAAACTTTAGGTTTTATATAAGGTTATTGAAAAATTTGCTTAAAAAGTAATTAATAGGCTACGTTACATTATTAACGAAATGTTAACATCAAAACAATAATTTAAAGCCGTATTAATATTCCTTACCTATTATTTACATGATGTAAACAATTTAATCTTAAGGAAATTTTTTAAGGTTATTGAAAACTTAGCTTAAAAAGTAGTTAATAGGATACTTTACATTATTTACCTAATGTTTACATATTTTAAAAAATTTCGAGTTATCAGATTTTTTGTTAAAAAAATTAATTTGAAGTGTATTATACATTATTTACCCCATATTTACAAAAAAATAAACATTTGCAAATTATAAAATTTTCATTGATCATCAAATATCTGACGTCCTACACGTAACCACTAGGTTATTTAAAAAAAATTTTGCTTTTTCAAAACGTTTGCTAGATTAAACATTATTTAACAGTTCTAAATTATAAAAAACAATTATCTTCTTACAAATAAAGTTTAGTCAATCAATAGAAATTGTTTAAAATTAAGCTAAAGTTTAATCAAATTACTGGTCACGCTTTTTTGGATTTTTTTCGTCAAATATTTGTTAGGTAAAAATTAAATTTTTTTGTTTTATACTAACACATGCATTTTTACAATCTTTACATTCTTGACATGGTGTAAACAATTAAATTTTTTTACTTTTTTGCCTTGCATGCTTTTTAAACTAAGTTTTAGTTATTTTGTTAAATTTTTATTTAAAAAATTTCCAATTTAACATATTTGACATGGTGTAGACAATGAAAATTTTTAACTTTTTTTGTCTTAAATGATTTTTAAAATCAGATTAAGTAATTTTTTTTAATTTTTATATAAAAATTTAGTATTTTACATATTTGACATTGTGTAAACAATTGCAATTTCTATAGTCTCCTTTGAAAAAGTTTTATATTTAGAAGTTAATTTGATGCTTTACTAAGATTTTTATTAAAAGACAGGTTGACATTCTTTACATTTTTGACATTGTGTTAAGATTTGTTTCATTATAAGAAAAATATATGTAAACAATTGTTGTTCTTTAATTTTAAGCATTTTTTTTTTTGGTTTAAGGATAGATAACGTTCAGGTTTAATTAAGTTGCATTGAAAATCTTCTTTTATATTTCTTAATTTTAATTTGTTGACATTTCAATAGTTGTTTTTTCAACTTGAGGATTTTAACTTAAGGGTGGAACACACATAATGCACGATGTTAATTGTGAGTCACACCTTAACTTCAAGTTTTTTGCCAAACTTAATTTAACATTTCCTTGTTTCAGTGTTTGACAAATTTAATCATAAAGAAGTACACAATTATTCAGCGCGTTAAGATTGTTAAAGCCTTTTTCAAAAATATTCCGTGCACTTCATTTTCTGCGAAGAGGCACACAGAATTGCCGCATTTGGGCAAATAAGAAAGCACGAGTGATTATTGAAAAGCCGATTCATCCACAAAGAGTGACTGTGTTGTGCGGTTTATGGGCTGGCGGCGTGCGTCATCGGGTCGGCCAAGCAATATCCTTGAATGGGGTTTGCTTGTGGCCTGGAATTGAGGATATGGACCTGGACGATATGTGGTTCCAACAGGATGGTGCCATTTGCCACACTTCCAACAAAACAAAGGCTCTTTTGAGCGAGAAATTAATTCAGTGGCCGTGTTATCTCATTTCGGGGCGATGTGCACGATCATGTGATTTAACCCCGTTGGACTTCTTTATTTGCAGATATTTAAAAGAAAAAATAAACGTCAATAAGCCAAGAACAGTTCAAGAGCTAAAGGATGAGATAATTCGGCACATAAACGACGTTGAATCTCAATTTAGTCTGAGAGTCATTGAAAATATGGACCATCCTATGTCGTGGCGAACATTTGGCCGATATTTTTTTCACACATAATTGTCATAGATCCTTCTATCATAATAAAAAATATTAAGATAATTCTCTGAAAACTTTTCGTTGTATTTACAATTAACATCGTGCATTTTTGGTTAAAAACCCTTTATAAACTTGATTTTTATATGATTTTTTTTTTTAGTTTTTATAAAAACTTTTCATTCATTCATAATTTTAAGTCTGTTAAAAAAGCCCAGACCTTTTACAGCCTTGAATTTCTGTTGCTGCCACAAAAATGTTAACAATAGCTTTTATTTTTTTATGTTTTTTTTTTAAAGGAATAAACTGGCTGAAAAAAACGCACCTTTTTACGTTCTTTTTTTTTATTTCTCTTTTCTCGCCTAAAACGCCTACATCTCTCGTCATGGAAATAATAATGATTTTGGTTATGAATGAAATATATATTTTTGTCGTAATTCTGTCACAAAATTTGTTGGCAGAAATCTAAAGGGTATTGTCAAAACAGCTACACGAACATCATTAGTTTAAGCTTGTTTTGCGAATATTTACAAATAGGGAAATATAAACATGACAATAAATTGTCATACAAATAATTGTGGCTTGTAACTACTGTCTGATAGAATGTTGAATTAAGGAGACCAGATTTTTTTTACTTAAAATCAATTAAATAAAAATTTCTACTTACGAATTTTAAATTTAGTTTTAAAATTTACCTAGAAAGACAAGAGAAAAAAGGAAATTAGTATTTTTTTTTGTTGTAAAATTAAAATTAAAGAAAATGTATTACTTTTTTTTAAAAATTTAAATTTCAAATATAGATATTTTTCTTTTTAATTTTCAAAAACGTTTTGCACCCGTCAAATAACCATTAACAACTGTTTAGATGATAAAGTAACACAAATTAAATTCTAAAAAGTTTAATTCATCATTGAGTTCTAAAACTTAATAATAATAACCATAAATCTTTAACTGTTTTACTAGAAATCCTCAAAAACAAAATTTTATACAAAAAATTATTCATAAAAAAAAAGATTTTTATCAATCTGGAAATTTTTTTATTTCATTTACTCGTTTTAATACAAACAACAATTTATTTATAAAGTAATAAAATGAGTAGCATGTCTTAAGAAAATAACAGCAAAAGATAAAAATTTAAAACAAAATATATAAAATTATTAAATTATTATTTCGAAATATTTGTTGAATCATAAATCTACAAAGATTTCTGGGCAATTGCTTCACTCAAATCAAAAAAAAAAAAAAATAAATCAAAAAGATTGCTGTCTATTGGCTTAAACGTTGAAATACATTTGAAATCTAAAAGATAAGATAACAAGCTGATAGATACAGCTCCTCCTTAGCTCTCTGTTTTCCGTTTTCTGTATCTTCATTTTTATTATAAATTAAACTAGTAAATTACCCTGATTTGATTGGTTTTATTTGCTTTAGTTAAAGTATATATGATTTCGTAATCATGATAATGATGATTATCTTTCTTCTTTCGAAATTAAATATGGCGGGCACTGGAAGTCTTATATATTGTTACTAAAAACACACACACACACTTACTCTCTCACTTTTCCAGTTTTATTACAAATAAGACAAATAGTACAAAAAAAAAATAATTAAATAAATATCATCAGCCTTATAAACAAATAAAAATGCTCATTTTCGAAAAAAAAAAAAAAAAATAAATGCTTAATAAATGTATTTATTTCAAGATAACAACCAGAAACAAAACCTACAAAAAATTTATGGATTTATGATGAATTTCAAACAATAAAACTTTACAAAATCCACAAAAAAAAAAATTTTCTTGAAATTTAAAAATTTCAATCATATTTGATATAAAATATTTTTAATAAATTAATTTCAAAATCTAAATATTTTAAAAGGTTATTAAAAAACTTTTTTTTATAAATTTCGTTTAAGCAAAAAAACAAAACAATTTTAAAAGCTTTCAAAGCTCGTAAAAGCTTGCTATACAAATTTAGTTCAAATATTTCAGAAATAAGACTTTTTCTTTAAAAATAATCAATCTAATGTAAAATAAAAAATTTTATTTTGCAAAGCTTTTAATAGCTTTTTTTTAATTTTATCTTTATTTCTTCAAAGTATCATTTTTTAAGGAACAAAAAATAAAAGAAAATTTTAAACGATTTTCTCAATTTTTTAAGTAAAATAAGCATACTTTTAAATATTTTCTCTAAACAAACAATAAGTTTACATAAAAACATAACATTCATATAAACATTAAAGAAAAAACCCAATTTCTTGTTAAAAATCAGGCTGAAGCGACCTTTATCTGATGAATCTAGATCAAGAGACCAGTATTTATATGGCAAAAAGTTCGACAATTTAAAAGCTTTTCTTAAAGGCTTGCAAAAGCTTTTTATAAAAATTTAGTTCAAATATCTCAGAATTAAAAGTTTTTCTTAAAAAATAATTAATTTAAAGCAAAATAAAAAAATTTATTTTGCAAGTTTTCAAAAGCTTTTTTTTTAATTTTATCTTTATTTCTTAGGAGCATAATTTTTTTTTAAGGAATAAAGCTTTTCTTAAAAATTTAGTTAATACATATCTTTTTTTTAATTAATACAAACAAATTTTAAATATTTGCTCTAATCAAATTTTAAAAGCTTTCCCAAGTTTTTCTTAAAAATTTCGTGCTAATTTTAGGGAAGAAAAAGAATTTATTTTTTTTTTTAATTTAAAAGCCTTCAAAAGTTTTAAATTTCTTTAACTTCTTGAAAGTATTTTTATTATAAAAAAGCAATTTAAGGTTAAATAAACAAATTCTAAGATTTTCTTTAAAGCTCAAAGCTTTTTTAACTTTTTCTAAAGTTTGCAGTAATGTCAACTTTCTTAAAACCTTTTTTATGCACTCTAAGCTTTCCAAAAACGTAAATTTTCCTATAAAAATAAAATAAAAAAAACGAATTTTCAATATTTTCTCGCATTGACGTTTAAAAGCTTAACAAGCATTTTTTTGAATTACCTCTAAACATATCAGAAAACAATTTTTTTTCTTAAAAGAAAAAAAAAAACAAAATAATTTTAAGAAGGATAAACACATGTCCTTAATAAAGCTTTTTTAAACTTTAAAAGCTTTTAATTTTTAGGTTAACATTAAATAAAACACCAAGGCAAATATTTTTACAAAAAGCTGTAATTAAGCTCTTTAAAAAAAATTTGTAAAATAAAAAATTTCCTTAAAAATGCTTTATGAACTTTAAAAGCTTTTAATTTTTTGTTAACATTTAAGGAAGATGTTTTTACAAAAAGCTTTTATTAAGCTCTTAAATAAAATTACATTAGAAAAAATTAATATTTTTTATCTATAATTTATCTTTCCAAATATTCTTTTCATTTCCACCAATATTATTTATGAAGATTACTTTATTTTTCCCCTTAATATTTTTTTTCCAGCTCTTCTGCTACGTTATATGATTTTGTTCCACCATTTTTTTTTATTAAATATCTAAAGGTGCAAACGAAACGATTTTTTTCCTTCGATGCTTTTCATTCTGAAGAGAACCCTGCTTAGCACCTAAAAGCATACTACATATTTTTTTCGTTTGTTTGTTTGCCAGTCATTTTAAATAAGAAAAATGCTAAAATAGGTACATAGTTTTTTGTATAACGTACGCTACACAGCTCTTCAACAATTTTTATGTGAAGCCCTCTTCACTCAAGCAAATAAAGACAATCAAGGCAACAGCAAAAAAAAATCATATAAAAATAAGGAAAAATTCTATGAAAAATTTATATGAAAAAAAAAAATAAATAAATTTTCATTCAAATAAACAGACATTTTCTACATGAGAAAAAAAAGTAGGTGGTACTCTTTTTTTTTTTTTGCTTTTATTAAAGTTAATGTCATTTATATACAGTGAAAGCAAGAAAATCGAAAAAAACCAACAACGAAAATTTTACACACCCAACGGGTATAGAGTTTTATAGATGGATTCCCAATCGTAATCAATGTTGGGTTTTTATATACCATGTAGTTATATACATACATACATATATTGCATACATACAAAGATATACTCTTCGAAAAGAAAATGGTTTTCTGTAGGTATTTAATTTAAGGGAGCCTTTATAGTTTATAGAGGAGCCGAATTCATGATTGAGCAGCACAGCAGGGGAGAAGAGAGCTTTCTTTTTTTTTTTTTTTTGGAATATAGATGAATGTAAAGGGCATTTACAAATATATCACCAATACGTTTAAATGTTTTTAACCAGAGAACATTTTAATATAGGTCAAATAAAATTCTATTAGTTATTAGCTCGACGACAAATAAAATTTTTCTGAAATAAATTGTTATATTTATTTGTTTATTAATAGTTACAAATTATATTCAAAACAAAATTTACCGAGCAAAAGTAGCTTGGACGTTTAGTCCGTTGCATCTACACTCATAGAAAAATGAATCTTCATATTGATGATCATATTGTGACATCAATGTTCTTACAAATGGCATCAATGAGGCAAAAAGTGACGTCAATCCAATGACGAATGTCATCATACAATTTTGCCATATTTTATGCCACATTTTGTGTATTATTAACATAATGTTTATGTTAAAAAGTAAAATAAGAAGCAAAAATTCCCATATTCTATTTGTTTAAATTATTTCGTTAAATACATCAAATTTTCAAAGTAGAATGATTATGAAAACCATATGTGGCATGCAGCTGGTCTCTTATAATTGAGAGTTCTCCTGCAAACAAAGGGCGGATTATAACAAATGTGAAATATTTTTATTAAACTGACTTCGATTCGTCATTTCTGTGATGCCGATGTGTCATCCCATTGATGACATAATTTGAATGTTTGACCCTGATAACAATTTGGCCAGGTGATGTCAAAGCTGACATCACAATGATGAAAAGTGTCATAAGGGTCAAAAACAAAAAAACTTGTCATAAGATTTCTTTTGAGCATCGATTTGCTTTTAACATTGTATGGCATTAGTAACAGATGCTGCTACGTTCGTTTTAACAACATTTTAACAACAACGCAAATCGAAATCAAAACGACACAGAGCGGATTGCACAACATTTTTAAACCGGACGGGAATTCATTTTGCATGAAACATAGAATATTAGTTTAGTATAATAAAACAGGTTTATAAAAGGTTTAATAAACCAATTTTCATAGAAAATTCTTTTGATAAGCCTTAAATAAACCTGTTTTATTTTTTATGGATAAGAAAATGTTTGCTTGGTTGTTATATATTAAAAAAATCCTGTTACATATAAAGACACAAAAAAATGTTTGCTGTAATGTGAAAAAAATTCTTAAATACTCTTACATACATATATAAAAGTTAACGACCATAAGAGTAAAAGAGAGTGAGATTTTTTTGTTTGATTTCTTTTTTTTAAGCCGAAAATGTGAGAGTTTTTTTATTTTTGCAGTTAAAGCGCCTGCGATAGAGAGAATCCTTATACAAGGATTCAAAACAACAACAAATAAATGAAATTCTTATTTTTTTTATATAGCCATATTATTTATAAAAATTCAATAAATATATATAGAAAAAAAAATTCAAAAAGAAGAAAATTAAAAAAAAAAACAAAGATAAAGATAAAAAAAGAAGAAGCTGTAAGAACTGAAAGAGAGTCAAGGGGTGTTGGGGTGGTGTAATACAAAGAAATGGGGAGAAATGTCATTATTGGGAAACTGGTTTGTTAATGGTGTTGAAAGCCAAAGAAAGATAAAAAATCTTGGAATTTTTTCCCAATTTAGCCCCCCTTTTTCATTCTTAAACATAAAGAGAAAGTTATATTTACTACCACTACTACTAAAATGAATTCCCCAAACTCCTTGGAAAAAAGAAAAATTTATATGTGAATAAAAAACGGAATTCAATACACACTCGTGTATTAAAATATACTTTTTAAGAGTTTTTTTATTTGTCTACTTCCGCTGCTTTATTTTCAATTGTAGAAATGTGTGTATCTAAAAAAAAAAAAGGAAAATTTATATATGTATGTACCTTTATAGGATTCCTTTATAGAATGGGTAGTAGGGAATTCCATTTTATTCCCTGCATTGGGTTCATTGGATGTTTTTTCGATTATGTATTTTTTCGGTTTTATTTATTTTGGGTTGGAGCGCGTTTTTGGGTGTCAAAGTATAGGAAAATAAAATATAAAAATTCGTTATATAGTTTGCGAGAATTGAGAGTCAATTGAATTCGATTGGACGAATGGCAGACGTTGTTGGATTTTTTTTAACTTTGTTTTTTTTTTTTTTTGTGTGATGAAAAATAAAAGAAAAAGATGGTTGTTAAACAATAATAAAGTAAAACTAAAAAGTTTTATATACATACATATAAAAGAAATAAAGAAAAAATCCCAGTAAATGTTTTTTTTTTTTTATACACAGAATCTCAAGAAGGAGTGGTAAATGTAAACTTATTACATACACTACATATGTACTACATATTTAACACATAAAAAAGATAAACAAACATATAAACATACAAATTGTAAATGGAGTTTTTTTTTTTTTAAGAAATAAAATAAATTAAATGATTTTTATAAAAAAAAACCAACCAGATTTCAATTTTCATAAGACAAAAAAAAAACTTTCCCTAAAAGTCTTAAACTAGAAACTAATTACAAAAAATAAAAAACTTCATCAGCCAATTTCACCAACTGTCAAAAAAATATTGTTAACTGAAAGTTAAAGTAATAATTAGTTATACATGAACTGACTGAAATTGGTTCTTAAAAAATAAACCAAAACTGAAATCTGTTTATCAAGTGTATGAATTGGGAATTTAGCAAATTAAAACGAAATCTTAGTAATAATTAAAAATCAACACTGCCAAAAAATAGTCTTTTTTTAACATTTTAATGTACTAAATTTTTGAACTAAACTTAGCACAGAGAAAAACTATGTTTTCATTTTGATTAGAAAATCCTTAAAACATAAAAAAATTCATTAGCAATAAAATAAATGTCAAAAATTTTTCATATAAAAAAGTAAAAACCTCAAGCTCAATAAATTGTACAACAATTTAATAATTAAAAAATATTAGAAGTTGTTACTTTTTTCCTTATTAATCATTTTTCAAAAGGTTCCTTTTTTAGTACAGAATGTTACACAAACATTTAATATTCATAAACTTGTTTATTCAAATCAAGCTTAAAAAAAATTTCTAAAGTACTAAAATTAAGTACAAAATATTTTTTTTAAACTTCTATCTTTAGTACCAAAATCAAGTTTTTAACCAAAAATTTTAAAAGTTTTAGTACTTACAATTTGTTTTATAAATATTAATAATTGATTGCTAAAATCATAGGTATACATTTTGTTTAGTACAGAATTTTACACAAATAATTAAAACTAATAATCTTTTGTACATATTAAAATCAAGTTTAAAAAAATAAATTCTAGTACAAAATATTTTTTATTAAACTTTCCTATCTCAGTACTAAATTTGGTATATTTTTCATAAACTTTAAAAATTATGTACAAAAATCAAGTTTTTAACCAAAAATTTTAGAAGTTTTAGTACTTATTTTAAATTTTTTTTATAAATCTAAAATTTTTAGGTAATTCTGCATATAATTGATTATTAAAATCAGATTTATTGTTTATTAGTACAGAATTTTACACAAACATTTAAAACTAATAAGCTTTTGTTTTAAAATCAAGTTGAAAACAAAAAAATTCTAAAGTACTAAAATTAAGTACAAAATACTTTTATTAAACTTTAGCATTTTTAGTATTAAATGCGGTATAAATTTAATAAACTTCAAAAATTTTGAACAAAAATCAAGTTTTTAATAAATATTTTTAGAGTTTTAGTACTTTATTACAATCTCGTTTTATAAATCAAAACTTTTTTAGGTTTTACTAAAAATAATTGACGAATAATTGTGAAAATAATATTAATTTTTAAATATAAAAATCCAGTTGTTAGCAAAATAATTTTATAAAGTTAAAATCTTTTAGATAAAAATTCAAGTTTTAAAATCGAAAATTAGAAAAAAATTTATAAAGTTAACAATAAAAAAAAAATTTTAGACAAAAATGAATAAGGTACTAAAAAAAATTAAGAAGGTTTTCTTTTAAAATTTAGTTCTAATTTAGTACTTAACAAAATTTGTTGAAATTTAGCTTTAATAAAAGATGTTTAATAAGAAACATTTAATTATTAAAAAATAATCTTAAATTTTAAAATAAAAAATCTATTTGGTTAGTAAACAAATATTGTTTTAATTTAGGAAAAATTTAGGACTTTTTAGTAAAAAAAAAACGTGTAACTACCTACTAAGAAATGTAAAAAAAAAATTAAATTATGAATTACAACTTAATTTTTTTTTAAATTGAACTATTTTGTAAGAAGCCAAAAATTTAATATACCTATGTACTAAAACGCACTATTTTTTATATCAAATTTAGTACAATTCTTTGTTCTTTAAAAATTTAGTACCTACTTACTAAACAAAATACATATGTTTGAATTTAGCATTTTTCAAAGGTTTTTTTTTTAATAAGAATCTTTAAATTATTAAAAAATCTTAAATTTTAAAATAAAAAATCTACCTACCTTTTTAGTTTTTTTATACCTATGAAATATAACAATTTTGTAAGAATTTGTAGCCAAATATTTGATGTACCTACCTGCCTATGTACTAAAAAAATATGTAGAAAAGAAAACACAATACCTATTTTCACATCAAATTTTATAACGAATTTATTACCTATAATTTTTTGTTCTTTAATTGCAAAAAAAAAACCCACCTATTAGAGTTTTTATTAAATACCTAACTATTTAAAATTCAATTTATTTTCGTTGTTATTTCTTTTTTTTTAAAAGAGTAGAATAAATTTCCAAATTAAAAATTAAAAAAAAAATTAAAAAAACGTCATTTCATTTTGGTTCCTTTTTAAAGGTACCAACTTCTATTTTGTGTTCGTACCTATTTAGATCTGAACGTAAGTGACATTTCGATATAATAACCACGTCAATCATTTATATTTCATATGTATAGGTACAACTTACACACATACATAAATATCTTAAAACATATTTTTGTGTAGAAGTATTGGTGACCATACATACATATTTACATTGATATATTCCAAAGTCCTTCTACATCCCAACTTATATTCAAATCCTTATACCTAACTGTAGTTTTTCTTTAACTTTTTTTTTTTATGGAACAACCTTTTTTCAAATAATAATTTGTTGTTCTCCATTTATAAACATGTACCAAGTTTAGTGTAGCAGACATACTGCTCCTCAAGTTTACTTAGTTCCCCCCTTTAAGCCCCCTCCCCAACACTTTTCTCTATCAACATACTTGATGTAAAGCTTATACGTACATATGTAGATATTCTCTATGTACTAGTGTCGTACCTTGTAAAAAAAAATCTATATAAACCATGTTATAAAACGTAAAATACTACAACAACATCGTCATCATCATCATCATGATAATGTTGTTGTACAAATTTGCTTTTATTTCAATATTGTTGCTTTTTTTCTTTTTTGCTCAATGTCCCGCAGTCAATAACATCCAATCAGGTTTGTTAAAAATCTATCTATATACCTACTAAAAAGAATACAACAAAAACAACAGCAAGAAAATAAACATACAAACAAATATTTGAGTATAAAAAATATATAAGAACATGTGTTTGTTTGTATGTACATACATACATACATATGTAGATATATAATGCATTTTAGCTCAATGCTTGTGCTGTCTGGTATAAAATCGTACAGACACACATCCATACGGATATTTCTACTTGTATCTATAAATGTTGTGTATATGTACACAACAACAAAGTAGAAGTGGTTGACTGACTGGCTGTTATGAACTCAGTAGATTTGTTTCTTGCTCTTGTTGTTGTAGTTTATCGAACATACATTTTAAATTGAACGAAAAATTTGTTGTTGCTTTTTTTATTCCTTAATACTTTGCTGTAGGTTCTCTATTGAAAATGATTTCGTTTTTTTTGTTTTTTTTTTGTACTCATGGGTTTTAGTGTACGTGTATTAGTAAAATGTCAATGCATTAATACCCCCGCACCATAGAAAAATGCGTTAAATCAAACAACAACACCATAAATACAAGCACACACAGTCATATTACAAAAACAAAACCATCATCCATCTTGTACTCATTTAATATGCGCTTCATTTCATGGTTTTACTCATTCAAACTCTCATCTTTTCAGCTCACTCATTCTCTTTAAAAGAACTAACTCAGGCTCTCGATAACCTATCTTTATTATATTGAATTGAGTATCAATTATAATAAAATCAAATATACGCTCTTTTTAGCTTTGTAAATTTTAACTCTCCTAAATTTTGATTTTTTTTTGCACGATTTTTATTTTTGTAAAGAGAGTTTTCTTTGTAAGGAGAAAAATTGCAGCAGTGTTGTTGTATTTGCTTTTCTTATAACAAAACATTTTTAATATATGAACAGTTGCATATGAAGGTAGTTAGATTAAAAACAAGATTTTGGTACTTTTTTTATTAAGAGATTGTAAATATGTACAAGGTAGACGAAAAAGCCGTCGGTGTTTGATAAATAAAAGAAAAAATAACTTTAAAATACAATTATTCATAGAAACTAAAGGAATTTAGATAAAATTTTTTAAATAAATACAATTAACTAAACATTTAATGTAATTTAAAGAAAAGTTCTGTTTAAGAAATTAATATTAAAATAGAAATTGAAAAATTTAAATTAAGAAATTTCTAAAAAAAATTAAATTTATAATTCTAAAGCAATTCACACATATTAAAGGCAGTTTTATTAAACTTTTTTAAGTTTTTTTTTACAAATAATCAAAAAATGTACAAACTAAAAATGGCTCGTTTAAGGAGATGCTAAAATCTGAAAACGACTGGACCGAATTTAATACTTCCTCCAACAAGCTACACAAAGGTTTAGAAAAAAAAGAAAAGTCGAAAATTTCAAGTTGGTATGGCATCTTTCATTCAAAGACAAATATATTGCTATCTATCTGGAGAACGGCAACAGCTATAGTTTCCAAATTTGGTGCAAATAACTTAGATATCTATAAATGCACAACATCTGACAAAAAGTGGGCAGGTTTGGAATAGTAGGCGTGGCAAAAATTTATTTCTTTTTATCTGGAGAGCGATAAGAGTAGAATTGTTTAAAAACAAGCTCTGTAAAAAGTGGGCGAAATTGAAGGGTTTTTAAAATACCATAATAGATTTCTGTGAATTTTGACAAGGGCAACAGGAAAAGTATATGTATAATTTTGATCTGAATTAATTCATTATTAATACACGTTATTTCTCAAAAAGTGAGAGGTGTTGTGTTCACGTACTCGAAAAACATGCAACGAGAGAGTAAAAAAAATAGAACATAAAAATTTGAGACAAAAAGTTTTTGTTATAAAATTTTTACTACCAAGATTTATTTAACCATCTGTTTCATGTTTTTGGTTACAAAACAAAAGTCATTTTCATAATTTTTCAATCAAAAGTTTTTCAATAACATAAAATTTTTATTTTTCTTAAATTAAAGAACAATATTCTAGCGCAAATAGTTCAAAACAATTGAAATCAGGAAGAAATAATAAAGTTCATTACTGCTGGATACTGTCAATATGCGTAACATACTAATTTTTACTGGTAAAGCGTTCGTTTGCAAAACCGTTTGACGAAAGCGGAATTGAAAGCGTTGGCTGGAAACACCCACACGACCAATTGGAATAATGAAACTGTAGGTAGGACCACTAAGATTTTATGGGAAAACCCAAGCAAAAAAGTACTACGGGCACAGCTGCACCAAATTGGACGTGCAGAATCTGACGAGTGTTGAATCAAGATTTAAACACCTCGGGAGTGATGTCATATTGGACTTCAGATCCCTGCGTAACGTTGACTAGAAAATTTTATGAAATTACGCCCGCCAAACTGAGTTTCCTAGCACCGGACGATAATCCCTCCCTTTTTCTAATTCCTAATGTTTCTTAGGAGAGCACAACTGGCCCGGTAGAGGTTTAGGTGTACATATATCGTATTGATATGAGGTTGCATCACATTGATGCTTCGTCCTCCTTTCAACATAACCAGTGTTATCCCTTAAAAATAACTCACCAGTTATGAGTGGACCAGGCAACAGTATTCGTCCAAAGAAGAATTTCAAACTTTTGAAGCAAATTATAAATAAATGAAAATAAAGAAACTGCAAATTAAATTAAATTGTATTTCTTCGACCTTTTTTATTATTAATAAAAATAAATAGTTTTTCGAGCTCGAGGCTAATTATTTGTAAAATATATACAGTAAAAATTCGATAATCCGGATAATTGATTGCAAACCCCAATCCGGAGTAGCGAATTATGTATTTATTAAAAATTATAATAATTCATAGCAAAAAAACGCATGTGCAAACAAACTCATATCACACTAGTCTAACTGCATGTTATAAAAAATAATAATAAAAAAATAAATTAAAACGGATGTTATTCAATCCTGATTATAGAGTTGCAATCAATCCAGATTATAGAATACGCAATGACTGTATTTTTCAAAGCATGCTTTGATTTGAATAAAAAAAAAATTAATTAAAACTGGTCTTTTTCAATCTGGACTACATAGTTGCAATCAATCCGGATTATATAATACGCAATGAGCTGCAAATTTCTGTCCGGATTACCGAATATTCCGGATTAGTGGAGTCCGGATTATCGAATTTACACTGTATATAATTTTTATATAATTATTTGTTCCAATATTTCGACATTCATTGGATGTCATTATCAAAGAATGAGTAACAAGTATATTCGTAAGAGACGTATTACTGTCTCCACATGCAATATTGAACTAAATAACTGCAAATTTATAAAAAAAAATATTCATTTTTATAACAAATTTAGAGTAAAATCAAAATCCGAACTTTTAGTACTTAAGAAATTTTTTAACAAATCAGTTTAAATTTCGGATTTAGAATTAAAATCAATAAATTAAAATTAATTAAGATTTAGACAGTGTTTAAAATTTTAGTTTTTTTTTCCTGGGGTTTCATATTAATAAAAATTATTTAACTTTAAGTTAATAAAACTGTATTATTTTCCTTAAACTTATCCCCTAATTTATTTATACTACCTTTTTTTAAATACCTACCTTCCCTTTTTTTTGTAATTTAGGAGGAGCTGAGCTTTTTTTGTAAAGAGGGTTTTCCAATATTTTATATGTGTATGTTTGTGTGTTTTTTTTATTGAATTCGTTGCTAATAATAATCACTCCCTACCATTGAAAAAGCAAAATATATGTTGCTTTGCTATTTTTGCTATAGCTAGTCAATATTGTGTTGGAGCTAAAATTGACGATGTTGTAGTTGTTATTGCTTTTTTGCTCTTGATGTTGTTTGATGATGCCAATGCCTTTTGCGCAACGCATTCATCCTGACACATTTCCAATATCATTGGTCGATAAATACGTATCCATGTGTTCGGATGGATATATAAAATATAAATGTGTGTATGTATGTGTATGAAAAGCAACAAAAATTTCATAAGAAAAAAAAGTACCAAAAGAGCCATGGACCACCAAAAAAAAAAAAAAAAAAAAAAATACAGACATACATGAACTCAATTTGAAAAAAAAAAAAAACAGTAACAACAAAGAGAAGAAAACGATGAGATTAAAAGAAGATGAAAAAAATACGTAATAGCAATAACATGTAAGTAAAATCCCTAATGCAACAACAACAACAAAGGCCATGACAACAAAAACAACCGTAGCACAACTCTGGCAATAGCAACTCAATAAATAAAAGCTCAGGAAAAAGTAAAGCAACAACAACACACATTGTAAAAAGTAATCGGTGATGAGTTGAGGTTTGGAAAAAAGGTAGTAAGCATAAATACTACACTAGTTAAAAGTAGTTAAAATAGTAAAACTAATGGTCTAGCAGCAGGACTGTGGGATAAATAATGCAAAACAGCGAAAGGTGCACAAAAAGAGGAGTGTTCACAATAGGGATGCCAATTGGTACTCGTTTTCGCAAGTCCCGGTTCTCGGGATTTCAAAAAATCATATGCCGGGATTTTACAGGATCTTTGGATTTGTCGGGAAATCGGGGTTTTTTAGGACGCGCGGGGGGTTTCTTTTATTAAACTTAAAAAATAAAACTGAAAAAATCTCAATAAATAAATAAAGAAATTATTATTGTACAAAAGCCCCCAAAGAAACCTACCAAGGAACCAAAATTAAGATGGAATGGAAAAAAACCGAATAAAAAGACAAAAATACCGCCCTGACTGACCGAAGGACAAATAGTCAAACTTTTCTGAAATTTTAAACTCAGAAAATAAATTAATGGCCAATTTGACCAATTTATTTATATGTATATCAATTTATATTTCAAATTCGTTTTTCATGTCAAATAAAAATAAAATTATATTATATTAAATAGAATTGGTGAACTTCGCCATTAAAAGTTGTAGAAAATACTTTCCAAGATATCAAAATCTTTAATTTTAATTTTAATTTTAATAAAAAAACTGCAGTCTATTTTTAGGAGTTTTAAAATTTTTGTAATAATAAGACGGATTGGCAGTTTGACAGACATTGACGAATAAAAAAGAAAGTTGAAATTGAGATTGACGACATGCATTAAAAAAAAATGTTTTTAAATTTTAAATCGTAGAAAAAATTTACTGCTATTTAAAGGAGTTAAAAGACCTTTTTAAAATTGTTTTTATAATAAAAAAGAATCTCTAAAAAATAATTTAAAATATAAAAAATAATATATATTTAAAGAGAAATGAGGCCCTTTGCTTCTAAAAGTAACCACAGAACATAAGATATATACATAGAATTATTGCTAATTAACATACTTTAAACCTTAAAATTTCCAAAAACAAAAACTTAAGCCAACTTTAAAGGGTTTACACTTTTCAAAATTTTTAGAAAAGAAAAAGAAAACTTCTTACACACAATTTAAATTAGCTAGGAACTATGTTTCTTAGCTTTCAAAAAACTTTTAAATTGCTCATATACTGAAAAAAGTTTAACTAAAGTCGACTTTTAGGAGTGTAAAAATTTAAAAAAAAAGCAACTGAATTAATATTAAACATAATCCTACTAAAGAAGAAAATTAAACATTTTTTTAATAAAATGTATGGAGAAAAACTAGAAAATTTCGAACAGCTTGAACTTTAAAGGATTATTGCAAACACAAAGCTCAATTTTAGGTGTTTAAAAGATCAAAAATATTAAAAAAGACATACTCTCTAAAATAAACAATATTGGAGATTTATTTAAAAAAAACTAAAGAATAAGCTTAATAATTTATAAGGTAATATAATTCTTTATTTTAATCAGAGGCCAAATTACGGCAATCGATATCGATCGAAATTTCCATTTAAATTGAATTGTAACTTCGATCGATATCGACTGCCATAATTTGGCCCCAGGCTTAAGTTCATCCAATTAAATTTGCATTAAATTATTTTTAATGAAGAAAGGAATATTACAACATGAAATAAATTAAAATTTTAAATTAAATTTTATTTCTTCGACCTTTTTTAAATTATTAAAATAAAAAGTTTTTTCGAGCTCGAGGCCAATTATTTGTAAAAAATATGTATATTATTTATTAAATTATTTGTTCCAATATTTCGATATCCTTCGGATATCATTATCAAGGCTGTAACAATATAAGAAAACAACAATTTAAGAATATTGTTACAGCCTTGATAATGATATCCGAAGGATATCGAAATATTGGAACAAATAATTTAATAAATAATATACATATTTTTTACAAATAATTGGCCTCGAGCTCGAAAAAACTTTTTATTTTAATAAATTAAAATTTATTAATAATTTTTCATTCTTGACTGACTCAGGGATCGAACTCACGGGTAGGTCGATTTAACATGTTTCGATACTAACCAAACTATCTCTTCAGAAATCTTTGCCGTTTTACACTCGCCCGAATTGACGACGGCTGGCAGTCAATAGTCAAACATGAATCTTTAAACCAAATTGTATTTTTTCTTGGTTGATCGAAATTGTTTGTTGTGAATGATAATCAATTTTACAATTGATTAACATAAAGCTTTTAAATTGTAGAGTCTACTTTAAGGCGTTTTTTTTTTTTTTTTTTTTTTTTGTAAGCGAATTTAAGCTTCTGTTTTGGTACTTAGGGCCTAAACCCTGTTTCTCAAAACTATAACTTACAAACCTACAAGCAAAATACTTAAAGAAAGCAACAATTTTACAATTTATGTTTCAAATATATTTTACTTGTAGATTTGTAACTTGTAGTTTTCAGATACAGGGCCTTGTTATTGGTTAATTTAGCGGTTTTTTTTTATTAAAGTTAAGCTAAATTTGTTATTTTATTGCAAATTTCTTGATTTATTTTTATGTTTTATTGTTTATTACTTGAAGTTTTTCCCGCTGGTTTTCTTTGGCAATTTTAGTTTTTTTTTAGATTTTTAAATCTTTTAATCAAATTTTAATCATTTTAAATCTAGAATAAATCATAAGTAAACTATTAATTCAAATAAACTCTCTCTTTTTTTTTGTAAATTAAAATTTATAAAAAAATCAACAGTAGCAACAACAACAACTATTACAAATAGCTAAAAAAAAGCCTGCATTGTAAAAGATTGTCTTGTATAGAAAAAATAAACCAACATCCGGTTTAATTTAATACTATTTTTACGCAGTTTGTTGTTAAATAAATGATACTTTATATGATAAAAAAAAAAAAAAACAAATAAAACAAATCGAGAGTGTGAGTTAAAGATGCTTTTTTAGTGATCAAATCATAGTCAGTCAGTCAGTCAAGTCATTCACTTACTCACTTAATTTTTTATGTAGAAATTACAAAATATTTATCAAACCGTCGGTTCGTTCGCCGATCTGTCCTGTCCGTCCATGTGTCATACTGTTAGTTTAGCTGAGAACTCAACAGTTTAAACCATCAACCACATGATAATCAATTGCTTTAAATAAAAATAATATTAAAATCTGGTACATGTTGATTTAAACTTAAAAAAAAATAAAAAATCACTTGGTACTGACTAGTCTATATTTATGAACAAAAAAAATACAGATAATTGAATTCGATTGATGCAAAATATTTCAACGGAAGTTAAACAATTGAATTAAATCATCATCAGAGAAAGAGATAGAGATAGAAAGAGAGATGAACACAATTTTATGAACCATATAAACTATATATTTTTTTTTTATTCTGGAGATCTACACCAGCAGCCAAAGATCAGAAGCTCATAAAAAATCAAAGTTTAAAAAGAACTAAATTAATTAAACAGGGGGGTCGTTCGTTTCTTTTAAATGAATATAAATTTAGATTTTTTTTAACAGAAAATTGTGTAGGCTGTTTAATAATTTAACCAAACGGAAATTTAAATTAATATTTATACAACTTCCTGATTTTGAAATAAATAAAATTTTATAAAGCCAGCTGTTTATTTTAAAAAGGATCATCATTTGTAAAATTCAATTAAACGAATATTAGGGCTTAAAAAATTTTTATTTTCAAAATCCTATAAAATCTTAAAAATACTTAAACTTATAAATAAAATTTCCAAAAAAAAAGAAAAAACTAAAAATATTGTCATCAGTGTTACAAGAAAACTGCGCGGGCGTGCCCATAAATCAAAATTAAGACTTAGAAGACTGACTACACATAAAACTCGCTTTCATACGCACATTTTTCGCTGTGCCTGGCACTTTACAACACAGAAATTTACTTAACACCATTAAACACACAATCTACATTATCATCATGAGCATCATCATGATGATCTTTTACATAGCATTTCCTTTTTTTTTTTTTTTTTTTTTTTTGTTAAATTTAGGGCAAACAGTATCTGTGTGCATCGCATAATGTCATACATATAAAGTATTTATGAGTTACTAAACAACTACTATAAGAATTACAAGAGCTATTTCTTCGCAAGCAACAACCCGCATTTGTTTATTTGTTTTTCTGGATGAAGAGCCACCTAATATTATGACTACTTAGAGCTCATTATTAGCTGCCACTGCCACTGTTTCTGTTGCTAAACTACCACTAAATGAAATTTTTTTTAACTTAGTCCCCCTCTGCCTCCTTTTTAGGGTAATTAAAACATTTCCATTATTTCTTATTTTAAATTTAGTCATGTATCGGTTTTTTATGAAAGAATTAAAAAATAGTTTTAGTTCGTTTTTTAATTCAAAACTCCCCTTTATTAAGGAAATTTCCCAAATTAAAGTATAGAAACTTAAGATTAACGAGCAACATTTGTTGATTTTTTTATTTTTTGTTTTTTTGTTTTGAGATTAAAAGAAAGGGGAATTTGTTGAAAGTAGTAGATAAAATAAATTTAAACTAATAAAAACTGAATTCCAATTCAATAATTTTTCCTTAATTTTCTTATTTAAAATTAAATGAAAACCGAAACTAAATTAAAATGGTTGTTAAAAAAATTAGTTTTTTTACATATATCTCTAAATATTAAAAAAAACCTTAAAGTAGGCAATGAAAAATTGGCAATGAAATTTTTTTTTTTATAAAGTGTTTAACATTGTGTTTAAGCGTTTAGCAAAATCCTTAAAAATTCTTTAATAAACAAAACATCAAAAGTGTTGCCTTCTTCTAGGCTAAAATTTTAAGAAACTGTTGCAAATGGGTAAAATTAAGCTGTCATATTTTTTAATTCATTTTGTAGTAAATATTGATAAAAAAAAATATTAAAATAACATGTTAATCTGCAAAATAATAAAATAAATGCACTCAAAGGTTTTTTAAAATATTTTTTTCCAAAAACTTAAATAAAAACAATAATTTTTTTAATATTTTAAATTTATAGATACCTATAAATACATATGTACTTATTTAAAAAAAATTATAGCATGTTAAGCTTTAAAATACTGGAGTTATAATAAAATGTCTTTCAAAATCATTTTCTACCGTAAAATTCTTTAAATTTCGGAATTTAAAGAAAACGCCTAAAATTAGACAATCAACTTTTTTTTTGATAGATTTTTAATATTTGTAAAATTTTCCATTGTAATTAAGAGCAAAGTAAAAATCTATGAAAAAAATCCTTAAAAACTTCTCTAAAAAGTAGAAGTTAAATAGTGTTGCCTGCTTTTAGGAAAATATTAAAAGTTTGTTACCTTAAATTTTAATTAAATGGCAGTTAAAAGAAATTTTATACAAACAAACTCATTTAATAAGTAAATTTCTTTAACTTACAAAAGTTTTTGAAGTGTTGCCCAATTCTAGGCTAAATTTAAAATTCTGAAAAAAGCCTAAAATTAGACAATCAAAATTTTTTTAATAAATTTTTTAATTTTCATATAATTTTGCGTTGCAATTAAGTTTTAAGTAAAAATCCTTAAAACATTCTTTAAAAAGTAGAAGTTTAAAAAAGTGTTGCCTACTTTAAGGAAAACAATTAAATTTTTTGTACCTTAAATTTTAATAAAATGGCAGTTTAAAGAAGATTTATACAAATAAAATAAATAAAAGTTTTTAATGTGTTGCCTAATTCTAGGCTAAATTAATAATTTTGAAAAATGCCTAATATTATCTAGATAATCAACATTTTTTTTAATAAATGTTGTAGTTTCTTTTTGTTTTGCATTGTAATTAAATTTAAAGTTGATGTCTATAAAAAATCTTTAAAAACTACTCTAAAAAAGTTTAAAAAATGTTGCCTACTTTTGGGAAAACATTTAAAGTTTGTATCCTTACATTCTCATTAAATGTAAGTTTTAAGAAATTTTATACAAATTAACACATAAATAAAAGTCTTTAACTTACAAAAGTTAAATTTAAAATTCTGAAAACGCCTAAAATTAGACAATCAAAATTTTTTTAAATAAATTTTGTAATTTTCATTGTAATTCAGTTTTAAGTAAAAATTTATAAAAACAAACTCTAAAAAAAAATTAAATTTTAAAAAAGTGTTGCCTACTTTTAGGAAATCATTTAAAGTTGTTTACCTTACATTTTCATTAAATGGAAGTTTAAAGAAATGTCGTACAAAAAATCAAATTAAATAAATAAAATTATTTTACTTACAAAAGCTTTTAAAAAAGTGTTGCCTAATTCTAGGCAAAATTTAACAATCTGAATTTGTAAATAAAGCTTCGTACAGACGGTGGTCAGATCTTACAATGTTGTCATTTTTGTGACAATTGTGCCATTGTCAGATGCATTAATTTTACATATCTGCCAAATGAAAATGAGCTTACAATGTTCATACAGTTGCAAGACATTTTTAGGCAATTTTAATGACAACATTGTAAGATCTGACCACCGTCTGTACGAAGCTTAATATTATAAATTTTGGTAAAAATATTTCAAATAATATCTAAAATTTGAAGACATCTATTTAAATAAGGTTACAATTAGTCGGTTTACACTCGAACTTTCCCTATAGAAACACTGTCGCAGTTGCAATGATAGGGACAATTAGCAAATACACACGGCCTTAAGCTAAGATCCCACTATCTGCTTAAATAGCACAATCTGTGACGATTTTTGTCGTGCTATATCGGCGCACATTTAAAAACATTGCACAATTGATTCTTGGGTGGTCCCATTATCGTCACACATTGTGACAATTTTTTTCGGTTCATATCGGCCAAAACTCAATTGCGACAATAATCGGTACAATGCGGTCACACTTTCGTGCAATTTTGGAAAATTAAATCAAATGTTTTTGTTTATTTGCTTGTTGGCAGACATAATTTTACTTTAGAAATTCGCGAAATTGTCCGTCTGAATATTCTATTATGTTTTCTAACAATTTTAAATAATATATTAATATAAAATAAAAAATGTATTCAATTTTATTCAAACTTACTGCATTTGTTCTTTTTTTGTACTTGTTGTTTTGTAAATAAATGTTTACAAACCAGGGATGGCAACATCGATACAACTGCAATGTTTTGGTTAAAGAGAATTGTTTTCTTTCATTCAACAGTAAAAATGTGCTATTTAAAGTTGTTACACATAAATAATAGACAAAAAATATGTAATTTTGATACAATTAAGCTCAAAAAGGTAACATTTTAGTAGCCAGTTAGTTCAATTTAAAAATTTCGTTTTGCCATCCCTTGTATCGGCGCTGATTGGCACACAAGTGGCCGATCAAAATCGGTACATATTAAACAATTTGATTGCTCCACATTGTGCAAAAGAGTGTTCACATTATCGGCGCATCAAGGTTAATTTTGATTGTCCACAGTCAGCACAGATTGTCGCATATTAAAAAATTTTGACCGTTCACACTATCGGCACTTGATATACGACAAAAATTGGTACATTGCGCCGATAGTGGGATCTTAGCTTTAGCTGTTAGGATAAACAAATTCCTACACACTATTCAACCTGATTGAGATATCGCGGTCCAGAATAAATGAACTAATAAAATAAAGGGCGAAATACGGCAACACCGCTCATGTTAAAATATAAATTATAAACAAAATTTCGTATACTTTAACTTGAGCGGTAATGCCTAATTTCGCTGCCGGCAACTCAACTTAAGTTGTGTTGCTATCAGTAATCGACCCATTAGGCGTAGAGAATATATAGTTTCAACAGGATGGCGCGTCACTTGCCACAGAGCAAGAGAAACATCGGATCTTTTAAAAGAAAATTTCGAAAATCTAATTATTTCGCCTAGAACAGGAGTAAATTGACCACCAAGAATGTGCGATTTAACACATATGGGGTTTTTGAAATTGTAAGTTTATTAAAACAATCCCACAACACTTCAAGAGCTTAAAAACAACGTTTTCGAGCAGATATCAACCATTGACAACAGTTTATTGAAAAAAAATTACTGAGAATTTTGGTAAGAGATTTGGAGCCTGTCGAGCAAGTAGGGGGCCACTTGATCGATATAATTTTTCATTTGTAATAAACTGAAATAAAAATATTTTTAATATCTCAAAAAAAAACATTTTTTTATTAAAAATAAAATTATTCCTCAATTTTTAGACCACCTTTATGTATTTTTTTTTTCTACATCTGATACAGAAGCAGATTCCTAGGCATCTACAAACTTTTTAACCTTGGTGAGATATCTGGGCCAGGACTAAATGACCTACTGAGATATATTACGGCCACAGGCTGGATCTGCTACTAAATTAGTATTCCATAACGACGTAACTGACTAAATATCTGAGGAGTGTTTTGGTCTTTTCAAAACAGAATCCTGTCGACTCTACTTGACATTTTCTTTTTACAAATTTTAACATTTCCTTAATTAAGTGATAATTATCATTAGAATTTAAGCATTCCTGTTTAAATTTTTAAATATTATCTTAAAATTTAAGTTGCTGCCGATGTTAATGTTACTACTGTCTTTTTATTCCTCAGTAATTATTTAAGCTCAAGGACATTATGGTTTTGTCTAACTACTACAGCCAACACTTTATTGTAACAGTGATGATGTTGATGTTTTTGTTGCTGTTAAGGTTATTAAACGAGTTAAGCCATACTTTTTTATAAACATACATATACAACAACATTTGCTGGCAAAAAACAGACAAATAACACTTTGGTGCAGAATACATAAAAAAAATCTAGAAAAAAGTGAAATTAAAGTAAGCGCCTCATGTTAAAACAACAGCATTATACTGTTTATACTTATTTTGTATTTGTTGTTGTTTTTTAAATATTAAAATATATATGTATGTATGTATATAAAAAAATACGTTTTTTACACACACACATACATATAACCATTTAAAAACTTAAACAAAACACAGACAAACGTCCAAGACGTAAAGCTACTTTAAGTCTATGTATATTCATAATATTTCTCATGTTGTTGTTGTTGTCTTAGTTGTATATGGATATTTTTATAGTTGTTATTATTTTAAATATATATATACATATATACTATATATATTTTTTGTCTGTTGATGATTTCTTGTCTGTCTGTCTGTCCGTCTGTTAAGAGTCTAAAGAAAGCAAAAATATTTTCCCCTTTTTTTGTTGTTGTTTGTAATCACAAAAATGAAAAAAAAATTGTATAAACTACAACTACAAAAACAACAAGAGCCGCCGCCGCCGCCGCCACCACCTTCACCAACACCACTATAAAACAACCATCATCATCTTCATGTTCATAATGACGATGTTGTTGTACTTTAATGAATGAATGAAAAAAAATGTTAGAGGAGTCTGATTTTGTTGTTCTATAAAAATAGTACAAATAGCAGTCAGTTGTAGGTAGTGGTAGTAGTAGTAGTATTAGCAGTTGTATAAGGAAATCCTTAGTTTTCTTTCTTGGTATAGGCGTGTGTGTATGTGTGTGTGTTATATTCCTAACTTTAACTTGCCTGTACTAATTTGCAACATGGTAAAAATTTTACTCTTCAAGCTACACAACCCCTTTTTTTTTTTTTTGATTTTCCAAATCTAGAAGAAAGAAAGAAACACAAATTTTGAACGACGACTTGTCAGTTGAAAATTAGAGTAGAGTTGGCAGAGGTGTTGCTAAAGCTTAATTTTGTTTTATTTAACATAATAATGTGTGTGTTTGTGTATGTGTATGTATAAGAAAATTTGTTAGAAATTAGAAAAACCCAGGAAGTTTTGTGCAAACACATACAAACAAACAAAAACCAGAGCAGGGTTAGAACAGAAATTGTTGAGAAAGGTTAAGATTTTGTGTGTTTTAAAGCTTAAATCTTAAAGTAATTAAAAAAGAAACACTATAAAAACAAAACAAAAGTCAACAAACTTAAGCATACAATTAGGCTACAGCAAAATATTAAAAAAATATAAAAAAAATCTTAAAACAGGAAAACACTGTTTATATAAAGATTGAATTAAAGGAAACCTTAGACGCAAATTTAAGTAATTAAGAATTTACCAATTGGCCGAATTTAGCTAATTTTGCCGAACTTCGGCATAAAAAAGTGACTTCGGTCGGATACTATCAATTTATAAAGAGAGAGAGAAGAACTCCATAAATTAGGATTTTAAAGTTTAAAATTTAATTTATTAATATTTAACAATAAAATCTTATTAATTAAAAAAAATTTTGTATTCCCAAAAATTACTTTGGTTTAAAATTAAATTTTTTTAAATTCTAAGTTTTTATTCGTTTTAAATGGTTTTAAAAAAAAATGTTGCCTATTTTGAGGTTAAATAAATACTTTTTTCTTAAAATTTACTTAATTTTAAAAACATTTAATAATAAAAATGTAAATGAATTCGTTTTTCAGTAAAAGATTGATTTAAATATTTTCGAAAATTATGTAGAATAAAAAAATTATAAATGAACTCCAATTTTCAGTCAAAATTTGTTTGAAAACCTTTAAAAAATGCTTATTTTTTTATCTTAAAGAAGGTAAAAAAGTTTTGAAAGAGGAAAACTCTGGTAGAGAATTTGTAGAAGTTTTAAATTAACAAAATTTTATGATTTCAAGGCTTAATATTTTATTTTAATGGGATTTAAAGGCTTATTAAAAAATGTTGTCTACTTTAAGGATTTTGAAAAAAAAAAACTAGATTTATGATTTTGTAAAAAAAAAACTTGATATTTGGGAATTTTTTATTTAATTTTATTTATTTATCATCCAAGACCTTTTGGGCCAATTTTTTATTTATTTATTTATAGTTAATCTGTGTAACAAGACAAAATTCTTACAATAACACAGAGTTATATATTGTTCATTATTAAATTTGTAAATTATTTTGACAATAAAAATTTAAACATTAATTCAAAAACAAAAGATTACGAAATTAAACATAATAGAAATTTTTATATTTAAAGCATTTCTAAAAATATTGCATATTTTAGGGATTTATTCGAATGCGCTTTTTTGAGTCAAATTTCAATTTATGAAGCTTTCTTGCAAGAGTCCTTTTCCCTCAATATTTCACATACTATTTGCTTAATACAACCTTAGTTAACATTGAATCTCCAGGTATGTTCATATAAAGGGTGCCAAAGCTGAGGTATCATTGTAGTTTTAATTTGGTGGCCAATTCACTCCTCCTGTACGAGAAATAGTGCGATTTTCAAACTTTTCTTACAAAAGACCCATTGTTTTTCTTGCTGTGAGGCAAGTAGCACCATCCTGTTGATACCACATATTCTCCGCCACAAAAAGCTTCGGATCATCTCCTTGTTATAATTTCAATTGACCGATGGAAATGATTTAATTTTTTTTTTTTTTTTTTTTTTTTAAAGTTGTCTAGATGAGAACGCAATCGGGTGGCATGTTCTGTCATAAAATCCAATTTTTAGATAAATAATCTTATTTGAAAACGGATTTTTATTAAAAGCCTGCATTTAGGAATTTTTTATTATTTGTTTATTTCTTAAAATATAAAACATTTTTTTTTTTTTTAGTAATTAATTAAACGTTTTGTTAGTGTTATGTTTTTCTGTTAAAACAGAAAACTGTTATTATATTTTTATTCACTTAGTTAAATTTGTTGCTTTTGTTCTGTTTTTTTTTTTTTTTTTTTGTAATTTGCGGCAAATAAATTTGAGTTTCTCTTTAAAATAAAACACACAAATAAACCAAACAAATACAATAATAGATACAAAATTTACCATTTCATACATATAAACTATAGAGCTGGTAAAAGCAAAACAAAGAAAAAAATAACAGTAAACTAAATAAATATGTATATATAAAGTATACATTTAGGCATGTATATTATATACATATATGTAGAGTAGAAAAGTAAATGCAAAAGTATGTGTTTAGAGTTTAAATTTAAAACATGATAATTTTGTAGCATAAGTGTAGGTGTTTGTTATTATTATGTTTTGTATAACTGCATAAGTATGTTTATGTGTGTGTGTGTATGTGCAAATGTATGTAGACATTTATTATTTAAAGTTTATTTCAAAGGCTGTAAAAGGCATATGTTGCATTTTACTTTTACGTATGAAAGAGTCTACATAAATTATTTTAAATTAGTATATAGTTTTATATTATTGTTTATATGTAAATATGTAGTAAATGTGTGTGTGTTTGTATTAAAATATGTATTTAGCATATAAACATGTGTTTAAAATTTTAAGTATATAAGTTAAAATTTTTGTTTGTATGTGTTTTGCAAAAAAAAAACAACAAACTTTAAGTATTTAAAACGCAAAGTGTCCTTGAAAGTTTTTGGCATAGTTTTTACATTCTTGAATTTGTGTGAGTGTGTGTGTGTAATGTTTAAGCATGAGTGTTTGTTTTTAAGGTATAGTTGTTTGTATGTATGTATCTTTAAAATTGCACGCACTTTTGCTTAGAAATTCTTAGATCTTAGTGATACCACCACAAAATAACAGCAGCACTAAAACTCAGGAAAATAGAAAAGAAAACACATTTTAAATGTGGTTTTTTTTCGTGTATGTTTGTGTGCAAGTGTGAATGAATTTTCATATTGTTGTTGGTTAAAATTTTTTCTATTTTGCAGCTTTTGTTATTTAAATGTAGACATTTAGGGTTGCTGCTAAAAATACTGTTGATTTTCTTTGTATTTTTAATAGTGTTTTTTTGTTTCATTCTGCTCTAAATGAAAAAACAAAAACACAGCAAAAAGTCTTTAAACTTGACATGTTTGTTTTATGTAAAACACTTACACACACACAGTAAATGAAAATATATAAACACATAAAAAATAGTTTTATATAACCAGGAGTTTTACATACAAAATGTCAATGACTTAACAAAATTTAAAAAAAAAAAAAAAAATATTGATAAAAATCTGCTAAAAAATTAAAAATTATATTAAAATTAAACCTCAATAAACACTTGAAACTGATAAAAATCTTTCCAAATAAACAAATCATTTAAAAAAGAAACTCTGCTCCTAAGAACAAAAAAAAATTAGGTTAAAAAAGAAGTCTTCAATGATTTGACAAAATTTTCAATTATCCTTAAACCTTTTTAGGAATAAAAACAAAACCAAACTAATAACACGTATGTTGTCTGTTCAATAATTTTCTCATTCATCCTCATTTCATGCTTAGAAAATGAGTGTAGCTATTAAGATAACGCTAAAAAGTTATTAGTAGTAATAATGGTTATCATTTGGGCTCCAAAATATTAAGTCATAATAGCAATAACTGCTTCTTTGAGGGGTCTTTTTCCATAAAAACTATTAAAATTAAGACTGTTAAACGCCGATAAATATACTTCATTCAGTTTATGAAAATTACACAAATACAACAAAATGCTTTATTTTAATAATAATTTCGTAGTTTAAGATTTTGAAATCCTTTTAACCTCAATTATTTTTAAATAGCACGTGCTTTTCTAGTTTAATATTGAAACTGAGCATAATTTAAGGGGAATTTTTGTTAAAAATAAATTAAACAAAATTTAAGCCACAACTGGGTTAAAAAATGTCAACAGTAGGGAAAAAAACTCCTGCTGTTTACAACGGTCGCTTTTTAACAAGTTTAAGCAAAGAAGAGAGCCAGCCACGTGAGCTTTAAAACAAAAGGGAGTTTTAAAAAGTCCTTCGAAGCACGCAGAAGAAGAAAAGTTAAATAAAAAAATTAATCAAAGAAAAAAAAATTAAATCGTTAAAATTAACAAAAATTTTACACAAAATAAGAAAATTAAAGTTAAAAAAAATCAGGGCAAGGAAAATTTTTGGTATAGAAATTTAACAAATTCAATCGCGCGAATTTTCGGTGACAGGGTTCGGATTTTTCTTTTATTTTATTTAAAAATTCAAAGAAAAGAAAGCATATTTTATGATATATTAATATAAATAAATAAATGTTTTAGCAAACAACCAAAAAAAATCAGGGCAAGGAAAATTCTCTAAGGTCTTTAGAACTTATTGAGATATTGAGCAAATTTTAAAAGTTCTGTTTTAATCTATTAACAATTTTATTAATTTTTTAAGTTATTTTTTTAAGTTATCTTGTTTGATAGCTTAAATTTTAGAAGTTTTCGTAAAAGTCAGGGTAAGGAAAACTTTATTTTTCAAAGATCTTTAGAAAAAAAAAGATATTCGGCAAATTTCAAAAATGATGTTAAAATTTATCGCAATTTTTTTCTATTTCTTTATTAAAATTAAGAAAATTTGTATGCAAACTTAAAAAGTTCAGATTAGATCTATTGTCAGTATTCGTTTCCTTAACACCAGTGTTAACCAAGCCCCGAACGCACGTACACAAAGATATTATGTGCTTGTGTGCGGTCGCAAACAGAAGCTGCGGTCGCTGCCGAATTGTACACTGTGTAACAATCTAATATATAAAATTGAATGTATATATCTTTGTTCCGTATAGGCGTCTAAACTACTTACCCGATCTTCATGAAATTTTCACAGTATGTACTGTCGACCAAGAAGGACAAGTATGTTATATTAGGTCAAGATTGGACAAAGGGGCGTGGTACCTCCCATACATTTTTTTTTATATAAATTTTTTGTCAATTATTTTTGTTTTTTTTATTTCAAAATATATTTTTTTTAATAAAATTATTGAATCCAGTGCAACGCCGGGTAACCGAGCCAGCTAGTGTAAAATATTTATTAAAAAAAAAAAAAACATCAGTTCCCAAGAAGTATAAACTTTGTTGCTCTGTGTGCTTTTGTGTTGATTACGAAAAAAAAAACAATACCAAGCAAGCGTGCGTGGTGTTGCTTTCACAAAGCTTGAGCAGAGACTGATGATAGACTGATGTTTTGAAACGAACAAAATTGTTGTATACATGTGAATTGCCGACCGTGTCTGTGTGAAAAATACGATTATAGACTGGCTCGCGAGTCTATGGAGTGGTTATGACTGCTTAACACACTTAAA
The DNA here is from genome assembly GCA_963931875.1 of Pollenia griseotomentosa. Taxonomy (NCBI): domain Eukaryota; kingdom Metazoa; phylum Arthropoda; class Insecta; order Diptera; family Polleniidae; genus Pollenia; species Pollenia griseotomentosa. Next base: position 172,705,888 of record OZ007563.1, read on the forward strand.
TTTTTAAAGTTTCCGTAAGTCAGGGTACGGAAAACTTTATTTTCCAAAGATCTTTAGAATAGAAAAAGATATTCGGGAAATTTTAAAAATTCTGCTTAAATCTATCGACAATTTTCATTCATTTCTTAATAAAATGACGTATATTTTTAAGTTTTTTAAAAAACAGGGTTAGGAAAACTTTTTAAGATTTCTAGAATTTTTAGGAGTTTTTGGCAAAATTTGTATTATTCTGTTTAAATCTATCAACAATTTTTTATATTTATTTAAAAAAAAAAAATCTTTAAGTTTTCCTAAAAAGCAGGGTTTGGAAAACTTATTTTTTCAAGATTGTAGGAATTCATATACATTTAAAAATCATCTTTTTTATTTCTTTAAAAAAATATAATTTAAGTTTTTCTAAACGTCAGGGTTAGGAAAACTTATAATATTCTTTACTTTCTTAATTTAAAGAAATGATTTAAATACAAATGTTTTTATCAAGTGACTTTCTTAAAAAAAAAATTTTATAGTTTATGATGTATGCAGAATTTATAAAGTCAGGGTTAGGAAAATTTAACTTTATTAAAAAATTTACAACAAATCTCTAGAAAACTTGAAAATTCGGTTTTAATTAGAAAAATAAATTTTCTTTTCTTGTAAAAAAAATTCATTTTATAATTTAGGGTAAGGACAATGGCAAAATTTCTAATTCAACAATATTAAAAAAATAAGTATTTTAAACGGTTTGACTTAAGCAGTAAAATTCAACACTTTTACAGATCTTTAAGAGTGTTTCTTAGATCAGGGTAAGAAAAATTTACTAAGATCGCAGAAGTTTACAATGGCACTTTTGCGCGAGAAAATCAATAGCCGTATTATCTCACGTAGTGGCGGTGTTAATTGGCCGTTGCGATCATGTGGTTTGACACCGTTGGACTTCTTTCTTTGGGGATATTTAAAAGAAAAAGTATATGTCAATAAGCCAAAAAAATTTAAGAGCTAAACAACGAGATAATTCGGCACATCACCGACATTGAATCTCAGTTATATCTCAGAGTCATTAAAAATATGGACTTTCGGATATAGGTATGCCACCTATGACATAATTGTCATAGATCCCTTCCAAAAAAAAAAACAAAAAATATTAAGATTATTCTCTGAAAACTTTTTGTTTTATTTGCAAAAAACATCGTGCGAAATTTTTTTTAGACAAAAACTATTTTTTTTTTTAAATATTTATCTACATTAAAAATTCTGTTCAATATTTTTAACTATTTATTTAACATATGCCTGCTACTCTATTTGTTACTTTATATCTTTAAATGTCTTATCTAAATAAACCCTTATTTCCTTGACCATTTTCCCTGGCAAACGTTTGTCAAAAATTATCACTATAACCGCCTTTGACACCAAACTCTAATTTTTGATTTCAATTTACTTCAATACTTAAAAGAAAAAAAATCCTCCAGAGATAAGCCAACTAAAAAAATTAAAAAAAAAAAATCTCAATATTTGAAATTAACCCCTATCGTATGCTCTTTTAACAGTCCTAAAAAAGTATGCAATGGTTTTTATTACCATTAATTTTATCTTTTGTCTAAAGATTTAGCACATATGTAAAAGGCGGCCATATTTAAAATCTAATGCAAAACCGGTTTTGATTATTTGATTAACACTAAAGTAGAGATAATGAAAAAAGATGGATCAATTTTTTTTTATTTTTTTTTTTTTTTGTTTTTGAAAAATTCGATTTTTTAGACAGAATTTAAGCTACAAACCGGTTAAGTTTTTGACCAGAACCAAAACTGCTTTTTGAATTGAAATTTATTAATTGATTGAAAAGGGGTGGTTTTGCTTCTTTATTCGAACGAACTATGACAATTGTCATTTATTTTTGATTTGTATTTAAAAAAAAAATAATTTGTTGGTATGCAAATTTTGTTTTTTTTTTTTTTTTTGTTTCCCAATGACATCTGCTTTGAAAAAAGAAATTCATTTATGGGTATTAAAATCATAAAAAATTGAAATATATTTTTTTCCCAACCAGACATTAGGACTGGGAAAAAAGATCTTTTATTTTTAGTTTTTATCGTTTGATTTTAAAAATGATGAAAATTAAAAGGGGGAATTTATTGGATTTTAGTTTTTATTAAAAAAAAATGTGCACAGAGAACATTAAATGCTTATTAAAGCTAGAAAATTATATTTTTCCTTTTTAATCCAAATTTTTAATATTTTTAATTAGGCTTAAGTTCATTAAATTTAATTTTCATTAAATTATTTTTATGAAGAAAGGAATTTTACAACATGAAAATCAATTAAAATTGTTATTGATAATCTTTCATTCTTGACCGTGGCGGGGGCTCGAACCCGGGCCGGCAGGTTACCATGACATGTTTCGATCGCAACCACTCGATCTTCTCAAATGGATTTGCCGTTTTACACTCGCAGCCATCGAAGGCTGCTGACGTCAATAGTCAAACATCAATCCTTAAACCAAATTGTATTTTAACCTTTGGTAGATCGAAGTTTGCTTTTTTGAATGATTATCTATTTTTAATTGATTTTACATGTTCTTCCTTACTTCTGTTTTTTCGTACTTTTGTCAAGAATTTTTCTTGAAGTCCAAAGTACATTTTTTCCTTTTTTTAAGATAAATTTTCAAATGAAAATGCTTTAAAGCATAAAGTATTTGCGGCTCATTGCAAAGCACTAGACGTAATAAAAATTATGATCGTTAATATTACAAAAATAAAAAATAAAAAATAAAAAACAAAAAATTAAATGAAAAAAATATCAACAAAAAATGACAAGATTTTATGATAAAAAGATTTAATTATCTTGTATTGAAAATATATTTCAAAAGAATTTTGAACAAAAAGAACATTAAAAAGCTTTTGTTATTGCACCATTTTAACAAGATCATTTGTTTTCTAAAAAAAAAAATAAAAAATATCTTCAAGACTCATCAATAAAATTTAAACTAAAGACATTTTAAAAAGCTAATCATGTTTTAAATGTGTATTTTTTTTAGCTTCTTCAGCAACCACTTGATCAAAAACGATTTAACAAGAAATTTCGAAAACGACAAATAAAATGTTCAAGTAGTTTTTTTTATTTTTTTCCAAAACCAATCACTAGCAAACTTAAGAAAGAGATCTTGTCAAAAAAAAACTCAACAAAAGAAAAAAGACAAACGAATTTTTCAAGTGGTTGAAATATATTTTGGATTAAATACTTCTACTACAAACAAAAAAAAAAAAATATATTGATCTTTTCAATAAAAAAAAAACGAAATATTTAATCTACTTCAATCTTGTAGGCGTTGGAAAAAAATATTGAAAATTTTGTCATAAAAAACCAAATTGTTTATTAGCTTCTAAAAATAAAAAAAAGAAAACAAAAAAAAAATAAGTCTACTGATTTAAATAAAAAAGTTTATAAGCAAAATAAAAACGCTTGCATTTTCTTATTTTGCTTTTGTCTAAAGAAATAAAAATTCACGATTTCGTCAGAAATTGTAAAAAAAAAAAAAAAACAAAAAACCAACACACTTTTCTGTTTATATCTTGTTCCACCTATTCCCCTCTTCCCACTTTTCCACTTCTTTTTTTGCCGTTACTAATACCTATCACTTGTAGGTATTCTTCAAGGCAATCCTTCCATGTGGTTCTTGGCCGTCCTCTTTGCCTAGAGCATCTGATCACGTACATAATTTTTTAGGTCTACTATTATCTATGCGCACAACATAATCAGCTCAACTTTACCGTCCAATCCTTATGTGTTTTACAATTTCTTCTTCTTCACACAGTTCGAGGAGTTCCTTGTTGCCCCTTTGGACATAGTCGCAATAGTGTTTCGCACTGGCTAAAAGTTATTCGAAGGATTGTATGCTCAAAAATCTATTCCCCTTTTCCTTTTTGCGAATCTTCTCACTTGCAAGCTTTTTGTTGCCAGTTACAAAGACCCACAAGTCGTAGGTGCTTTTCAAGGCTGTCCTTTTACCCGGTTCTACGGCGTCCTCATAATCATCTAGAGAATCTGATCTCGTAGTTTAGCTTAGCTTGGTTTTAAGCTCAAAAAACCTTGGTTGGTCATTTGATGTCAGTTTTTAATAATAAAATAATTATAAATGAAAAAGAAGATAAAATTTAACAAAAATCTAAAACCTTTTAAAAAACACTCAAGACAGGGTTAGGAATTTAAAAAACAAACTTTGATATCAACAAAAAATTATTTTTAACATTTAATTTCTTTAACTAAGCAAAAGCTTTAAAAATTCTATGAAAAAACTTTACTTTCAAAGTTTTTTTAGAAGACAGGGTTAGGAAATTCTTTCTAAAAGATTTTATAAAGACAAAATCCAAAAAAAAAAAAAAAAAAATAATTTTCAACATAAAACTCAATTTCAAAAAATTTCTTAGACGCCAGGGTTAGGAATTATTATTTGCAATTTTAAACATTGAAAAACAAAAGAATTCTAGGTAAAGTTAAGAAATTATAAGTGTGCGACCGAACACACTTTTTCAGACCGAACTCTGGTTGCAAAGTTCGGCCGAACTCGAATCAAACCTTAGCTTTTTGTCACATCTGAACAATTGTACTTTTTTAAATGTATTTATTTAAAACTGAAATTATCCAGCAGCACTAAATAACTGCTCACTAACAACGCTGGTTGGTAGTATTCAAAGGTTCTTTATGGTCATAGCCTTCAGATTAATAACTGAACTGGAGTTCCACTATTGAAAAATATCTGTATTTCGAGGACTTAAAGGTTCAGTCTAATTCTCGTAAAAAAAATTGGTTTTAAGATACAATAAAATTTGTTAAATAGTTTAGGGTTAGGAATTTTTGAAATTTTTTCAAACAGTCAGGGTTAGGATTTTTTTCTAAATTGTTAAAATAATCATGAATTCTAGACAGAGTTAAAAATGCTCTTAAACCACCTTAAATTTATTTTAATCCAACATACGTATAAAATTATTTACAATGTTTTGTTAATCAGGGTATGGAAAAATTTCTAAAATCCCAAAATAAACAACAATTCATAGCTAACTATAAAAATTCTGTTTAAATCTTATACAAATTTTTGAATTTCTAACAATAGGTCGGATCTCTAAACATTTTGAAAAAGTCAGGGTTAGAAATGGTTTTCTGTAATTGTTAAAATAAACTTGAATTAAAAAAATATATATTTAAATTCATTTGAATCTTATATAAAATGTTGTTTACATAGTTTTTTGTTTAACTCATATCATTAAAATAAACAAGAATTCTTAGCAAATTTTAAAAACGCTCATAGAAACATATACAATTTTTTGAATTTCTAACGTAAGTTTTCAAAAAGTCAGGGTTAGAAATTTTTTCCAAAATTATTAAATTAAACAAACTCTAAGCAGTGTTTAAGAATTGTTTAAAAATCGATAAAAAAAAATTGTAATTTTTATTATACTTTTTTTAAAAAGTTTTTTTTTTACCAGGGTTGGGAAAATTTTCTGAAATCATTAATAAAACAAAAATTGCAAGTAAATTTTAAAAACGCTGTTAGAATATTTTATAAATTTTTGAATTTTTGACATAAGTCATGATTTTTAAAATGTCAGGGTTGGGAAAAGTTTTTAATTTCTTTATTTTAAAAATAAAATGGAATATTTTTTTTATTCAATAAAAATTGTACAACATTTCAACTATTTAACGAATTCTCATTTAAATCAAAATTAATGAAATTGTTAAAAACTTATTTTTCTAAGAAACATTTTTCAATGTTCTTTTCTAATTTTAACAATTTATGTTACCTGCAAACTTTAGGACAAGGTCATGAATGGCAAGATTTATTTCTATTTACTTTCATAATTTTTTTGTTTTTAATTTTATTTACCAAACAAACAATTTTCTATATGAATCATGTGATATTTTTTCCAATATCTACAATAAATTAATTTTCTTATTAGATTTCAAAGAAAAAATATTTAAATAAATAAGTATATTGGCTGATCTTTAGGTTTCGTTAAGAATCCAACAACACAATAAATTCTTTTTTTTTTCTTTTTTTTTTTTATTAAACAAATTTTAAAAATTCTCATAAAAATCTTTAAAAATAAATAAAATTGAATATGTATATAATAAATTTTCTAATACAAAGTATAATAAATTAAAACACAATTTAAAAACGAATACTAAATTTTTTTTTACTAAAAATTGTGTTTAAACTATGTATTTTGTTGTTGATTTTAAAATGATAATAACGATCTGTCATTTCGATTTATAATCAAATACCGAACAACAAACAAGATCATCAACCAATAGATAGATACTTTATAAGATATACTATACTAAATAAAATACTTGGTTGTTAGAGAGCAGCACTAGCTAGCACTAAGAAAAAAAGGCTTGTTTGTGGTTCTGGCATTTAAAAAGAAATCGAAACATAAAAAAATCATACAAATTATATAGAAAAAATTGTCTTTTAGATGATGGCACGTCAGCTGCATATTAAAATTTCTTTAATCTACAACTAAAAAAAAAAAACAAAATTTATATTTATTTTAAATGTTTTTCTATACTAGTCGCATGTAATTTGAACAAAAACTGTCGTATTTTAAATTTCTATACAAATCAAATCAATCGTATTTTGTTGTGAATGAGGGAAAAGGGTGCTGTCATTTTACTAGCAAAGGGGGACGATTTAGGTAAAGACAAAAATATATAAAAACAATGCAGTTGTTTTAACTTTATATTGTCATATTGATGTTAATGTCATGCCATGTGAACTAGTACACAAAAAATTAAACAAAAACAAAAAAAACTTGTAAGAATTTTTATGAGGCTATTGTATTGTTTTTATTGTTGTATAAAAAAAACAAATAATTTAAGTTATTAAATTAAAATTTATTTAAAAAAATGGCAAAAAGAGGTAAAAGAATGAATAATAAAATAACAAACCTCTGCCGTAAAAGTTATAAAGTATTCTTATTGAAATTCACCAAGAATTATTTAATAAAATAATTCCTTTTTTAAAATTTGCAAAAACTTCCATTTTTGGTAAAAGCTTTTCCCTTAAAGTTTTTTAAGCTCCGAACTCTGCCTTACAATTTTTTTGTTGTTATTATAAAAATTTAATAAGAAATGTGAAATAAAATAGTTTCTATTTTCAATTCTTTAAGATTTCCAGTATTTTGTAAAAGCTTTTGCCTTTAACTTTAAAAAGCTTTTTAATTTTATTTTTTCTATAATGTATGTTTGGGTGCGCAAATGTGTTACCTGGTTCATTATATGATTTTAAAAATGTTCAGCTTTTTTGTTAAAGCTCTTTTCAAAAGCTTTTTAAGATATTGCTTCAACTTAATTAAAACTGGTAAATTTATAAAAGTTTCTTTGAATGATAGAAATTTTTAGCAAAATTAAAGCTTTGTATATAGAAAGCTTTTGAAAAATCATTTATTATTTAAAATTATTTTATTAAAAAAAATTTTTATTTTTCTTTAACTTTCTAGATCAATAAGACTTTTGAAAAAATACATATATTAATTCTTTTTACTGAAAGCCCTACAAATGGTTTTAAGAGCTTTTTTAAAAATAGGACTTGAATTTAAAAACTAAAAATTTAAATTTAATGAAATTTGTTTGTTTTTTACAATATTTAGATATTAAATTAAAAAAAGCTCTTGAAAGTTTTTCCAATTTTTTTAGAATATTTAAAATTCAGCCAATTTTTTTATTTTTTTTTATAAATTTAAGGACAAATTAAAAAAGTTTTGGGATTTCTTAATACTGTTAAAATGATTTAATAGAAAGCCTTGTGAAAGCTTTCTCTAAAATGCTTTAATTATCTTCAAAATATTTAAATTTAAGCTAACTTTCTAATTTTCTGTATATTTTAAAAAGCGTTTAGGACTTTCTTTTATATTTTTTTAGCTTTTTGGTTGATTTTTCTTATTTATTATTCGATTTTGATTAGAAATAAAGTGATCAAGTTCAACAAATTTGTTGTGTATCTATGTGAATTTTTTTTCATCATCTGTCATCTGTTTTAGTCATAATAATATTAAAAATAACATGTCAAATCATTATTAATTATTTAAATACATTTAACAAACATTTAGAATGTTGATTCCCCCAAACTATGAGAGGAGACAATTTAACGAAATGAAATAAACATTTTAATATGATCAATAAACATAAAAATTTATTGATGAAATTTTCACACCCCAAATGAGAAAACAGCGGAAAAAATGATCATAAAAACAGAAAAAAACTAAAATGTCAATAAAAAAATTGGGACAATTTTATATGATTTTTTTAAGAAAAATTAATAATAAAAACTAACAAAAAAAAAAAAAAAAATACATTTAAAATTGATCAAGAAAAGATCATGAACTTTTATTAAGAACTAAAACCAAAAAATATTATAAAAAAAACTCAAATGAATTTGAAAGAAAGACGACTCCCCCACATGGTTTGATTATTTGAAATTTATACAAATCGAATATAAATTAATATTTTTTTCCACAAAATGTGGGGTTTTTTTAATTTCCGTGCTGACAAATTAATTTAATATAATTAACTACAAACATTCTACTACTTCAGAAAACAGAAGCTTTAAGTCAAACAACTTAAAGCTTTCAATTTCATTTAAGAGAATGACTGACTGAATGAGTGACTGACTGACAGTTTAAAGAGTCAGTTGTGTGAGTAAGTGAGAAATGATTTTTATTTTTTATGAGGGCGTTTGATTAGTTTATTAATTATTTTTGTTTAAATTTCTAGTCTAGACTTTTGGAACTACAATTAAAATTATTATGAACATTAAAGCTTTTTTTTATTAATTTCCATAAATTATTAGTAATTTGTAACGATTTTATAGTTAAATTCATTTAAAATAGTAAAATTTCAAACATTGTTCAAAATTATTGATTCCAAGCAAATTACAAAAAAAAAAAACCAATAACACTTACTAACAAAACTATCAATACCTTTAATTTCTTTTGATATTTTTTCTATTTTCCTTAGCTTAACTGAAAAATTTTCCTGCTACACTGTTTGTGTTTTTACTTTTTGCTTTTGGAATATTAATTGTGTTCGAAATGTTTTTGGCATGTTAACAAGAAAACTGTTAATATGAAAAAAACATACAAAAATAAAAACAAAAACAACAACAATAAATTGGTAGAAAAAAAATCCATAGTAATATGTATCTCACACAAAAAACCAAAACAATAACAACAAAATAAACTTAAATAAATTTTATAAAGTGAATCATCTTAAAAAAAATGGAGCAAAAATTTCAAAAGAAATAAAATAAAATGCAAATATATATATAAATAAAACTCAACAGAAATTAATTATTATTTAAACAACTTACAAAAAATGACACTTAATAAGAAAATTAAACAAAACACTGAGAGGAAAAATTAGAATATTTCAAAAACTTCCAAAAAAATAAATCGTTTTAAAAGATTCCCACAAAGAAGCTCCGGAATCCGGAAAAAAATGTTTTAAAATTATAAAATTTTACAAAAACTTTCAAAATTCAAATAATCCAAAAAACTTTACTAAACTTAAAAAAACGCTTTTTACATAAAAAGCTCAAGAATTGTAAATGAAACTGTTATCAATGTTATTAAAATAAAAAAACACAAGCTTTCAAGATTAAAAAGAAATTTTTTCTAAAATTAAATAACTCAGCAAAAAGCTTTCGAAAACTTTTTTCCGGCTTAAAATAAAAAGTTATGTCGGTCAAGTGACCCCCCTACTGACTCGGCAGGCTCCCCAATCTTTTACCAAAATTCTCAACCACTTTTTTCAATAAACTGTTGTCAATGGTTGATATCTGCTCGATAATGTCGTTTTTAAGCTCTTGAATTGTTGAGGGATTATTGCAGTACACTTTTGATTAAAAAAAACCCCACAAGAAATAGTCTAATAGTGTCAAATTGAACGATCTTGATGGCCAATTCACACCTCCTCTATGAGAAATAATGCGATTTTTGAAGTTTTCTTAAAAAAAATCCATTGTTTTTCTTGCTGTGTGGCCATCCTGTTGAAACCACATATTCTCTACGTCTATAAATCATAAATTTTTCGCCACAAAAAGCTCCAGGTCATCTCCCTTTAGCGATTTCCATTGACCAATGATACCTCAAATTTGGACACCCTTTATATGCATGCATAATTTTAAAGAAAATTTCTTAAAAGCTTTTTTTATGCTGTTAAAAAAAACTTAAATTTTATAAAAATGTTTAAGCCAAGTTATTGTGAGCTATTTAAATTTTTTAGCAAAAAATATTTTACTTTTTATTGGTTTCAGGAAAAAGCTATGTTACAAAGCTTTTATAAAAACGTTGTTTTTTACGAAAATTCGAAAACTTTTAAATTATTTGTAATTAAATCCGATATATTTATTTTATTTATATTTTTTAAGCAATTTCGCAATATATTTTTTTACTATGTAAAAGCTTTTAAAAAAGCTTTCAGAAAAAAACGCTTTCGCAAAAAAATCTGAAATTCCACAAAAATTTCAAAGTTTAAGCTTAAGTTTTTAATTATCTTAATATTTTAGAAATTTTTTTTTTTTTATTGGTAAAAAGCTTTAAAAAAAGCTTATTAAATTATTTTGCAGAAGAAGGAATTTCACAACATGAAATGAATTAGAATTTATGGATAATAATTTATCATTCTTGACTGAGCCCGGGATTGAACACACGGACAAGTTGATTTGACATGTTTCGGTAGAAATCACACGATCTCTTCAGAAATCTTTGCCGTTTTACTCTCACCCGCCAGTGATGACGGCTGGCAGTCAATAGTCAAACATCCGTCTTTAAGCCAAATGGCATTTTTATTTGGTGGATTGAAATTTGTGGTTGTGAATGATTGATTATCTATTTTCAATTGATTTACATGAAAAAAAAAACATGATTAAAATATAAAAATTTGGATTAAAAACCATAAACAGTTCAAAAAATAAACACAATACTTATTATTTTTAAAAATTTTAAATTTGAACCATTATCTTATTATTATTATCTTATTTTTTATATTTTTTTTTCTTTTCGCCAAAGCTTTTTGTCAGAACTGCAAATTCTTAGCATTTTTTTGCTAAAATTTTATTTTTTATAGATTTTTAAAGATTCTTTTAGTTGCCATTAATAAAATGTGTGCTCTCTATTTTTTCTTCTTGAATTTAGTTTTAGTTAATCTTTATTTGTTTACTTTTTTATTATGGTTTTAATTTCAAATTATATCACTTTACCCATTTACCAATAATCTAAGCTGATATCAGCATTTTCTTCTTTTGAAAAAACAGTTCCGTATTTTGTAAATTTCTTGCTAAATTAAAATAAACTTGACCTAAATTTAAAGTATTTTTTTTTTTATTTTTTGCTTAAGTTAAATTGAAAACTATTACATTATTGATAGTTTTAGTTGACAAAGCAAAACTTAGCTTAAAGAATGATTTTTAAACTTGGTCTAATTACTTGACCAACATAAATTCTTTATAATTATGATGGTGGATGGAATGAGCAAAGCAAAAAAAAATACTGAAACTAATGATAATTTATTTTTAATTTCTTTAAAAAAAATTCTTAAGAAAATCAAAAAATCATATAATTTATTAGTATTGATCATTTGCTGTTTTGGTTTTCGGCCTCGGTCAGTTAGCCAGTCTGTCGTCAATATGCCTGAAATGTGATGCAGCTTGAAACTCATTAAAGACGTCATCAACATCATCGTCATAATCACCAGCCGGTTCGGTTCGGGTCGGGTCTGAAGTGGAGAATTTATGAATAAATATTTTGCAACATGCACGCACTTAACATTTATAAACTTGGCTAAAGGAAAAAATAAAAAAAACTTAAATAAAATGTACAACAATAAAACTATAAAAATACCCAAACACATCTATAGATATTTATTCCAAAGATACAGATACAAATTCGAACTCTTACACATACATTCACACATATTCAGCATTTGACCAAAAGGGGTGTGTACAAAATGATATTTTATTCAATATCCTACACACGCAGCAGCGATTTGTCCTTTTCACAGAACGTAGCCAAACGTTCATTTAACCATCCTCTATACACATGTGTATACAATCTTTAAAATAACAACAATAACAACATCAAAAACAATCCTCAAAACACAAATACGATTGATGAGTCTGAGAAATTTTTCTACTTTACTCTCAGTTTTCCGTTTTATTATTCATCATTTGTATGATTTTTATATGAGTATTTTTTTTTTTTTTTTGATGTATTTGCGTCTTAAAATGTGAAAACCTAAAATTAAAAACTCATAAGATATCGACTGATATATTGAGCTGCTGCCGCTTCAATGAAAAAATGCTTTTGGCTGGCTAATGTATCTTCTTTTTGGTTCTACCATCACAAATCTTTCCAAAAAAAAGAAGACTTTTGTTTCTTTTTTTATGGAAAATCAAAAGGCAATTAGCTGGTTATTAAGTTATAAGACAGAAAAAAAAGAGTTATTGTATCTATAAGAATTTTCTTTTTTATTTAAAGATTTCAAGAACAATTGTTAAGAAACATTTTTGTAATTGTTAAGCAATTAATTAATTTTTTTTTAATAATTTTTCTTTGTGTTTAAGTTTTGGCTTTAAATTTTAAGCTATTAGATTCACTAATTTGTTGAACAATAGTGTATCTTAAAAATATTATTAGTGCTTAAAAATCTTTTCCTTTTAAATTGTATAATAATTTCCTGTTTATAAATATACTTTATTTTTTTAAAGCCAAAGGTCAAACAACCTTAAGCTTTCAATAGTTTTTAATAAATACTTAAAATTGTATTACAAAAATATCTGCTGATTTCTTAATTCAGCTCTAGCTGAATTATATTGAACTTTAAAGCAATCTTAAAAATTTTATGAAAATGAATATAAATTTGATAAAAGTCTTATAATTTTTTACAATTTTTACCAATTCAGCCAGCTGATTTGTCTATAAATAAACGTTTTAAGAAAAAAATATGTGTATAGTTTAAAATTGTTACATTTCCTTAAATTTAGTCAGCTGAATTTGATTAATTGGGTTTTTAAATTCTAAAAAAGTTTAATTTTTTATTCAGCTCTAGCTGAATTGTATAAAACTTTGCAGCAATCTTTTCATATTATAAAAATCCAAAAAACTATATTAAACTTGATAAAAATCTTATAATTTCATGCAATATTTACAAATTTAGCTAGCTGAATTATCTAGAAATAAGCGGGTAAAGTAAAAAATACCTGTTTGGATTAAAATTTTTAAATTTCCTTGATTTTGGCCAGCTGAATTAGATAAATTGGTTTTAAAGTTCTAAAAAAAGTATAATTTTTTATTCAGCTCTTGCGGAATTATATTAGACTTTGAAGCAATTTTTTAAATTTTCTAAAAATAAATAAAACTATATTAAACTTGATAAAAATCTTATAATTTTATAAAAATTTATAAAGTTTTTACAAATTCAGCTAGCTGAATTATCTAGAAATAAACGGTTTAAGTAAAAAATACGTGTATGGCTTAAAACTGCTACATTTACTAAATTTTGGCTCGCTGAATTACATTTATTGGTTTCTTTAATTCTAAAAATGGTATAATTTCCCCAATTCATGTAGCTAAATTTTTCTAAAAATTATCTCAATTGCTTAAGATTGCAAAATTTTTGTTAATAAATGGGTTTTGCTTTAATTTTTGTCAGCTGAATTGGTTTAAATGGAAAATTTTAGGGAGTGACTTTTTAATAAAAAAAGGCTTACGATTTTTACAAATTTAAATAACTGAATTATTTTAAAAGCTAGCTGAATTTACTTGTGTTTTTTGCCATAAATATTTTTTTTTAATTTTTTCAGCCAGCTGAATTTTAGTAAAGTGTTGCTGAATTCTCAAGCAATAAAATTTTAAGGAAATAAATATGGGATAGCAAAATTTTAATAGAATTTAACGGATTCTGTTTAATTATTTGTCAGCTCAATTAGTTTAAAATAAAAATTTTCTTTTAAAGAAATGGCTTTAAATAACAAAAATTAAAGATTTTTTATAAATTAAGCTAGCTGAATGACTCCGAAAGCTAGCTGAAATGACTTGTGTTTTATGCTATAAAAATTTTTTTAATTTGTATTTATTATAAATTCAGCTAGCTGAATTTTAGTAAAATGTTGCTGAATTCTCGAGAAATTAAATATTATATTATATATTAAGGAAATAAATATGGAATAGTAAAATTTATAGAATATATATATAATAATATATATACATAATATATATAATATATAATTATTTGTCAGCTCAATTAAATGAAAATTTTCTTTTAAGAAAATTGCTTTAAATAACAAAAATGGAAGATTTTTACAAAAAAGACTAGCTGAACTACTCTGAAAGCTAGCTGAATTGACTTTTGTTTTTTGCCAAAATCATTTTTTAAATTTTAATTTTTTTTTGTTAATTTTTGTCGGCTAAATAAATTTTAAATGAACATTTTCTTTAACGGAAATGGCTTTAAATAACAAAAGTGTTAGATTTTTGCAAATAATGCTAGCTGAATTACTCTGAAAGCTGGCTAAGTTTCATAGAAATAAATGATTTATATATTTTTGCATTTTAAATTGGTTTTAAATATTTTTTTTTAAATACTTTACATTATTATTTGAATAAATAATGAATTTGTAGTTTTTAGATATTCAAATATTGATTGTTATTTTTCCTAAAGATGATACACAGCGGGGTATCGAAATATTTTAATTGTTTTTACAAAAAAGTGAACCTCAAGCTCAATAAAATAGACATTAATAAAATATGAAGGTTTTTTTTAAATAAAAATGTGTTATTTATAACAGCCGAGTTTGGATTTAATTAACATTTTTTCAGAAATTAAATATTGAGGTGGTTTGATTTCAGTCAGCTGAATTGGTATCAAATCAAATTTTTGTTTAGAAAAAGTGTTTAAAAATATCTTTTATTTGTATCTTTCCTGTAACTGAATTATTTTGAGCTTGGAAATATTACAATAAAACTTTTTCAAATGTTAGAATTTTCTTAGTTTCTTTTCATTTTCTTTTTGAAATTGATTAATAATTTGATATTTTTTTTTTTAATTTCAACTAATTAATATTAAATTTGTTACGAATCATTTAAAAGAAGTAAAACTCAGAAGAATTATTTGATTTCTATGAGATGTATTTTGTTTTTAATTTACTGTTTTCCACCTTTTTTTTAGTAGGGAATACATAAAAGGGCATATACGACAAATTGGCCAAAAGCCAAAATGTCTAGGAAAATTTTTTACACACTTTGTTTTTAAATGATAATTTTTTCCAAAAGATAATGAAGAGAAAATATAAAAAAAAAAGGAAAAAAGCAAAAAATCTTAACACTAGTCTAGACTAAATTTTAAATTTGAAAAAGAAAATTGAGAATTTTTCTGTAATTATTACAAGAAATGATTAATATTACGAATAAAGCCAAAAGATTAATAAGTTTTAAAGAAAATGACATCATTATTATTGATAATTTGTTTTGGATTTTTTTTTTCTTTTTTTTTGAGATTTTACTATAGATTGTTGTTAATAATTGTAATTAATTATTATTATTTACTAATAATTAATCAATTTTTTTTTTTCTTTTTTGTTATGAGAAAAAATTTTAGCTTTTCAAACAAATCAATTGTAAATTAAGAGTGTGTTTTTTTTTTAAGTTTTTAGATAAATATTTATTTTTCCAGTTAATACTTTAATCAAAGTAATTTTCGATAATTTTATTGATTAAAACACACACAAAACATGAAAAAAAACATTATAAAAACAAATATTTTTTTCAAATTAAACACGCAAATATAATTAATTATCAATATAATAATAATAGACAACAATTTTACAAAGTTATAAAGATTTAACAGAAAGTTTAGGAAAAAATTATATTTGATTAGTTAAACGTTTTAGGAAAAAAAAATAAGAAATTGAAATTGGAATTGTTAAAAAAGCTTAAAGCTTAAAAAAAACTTTTTAGAAAAGCTTTTTAAAAAAAAACTTTAATGTTTTTATAAAAGTCAAAAAATAGTTTAGAGAATTTCAAAATATTTTTTCTTTTAACTATTCATTTCAATCCCCTTAAAAAAAGTTTGCTGGGTTTCTTTTCTATAACTAAATCTTACTGGTTTGTTCTATAGCTTTTTTTTATTTAAAGTCATAAGCAAATTTTTTTTTTTAAATTCCTAGAAATTGAAATAAATTCTTTGGAATTGCTATTAAACCAAAAATATTGATTTGCAAAACTGTACAGACTAGAAGAGGAAGAAGTTTTGATGCTGAAAAAGATTTCAAAGCATAAAATTTTTTTTTTTTTTTTTTTTGTTCACTTCATAAAGAAAATATTGAATTTCAAAATATGTAGTGTTTAGCTGTTCAAAAACTAAATTCAAATAGATTTGTCTATTACAAAATGGAATGAATGAATGATAGATTTTACATACGCCATAAAATTTTTGCCGACGGCAAAAAACTAAAAAAATACTCGAAATTTTTGGAAAAAATTCCTAGAACTTAATTAAAATTTAACAAAGTAAAATTGTAAGCAACGAAAAACTTTTTAAAAATATTAAATTTTGCTTAATTTTCAACAAAGAAAAATTTTTTTTAGCCTTCTTTTTTCCAAATATGTATTTTTTTCTAATTGTCTTTTATTTAATGTACTATAAGTTTTTGATTAAATGCTATGCTTTAATGCCTCTTTTTTTTTTGTTATGGCCACTGGCATCTACCAATCATTAACTTGTGCAATAAGTGGAACCTCCAACTCATAAAATCGAAACTAAAACACTTGGCACCATAGACATATAATTTTTTTGTTTTAAGATTAACCAAGAAAATTAAAAGAAAACCAGATATTAAAAAATATTGGAAAATTTTACTAAAACTCCCTTAAAGTAGGCAACATTTAGCAATAATATTTTCAAGAAATCAGCAAAAATAAAAAAATTTTATGTAAATAAAATTTAAAATTGATAACGAATTACAGCAAATTTCGATCCACCAATACCATTAGCAAAAGATTGATATTTGACTATAGACTGGCAGGCGCCGCGCGGCAGTGGCGCAAACGGTAGAATGGCTAAGAATTCTGATGATGGCAATGTGGTTATTCTTGAAACATGTAAAAGTTTTCTTGCAGCAAGTCTGTGTTTATTAATGAGAGGGGAAGAGTATATGCAATTATTCTCTTCCCTTTCACCAATAAACTCTGACTTTTGGAAAGAAAACTTTCATAGCGTGAACCCAGACTTAAAGAATTCTATATAAAATGCCAAAGAATAGACAGTATTAAGAATAAAAAAAATTACCAATAAGATACCATAAAAAAACAAAAGTTTTGATTAATAAAAAATTCAATAACAAATAAAAAAATGAAAAACAATAAAGATGTTCTTTTATATTATGATTAAGTCTTAAATACGCCTTAAAATAGGCTTGATTTACAATAAATATTTTAACAAAGAAACCAACAAAAAAAAGGTAGCATTTTCAAACGGCTTGTTTATTACAAAAAATTGCATCTTAACAAAAGATTTAGATCTATTGGAAGTAAGAATTTTAGAAAAGCTTTAAAATTTTTTAATCATTTAAGAAAACGCCTAGAAGTAGACAACTCTTTAAATAAAGTGTTAAAAAAAAACTACCTTAACGCTTAACCTTTTAATAAAAACCAAATTTCCTTAAATGTTTACTAAGAATAACAAATTAACACTTTCGACGTCCTTGTTTACACCCCGCCTAAATGTAGGCAAGGGGTTTTTTTATTTAATTTGAAAACCCTTAATGAACTGAATGCTCATATTAATATTATTTTTTTTAAATCCTTTTAAAGCTAAACAAATTTAATAAAAATCTTTGTATTTTTTTAGTTTTTACCGAAGGCAAAAAGGTATATGGGCACTTCCACAGAAGTGTCACGTTACGCCGTCAAACAAATCATGTTGTATTTAAGACCCATGTTGTTCATAATATATAAATTATTCTTCAAGAAACAATTTTAAATGCCTGGTGGCGTAACGTGACTAAAAGTAGACTTTCCTGTGGAAACACCCATATATAAATTTGTCATTCCGTATGTAATTTCTACAGTTTTGATTTTAGACCCTATAAAGTTTATATATTCTGGGTTCTTAGAGAAGTTTATTTAACGATGTCCGGTTGTCTGTTGAAATGGGTTTTCCGAAGATCACAGATATGTCGCTAAATATTTATGTCACATATGCTCTGCTAAATTTTGCTAATGAAATTCAGACCGATCGGTTTACAAATGGATAAAATATTGGCAAAAAACCACGACTGCCTCTTATTTTACCCATGTATTTGATTTTCTATATATTAAGAACGGCAATAGCCAGGGTTTCCAAATTAGGTACAAGGATCTTGGTTACCAATACACAACATCCGACAAAACATGGACAGCATTGGTGAAGTGTGGTTGGCACAGAATAGATTTATTTATATGTAAAGAACGGTAAGAGAAAAATTGTCTAATATTTATACAAATAGCTGGGATATCAATACTTTTCTCTTAAAAAATGGGCGGGATTGGAAAAGTGGTCGTGGCACCTCCCGTACAAACACATTAAAGATTTCTGTATATCTTGAGAACGGCAAGATATAAAGTTTCTAAAATTAGGAACAATCATCTTGATTATCTATAGACAACATCTGACAATATTTAGGAGTAATTGGAGAATTGGGCGTGGCGCATATCTGATTTTTTTTTATTTAAAGGCCGGTATTTATATAACTTTCTGTCCTTATCGCACCAAAGTGATGAGTTTAAAAAATGCGGCTTAAACGAATCTAGTACTTTTATTTGTTTTTTTTTCCAACAAAAATCTGATTTTTTAAGAAAAATTTTGTTTTTTTTCCGCTAAAAGTCATCTTTACTTTTGAACTAAAACTAATTTGCCTGCTTTAATTTTAAATTTTTTTTTTTTTTTTTGTAAATTTTATTGCTTATATAATTGTATATTTTTATTGCTTTAGTTACTTTTCTTGCAATCTTTTCAAACTTTTAAAAAACATTGACTTTGCACGCTTGAAAAAATGTCTTAAAACCAGATTTTCCGCATGAATTTTTTCCAAAAAATAAAAGAAAAAAATTTTAAATTTGATTTTGTTTTTTTAAATAGCTTTAGTTGTTAAATAAATTAAGGTAAAATAAAGTTTTTTTAAATTTACAACAACAAAATTTTGGTAATCGAAAAAATTTTAAACAAAAAATAATTTTTTTTCTGTTTTTTTTGCAAATTTTCGGCCATGTTCTGACAATCGCACGATTTTAAATCGCAAAACGCTAGATTTATTTTATGGTGTTCTGAAACTCGTGCGTTCTGCTATAGTTACTTACAAATGTTCCAGTTTTCTTGAGCAAACTTTTGCGATTTCAAGTCGCCAAACTTCTTGCGATTTACAGAACAGCTATTATGCGATTTCAAATTAGAGCCGCAAAGGGAAAGGGGCATTGTCAGAACATGCCCGTTTTTTTTTTTTAGAAGTAATTTTTTAAATTTCTTTGAAAATTTATTTGCTAATACAATTTTTCATAACTTTTAAAATCCCTTTAATATTGAAATTAAGGCATTCGATATCGATCGAAATTTTACTACAATTTTAATGGGAGTTTTAATCGAATGCCGTAATTTGACCCCTGTTGTTTAAGCCAATATAATCTCTAAGATTTAAAACAAATGTATAGAATTTTTAAGGAAAATTCTTTAAAAATTTCCTTACTTCTGTTAAAAAATTTTTAGATCTTATATTATAAAGAAATACGGTCGGTCATGGTCTGGAAATCGAAATCGAAGGAAATTAAAATCGATTGAGATTCTAAGGCTAATTTTTGTTAAATGCCGTATTTTTCCTAATTTAAAGAGTAGTTTTTGTTAAAATAAGTGGCACTTAAAGTAAACAGGAGCGAATTTGAATCCCCGGTCGGTCAAGAATGAAAAATTATCTATAACTTTTAATTAATTTCATGTTGTAAAATTCCTTTCTTCATAAAAATAATTTAATGAAAATTAAATTTGAGAAACTTTAGCCTGATTAAAATATAAAAATTTGGATTAAAATTTTTTTAAATTTCAATTGCGATTTCCAAAACATGGCTGGAAGTAATGAAATATTTTTGACAATAATAATGTAATGGACACAATTTTAATTAATTACAAAATGTTTATCTTTGGGAAATGGCAAATATTGTTGTAAGCAAAACTTGCAAAGGGTTTCTTAATGCAAAGTGTGTGAGTTGGTGAAAAAAATTGTTGCTGTATGTTGAACACCAGTGAAAATGTTGCTGTCTATTGTGAACTATTGTTAAATAAGTACTAACGGTCATGTTATGAAAATCGAAGTCGAGTAAAATTTAAGTCGAAGTAATTTTTCATGATTTTTAGAGGAATTTTAAAAAATATAAGAGGTACTCAAAGTATGACGTTTGTGTATTAAACGGAATATTTTTATGAATCTTTAAAACAGGATCGCTTTGAAAATGTGTTGGTTTTCAATTTTACTCGATTTCGATTTCTAGAACATGACTCCATAATTAGGAAATGGCTTTTAAAATCGGTCGAAATCCATCACACTTTTAAAAAACGATCGATTTTTCATTACATTCCGGAAGTTCTCGGTCATGTTCTAAAAATCGAAATCGAATAAAATTAAAATCTATAGAAATTACCACTTGAATTTTTTTTTTATGTATACCTACACGTAGTTTTTCCTGATTTCTCTGGTAAAGGTAAGTTGTACTTAAAGCATGCAGTTGGTATAAAAAAGGAATACATATACATACATATTTTGATTTTTCAAAACAGGTTTGTTAAAAAAAAAATTGTTGGCTTTCAATTTCACTCAAATTCGATTTTCAGAACACGGCCGATTATTATAAAAATGTTATTTAATATTAATTTATCTCATATGTATTTTAAAAAGGATCAACTCAAACTTAACCTTTTGACGCCGTATGAATAAAATTGAGTGGCTGGAAAGCTAATGGGGTACAAGTGCCAAAACTAAAAAAATAAGTCGTGCAGAAAAATTTTCCAACATTTTCATCAATGATTAATTAAAAATTTAATCAAGTGAATAAAACGTTTAATCAAGTGAATTAAAGGTTTAATCAAGTGAATTAAACATTTAATTTATACTTTTAACTTGTTTACTGGTTAATGTCACAAATTTTTTAATTGAAATCAATTTAAAATTTTTACTGTGCGAGAGGTAGATGCAGTAATCAAGCGGCAATTTATCGAAATTTTGTTTTTCTTGCAAATAGATATTAAGCACTTGTTACAATGACGAACAAATTCATAGACTTTGACTTTGAGCCGCTGCGGAGAAAAAGCCCACCTAAATCCAAATAAATTGTTGCACTACTGCTTAAGAAAAAATAATAAAAAACCTGTAAAATTTTGTAGCTTACGATATAATCGCAAGAAGGACTCGACTTTATATTGATATCTGTCACTGTACAACAATCTTAAATTGTTCTATATTAAACGAAAGATTATTTAAGGTTTTTATAATTTTTGCACTTGTCTCTTTTTGATTCTCAGTTCCTTTTTATAAAAAAAAGTTCGGATTTGATACGACTTTTAGTAAAACCTTAATCAAATTTGTATTAATGAAAAATGGCGAGAAATTTTTTCTTAAGAATTTCAAAAACACTTTCAAAAATATTATTCCCGTTTCTAATTTGATTCAATATAAGGAATAGGTAGATAGATGCCTACTTTTTATATAACCTCAAACTTAAAATTTATTTTAGTTGTATTTTTTATAAAGGTACTAGGTACCTACCTATATTTTTTTTAGTTTTATTAAAATTTTTTTTTTATTGTTTTGAAATTTGATTTAAAATTAAGAAAAAAAAACTTACCTGTTGCCAAAATTGTGCCAGTAAATAAATTTGTTCCTTTTTGAAAAACCAATCCATTGATTGCACAGCCGTCAAATCCATATCGGCTGTACCGGCTGTTTGTGGCAATGTTGGCTGCATTCGGCTGCTTTGATTTGTGGCTGGTTCCAGTAAATCAATAACAGCTAATTTTTCTTGTTGTAATTGTTGCTGTTGTTTTTCAGTTAATGTTTTTAATGATGATAGTGTTGAAGATGATAATGATGAAGATGGGGTGATGATGTTATTGCCTAAAGAGCCACCAGCAGTCGTGGTAGAAAAACCACCGGTAGACTGTTGGCCTAAAGAAAATTTACACGTATGTCTTTGTTTAGATTCCAGTTTGTCTTCTTTTTGTTTTTTTTTTCTTTTGTTAATAACAAAATTGTTTTTTCTTTAAAAAAATATTTTTTTTAATTAACACAAAAATTTTGTAATTTTAATTTTATTTTGGCCATTTAGTTGATTATTTTTTGGTTTGAAATCAAAAGAACATTTTTTTTTAATAAATTTTTAAAAATTTGCCAATAATTTTTAATAACATTTTTTGTTTGTTTAAAATTCCTTTAATAGTTTAAAATTTTTGTTTTATTTTAGTTCTTTTTTTAGAACTTTTCTCTAAAGGTTATCTTTTAAATAATTTTTGTTAAAAGCTGTTTGTATTTGTTTTCTCTTGTTTGTCAGCAAACTTTTGTTTTATTTTTTTTTCTTTTGTAAATAAAAAATTTTTCTTGAACACTTGTTTTTAAATATTTATGATTTTGTTTTCTTTTTTTTCAAACACTTGTTTATTTTTATCTTTATTTTGCTTTTATTTCCAAACTCAACTCCTCTTTTTGGTGAAAAAAAATTTTTTTTTTAAATATTTGATTTAATTAATTTCTTTTTTGTTTAATCTGTTACTTAAATTAATTCAAAAGTGATTGATTTTATTATTTGTAGTAGTAGTTGTTGTTGTTTTTTTAGAATTAATAATTTGTATATGTGATTGGATTTGATTATTACTAAATAAACGACAGAGCAACGTTAATCTAATGAGATGTTGCCTGTCACGAATTCAACTGATGACTGAACAAATCGAACATTAACGCAGCTTACACAACCCCATTAAACAAAAACAACATTATAGAGTAAAACCGAACAGCAACAACAACACTAAATACAGCAATAACAACAAAAACAACCGTTTTATTAAACTCTTTGCTCATTTTTATCTAATTCAATACTCATTCTCAATTTGTGTGAGTGTGTTTTTCTCTTGCTCTCTTACGAGCCCCTCATTCAATAAAACACAGCCAGAAAAAATAACACAAGCAAACACACGAATCTATAGTAAAAACAAAACACTGCAAAAACAAAAAAATCAACCACACGTGAGCGTTATTGTTGTTGTTTTTTTTTAATATTTGAGTGTTCGTTCGTCTGTTTGCTTTCAAGTGATAAATATGAATTTATTCCAATTTATTTTTTTTTGCTTTTACATATGCATATTCTAAAGAAAATAAATAAAAAGGAAAATGTATGAGTATTATTTGATTTGAGAGAGAGAACATGATTATTTCTTTGCCAATATTGCTGCGCTCACTCTTGTTTAAAAATGTAATGTTTGATTTGTTCTATTCAATTCACTCATTCTCCTTCCCCCAATAATTTGTATTGACAAGTATAAAAAAACGAAATGAAAAAAACAACCAAATATAAAAAAATAACCTCTTATTACAACAACAACGTATTGGACTCTCTCTCTATCTCATTTAATAATAGGGAAAATTCGTAAACACTTATTTACGTTGGTACACTTGTATATAGGAAAATTCTCCTATTAGGATTAAAAAACCTTAGAAAAAGGAAAATAAAAAAAACACAAATGAAAAGAAAAACTGTCATTATAATTTTATTTTAAACCAATACTTTGATAATAAACATGCAAATTGTTGCCAAACGATAAAAGGGATACAGGCAAGCCCAGCTTCTTTAGGAAAATCGCCAAAATGTAAAAGGGTGTGTTATTGAAAGAAAAATCTAAGGATTTTTCTTAAGAAATTTAATGGAAATTATGGTTTAGGCAAATAATATAGGTAAAAAGAAAGAAAAAATATTAAAATAAGAAAAAAATATTGATTTTAAAGAAACAACGTTGTTACTGCAATTTGTACAGGGTGGCGCATAATGAACGTTATAATATGATAAGTGAATTAGTTTTTTGTTGTTTTTATAATTTTGATTTCAGAACAATTTTTGAAAAAAGTTGTGATGGAAAGATTAACCACAGAACAAGGAGCCAAAGATGTTCAATTTTATTTTAAAAGCCAACATTATTTAGACTCAAAGATCGTAACGAATAATGAGCGATGAGGATCATTTTCATCTCAGATGCACAGTACCATGGCGAATTCAACCACAAATGGCGTCGATACTGCAGCAATCAAAAAACAACATAGTGTTTTTTGCATTTCATTGTTAGTGCTTACGGTTTGAAATGTCAACAATTCCTAACAGAATACTCACAAATCATGACAAATTGGTTCGAACTGTCAAAATCAGAAGGCGTTTGAAATCTGTCTTGCACAGTTTAGTGTGAAAAATTATTCAGAAAAGATCATTAGCGCATATTTTTCCGAACACGTTGCTTTTAATGGGAATATCAAGCAATGATTGAAAACTTTTCAATGCCCGAGGTAAAGAACAATCCAGAATTGTGGTTTCAACAAGATGGAGCCACAGCTCGTCCAACTATGGCTCTTTTTGGCGATCATAATGCTAATTATGTGCCAACCTACAAATAAAGGGTGTTTTTTTAAGCTAGATAGAACTTTAAATTGTAAAAAGTAACACAAAAAATTAAATTTTGATGAAATATTTTTTTTTATCGTTTCAGTATACTCTGACAAATCATCATGAATAGACTCACGCTTGAACAACGCTACGAAATTATCCAAATTTACTTTGAAAATCAGTCGTCGATTCGCGCAACTTATATTGCGCCTCATCACCCTACAGACTCCATTACATCCAGAAAAATGCACCGTTTGGTGCGGTTTTCACGCTGGTGGCATCATCGGACCTTATTTCTTCAAAAATGAGGCCGGAGCTCGCGTTACGGTCAATGGAGATCGTTACCGCACCATGATCAATGATTTTTTGTTTGAAAATATGGATGACATTGATCCGGAGGAGATGTGGTTTCAACAGGATGGCGCTACGTGCCATACGGCGAACGCAACCATCGACTTATTGAAATCAAAATTTGGCGATAAGTTGATTTCGAGAAATGGACCTGTCAATTGGCCTCCAAGGTCGTGCGATTTGACACCTCTCGATTATTTCCTGTGGGGCTACGTGAAGTCACTGGTTTATGCTGATAAACCAGCAACAATTGACGCCTTGGAGGCCAGCATTGTTCGTGTTATTCGTGACATACGGCCAGCAGTGCTCGAAAAAGTGGCCCAAAATTGGACGTCCAGAATGCGCTTCGTCAAGAACAGCCGCGGTGCCCATATGCCCGAAATCATTTTCAAATGTTAATGTCACGTATTGATCTTTCGAATAAAAAAAAAATTTTGATTACAATTTAATTTTTTGTGTTATTTTTTACAATTTCAAGTTCTATCGGGCTTAAAAAAACACCCTTTACAAGGGTATTATGTGGAAAAAATTAACAATAAGTAAATAAAAAATGGCCTAAAACTACAATTTTCTAAAAACAACTATTCGGATATGTTCTTGAAATTGATATCAAGTGATAAAGACAAGTGGTTCTAAAAAGAAAAAGTACGCCAAATGGCAAATTTCCTTTTTTAAAATTCACGATGTACAACTACATTTAAAACAAAGTTTTAGAAAGAAGGAATTCTTTCGACATGGTCAAAAAAGCAGTGAGTTTTATAAGAAGATTCTAAAAGGTTATTAAAAGAAGAAAGGAATTTTACAACATGAAAATTAATTAAAATTGTTATATTTAATTAATTTTCATGTTGTAAAATTCCTTTCTTCATAAAAATAATTTAATGAAAATTAAATTTAATGAACTTAAGCCTAATTAAAATAATTAAAAATTTGGATTAAAAACCATAAATAGTTCAACAAAATAACCACAATACTAATTAACGTTTCATTAAAATAATTTTAATTTAGTAATTTTTAATCTGATGACACTTCGATAAAAGAGAAAAATTTTTTGTAAATTTAGTAAACAAAATTTAATTTTTTAACATAAAACTGAAATATCATAAAATATTTTAAGACTTTTACTTGAAAAATTTTGATAAACTTTTATTTTTAAGAAAATTTTTCTATGTAATTAATTTTTATATAAAAAATTAAAAGTTTTTAAAATCCATTTACTAATTTCATGGTTTTATTCCATACAAACGAAAAAATTTACTTTGGACTTCAAAAAGAATTCTTGACAAAAAGTATGAAAAACAGAAGTAAAGGAAGAAAACATCATTCACAACAACAAATTTCGATCAACCAAGTAAAAATACCATTGGCATAAAGATTGATGTTTGCCTATTGACTTCCAACCGTCGTCAATGGCGGTGAGTATAAAACGTCAAAGATTTCTGAAGAGATACCTCGTGTGGTTACAATCGAAACACGGCAAATCAACCTGTCCGTGGGTTCAATCCCGGATTCAGTCAAGAATGAAAAATTATCAATATATTTTAATTTATTTCATGTTGTAAATAAAATAATTTAATGAAAATTATTACAAAACATAAACAGTTAAAAAAATAGGCACAATACTAATTATTATTCCTTTAAATTTTTTAATAAATTCAAGAAAAAAAAAAAAAATTTCTGCCGGTCCGGCAATACACTACAGTTAGTTAAGCGCACAAGTCTAGCACTGTAGAATGCGGTTATGCAGTGTACCTATAACGGCGTTTTTGATATTTTCGCAGTGAACTGAGTTTAAATTTTATAGAAATTCAAAAAGAAATTACATACTTATGGGTATGAAAACGAAATACCCTCTACACCTGTGGTAAAGGTCATAAAAAGTGTTGACTTAAATAAACTAATAAAAATTTCCAATAATTATGGTGTCAAATCATTCTTTTCCTTTTAAATCTCCCTATTTTTCCCTTTAAACCACCAAAATAGAGTTAATGTTTGTTTAAAAAACCCGGCTTTAAAATCTTCAACTCCAATAGTTCATGTAACTACAAACCAAAACCCCCTTTAACTGGCAATACTGTTAAACATTTATGATGTTTGATTTTGTAATAAACTCTCTATAGATTTAGGAGAGTGAGTTAAGAACAAGCTCTCTTTAAAGTTGAAACTAACTCCCCCCTCTTTGACAAAAAATTCCCCTTTAAAAAAGTTATAATTAAATATGTATGATTCTTTTTTTTCATGAAATTAAATAAGTTAAATTTCTTTTAATTGTATTTTTATTATAATTTTATTATTTGCTCTCTTTAAATACTAAAAAATCTCTTGTTATTCTGTTTAAAAAGCAAAGCTCTCTGTTGTGGGATTTTTTTCTTACAAAACAAAATTTTTATTAAACTCTTGTTTTGGTTTGTGTGCGTGTGGATTTTTTTCGTGTGTAGTCCCCCCATTTTTTGTTGTTGTTCTTTGATTACTTGACAATAATCAAGCTTTCTCTTTCTCTCTTACAATCATTTTACACTCATTCACTTATAAGCTACCCAGTTAGTTGGGTTTTGTGTACGAGTGTGTGTGTGTGTATAAATGGTGTTAAGCTCTCAGAGTTCGATTTTTTATGTCTTTTGCATTTATTCAATTCGATAAGTTTTTTCTTTTTTTTTGTATCTCGTTTAAGATTTTTTCTTCGTGTGTTATTTTTATTTTTTGTCTCCCGATTTGCTGGTATTGTTGGTGTAGTTGTTGCTGTCTGCTGGGTACAAACCAGTAAACAAAACGAAGAGTGAGGTGGAGCAGAGCTTTAGCAACAATAACAACAGTAGTATGTATGTTGTTGTTGTAGTTGTTAACAATTCATTGTTCTGCCATTTCTTGTGTTCAGAAGGAAGAAAAAAAAATATTGAAATAAAATAATAATGCTGCTTCTCGTAATTCCTCTGCTTCTTGTTGGTGTGTAATATAAAGAAAGGTTTTGTTGTAGTTGTTGTTGAGGTTGTTGTTATTACTTATCCCGTAGCAAAATTTTGCTTGTTGTTGCTATTTGTTTAAGAATTTATAGAAAAATCGTCATATGAAGTTGTGTGTATCAAATGAATTCGTTCATTTTTTTTTATATAAAAAATTGTTGTTGCTGCTTTTTTTCTATTTTATTTGCTGGATTTGATTGTTTATTTATTTTTTTTCTGTTTTTGCCATATTCTTCATTTGGTCTCCTCATTTTACTTCTTCGATTTTTTTATTCATGTTTTTAGGGGTTTTTATTATTGTATATTGGGTGCTTGCTGTTGTTGTTGGTGGAGAGGTGTATAAGGGTGTCTCAATATCAGCTTCTTTTTTTGTCTACATTTAGGGAATCTTTAATATATATCTGTTCGTTGGTATGATTATTTCGAATTTAATGAGGGGCAGGTGGTTTGAGTTCCATTTTTTAAAGTAGATTTCGCTTAAAGATTAAAATTGTTCTTGTGTTGGAGGTTTTGGCATAAATTATTTTTTTAGATTAGATAAATTTAAATAATTGAACTGTTTTTTATGCAGGAAATAGGAGTTTAACTTTGTTAAGAATTAATTAAAATGAAGGGATCCTTTATTTATTCAGAAACTATTAAAATTCAATATAATTCTTAAAAATTGCACGTTGATTAACACAAATTATAGGTAGGTATTTATGCATTCTAAATCCTACCAATTTATTGCCATTAAAATTTTTCGAACGGGTCCTTCTTATTTTCCTCAAACTATATAACTAAAATTTTAGTTCACACTGATGACTGTGTTGAAAAATACAAAATTAAGGGGATTATTTTGAAAATCCCTGCACCTTAAGGTGCCCATCTACTACACAATATTATTGAGCACTTTACTGCAGTTATTATTGTCAGTTTGCTTTACACTAATCAATAAGTTGGACAATATAAAAATTATACATGGCACAGAAGAACTGTGACCTGGGGCCTAATTTTGGCAGTCGTGATCGAGTACTTTCTCAATTCGAAAGCAATTTTATTTCAGTCGATACTGAAAGAATGGAAATTATTTTTTCAGTATTGTGAAACTCAAACTAATGCTTTACAACACTGAAAAAATAATTCCGATTCGTTCAGTATTGACTGAAATAATAAGATATTAAATTGCTTTCGAATCGAGAAATTACTCGATCACGACTACCAGAATCAGGCCCCAGATCTTAAAACTTTTTACAGTCATTCGAGAATGCCAAAAAAAAATGCCTGAACTGATTTTCTAATTTACTAAAGTTAATGCTAAAATTTTGTTCAAGAAATTTGATTTGCAAGTACATAAATTTAAATGATTTAATTTTAACAAAATTGAAATATGTTTATGGAAATATTTAAAAAAGAGGACAGATTTTAGTAAAACGTCAGAAATAAATATGCATCAAAGGTAGTCGAGTTAAATTTAAAATTTAAACGACGAGCAAACCTCTGACACAAGCAAAATTCACATTAGGGTAAATATTTTGGATCTCTTTCTAGCGGGTTTTATTCTAATTAATATTCTTTAATATTCTTGAATATCTTCGAAATAACAAAAATATAATAATAATCCTGAATCTGAATGTTATATACCCTTCACCTTAATAATCGTACCTTAAGGTAAATTCAGGAGTACACTTGTATAGGAGCCAGGTGAAATACTAGTCCAATTTGTTTCATTTTCAATACTTATTGCTTCTTTTATATTTATAAGAAGTATATGAGCGAAATTTGGTCCTCCTAGTTCATATGGCATGGTTCATATTTGGGGAGAAAAGGAGTTAAACATCTATTACTCGGTTATTTATTTTATTTACCCAGAATATATTTAACAAACTTAAATGCACATATAGTTAAAATAAAAAGTACATACAAATTTCCTTTTTAATTTTGTTTGGCAATTTCTTCAGTTTTTAATAATTCTATATTTGCAGACATTTGCGTAAATCCCGTAGAATTTGGTTTTTTGTTAATTTTGTGCTAAAAGTGTAAGTTATATTCAATTAGGTAATACACATTTTACATCTTTTCAAGAAGGTATGTACACATAGTATTAAATTTTATAAAAATCTTAAGTTAAACTAAATGAAATTGCATTGATAAATGGATAGAAAAAAAGACACAATACTCAAGAAGAAAGCAGTATAGTTTCTAAATTAAGGAAATTAACAGAAAAATTCTTCGGGCAATAGCTAAATTTTCTTCAAATGAAAGATAATCACATTGTTACTCACGCCAAAATAAACGCTGTTCTATCCTCTAGGGCAACTTAGACAGTGTGATATTTACTTGAACTATCCGACGAAGTCTACAGCGTACTAATTTACCGGTTGGAATAGCCAGAAAAGTTTCACTGCTTTGGAACAAAATTCTTAAGAACAGACTGTTCTTTTTAAAAATCATTTAAGTGAAAAAAATGTGGAGCGATGGAAACAAATTTTTGGAAATGATAACGGTCGTCATGCCCGTTGGCCCAGGTGTAAGAAGTTTCCCATTTGCTTACGAAAAAAGATCATCAAGCAAGGTGCCGGCAAGATTATGGCATAGAGATGTTTCTAGTCGTATGGTATTATTTTGTATTTTTGTCGATTTGAGTACAAAAACATATTAGAGGGTACCAAGTTGCTAAACGCCAAAGAAAACATACCATTTAGATGTGTTTTCAGCAGGATAACGACCCTTAACACACATCCTGCTATGTTAAAGATATGTTTTGTAAAAAATAAAACTTAAACTCCCCTATACTGCCCAAGGCTGTCGCCAAATTTTAATCTTACTAAAAACCTTTAAGAAAGTTAAAACAACGAATTAGTAAGCAAACATATCTAAATAAGCGTGGTCATAAACACGATTCGACCATCTGTGCGCCACGTCCAGCCGTTTCACCGAGCAAAGTGCCATCTGTCTAGCCGTGATGTCCAACGGGATCCAGTTTAACAATGTAAACTTCGTTCTCGTGGGTGTGGAACGAATTGATCCAGTACCTCTTCACATATACGGTATGTAAGTATGTACATATTTTTTATAATGTCTAAGAAGCTTAATTTTTTTTTGATTTTAAGAATACTCCACACCAGAGTGCGAAAAAGTTTATAAGTCTTTAAAAAGCGATGGAACACCCTACAATTCATTTATACAGCAGCAATAATAACAACAACAAACCTAAAGAACGAGCAAACGATAGCAAAATACCAACAACAAGCAATACCAGCTTCAACAACGACAAAAACAATAATAACAAAAATGTATAAGAACAAGAAAAAATGGGAAAAATTTTAACATAAAAGAAAAAAAACTTGCAAAAAAACACAATTTGAAAAAAAATCATTCTTTCTCGTTTGTGCACACATGTGGCATTAAATATGATTGACAATCGATGGATGGATGGTTGGTTGGATGAACGAACGAACAACGACTCCGACTACAAGCACAAACACTCACACTTTATTGCAAACACACTCGTTCAGTATAAACATATAATTGGAATGAGAAGAGCTTGAGGGAGCTTTAGGGAGGCAATAGAAGCAAAAAAAAAAAGAAGAAAAAACCGAACGAACATTAAATGAAATAAATACGGGATGAATGAATGAATGAATGGATGGTTTGATAAATTTATGATGGAAATATGGATTCTTTACTTGGCACCGAATGACTCCCTCCCACCCATCCTTTTTGAATAAAAAAAAAAAACATATTGTAGGTGACTTGTCTCACTATGCAATGAATGAAGGAAGGAAGGAAGGTACGTTTGGATGTATGTATGAGTATGTACGATTTGGTAGTTGGTAACAGTTTGAGAGGAAATTGAAAATATTTTTTTGTTGGTTGTAGGTACATACATACATACATATTAGAAAAGGGAGTTGAAAAGGGGCGATTGTCGGTTGATGTGCTTGCAATTAACCCCCTACAGCATTTTTTTTCAAGTCTGGTCTCATTTTCTATACATCAATAAAAGAGAACAAGAGGTGACTGATTTGTAACGAAAAAAATTATTTAATTGGAGAAAGAAATACAAAAAAAAAGTGTGAAAAAAATTCACTTACCAACACACAGAAACACTTACCAACACACATGCTCACTATTTAACACTCAGTCAATCACCCACAGTGGGGTCATGTTGTTGCTGGAGTGGGTGAGTTTTTGTAGGGCTGCTGCGTACAGAAGATGAAAGTAGAGGAAACTCAACAAACACTTGTGATTGATAGATTGTAGATAGTTGGGATGGTTGGCTGGTTGGTTGCCTGGCTGCTGCAACATGTTGAAAAACGTTAGGGAACAAAATTAAAGGAAAAGATATAAAAGAAAAAGATTTTTTTTTTAAATAAATAAATTGGAAATTTAATTTGTATATCAAGGTTTTTTTTATTAAGAAAGGGAACCAACTATGTATTATTAATGGGTCGATACGGATAGCAACTGAACTGAAGTTGAGTTGCAAGCAGCAAAATCAGGCAACGCCACACACGTTAAAACAAAAAAATTTTGGATATTTTAACATGAGCGGCGTTGCCTGATTTCACTGCTGGCAACTCAACTTCAGTTGTGTTGCCATCCCTAATCGACCTATTAATCATCAGTTTCTGGATGAGAATATGGGCATTCCATGTCATCGTACGTGACATTTGTAAGCCTTCAGAGAGGTAGAGATTTTGCAAAAATAGTTGTAAAATATTAAGAGAGTACTACTTATATTTAAAAAAATAAAGTATTGCCAGATTTGGAAGATTGTTGTCCAAAAGATCGAGAAAAATAGGTGCATAATGTAAGTGACATAATAAGAAAGTGATTTTGAGGTGAATGTAAAAATATGCGAGTTGTGGGAGGTTTTTTTTAATTTTTTACATTAAACCAAATATTTTTTCTTTATAATAAACAAAATTTAATATCGTTCGTGACATACCGTACGCGACAGATGTTTTCTCTTACAGTATTTATAAGATATGAAATATATAAACAAACAAGTAAAAAGGTATAGTCTATCATATATTTAAAAACAAATTTTCGAGAGTGTATCCTATTTGGGACCAATGGGCAATCATGAACCCGCCAAAACAAAATTATTAGGTTAGGAATCATTTGTGCCGAATATTATTTAGATATCTGCATCAGATTTGTTTGCCTCTGATTTAAGGAAGGGAGTTTATATGAGACTTACGGTTAATGTTAGATTTACCAGCATAACTTTTTATCATGACATGGTACCTATCGTTAAAGTTATTGTCGCCATTTTTATGTCAACACCAATATTTATGAGAAAGTTATGCCATTAAAAGCTATTTTTGGTATGGGATCTATACCCAAATTCGGACCGATTCCAATAAAGTTTGTTAAGACGATTTAGATAGCAATTAAATAAGTTTGTACCAAGTTTAATCTAAATACCAACATAAAAAGATGATACATTTTGTTGAATTTATTTAACCAACAATATTACGATCAATATTTGCTTGCGATAAATATCTTGTTTTCAACTTTAATTTTTAAACACTGAACAAATGCAAATGACGTAGACAAATGAAGTTTTGCAGCACGTACGTGACATTAGAATATCATCTACAAACCAAAAATTATACTTCTAATCGATATTTGCTCTTTCCTCATGGATCTTGTTAACTGTTGCTGTAACATTAATTTTAAAGTTTAATTTCAATTTTATAAATATCTGAATTTAATCGCAAGAAAAGAGAAAATAGTTAATTGCAATATCTTAAACTTAATCAAAGATATATGTAGTCAGTTTTAACATTTATTTTTTGCCCTTTAAAAATTGTAATAAGCTCTTAGTATCGCTTTATTAACTTCATTTAAAAGAAGTAATTCAAACTTTTTTTAACAAAAAAATAGTATTTTTATGAAAAACTCTGTCTCTTAAAAACACTTTAAATTTTAATTTATCAAACAGGTTCTTTTTATATTCTACAAGAAATTCCCAAATTTTCAAAAATAATATTTAACCTCAATAAAAGTTTTCTATTCCAAAATTTGTACTAAAAATCCTTCTACTATATAGGTAAATCAATTTTTATTAATATTTTATTAAACAGATCGTATTCAATTTCTACAAAGGCTCTCTAATCTTTTTTATTTTGCCATAAACCCCAAGTTTCCTGAGAAAAAAGTGTTTTATACGATTTTTTTAATTTCTACAAATACCAAAATTTTTCTTTGTTAAATCCTTAAGTTAAATACTTTGTAGGAATAAAAGAAGGATAATATCAAAATTTTGGACAATAAATTTCGTCTAAATTTATTGTCTTCAAATAATGGTAGTCAAGAGAGCAGAACAATTTTAAAATTTTGAGATTTAGGCATGTTGAAAAAAAAATATTAATTTTATGAAAAGATTTCTGGAAATGTTTATTTTTTTTGTTTTTTAATTATAATAATCTAAAAACGACGACCTTTAGAGTTCTTTTTTCAATATTTCGGCGTTATCTCCTTTTTTTTATAAAGCTGCTTTCTTTTTTTCTTTTAAATTGTTCAAATTAAGCCCTCATTGGTAGCTGGCTCTTCAGCTGCAAAATACGGTGCCTATAAGAGGTTAAATATCCTAAAAGGCAGCTCGAGAACGTATCAATTAAAAGAGATCAAAAAAAACCTTAGGGCTTGCGGTTTTAAATTTCTGATTCTAAAAACAAATAGGGAAAATTTTCTGCTAACTTTGTAAGATTTCCATACAACTAAGAGCTCTACCTATATAAAAGCATTTTTTCCATACAGTTTATAAGGGAATCGTTTACCAGCCGGCTAGACAATCTGATTTGGCGTCTGTTTGTTTTATAAAAATGTATTGGCATTAGAAATTGATTAAAAAATATTATAAAATGCATTTGGAAAAGCCTTTATAAATATTATCTGGAATAAATTTATGATATTTGGTGAGATCTGCTTTAATACAAATTTTTTTAAGTTTGTATTTCATATTCACTTGCCTAAAATAGTATCTAAAAAAAGTTTTTATATTTAATTCTGATTTTGCTTTTTTGCAAGCGCTCTAAAGCTTAAGGTCCATAACACGCATTCAAAGCGTTTATGCATCTGTCAAAATAATAAAATTAGTGTAAAATTGTATTAAAGAAAT
The DNA here is from genome assembly GCA_963931875.1 of Pollenia griseotomentosa. Classification (NCBI taxonomy): domain Eukaryota; kingdom Metazoa; phylum Arthropoda; class Insecta; order Diptera; family Polleniidae; genus Pollenia; species Pollenia griseotomentosa. The sequence goes on from OZ007563.1 coordinate 172,740,996, forward strand.
TTGTAGAAAGTACCGAACTCATACACCATAAAAAAATATCAAGAAAGTAGCAAACGCATAGAACGCGTGGAGGGGACCTCGAGCTTAAATATTTGATCTAGTCTTTAAATTTTCAGATTTCATTCTACGAAATTGCCTTTTTATGGTTAAAAATAAGTGTTTTAAATATGCTTTAAGTAGATCCAAGCCTACTGGCTAGATCAAGTGTCTGCCAAATGCATCAAATAAGCCTATAGCTTACACACTTTCTTTTTTATCGTTGGGCGCTTTTTTCGGGCCAAATAAACTATATATGAATATTTAGAATGAAACGATGTAATTTGTAAGGAGCAAGTTCTCTAAGAATGCCGAATTTAAGATATTGGTGGGTATTAATATCGATTTATTCAAATTTACTTTACTTTTTGTGATTTCATTATCCCATATAAGGTAAATTTGTTATTTGTCTGTTTTTGCTTATTTAAACATTTTTGTACACCAAAATAAGTTTTTACTAAATCACCAAAAAATATAGTTTGAACCAAGAAACTTTTGCATGACCTCGTCCAAGCCAAAAATTACTTATTCTAAACATAAGTATGTGAGGCTTCTTTTCTTTATTTAAGAAAATTTTTCTAAATACTAACGAAATAAGTTAAAATCAAGAAATTATTATGAATTTTCTTATTTTAAGAAACGAAATTTAATACTTTTGAAAATAAATTTCTTTCCGTGTATGGTATTAGGTAGGTTCATACTTATATACTTTATGTTCTTTAGAAAGCAAAATTTTTTTCAAAAACATTGATTTTTTTCTCCCCGATTCAAGCCGTCTTCAACTTAGTAACATTAACTAGAGAAGGAGTTGGTTGGAAAATAAATACAAAAGTAAAAAATGTGATTATGAAAATTACGAACTGTTAGAAACAAATTGAATTGAAAGTTTTTCATTTACTTAACAATTTAACATTGTTTTTTTTTTTTCGTTTCTTCTTTTCGATTGCATGCCATAGTGGCACAAAAGATTCTTTTTTTCTTGCCACGCTATTTGGAAATAGATTGAGAGGAGTAGGAAAATACTCCTTATAACTGCTTGACTGTGTTGCAAGTTGTAACTACACCTTGACAAAGCCAGGTTGGCTTTGACGGGAATGGCTTGTTGTGCAAACTAATTCTACCTACCTATTTTATTTTTGCTTGTGTAGCTGAGAACATAATTTCACATGTTTGTTAGAATAGTTATGCTGTTTTTCTCTTGATAATAATGACGAAGATAATAATTATCATGTTGTAGGTTGTCAACATCGAACAACGACCATGAAATTTTTTTCAAAGGTTGTTTTTGCTTTTCAGCAGAGTTTTAAGTAGCTTTTAGAAAAAAATTAAAATCTAGAAGTTACACGCATCTTTGAAAAACCATTTTTACCTATTTCGATGTTAGAATATTGATAGCAATGAGAAAATTTCTTTATCTTTAGAAAAGAAAATTGTAAACAAATTTATTAAAATAATTTATTTTTCTTTTCAAACATTTTATTAATTTTCCCCACTGTTTTAAATGATTTTTGGGGAATTAAACAAGTGTTTGATCTTTATTTATTTCCCATCACTATGTTTTTTTTAATTTTTATTATCTCTTTTGTTGTTGTCTTTTAACAGCAACATCAGTTTAAATACAATACCACTTTACCAAACATTTCATTTACTAAACCCTGCAATAAACTTTTATCAATACAACACAACAGCAACAACAACAACAATTGAATTAAGGAACTATGTTGCATGAAATCAAGCTCAATTCATAAATACTCACCTATCAATCCATTTATGCTTTTGTTCGCTCTCTCTCTTTGTTAGAAAATGTTACAGCATTCCCCTTATTTCCCAAAGAAACTTTTACTCGCTTAATCTCTCTCTCAAACATTCTCAAACAAACTCTCTTGTTTTATTTCATGCAAAAGAATTTTCCTTTTAAGCCAAATAAAAACCAATTGGTTTCGGTTTTTCTTTTTTTTTCTTCTTGCTATTGCTGATGTTGGCAGCATGTTGCTTGTGCAACACAAATGTTCGAAGGGGTTTGTTTAGATTTGTTGTATCAATTTTTCTTTCATACATGTTTTTAAGGGGCACAATGTTGTAATTGAATTGAGTGTTTTTCCGGGTTAGAACTAAGAGAGCAATAGTGTTGGCATAAGTTCGAAAATGTTTGAAGTTTGGTTTTGGAAACTTCAATAAAAATTCTAACGAAAATTGAAATTGAATTGTTGTGAGGGTACACACGGGGAAATAATGTAAGTAAAAGTCTGAAAAGATAAGAAAATAAACTAATGAAAGGAAAAAATTAAATTTAAACTGAAATATGTAGAGACAAGACATATTCTTAAAAGAAGAAAATCGTTCAAAAATGTTGATAGATTTTTATTATACAAAATTAATTAGGTATTATTAAAAGAGTCAAAATCCCAATAATCTTGACTTTGCAGTTGAAGAAATTCTTTTTATTTTTAAAACAATGGGTGTATTATACCTTACCATCAATTCGGTCAATTTAAAAATTAATGTAAAAATCATTTGTTTTAAATGAAATGCAAATGATCCGTTTTTTAAATGAACTTTAAGTTGTTTCAAATGAATTTTCGTTTGAATTTAACTACATAATATTTTGAGTGTACTACTCGTCCCTTGTTTAGGAGCCAGCAACATCTCTTCGAATAGCAACAGCACCTAAGAATGATTTGTCCTCGCAACTAGAGCCTTTTACATGTGGATAGTTCTCCTGACGATTCATAACACTCCACCCTGCGATTTGGGTTTCAGCTAAAGCCATCTTAAGGTACGAACACTCAACTTTTGCAAAAGCAATTATCCTGAAAGACACGAAGAGCTTCCCGCAAAAAGCATACTAACGGAGGCCTTAACCAACAGTCCGTCTCGCACCGTTTTAACGGGGTTTCTGACTCCCGTGGTAACAGATAGGATCTCTGGTCAGCCGCAATCTTAAGAAATCTTTTTTTTTTTTTTTGGATTACGCCCAAAAAAAGTTCGATTCCAGTTAAAATTAACAAAACTCAAGTAGAGTAATTTTATTTATACAAAATTACAGTGCAAGAGATTATTAATATTTAAATTTTAATAAAAAACTAAACAAAGAAAGAATTAAATTTGAATTCATGATAAAATTAACAAAAAATAAAAATCTATTGTATATAAAAACTTTTGTGCCGTGTATGTGCTCCTAAAACTCAAGAACAGCTAGGCCGATTGAAACTTGGACAATAAATTAGTTTATCTGGAATCAGGTTTCTCTTAACTTTAATCCCGATAGGTAGCGCTATTGTCGTGATATTAAAATTTTTTAATTTATGGCACGCGGTTGGTAGTGCTGGGGTCAAGTAATTAACAAATTCTCCAGTATTTAATTGTTATTTGGAAGATTCCGAGCAGCTCCGGTACCAAACAGCTGTTTTTTTTTTTGTAAAAATAACAGCGTAAGAAATTGACATTAATAAGATTTTTGTATACAAAAACAAAATAGATAATATCAAGTTTTGCGGAGATCGACGGTTTGGAAAGTTCGTTTGAACCAGAAATGCAGTGGAAAAAAGTCTGTCAGATGCGTCAGAACTAATTTGAAAACTTAAGAATTTCTGCGCCATTTTCTTCAAGTTTGCATACCTATAACATATAATTTCGGCCGTAAACAAGCGGATCTGCGCCTCTATAAATATTAGATCTAAGGTGTCTTTCGATTTTTTCTTTAGCAGAATCACAACATAGGAAAGAGGCTCTTCTTCTCGGATTCTCTTATAATTTTTTTCACAAACGCTCAAAAGACCAAAACTTTTAGACTTATCTGAACTTGTACCACCTGGGTTTCAAAATGCCGTGACATGTTAAGTACATAGTCTTTGAAATATTTGAGCATTGTATCGAGGGTCAAGAATTGTAGAAAAACAATAGGTAGCCGTTAAATTTTGGGATTATTTCCCACATTCGTTGATTCATTTATTAATATGAAGCAATTACAATATTCTGATTTGATTTTATGTTCTACTTTTTAATGCCTTATTTGTCTTAGTTGCTTTGCAAAAAATAAGCATAGAAAATTCAATTGGTTCAAAAATACTCCAAAAAAAATATAAAAGGTATTGTCGTAGCGACAGCAAAATATCGCCACAACCGATATATCGGAAAATCTGAAGAATAGCCGATATATCGGTATTGGTATTCGTGACATTCCTTTTTTTATACCTAAAAATTTTATTAAAGGTACCTATAACAAAGTTTGCATTTGGTAAAAACGCAATAACAAAATTAAGCGGGTTATTTTGTAAAAAAGAAATTTTTTATATAAAATTTCATGAAATTTAAAAAAAAAATTTTTAAAGTGAGGGGTGATGAGGATGAAGGGCTGGTTTTTATACATAGTAGATAAATAAAGGTATCTACCTAAACTCAACTTAAGGAAATTTTTTTAATCTCAAAATCTCGTACCTTCATAACAGGTATTCAGTCAAAATTAATAGGTGAAACCTAGGTACCTGTCAGCAGTTTGCATAAGTTATCGGTTTCGGTAACGATATCTGAAAACTGTTTGGTTTTTAATTATTTTTTTCGTAATGCACACATTCTCACAGATTTTATACGGACAGGACAATCGTAAAAAGTTAATGATTTTTCCGCGATGTTTGACTGACAATTGAAGAGTTTTTAAAATTTTATCGAATGGTTTTCAATTCTTTAAACATTTTATACGACATACCTACCTACCTATTCTTTTTTTTTTTTTTTAATTTATTAATCTACCTATAAAGTTTGTTTTTCTATAAAATTTTCATAAAATTTATTTGTTAGTTACCTTAGGCGAATTTCCCCTTCCCAATACTCTTTAAATTAAGCTCTTTTATTAAAAACAACTCATACCCCTTAAACTGTTTAGAAGAGAAGAAAAAACAGCAATAAAAAGCTTTGCTCTCAATTTCCAATAAATAAAAACGAACATAAAATCAAATGCAAAAAAAAAATCAGCAAACAATACACAAAAACACAAACCAGTGGGTAAGACTTCGTTAAACAACAACAGCATGTGATGTGGGTAAGATGAACAGAAAGCAATAAGATTACACTAAAAAAAACGAACAACAGCAAAACCGTATTGAAAGGCGAAAAAAATATCAATATGTACTACAAAACAATAACAATAATAGCAACAAAAACTATACAGAATACATTTTTTTTTATTTTTTTGTAGTTAAGCTCCGCCTCTTTTGATTGGCGAGTATTAAGGTAAGAGACACACACATACATTTGTACTCATGCTAAAGCAGAGTAGCAAAATGTATTGAAGAAGAAAAAACAACGATTATGGTCACAATCATATGCATATGTAGGAAGAAAAAAATATCCAACAACAATAATAACAAACGTATGTATATACACTTGAAAGTAAAAAAGACGTATGGACAAGAAAAAATAAACAAATGTCGTTAATTCTTCATGTATGATACCTATAGGGAGTTTGAAGGTGTTTGTTTTCAAACATTTTACATCAGGTTTGTTCAAGTTACAACTAAAACTAAATGAATGAATGAATGACTAGATGGTTGCTGTACAAAAACAATAATAAACCAGCAGTTGTTGTAAAAGGTTGTAAAATAGTGTCGCATATAAGAAAACGAAGTAAATTTTAATCTTGAGTAGAGTAGAACAAAAAGGCATGTAAATGAGATTTTTTAAAACGCCATTGAACTTTTTTTGTGTGTCTTTTTAAGTTTAACAAAGAGAACAATAATGTGAAAGAATACAACTGATAATTCGAATGCTTTGTAGATGATTTTCGAAAAAAAATAGAAAAATAGGTATTGTAAATGTCAAGTTTTGGAAAGGTTTTAATAAAATTTGCTAGGTTTTAAGGAGAATTGAGACCTACATTTTTTACATATGTAGGTAGGCACTTTGTTGACAGGGATCGCACAGTTAGCACCAACTTTGTCCTAAAACTTAAGCAATTAATTAATCTTTAATAATGTCTAAATTAGAGAATTTTACATAAATTTAAGCAATTTTAAACAGCTTGGGACCAAAAATTATAATAAAAATTTGAAAATAATTTGAATTATGTATTAGTAAATAGGTGTCAGGTCTGTTCTGAAAATCACTTTAACTTAAACCACGTGATTTCAAATCCCATTTGCCTTTTAAAATCACACGTGTGATATTTTTGTGTTCCCCTTCTGTGTGTTCCGGTGTGATTTTCAATTGCCGAAAGCAAACCGAGAAACACAAAAACGGTAGATATGACTTTCAGAACACCACAAAATCAAACGTGTGATTTTAAAAGCACGTGATTTGAATTCACGTGATTTTCAAAACAGAAATGTATAGGTGAATTATATTAAACCAGCAATAATTAAAATTGTTATTTAATTTTAGATCCTTTTTAACCTCAGATGCTTCACCACAGGTGTAAATGATATATGTATGGGCATTTCCTGGGGTCACGAACGTACGTTTGTACGCTTTTTTTATACTATTTGTACATCAATAGTATATAAAACAAAACTTTTCCTAGATTTTTTTTTTTGCGATTCGATAGCATTTGGGTAGCTCTATGTTTAGTGCAAAAGATGGATTTCATCGAGTTTAAGTTTTCATCATGATAGTTATAAACATGTGACCACGAACGTACGCAAAATAGAAGTCAACTTTGGCTGACAGTAGTAAAAAGTCAAAATCTGTGTAATGGAACGGAATATTCAAAAGTGATTAACTTATTTTGAAAGTGTATTAATGTAGGTATCCATCCAGTATTTACAAAATAAAATATCTCTCTTGGTTTTTGTTTAACTGGCTTATGCACCGGTCGCGAACTTACGATTCTTCCATATGTTTTTTTATAATTATCCCATAAATATCTTAAAATTTCCTTAACAAAAAAACTTAATACTTCTTTTACAATTGATTGTAATGGAGAGATTATGAAGAAAGAGTAGAGTGTAAACATAATATATTTTTTGCATGTAAAATAAGTTTATAAAAATGTCTTTAGAAGTAGCTTAAAAAGAAAAAAATAAATTTTCCAGTTTCCATCGCAATTTCCTCAAGTAAAACAGCTTAGATATGCTATGAAACGTTCTTTTATAAAAACATAAGACTTTTTTATAACAATAAACAATAAAAGACGATGATACACTGTGCTCGAAATTGACACTTTCTTTAATGACATTCTTAAATTTTGCCCCTGCAGCGCCTGGAATGCCCCTAGATGGGTCAAATGTATGACCAACCCCACTTTATTCTTCATCTCAATCATTTATTTCTAATATACCTACGTGCTATCTCCATTCTTTAAGGGGGCTCCCATACAAAATGTTCAATGCAGACTAGAAATATATTGAAAAAAAGTCCCATAAATGCCCACCGGTAAAATGTATGACCGGCCTCAATTAGTGTTTTGTCCTTAATATTTTCTCGGTACATACTTGCCCCTTATCACCGCTTTTTAGAGGGGCTCCCATACAAATACTGCGTTTTATGAAATTTTTAAATTAAGTAAAATTTTTTGACTTTTGTAAATAAAATCAAAAGTTGGTAACAGATTTTAATCGTTTATGGCTTGTTTTGTTTGCAGCTTCGTTTTTTATATGTCTGCAAAAAATTTATAAATTTTTAAAAACAAAAATTTTGATAAAAATATATTTTTTTTTCAAAAAAAAAAAAAAAATTATGTTTCTAAATCGACTGCTCATATTAAAAAAAAATTAATTTGTGGAAATTTTATTGTGGAATTTCGGTTTTTTTAGTAATTTGAGTTACGCTAATATATGTTGTGCAACCTTCTCCATTTTCGAAATTACGGTATATCTCGAAAACAAGAGCTAACCTTAAAAAACGGTAGGCACCATTGGATTAAGCGTACCCGAATTATGCTAAAACGCCATGTGCCCGGCTTGTCTAATTTTGCAACTAGCACAGTGCTATCAACATTTTATTTTTTTCATCCTGGTAGACTATTCTGGGGAAATGCCTATATAAGTTCGTTTTTTATATAAGTTTGTAGGACGTCCGCCCGTCCGTCAGTTTGTCTGTCCATGTGTCTGTTGAAATGGATTTTCCGATGACCCCAGATATGATGGGGACTCGGTTGTTATATAATTATATAACGTATAGTCTGGAATTTTTTGCTATTGACATTCAGCCAGATCGGTGCATAAATGGCTGAGATATGCAAAAGACCACGACTGCCCTAATTTATTTAATAAAATCCCTTATTATTGTTCGGTTTTTTACTCATCATCGAAAGTTACATTATATACAAATATATGTAGCTGGCATAAGTTGGTTTTATTGTTAATTTTTAGACTTGTTTGCGATTTTTACACATAACAAATACATAAGTACATGTACAACGAAGTTGATTTAACGATGTCCTTCTGTTTTTCTGTATATCTGGGGCAAAAGTTTCCATATTATCCGACAATATATGGACTGGATTGGAGTAGTATCACAAGATAGATTTATTTTTATCTAAAGAACGGTTTTTTGGGACTTATAGTAATAAACTCTGGCCATTTTCATAAAGTTTATCTACTCTACTCTTTTTTACTCTATTATTAAATAGAGGTGTGTGTGAGCGAGTTTGCAAGTCTCCAGGTGTAAAAGAGCGAGTGGATAGCATTACAGTTGGCTCTACACATGTTTTTCCCCACAAAAAAAAAAAAATAATAAAAACACATTACATGATAATTATTATGTGGATTAATAATGAGTTATTAGTTCATCCATCTACTTTTTTAGGGCTCTATAAATTACGCACTTCTACATTTTCACACAAACAAACAAACATGTGGTAAATACAGATGTATGCGAGTGTTGTTAATTAAGAAAAGGTGTTAATGTTAAAAGCAGGGAGTTCGTGTAGGAGCTATATTGAAATTTTATAAAAAGGTTAAAGAAAAGTTTCTGGAAAAATGTTTGAAAACACGTTAAAATTTGTTTTACAGTTTTTAATATAATTAAAGGGTCTTTGGTAATAGGAATTGAACAAAAAGCTTTGTTTTTTTTTAATTTTAAAATAATCTTGGTACACTTAAAGAAAAATGCTTCATATATTTAATGAATCGTTTTCATAAAAAAATATGCATTGGTTAAATGAAAATTTTCATTGTCTAAATAGAATTTCATAGTTATAATGAAGTATTTTCGTTAAAATCGCTTCATTCCTAATTACGTTAAAAATTTTCATTGGATAACTGAAAACTAAAGTTTGTCTAAGTTAAACAACAAATTTTAATTGGGAATATTAAAAAACAATATACAACATAACTATATTCATAAATTAATACAAAATAATAGTTTCCTTAAAAAAAATGTTTAATTGTAATTAAAAAATGTAAGATTTAATTATTTCATACATCTAATGTAATATGCCATTAAATTTATGAAATCAAACATTTTTTTTATAAAAGCAACATATTTCAATAATTGAAAAAAAAAATATTTTTAACATTCAAATAACTCTATAGTCTCAATAATTAAAGTACAAAAATATTTCGAAAAAGCATGCCTTCATTAATTTAAATTTTCATTATGACAATGAAAAATGTCATTATAGTAATGAAACAAAAACTTTCAATCCATAAATATGTATGTTTTTAGTTTTCTTTACGTATAGTATGTAATAAGTAATGAACAAACAAATGTTCTCCTTTAAAAAAAAACAATGATGTAGCTTGTTCTCTCTTTATGTGGTCATTTTTATTAGGCGTTAGCAAAAAAAAATCAACGTTGTTATTGTTGTTATAGACAATTTAATCTCATATTTATGCTCTTAATTAAGTAATGGCAAAAAAACATAGTTTTTCTTATTAAAAACTACACTGCCCGGTAGGCTATCTGGTAGTGATCTAGTCTATCAGGTCTCTGCAGACAAACGTTAAGCTTCGCGAGATTAATTTTGGGAATTATTAAAAAAAAAAAAAAAATAATTTCAATTTTTGGGAATACAAAATTTTAATTTCAAAAGATTTTGTTATTCGTGCTTAATTCCCAGTTTTTATTATTGATAAAAACACTTGAAATTTATTGTTGAATATTAAAAAAAATTTTAATATTTTTAATTAGGCTTAAGTTCATTAAATTTAGTTTTCATTAAATTATTTTTATGAAGAAAGGAATTTTACAACATGAAAACTTATTAAAATTGTTATTGATAATCTTTCATTCTTGACCGTGGCCGGGATTCGAATCCTTAAACCAAATTGTATTTTAACCCTTTGGTAGATCGAAATTTGCTTTTTTGAATGATTATTTTAATTTTAATTTAATTGATTTAATGAACGAAAGCCTAATTAAAAATATTAAAAATTTGGATTAAAAACCACAAATAGTTCAACAAAATAACCACAATACTAATTAAAAAAAAAAAAAAAATTAAAAAAAAAATAAAAAAAAAATAAAATAAAATGTTTTACTTTTTTGAAAGTATTCATCCAATGATCTATATTCATAGATCTAATGTAATGTTTCATTAAATACATTTTAATGAAACAAGTTTCATTGATCCAACGAAGCGCTGCATAGGTTCCTTTTTAATGCAATTTTTCATGGGATTAATGTCAAAATATATTGGTATTGTGAAGAAAATTCTTTCAGTGTAAACTGAATGTTAAAATTAGCTTTGTTTAAAAACTATTAAATCTTTTGTATTTTTTTTTTTTTTTTGTAGAAAGTGAACAATTTTTGTAAAAATTATTGTTGTTCTTTGAAATAAAGACTTAAAAAAAAAAAAAAAAAAAAAAAAAAAAAATTACTAAAGTCCTTGGTAGGTACTTTTTAATAAAAGTGACCATTTTTTAAATAAATGTAATTAATAAATTTTTTGTTTAACAGACTTAAAATACTTATATTAAGTTAGAATTTTAAACAACAATTTTGTAAATTAACACAATTAACAAAAAAAAAAAAAAATTTTTTTTCTGGTATTTTTTTTTTGCGTGAAAAGTACCAAATTGTACCATGTATTTATTTTTGCCTTTTTGGAAAAAAGTGTAAATATTAGCAAAAATATGGCTTTCTTTCATATTAACCTTATTTCAAATTAACCTAATATGAAAAAAGTACTAAATTTGTGGTACTTTTTGTTGGGCAAATTACTAGTTTTTTAAATAAAAAGTGCGTAATTTTAATATTTCTTTCTTTCTTTTTGTAAAAAAATAGTTATTTTGGCAAAACTACCCGTACTGTTTTCTTCGAAGCCAACATAGTTTCCAAAAAAGGGAATAAATATTGTTACTTTTTATATTTTTTAGTCCTTTATTAAAAAAAAAAACAAAAAAAATAATACAGCGAAAGTACCTGCTGGCGAACACCAACCTCGGCCAAATATTGTCCACCTACGGGACCTTTGGTTTTAATGCAGGGATGTCAGCGCCTTGCACAATTGTGCAAATTAATTCACACACATTCTTCACACGCATTCTTACGCTCTTTCATTTAGTCCACGAGAGTACACAATTGTACACAATTAGTCGTCGATTATCAAGCGACGGGTGCACATGCGGCGGATGCTTACGTATTTTTTAATCTTTATTAAGAATACTTGTCTCTTTATTCACTAATACTAATGTAAAGCAATACAACCACAATTGACATCACTGTTTTAATGTGTCAAAAAAGAACTAAGAAAACGATAAAACAAAAAAAATCGTCTGCCTATCGGAGCCAGAGCTGCCATATTGGGGGGTATTCCTAGATTTAATGTTTTATTTTTAATTTGGGGGCGGAATTAGGGTGCGGATTTATTTTGGCGAAATTTTGGTCGTATTGGAATACATATTTAGGATATTATTATATTTATGTAGATCTTAAAATGCTTATGATATAAAACAAATATTTTAAATAATTAAGGAACATGTGTTTATTTATATTTATGCACATGTGGTTTAAATGACCCAAGACTTTTTAAGCTTTGAAAATGTCTATTTTTTATACACAACATAAATTATTTAGTTTGCCTGCATTATTAATCTAATTATGCTTAATAACATTCAAATTGACAGATTTTTCAAAGCTTAAAAAGTTTGGGGTCATTTTGATCCCAAGTGCATTTAAGGGTTATCTCAATTTTTGCGCTGTTTTGTCTTCGTATGACTTTGGGGTATATTTTTCTCCAGTTTCATAAAACTCGACACAAAAATATACAATATTTCGTTATCTTTCCTTTAGAAATTCGAAATATGTATGTCAAAATTTGATCTTTGAACACATATGATTTCAGGGTTTATGTTTTCCGATTTCAGTAAAACCTTGAAAGTATGTTTAAAATTATCTGGATTATTATATTCTGAATAAGTTTTACCTTGAATTCATTACAGTAAGGAAATTGGGGTCATTCGCCAAAATATGGCCAGAAAATAATTTTTTCCCGAAAATCGCCAAATTTAAATTGCAGGTACGGAAAAACTATGGGAGGTATTTTCATCATTTTTTCATATTTTTATTCTCTGTTATATCCTCAATAACTTCCAATGTGATGATCAAAAATTTCTAAAAATTTTGTTTAACAAAATTTTTTCAAATTGGAAAATAGAGTTTTGAAACTGTCCTTAAAAAACAATTTTTTTAGGTCATACCTGCTAGTAGGTTAGGGTTAACTCGTAGGATAACCATAACCTACAAAAAGTCATACACAAGTTCATATGGGTTTATTTAAATTGAGCTCTTATTCAAATAAGTCTCAAAAATTGTAATTTTGTTACTACATTTCTTGTTCAAGTGGCCTGAGAAACGTTAATGGCCTATCGAAATCTTAATAACTTTTAACCAAATTTTGACTTTTATATCTCATTTGAACGAGAATTACGTACATACTTAGATTCTTTTACATTTAATAAAAAAAGCAAATATTTGAGGGAAAAATGTTTACAAAAACTAAAAAAAAATTTAAATTTCCCTTGTAAATGCACCATCAAACTTCAGCGTCTTCAGAAAAAAAAAATTACCTGACAACACTGATTAAAGTTGTTTTTAGTAGAGCATTCACTGCATTTTTAATATTGGTAGTCTTCTAAATTTATCCATTTTAAATTTGTGTCAAAAGTTTATACAAAATTTTCCTTGAATGAAAATCATAAAATTAAAAAAAGAACATTATCTTAAAAAAATACAAAATTAAAAAAATTTCTGAATTTAATTTTTATTTAAAAAAAATCGTACCTTAATTGATTTTTATTTAAAAAAAATCGTTTAATTTATGGTGTTTTCTTTTCTACAAAAAAATGTGACATTTTATTTAAAAAAAATGAAATTTGGTGTCTGTTTCTTAAAAATTTTGCTCCCGAAAAGGGTGGCTTGTTTTATTCTAAAAAACACATCCTTTTCGGGAGCAAAATTTTTAGGAAACAGACACCAAATTGCATTTTTTAAAATAAAATGTCACATTTTTTGTAGAAAAGAAAACATCATTAAAAACTCTCAAAAAATCATAATATTTTACTCTTTCCTACTTTCTTCTCAGAACAATATTTGAATAACACTCTACAAGTTAATTTTAAAAAAAAAAACATCCTTAAATATCCTATTACTCTGACTTTGTGCGCTTTACACAAATTAACAATGCAAAAATAGCAAACAATCTCCAGCACAAGCCAAAAATTGCTTCAACCAAAAATACAAACCACATTTCATACTGGGTTTTCAGCATAAAACACGCAACAAATGCACTTTCAAACAATAACAACAACAACAGCAACAAAACAATGCCAAATTATAACCTTTCAAAAATTTGTTAGCAAATGCACTTAAATTTACAACAAAAACAATAATCAACCAAACAGTCGGTTTTAAATAATAGAAAAATATAATAAAAATAAATAGAATAAAAGAAAAAAAAAATTGCAAGAATCAAAAATAGTAAAAATATAAAGAGAAATGCAACAAGCCGATGCAATTTAATTTAATATAATACACACATCTGCATACACATGCAAATAAACAGTAAGAGAAATGCATAGAAAAACAGCATAAACAAACATAAACACACATTCGTTTACAAACGACGAAAGCAAAAACAAACAATAACAAAGCCAGTAATGAGCATTAGCAACAGTTGTAGTAGTGGTGTAATTGAAACGCATGGCTCAGCCACATACGGAAAACAGCAATGCCAACTTAGTGCTTTTGGCACTATTTACAGTGCTTTTTGATACATTGAAGAAGCCAAATTTCGATCTTTGTCGGACCCCTTTCAGACTCGGCAAGTTAGTTGCGCAAGTTACTTGCCGACAACAACAAAGTCTGTACAAAATTTTTTTTTCTTTACCCCGTCCTTAGCGCTAACGTCTACAAACCAAGAGTTGCGCAAGAGACTTGCCGAGTGTGAAAGGGGTCTTGCTTAAATAAGAAAAAGCTCTAATTTGGTGCTTCTTTAAATTTTTAATGGCGCCTTTAGTGCTTTTAAGAAATTAGTACTTTTTTCCAAATTTTTTTTTTTTATTCAATATTGTAAAAAAATAATTACAGTAGCCCGTTTCTGTATATCTCACATCGTAAAACTCTTCGCATGAAACGTGTGAATTGCAACAAAAATAGTGTGAAATGAAACAAAAAATGGTTTTTCTCACACAAGTGTTTCTGTATCTTTTTTTTGCGAGAATTATCTGTCATTTAAATAATTTTCCAGCAATTATTGGAAGGATGCGAGAAAAAGTGTTTCTATAACAATATTTTGCGAAAAGTTTCTTTCAAGAACTGTCAAAATAAGTCACATTTGAAATTGGTGGCGAGAAAAGCAAAATGTAGATATTTTGAATTTAAAATATGTTTACATACTATTTTTTTTAAATAAATAAAAAAATAGAAGGAATATAAATTATAAATGCATAATTTATATGATGAAAATAAACAAAAAACAATTGTTATATTTTGTTAGTTTAAATTTTTGTTAGCCTTTTTTTGTTTTGGTTTTAATCAGTGCTGCCAGATAAATTTGTGTCAAAATCGTCAATTTCCTGAGAAAAAAATAAAAAAGATCGTCTTTTTTGTTTTAAAAATCGTGCAATTTAAAATCAATTTTAAACAAATTTGTTTCGACTTTTATTAAAAAATAATCAAACAAAAACATAGTTAAAGTTCATGGGTATTTAATAATTTTTTTTTTAATAATTGAGATATAAATCTTTAATTTACCTATTCCTATAATCTTTTTCTTTTTTACCTGAAATAGACTTAGTAGAATACCTTGTAGTTAAAATTAAAAAAATCGGTTCATAAATAAACGGGTTAAAGGCCCAGTAAAATCTTCGCCTACAAAATAATATGTTAAGTAATCAGAAACACATAAAAGCACTACATACAATTCTACTGAAAAACTAATGAATTTTACTAGGGTTGTGCCAAAAAGAACAAATTCAAAAGTAAGTCATTTTTTTATCTTAATACATCCAGAAAAAAGTAGTTATCGAAGTTCTTATGGAAGAAAGCTACTTAATAACGAGTGAAAGAAGCTATGCATTTTGAAAAAGTTTTTACTGGGAGACAAACAAATTTCTTTCTTGCCGGACTAATGGTTTTGGCACAAAAGTGTACATATAAGATAAGAATATCAAATATCAATCATATTTTGTATATGTATATAGGAAGTATTATATGTTCAAAATAAGCCAAGTCGGTCCATTACTTTCCCTCGAAATTTTGCTTTTGCCGATACATTTTTTAGGGAAGAAACAAACAATTTCGAGGACAATTTTCACAATAGGGATAAATATAAAAATTTAAGCAGCCTTGTTTCTAAAGATATCTTTTTTTAAAAATATTTACAATTATCTTATTTCGAAGACTAAGGGGCTTATAGTGTAAAACGCAACGCCAACAATTTCATTAAAAGCAAAAATAAAATCAAAAATATTTTATAAATTTGTTGTTGCTTTCTACAGACATTCATATTTTTTTTTTCAATTTTCAACGCCACAAAATAGAAGTGTTTGAAATTTAAAAATTCAAGATGAATTTCTATAGAAAGTAACAACAAAATTATAAAATATTTTTGATTTTGTTTTTGCTTTCGTCACTTTTTTAGAAAACGTCACTTTGTTAATATCGGAACAAAAAATCGTCAAGATGACGATAACTCGTCAAATCTGGCAGCCCTGTTTTTATTATATTTATTTCTTTTGTTGACGTTTCGCTTTTATTTGACACTTAATTACTGGAAATATTCCAATATAAACAGAATTTGTTGTGTCTGTTTTCGCATTCAAATACAGAAACACTTTTATCTCATAAATCGAGAAACGATGGAATTTTTTGTTTCACACTTCATGTAAGAAATTTTACGATGCGAGAAATACAGAAACGAGCTACAGATTTCTAATAATATTGAGTGTTGACAACATACATATTTAATAGTCACCGTAAAAATGATATGTACCCCTATTATGTAAGTCGTTATCGATGTAGACATTCTCCAATTTTTAAAATTGAATTTAAATACAGTCAAATCCCGATAATTCGTATACCGATAAATCGTAATTTCCGATAATTCGTAATAAACTGTCGGTCCCTTGAAAAATCTCGTTAATTCGTAAAATTTCCATACATTTTGGTCCCGTCGCTAATTCGTAATTTTTTTTTTCAAATAAAATCTTCTTTACCTCTTATAAATCGTAATTGTTTGCTAACAACCACTTACAATTCGTAATAAAAACAACGAAAACATGGAAAGAATAATTTTTTGTTCACCGCTTTTTTTTTGCGTGGGTTTTTGCTTTTGCTTGTGTGTGTGTTTATTTTCTTAAGACCAGTTTGTTACATAAATAATTTTTATATATTTTATTTTTAACAATTCGTCAGCTCAGAATTGTTTTTTAGGTTTTTTTTTTATCGTTTTAGTAAATAAATTGAAAAACCCCGTTAATTCGTATTTATTTTATTTTAACCCCGTTAAATCGAAACCCCGCTAAGTCTAAAACCCCTATAAGTTGTAAGAAATGGCCGGTCCCTTGCGATTACGAATTATCGGGATTCTACTGTATGAAAATGGGAAAAAAACTTCCGGGGGATTTTTATTCATTTATCGAAAATCTGAAAAAAATCCCATCTCGATTTTTTTTTCTTTTAATTTGTTCTTTATCATTATGACTATTTTTAATGCCGTTTTCCGACATTTTTCTTTTAGCCGATTAAGCGATTGCAAAAAAATTTTAGCGATTGTTTTCGAATTTACCGAATTTTTACCATTCATTGTAGTCTTAGGGACTTTTAATCAATTTTTTGTGGTCCAGCGACGAGGCACACTTTCACCTCAGTGGATTCATTAACAACCAGAATTTCCGACTGTTTGCTGCGGTTTATTGGCTGGCGGCATTATCGGGCCAGACTTCTTCGAAAATTAGGTCGGCCAAACAGTTACCGTGAATGGTGTTGGCTATTGCTAGATGAAAACGGACTTCTTGTGGCTAGACTGGACGATATGTGGTTCCAAAAGGATGGTGCCACATGCTACACAGCTAACGAAACAATGGCCCTTTTGCGCGAAAAATTCAATGTTCGTGTTATCTAACGTCGTTGCGATGTTAATTTTATTTGGCCGCCACGATCATTTGATTTGACACAATACGAATTCTTTCTTAGGGTATATTAAAAAGAAAAAGTGTAAGTCAATAAGCCAGGAACAATTTAAGAGCGGAAGGATGAGATAATTCAGCACATTAACGACATTGAGAACCTCAATTGTGTCTCAGAGTCATTGAAAATATGGACCATCGGATTGAGATATGCCACCGAGGCCGAGGCGAGCATTTTGCCGATATTTTGTTTCACACATAATTCTCATAGATCCTTTTATCATAATAAAAAAATATTAAGATAATACGTTTTGGTTGCATTAATAACACTGGTCTATAAATTTAGAAAAAAATCTGGGTGCGCTGAATTCGAATCTGGCATTAAAATTGGGATATCACGACTTGTTAATTCTTTTTTATCGCATGCTAGCTACACGGTAAAATAGTCAATACTGACACTACAGTTTCATAATAAATAATTTGACAAGAGCCCACATTCATTCTAAATCTGCATAAAAGTAGTGTTTAAGCATGTCAGGGATATCGTGTGTTGATGATTCAAGCTATTTTAGCTTTGTGTGTGGTGAATATTTGGTTGGAAAAAAGGATATGCAATATCAGAATCGTTAAAATACATATGCATATTTACATAATTTTGGTTTTGTAGTCAGTAACTTGGACAAATTATGGACACCGACAATGTTTTGCATATTCTTCATTCGCATTAAGAATTAAAAAAAAAAGAAAAAACTAGGTGCTGTGAGCGCAAACAAGGGGAGCGTGCTCACCAAGATTTAATGAACATTTTAAAGAATTTATCAAGGATTTTGAGACAAAAGCATGCTGGGAGCTATTGCTGGACTCTAATACGTGAAACCGAACCAACAAAATACAAACGACGTTCAAACGCCATTCACTTTTAAAATTTCATTGATTTTTAAATAAACTAGTGATTTTTTATGTAAGAAACGAATAAAAACATTTTTTTGTGTATCGAAAACTTGACGTGTTAGAGAAAAACCAATTACAGATTCGAATTCAGCCTACCAATTTACCCTAAGAAAGATATTTGATTGCTCTAGTCCAAAACCTTGTTGGCTAGTGTAATTTTTTTGAATTTACGCTTTTTAAGCCAATTTCTCGGAATTTTTGCAATTTTCGCGAAGCTTTGTTGCTCTTTGAGGTATTTATTTTATTTTTTTTTTCGCTATTTTATCAATTTGTGCCCATGACTTCTTTCTTATTTTGAACTTATTTTATAAATAGGTTTACATTCTTAATCCAAATGTTTAATATTTTTAATTAGGCTTAAGTTCATCAAATTTAATTTTTAATTAAATTATTTTTATGAATAAAGGAATTTTACAACATGAAAATTAATTAAAATTGTTATTGACAATTTTTCATTGTTGACTGTAGCCGGGCTCGAATCCTGGCCGGCAGGTTACCCTGACATGTTTCGATCGCAAACACTTGATCTCCTCAGAGGGATTTGCAGTCTTACACTCGCGGCCATCGACGACTGCTGACATGCTATTTAAACTTTCTTTAACTTTCATTTGAGACGTTGCAAAATTTCCTGTCGGCTAGAACAGGGACAATGCTACTCGACGTTGAGTTAAAAGCGCCTTAGAAAATATCAAGTGACTTTGAAGAGTAAAAGAAAATACAATTACTATTCCGGTGCCGTCGACTTGTGTCGACATCGACTTTCATGATAGAGGTGATTATGAGTTACGTGGAACATTTTAAGAACAAACAAACAGCCAATCTTTTCTGGATAGAAGTTAAAGATTTGAATGATTCAGTTGGAGAAAAGTCCAAAATCAGAAATAGACTAAAACTGAACTCTGTCAATTCGATACTGCACATTAAAAAACGGACTAAGTCTCCATAACTCGTGCGGTACCAATTATATTTTACGTTTTCTAGTGTCCGCAGAAAAATTTCGTTAAAAGAACATATCGTCGGTGTAATACGCAAACCTGCTTAATCCACTTTTTAGGTCAATTGAAATTTTGATGCCGTGTGATAGAGAAAGATACATCAATACATCGCGACGACCAGAATCTAGTTTTTCGTTAACTATTTTGGTTTTCCTCTCACGCTGTACATATGAAATATAAAAAGTTTTTTTTGGTCTCTTGTAAAATGTGCTGAAAAGGAGTTAGCAGGCTTGCATTTTAAGCCGACCATATGTTTCTTTCAAAAAATTAAAATTCTATTGAAATGAAGAAAATCCAAATAACTTAGATGATATACGGGCATGTTCTGACAATCATAAAACGCTATACATTGGCGATTTTGACTTGAAATTGCATAATAGGTGTATGCTCTGTAAATCGCTGTAGTAAAAAAAAAATTGGCGATTTCAAACCGCAAAAGTATGCTAAAGGGCATTTTAAGAAACTATGGCAGATAGCAAACAAAACGCACGAGTTTCAGAACACCATAGAATAAATCTGGTGTTCGCGATTTCAAATCGTGCTTTTGTCAGAACATAGCCTATAATTTTTGTTGCAGCAATTTTTTTTCTTTTCAAACTGTTTTACTTTTCTATTATCATAAAAGTAAGTGCTTTTGTACGGTTTTAAGATCTCAAAATGACGCTTTGTAGTGCTTTTTATTAATTCTGATGAGCTTTTTGAGCCAAAAAAAAGTTGGCATCACTGAAGAAAACAATTGAATGATACAAAAAAAAAAAAAAACACAAATATAACAGTACAAACTCTCTTTTAAGTGATCTAAAGGTAAACAAACAAACAAACATATTAACACGAGTTTAGCGGGTATAGTCTAAAGGAGTGTGATTTTCGGGATTTGTTCCTTCTGTTTTTGCAAAGTACTCGTACTTAACAGCACTTTACATGCCAAAACACACTATTATGTGTGTGTGTTTGTTGCTAAAAATTACAACAATGCAAAACAATAACAACAAAGCCAAGCAGACTAAATATATTTTGCATTATAATGCAATAAGGGTTAAGGGAAATAGGCTGTTAAGGGGGAAAAAAGGGAAAGTGTTGAAAATTTGCAAAAAAAAAAAAAAAAAAAAACAGGAAGGAAAGTCAAATTTTCCCAAACCACCACTGTTTTTGTTTTTCTTTTTTTTTTTTGCCAAACCAAATTGATAATTACACTTAAGTCCTTGTTTTACAAAAGATTTTCTTTCTGACTCTTCTCTTTTGTTTTTGCACTCTTAAAATTTTAACTGTTGTTGCTTTTTTGCCTTTATTATGAGTAATTGATCTCCTATTGATTTCGGTTTTTCAGCTAAACGGTAATAAATCTTGTGCAAAAAATATTTCAGCAATAAAAAAAGGGTCAAAAGGTTGTGCGAAAAAAAAAACGGATTAAATATTTTATTTACAGCAATTATGAAGAGGGAGATTGTTTTTGTAACAATTGTTTGGCTAAAATTTTATTGTTTAGAAAACAATCGAAAAACTTTTACAATAGTTTTAATTGGGTTTGGAAATGTATAGTGCGAAAATTATTTTTACAACTTTATTTTTTTATAGGAAATAAAAAAAGGGGTTAAGTGGTTTTATTGAAAATGACTAATGATAATGTGTTAAAAAAAATATGACGAATTGATTAATTGGTGTCAAATACATTTAATTTTTTAACTTTTTCGGTTAAAAAAAAAATGTTTTACCTACATTCCTATCAGGGTTGATAAAGTTGGTACAGTTGTACTTTTTTTGGTACAATCCAACACTAAAAAGTACGCTGGTACCCCCGTGACTCATTTGGTACTATTTCCAATTTTTTCAAACCTACATATTTATAATTGATATACATATGTGAAATGGGAACTGGTATTTACTGTCCAATAAATATAAGCGAAGCTTAGTGTTTGGTGCAAATAGTCTTGCGAAAATGCAAAATGTCGTAGCTTTTTTATGAAATCTAAGAAAACCTCTATTTTTTGTTGTTGGATTTAACAAAACAGCTTTGATATCTTCCATTTGCTCTTTTGCAAGACTATTTGCACCAAACACTGAACTCCGCTGTTGTGAATAGATTTTTGCACTTGTTCCTTGAACGATTGCTTATGCCACATTCTAAATTTAGTATCAGCAGCAGCATATAAGCGTGCATTTTCTGATGATATTGACAAGTTTTTAAAAGATATAGGAAACTACTTCTGCAAAAGTTCTACATAGTAGAAAATACGACTTCCTCTCAATTCAACATTATTTTGGATCGAATTCAAATTATTTTCAAATAATCGTCGACAAGATGGTTGTCACGTCAAGAAGTAATCAACAGAATTTTGGAACAGCGGGAGCCCACTCCATTATTATTTTACTCCGAATTATTTTGAAGGAGATTTTACAAGCGCTAACTTAAATTTTATTATATTCAGACTTTCTACTCCTTTCCTGTTTCTGCAGTTCATATTGGAAATGGTAAACACAATAAATTTAGAAATGCAATCCGAAGATGCTCGTATGCACATATTTTTAGAACGCTTAAAAATTTTATTTTCGCTAAAAATTCGAGATTGCATTTTGAGAAATATTCGTAAATTTTCCACAAAAAAGACGATAAATTCTAAAAAGTGTATAAAAACGCTCTCTGGCCGCAATCAAAAATAAAAAAAAGTGGATTTCTCGACTTCAAAATCCGCATGATACAGGGCTAGACTAAATACAATTTTTTTTCCTCTATTCTTGAATATTTTGGGCTCGAAATTCATTTTGGACCTATGGTTTCTTTTGCATTAAATAAAAAAAATTTATAAAAAATGATTTAGTACTATTGTGGCCAAAAAGTACGATTTTTAAAGTTTGTTCGTACGATATTGGTTCTTATTTATCATCCCTGATACCTATATACCTATCTAAGATTGTAACGTTACTAACTCACTGATTCATCATCAGCCTAAACACCTGAAGCTAAAAACTTGAAATTAGGACCGGAGGTGGGTCTCTCAGCAAATCGTTCCACTAAGACGGGATTTTTGGAAACTCGAATTCTTAGGGGTTAAAAAGGGGAAATTCGGAGACCTTTTATCTCCAAAACTAAAAGAGATACAAAGAAACTGAAATACTTATTGTTATTCTTTTGAAAAATAAGTGGACAGGCGTCTGGTAAATTATTGAAATTGGGCTCTTTTAGTGTGAAAACGGGTAAAACCTGAATCTTGGTACGTTTTTGTCTGCCCACCTATCTTTTGAACCAATAAACCTAGAAATAAAGTTTATAACACATTCGAAACTTATCAAAAAAAAAAAAAAAAAAAACGAATACAAGTTTGGTACTTTTTCGAAATTCGAACGTTTAAAGGGTGAAAATCGTAACTATTTTTGGTAAATTTTTACAAAACATTTTGCTTCATTCATTGACATATTCGTACAAAATTATGGGCACCCTCTAAAATTCTGCAATTTCTGATACTTTAATGGAGGGAAAAACAATAGTACCAAAATGGGAAATACGGAAATTTAATATCTTTCTTTATCTTTTTGATTCTACAACTTGTATTTTTTAATAATCGTTTAAACCTAAAACATAAAATTCAACATGCAATGTCCTGAGTGGATACGAATCTATAAGGAAACTTTTTGGTACTTTTTTGTTCTTTAACTGGTACTTTTTGAATTTTCGTAAGTATTGGACCTAGAAACATAAAATTCAAGATGCAATGTCCTGAGAAAGTAAACGCGTACAACCTGTACATATTTTGGAATATTCCGAGAAATTTATTTTCTTTAATTTGCTTTTGTGTTTTGCGAGTGGTACTTTTTTAATTTTCTATACTATTGAACTTAGAAACACAAAATTATAGGTAAAATTTGTTAAAACCTAGGAACATACACTTTGGCGTATGTTTATAAAAGAAAAGGCCCGATAACAAAGTAGCGGGTTAAATGCTTGTTAAAAATAAAATTACAAAACCTACTTATTTTTTTGTTTGATTCATTAAAATTTATTAATTTTTTTTTTTTTTAATAAAAACTTAAAAAGGAATTAATTTATATCTTTTTTAATTATATGATATGACACAACTTTAGAAAATATGGTTTGCCTATACGAAAAAGATCAGTAGAAAACTTCTTAAACCGAGAATATCTGAGGTAGACCAATTGTCACTTTGTGATCTGAGAGAATTGGTGACGTCTAATAAAGAGTTATTGACGAATGAACAAAATATATTAGCATATTCTTGCTAATATAGAGAAATAAAGGAAAATAATATTTTTTGGATGCACCAGGTGGCACTGGAAAAACCCTTATTATCAATTTATAATAAGCAAAAGTAAGGAGAAAACTTGGAATCGCCTAAGTCGTCGCATCCCGGCAACTCTGTAAGAGGAAGGAAAGAAGGCTCCCACTCCATTAGAATTTCCGGTAAACATTACTAACGTCGAAACTTCGATCTGCAATATGTATTTCAAAACAGAGTTATGCGGCCAAAGTAAAGTTCGATTTAAAACTTATAGTTTTGGATGAAAATACGATGGCAAAAAAAAGTTTTTCTGAGCGGTAAACAGAACTTTTTAAGATATCAGAGGGAACGATGCCACGATAGGTGGAGTCACGTTATTGTTAGCTTGAGACTTCCGTCGGACTTTGCCGAAAGTTCCGAAAGGAACTCGAGCTGACGAAGTTAAGGCTTGCATTAAAGCCTCAAATCTTTGGCACTTTGTGGAAAAACTCTACCTTACGAAAAACAAGCTAGTGTATAGAAAGGGCAACGTTTACGCTAAACGATTTACTAATTTCCTCCTTAAAATTGGAAACGGAGAATATCTTAAAACGAAGTCAAGGTCATAACTCCACTAACCATTGACGACGTTATAGCTCGATTATATTCAGATGTACGAACGTTCATTACTTACACCTAAAAATGATTAGGAGCAAAATACGAATGACCCAGCGGTAACTAGAATGAGTTAAGAAGCCTTATTTAACAGACACAAGCCCTCCTCGCCGCATTCCATACTAATTTATTTTTTACACAGGCTGCCATTGGGAGCTTCACACTATCTTTAATATCAAGATTGTTCCCTTCCCAAAGGAGGGAGTAAGGAAGGCCACTAAAAATTAAAAATAAATAAAACTGAACAACTCCCTTTCTCCCTTTTTAAAGAAGGGAGGAGCGAATGTGTACTGAATATTTGGAAGCTCTTTCAAAAAGAAATGTATAACTTCTATAAGGCATACTTCTGAATGCAGGATATCATACGAAGCGAATTTTTTACAAAGGAGTATGGAGGCCTTCAGAAAGGCCTGCCCCTTGCGTTCCTTTCAATATTTACTGCTGGGACACATCTGTAGATACTGCAGCGCATACGGATGAGTCCGTTTATTTTAATGTGGAGTTACAGCTGATCTACCATTTCACTCTTATCCACCGACTCTCACTTATCTTCAAAGTATTAGCCAACGTGTTGCTACTCAGTGCAATGGGACCCGATTGTGCGTGAAAGCCATATTTAAAAATGTTGTAGAGACAACTATATGCCCAAGGTGAATCGGTGTATATACCACAAATACCATTTAGCACGGATGTAATACAGTATCCATTCGAGTTTGGAAGATTGCAATTTCCCAGTAAGGTTCGTTTTACAATAACTATTAATAAATCTCAGGGCCAGTCTTTAAAAACATCAGGAACTGATCTAATGCTATGTTCACACTTGGAGTAATCAAAGACGTTCACATTTCATTTGAGATGATTAAGATGACAGTTGACTAAGAAAAAAACAAACAAATTAATATTTTTTAAAGTATCAAAAATGGTTTACAATACTTAAATAAAGTTATCAGAAGATTATTTTAAACATATTCATGATGAAATTATGAAAATTTATTAATTATTTAAGGACAAAATAAAAACATTAAGAAGAAATCATGGTCGGTTGTACACGTGAAGGGTACGTTCATGGTGGCCGATTCTACATTATACACAGTTTGAGATATGTTCAGAGAATTGTATGTAATTAATGAAGCGATTTAGTTGTAATCATGCCAATTTTAAGTGATTAATTCAATGTATGGGTAATCAATCATCTTGATTGTGATGTGATAAGAGCTTAATCACATTCGAGTTGCTTAAACGCGTTTAGGAACACAAGTGTGAACATAGCATTAGAGGGGATTGTATCTCCCAAGGGCAGTTTAAGGTGGCCTACTCGAGAGTGGTCACACTTAGCAACCTGGTCGTGTTAGCACCTGAAGGCAAAACTTCTAACGTAGTGTATAAAGAGAATACAAAACATAATAGAAAATTATTTAATTTTTTATTGAAAGTAGTTCTCCTTAAAAGTTAGGAAATATGACTGTGGGCATTTAAATCAACAAACCGTTACATACATAAAAAAAAATAATGTAAAATTAACATGGCGCAATGTTAATTGAAAATCATAGGCGGAGTTCAGTATTATACCATGTTCGCACGACAGCTTTTTTTCGTAATTCACTCTCTCATTCGTAATCCACAGCCTAATTATGATCCAAATTACATAATTCGTCATACAAAGTTTTGAGAGCGGATTATCTCATTTGTACGTAATTCAATTTTTATTACCCTGTGGATTACTTTAAAATCAATGTGATCTCTAATTTTTATCGGTTTTTTTCCATCACCAGATGTCAAAGCGCGAAAAAAACTAAAAAAAAATATAACATAAGCAAAGAAAAGCAGGGCTGCCAGATTTGACGATTTATCGTCATTTTGACGATTTTTTGTTACGAAATTAGCAAAGTGCCGACTTGCGATTTTTTTCAGTCTACACAGTCTGAATAAAACATTACATTTTCTGACAATTTCGTTTTTTAATCTTGGAATGTTTAACAGTCATACCTTAACAAGAGCGGGAGGAGAAACGTTTTCTTTCGCTTGGCTTTTACGCTGATATGCCATACCAAGAAAGAGCGTCAACTTTGTGTCACGAACAGTAGTGATAGCTAATAGCAAAATATAGCTAAAATCTAACTGCTTGTTTGTAGAACGCGAGCGCAAAAGTGACTCGTTCAACTTACATTTAAAACAAAAACAAAGTTTCAAAATTTGTTTTTGTTTTAAATGTAAGTTAAACGAGTCACTTTTGTGCTCACGTTCTACAAACAGGCAAATAATACAAATAGAGATAAAAACGCTAGATTGACCAAAAAATAGCTAAATTGCCATTATTAATTAACAATAGTGGCAAAATTCACTTTTAATACCATGTTCACACTGACAGCAATATTCGAGTTTCGCTCTCTTATTCCTGTTTCGCGCCCCAAACATGATTGAAACGACTTGTTTCCCCATACAAAATTTTGTGAGCGAAACGGGTCGTTTCATTTTAAAACAGGCTGCGAAACAGGAAAAATGTACTATCATCTCCAATTTTGATAACATTTATCGTTAGTTTATCTGAACTAGCTCTCAAAAAAAATCAAAACAAAGAAAAAAACAAAGTAAAAATTGATGTTTAATAAAATAAAGTGATAATTATAATATAATAATATTAATAAAAGTATTAAATAATATATTTTTAAGTTTTATTTACTTTTTTATCTATTTAAAAAAAAATCACACTAACAACACAAAAAAAAAGTGTCAAAATGAAACAAGAATGAATCGTATGAACAGCATGTTTGGCAAACTAGTTTCAGAGAGCGAAACGAGTGGTTTATATCGTCGTATGAACATAGCATAAACGAGCTGTCAAAAGCGATCAGGCCACTCTATTCAAAAACTAGGAAACGCGTGCCGCTTTTTTTAGGTACGGCTGTAATATGCAATTCTTAAGAAAATCTTGGATTATTTTCACGAGTTGTAAGAGAATATCTACATAAGTCTCATACGATTCTTGACATGAAAGTCTTGTTAGATTATCTTTACCCACGTCTTAAACGATTCCCACAAATATTGAAGAAGCGTCTTTCGCTGTGCTATGGAAGAATCTCACTCGTGTTACAGTTTTTCCCGTGTGAGGAATCTTCTACGATTAAAAAATGCGGTCATCGACGATCAAAGACGCTCTTCATGAGACTCCCAGTAGCTCTTACACGATTAAAAATGCTAGCTGGGTATGAAGTAATTATGCTTTTGTTTGAATGTTTTTTTTTTTATAAAAATCAAACAAAAATTTAAAAAAAAAACTAAATTCTAAATTGTCTGATTTTTTTTGACGGTTTTTCGAAACGATAAAGGCGACTTTTTTATTTTTTCTCGGGAAACTGACGATTTTCTCACAAATTTATCTGGCAGCCCTGAAGAAAAGTAAAGAAAGTAATTTTATGTTATAAAAATACATTGAGTCCATTTGCTAACAGCTTTTCTATTTACTGGGAAAATAAATATTTTATGTATATGTATGTATTTCTTTGAAATAATATTTTTTACTTACTTTTTCTTTTCATTCTTAATACAAGTAACCGCAAATAAACAATTAAATTTAGGTATAAACAAATTTAATAAAAAGAAGAAGACCTGTCAAAACCGATTAGGAAAATGCCGTGCGAACATGGTAATTCAAATAAGTAATAAAAACAGAGAGCGAAGTAATCCAAAGCACCGTGCGAACATGGCATTAGACTTGCAAAAGAGCAAATGCAAAATATCGTGGCACATAAATGAAATCTAACAGAAACTTTGTGTATTTTGTTGTTGGATTTAACAAAAGAGCTACGTTATTTAGCATTTGCCTTTTTGCAAGCCTAATATTGAACACCGCTAAAGAAAATTTCTGTAAAATTTAAGTTATCATTGTTTCATAATAATATTAAATGAAAAATGTTAAGATAACTTTGTTCACTATTGAATCCATAACATGCCGTTTTACAAGTTTTGTGTAGAAATAACCACAACGTCATAAGAAAAACATACAGTTTTTATTAAGATGCTTAAAATAATTTATTAAAAGAAGAAAAATTCCCGTATTCTTTTTGTTAAATTTGTTAAGTTTATTAAGTTAAATTTATTAAGTTATGATTAAGGTCATTGTTTAAATAAAGTGAAATGTGTTTAACAGGAAAATAAATAAAAGTTTCCTCCCCTCTCTCTTTGGTTCCAGGGGTACGTGTTTAGAATTGTAATAAAATAAAATATTTTCTTCCACAGAAGGTACCTAAAAGTCCATAATTTTTTTTCTTTTTTGTATTTTTTTTTTAACAAAAGTTATCTTTTTAGAATTTTTGCAAAATGTACAACTTTTTTTTATATAGTTAATGTACCAATTGAGGTAAAGTTTGAATATTTTTTGTCAAATTGCTTTTTCATTAAAAGCATTTTTGTTCTATCATTATTGCTAAAGTACTTAGAACGGGATATAATAATTGTTGGATAAAGTACTAAATTTAAGTCATAAGAGAGCAAAAGTACCAAAAATTACTTTTTTAAGGAGTTTCAACAGATATTTCGGCAAAAAGTATTTTATTCAAATGTGTTTAAGATAATTGTTTCCAGAAACTTCGCAGCTCTAATACAGTTATATTTTGTAACACAATCTGTTTTTTAACTTATTCTTTACTACACAAATAATATAAAAACTTAAAAAAATGTTCTTTTATGTGTCATAATTTTTATACCCTCCACTAATTTAATTTCAAAACAACATCTTAAGAAATTAAAAGACAAAAATTTAAAAAAAAAATTTATAACATTTCAAATGACCCCTTTCCATCAAAATCTGAAAAAGATCTTGCTGTTTCTTATCTAAAAGAATAATTAAGAAAAAAATTATTCTACAATATAGAATCTACATACAAGTGCTAAGAAACAAAAACAATTTCAGATACTTAAACAATAGTATCTGGAAAATCTTAAACTAAATCTTAACACTAATAAACACACAACTCGTACTCATACCCCTGTTGAGCGAGCGAACAAGTACTTGAAAACAGTATGTGCGTGGACTCATTATCAGTTGAAGCAGCAGCAGCAGCATTGTTGTCATCATCCACATCGTCATCTCACCATCATGTCATTGTTCCAAAATAAACTCACTTACATAATGACAATTATGAAGCAAGTGCAACACGTACCTTTAACAGGTATTTCACTTATTTTTATATTTTATATTCTTTCTAAATACCTCCTTCCCCACCTTCTCATCACTTCCTCTTTCGGACTATTAAATATTTATTTAAAAATTTATTTTATTGTAGTTGTTGTTTGCTTAAGAAAATGTTAGAAAAATAAAGAACGATTGTCAGTACGAACAAGTTGTAATAAAAAATACTTTTTGATAGAAGTAAATACTCGTATTTTGATAAGAATATTTGCTTAAGTGAATATTTTTGAAAAGAGGTTTTTATTTATTGCAAAAGTTTACTTAAGCATTATGTTAAATAAGATAATGACTTCAATAAATGAAACTGTATGATTATTAAAAAATAATTATATCTACATATATCGAAAGTCAAAATATTTTTTTAAAGGCAAGAAATCGGGGAGTTAAAGTATCCAAGCAGCAGTAAATACTATTTCCTTATTATAATTGCTTTATACTACTTCACCCATTCCAACCCTTATCATTAATGACGAAATATTCACAGACACGGTTGATAAAGCCAACCTTTTTGCGGACATGTTTGCAAAGAATGCATACGGGCCGGGAAGCATTTAACCTTAGCCCGATCTCGAAATGGTATCCGTTACTATGTCCAACATATATTTTTGAACGGGTGCAGTTAAAAGGGTCTTTGAAAATCTCAATATAAACAAGTTCCCGAGGCTGGATGGTGTAACGGCTGTAGTTCTGAAGAAGTGTGAATTGTCATTGTCTCGTTCATTGGCAACATTATTTTGCTACTCGTTCCGGGTAGGAGGAAAACTACTGCCCAATAGCAATATGCTCTAGGCGCTCGAAGGTCATGGAGAACATGATCAATCGCTACTTGGTAAATTATCTGAAGTCTAATTCACTTTTGTGTGATAGACAGTATGACTTTCGTAGAAGTCGTTTTACGGGAGATCTGTTTCTTTCGGAACGTTGGAGTCGTTCTTTTCACCAATTTTGTGAGAGCAAAGTGGTTGCTCTAGATATTTCCAAAGCGTTTGATCGTGTGTAGCACAGTGCACTTGTTTCAAAGCTTGTTGCTTTGGTTTCGGTAGTGATTTCTCTCGATTTGAATCGAACTTTCTTAAGGATCGCTCTATACGTGTTGTTATAGATGGGTTCTCATCTGAGGAGTTTCATTTGAATTCAGGGGTACCGCAAGGCTCTGTTCGTTCTTATTCACTTTTTCTTATTTTGTCTAACTTCAGATCCTATCTATTCTTTCGCAGATGACAGCGACATTTGCCATCCATTTTCTTTTAATAATATACCAAACCTTACAGAAGCTGAAACAATGAATGACACACTCAGCCATGTCCTTACGACAATCTCCAAGTGAAGTGGGGGCGAATTTGGTCTTTTCTAATACGCGTAAGAGCCAATGCTGTATGTTGACCCACAGACGTCTTGTGGAGTCAGCTTCGTCTGTATCCATGGATGGTATAGCTATTGAGGAATCAGACACTCTTGATGTTCCTGGTATGAAAAGCCAATGTGATGTTCGTTCGAAGCAATATGTTTTTCAAGTGGCAAAAAAAGCATTCAGGGGTCTTGGTTTCTTAAAACGATGCAAGAATTACTGCCCTCCTTATGATCTCCTCACTATTTTTACCGCCTATATCTGACCGATAATGGAATACAACTCCCACATCTGGGCAGATGCTTTAAGGTGTATCCTGAAGCTCCTGGATCTGGTGCAAAGGAGTGCGTCAAAGCTCATCAATGACAGTAGGGTATCCAGCTCAATTGACTCATTGGAGCATCGAAGGCCAAACTTGCATACTCGTTCTCAGACTTTTAAGGGAAAAACGCCTTAAGAAACTATTGACCGAGGTAGAACTTTCTGTTAGCAAACTATCATATTAAGTAAGTCAATTGAGTTCTTAAGCCTAAAGTAAGGTCGCTGATCATATTATTGTTAAATTTCCAAGATCTTAAAATTACTCTAATGGGTCAAACAAAGATGTTTGATATCATGCAAAGAAGTTTGAAACTCTAAGTAGTTTGATATCATACAAATAAATTTAAAAGTTTGATTTATTTATTAAGATCTTAGGATTAACTTTGATGAGTCAAACAAAGAAGGTTGATACCATACAAAGACGTTTGATTTTATACGAAGAAGTTCGAATTTATTCTTAGATCTTAGGATTAACTTTGAAAAGTCAAGCAAAGAAGTTTGATATCATGCAAAGAAGGACGATTTTATACGAAGGAGTTCGACGCCATACAAAGCAATAAGTTCTTTTTGTTTAAAAATACGTGTGCGCAAATACAGTTTTCAGTTATCCAGATTAAGATCTTACAAATTGCAAATTTCGATTTTGATATTTTAGAGCTCTAATTTGCTAAAGTATATCGAGCTGTTTATATCAAAATATAGTATTCAATTTCTTTCAAAACCATAAATGGTCAAACGTCATATAAAGAACCGGACATCAAAGTGAGGTTATGTTCATTGGGTAGGGATCGTGAGACAGCTCACTTGGATTCTTCAATGGCCCCTTTACGATACCCAGCGCCAATGCCCATCCTATAGAGCATTTACTTAGTGGGCGTCACTGCAGAATTCAACCAATTCATCTTCGAAATGAAGAGAAGAATGGACCTTAGTTCTATCCTAGATAGATCGTCCAAGCAGCACCGATTTTCCCAGGTATTTTTCCCTAATGCCCCGAATTCCAGGACATTGACATAGAAAATGAAACGCAGTTTCCTCCTCGTCATGACAACTTCCGCAGTAGTCATTGAATCCCACACCCATTCTCGCATGAGTTCCCACAGACCAGTGCCTCGTCACAACTGAGACTACTGTCCCAATCTGGTCCTTATTGAACTGAAATAGAGATCTAGTTATCCGTTCATCATAGCCAGGCCATATTGCCCTGGATATGGATCGGGCTAATTCGCAAACCCATCCCATCTGCGCGACTCTATAAGACTTGCGCTTGATAAGTGACTTACAGTGAGCCATTGGAATGCCAACGAATTGATCAATGAAGGTGTTATCCATACGACCACCTCGTTTGGTAAGCTCATCTGCTATCTGGTTGCCTGGGTAGTCCGCATGACCTGATATCCAAACAAGCGTTACCTTCGAATGTTTCGCCATCTCATTTAAAAGCCACCCGACATTCTACTGTTAACTTAACTGTTGTATAGACACCCGCTAGGGTGGCAGCCTTGCTATCAGTAAATATACATATATTCCCCGATATGCGATAATACCTCGGCCAGTTAGCGACCCGCCTTATAGCTGAGGTTTACACTTGCAGGACACTTCAATCATCCGGCAGATGAAACGGAACTTATATCCAGTACCTCTATAAAGAAACCGCCAATTCTTCCTCCTTTCCTCCATCTGTTTGGCCATTATCGGACATCAAACGTAGAGCAAACTTTGAACAACGCTCTGGAAATAGTGTAAAAAAATTCTCTTAATTCATAGACTGATTAAAATGTAAATCCTAATTGTCTTACAAAGAAGTTTGACATGATACAAAACCAAAATTGTGGATCACTAGATGATTTATTCAAAGCATATTCTTAATTTGAGCGTTTGACAAGGAAAACTGTGTATTCCTCCTGAAGGTTTTTAAACGCCCTACAAAAGCATGAAAAACTTTGCATATAATTGTTTTCAAACTTCTTTAAGATCTTTACTCGTCATACAAAATAGTTTGATATGCAACGAAGAAAATGTTCGACCTGTTTGAAATTATTTGTGCAATGAAGACTTCTTTACTTAAAGGAAAATTCTTTAACTTCTTAAGGTTTATAATGAAATAAGATTCTGCTTTTAATGTTAATATTCTTTGTCTTAAAAAAAAATAAGTTGCTCATTAACGATCAAATTATGTTCGGTTTTATTATATACATATAAATGGAAATTGGGCTTTTAAATCATACCAAGTAGCTGTGTAGTGGTTTGAAGTCAAACAATCAGTTTTAAATGGAGAGAGAAGTTTGAAGACACAATTATAATTTCTTGAAGAAAGATAAAGCTTAGTTAGATCAATATAATTATTTGTTAGTCTAAAGGCCAAAAAATTTCAGGGAAATCAAACACCAAATAAAAATTATTTGAAAATCATACCAACTACTTTGAATGGAAGGAGAAGAAACAAAACAGCTTAAAACACTAGTTTGAATAAGGGAATTTTTAAGCAGTTTGAAACGAACTGGGGACATGAGACCGAAGAGATTTTTAGAATCTTTTCTGCAGTTTAAAAAGTTGTTGTTTTATTTTTATTAACGTTTGTTTTATTTTCTCCATTAATTATGATCTACTATGAATCTTAAACATACATAAATCATATTTTTGTGTTGGAACCCTTTTAAAAATTGCCTTTTTTATAATTCCAAATATAGATTTATATCATATTTTGAAGAAGCAGTAGTTGAAATTGTAATTAATTTTCATAATTTCATTTAAAAAAACTGCAGCAAAAATGTACGAACAAACACCTTGACAATTAAACACCTTTAGATTATTACCCAAGAACAATAATTATTACCATAAGAACAAAATACATATTTCTAAAGAAAGAAAAAGAAACCCTTTTAAGCAAACGAAAGTTTTTTTTTTTTTTTGAATTTTGTGTTTCAGTAAAAGAAACACCCTTGACCGAATAGTTAAAAAGACTGTGCGCGTATAGAGAGTGAAACTCAGGGTAACCCAGAGCTCGTTTGCATACAAAAGTGTCCTAATGCAGGCGTTTATTGAAAAGTGGAAGTTGTAATTGATTGTATTGGTGTGTGCGTGTGTGTGTGTGTGTTTCTTTTAAATATCCTTTTAAAGTCCTTATACAAAAGAAAACTAAAAAGCAACACCTTTGAGTGTAATACAAACTATTTTAAAAGGAGGATCAGGATCAGAAAAAGAAAAAGCAAAATATAGGAATGAAAAAAAAAAAAAATTATAATAATTAACAAAACTTTCAATACAACATTGAAGGATACTATAAAAGCAATAGCAAGGAATTTATTCTTTTGTTCGGGCAAGGACATCTGCTTATAAGTTTCAATTTCGATTTTCAATTGTTGTTTCTTTATAAAACGAAAACGTTGAAAATTCAAAGTGGTTGCTTTAAAGAAATACAGTTTTTTAATTTATGCAAAAGCTTAAAAAAATTTTTTTAATAAAAAAAAAATTAAACTATAATTTTCATTAAATATTTCTTAAACCAAATAAACTATAATTTAAATTAGAAAACGTGGGAAAAATTTATTTTCTTTACATCAGATGACCATCTAATTCACTTTTCTTCTCCTCTAGTCGATTGTCTAACAATCATTATTTGTAGATTATGGGGTCACAAGTAGTAATCAAAAATTTTACAAAAACAACAATAACAACAAAAAAAAAAAAAAAAAATAAAACTTTAACAATTTGTAAGTTAATTTTATTAGTACATATATGACTAAAAAAAGACAAAAAAGCTAATTGTGTGTCTATAAGACCTCCCTAAGACACGCCATAACTGACAAAGAAAGATTTAAAAGAAAGAAAAAAAAACTCGCATTTTCAAATACATACATTTATTAATAGAAAAAAATAAAAACTAAAAAATTATATAAATTTGTGAATCAAAAGCGATTTCAAATACGAAACTAGGTCGTGCAAAAATTATGAAAAAAAAAATTGTCATAAGTATTATTACCAAAGAAACAATTCAATCATTAAATAAAACAAAACATATACACACAAATAAAAAAACCAAACTGTAATAATACACAGAGAAAAATGCAGAAACTACGTTAATTGCAGATGACCAGCATGAACGAAACCTTCTGCAACTCAAACATGATTTTGTTGGTCAAATCAATTAATTAATATTAAAGAAATTAAAAAAAGTTCTAATTTTGCTTAAAAATTCTAAAATATCTTTCGAGTTATAAATTAAAGTTTGATCACTTAGTATGATGTTTGATGTTCGGTCAAACAATAAAGTTCGATAGCCAAAAGAATACATTAGCAATTAAACCATTATTTTTTTATCTTTTTTCTGAAGGATTATATGTTTTTTAGTAGTGACAGATATTTATTTTAAAAATCCTTACAGCCGTACCTAAACAAAAGCCGCACTCGTTCTTAAGTTGTCAATAATTGTCATGCCCATACATTTTGTATGAAGCATACTTAAAAAGTGCGGCTTCAGCGTTTTTCAATTGGCAATTCTGATTTTGACATCGCGTTTAAAAGTGAAGTTTGGTCAATCTAGCTTTCTTATCTCCATTTTTTATTTCTTTTATGTGGGTTTTATTAAACAAGAAAATAAACACTACTGTTCGTGACAAAACGTTCACGCTCTTGCTTAGGTATGGCATATCAGCGTAAAAGCCTAGCGGAATAAAATCTTTCGCCTTCTGCTCTTGTTTAGGTACGGCTGTTTGATTCTTAAACTATTTCAATTCTATTATAATAACATGTTTGATTACTAAGCAAGTTGTTTGATGATCAAACAATAAAGTTCGCTAGCCAACTTAATATTTAAGCAGTCAAACTATTATTATTATTCTTAATGTTTGCCAGAAGAGTTATAAACATTTTACAATAAAAATATATAAACCAATTATAAAATAGACTTGTGTCTATCTTGAATCAATTACTTCAATGAATAATTCTCTTAAGTGAAACAATGAAATGTTTCTGTATTTATAAAAAAAAGGTAAAATAAAAGAAAGAATAAATTCACTTTACCTTTCTGAAAGAGCTTTAAATATTCCCATAAATAAAAAAATTTTCCCAATAATACATACTATCAAATCAAGCGTAACCCCTTCAATCGTATTTGTATGTTCGATATCTTAGAAAGTAGCTTGGTTATCATACAAAAAAGTTAGATATCCGACTTAACCATTTCGTATGAGAAACTATAAGATTTAAAACGTCTGTTAACTGTCATTAAGTATCCTTTACAAATCCTTATAAAAAAAAATAAAGTAAACTCGATTTGGCTTGCTTTAAACTTCTCTGTCAAACTTAAAAGTTCTTCAAACTTCCAAATCAAAATCTAACTAATCAATTTATTGCTAAACATTAGAATTACAACTATTATTAAGAAAAGAAATGTAGAAATAGACAAATATAGTGTGCAGGAACTTGTTTTATTAGTTTATAATTTTTTCAATTTCAACTCAAACATGTTCGAAGTCCACATAGTTTGATGATTAGTTTATATATGTTGGAATTCTAAAAAAATATAAAGTTCTCCAAGAAGAAACATGATTTAAGACAAACTAAGTTCGAAGTCTTCTAAGAGAAATGTCTGATTTTTGTTCTGGTGACTTAATGTTTATTAAACTGAAAAGATTCAATCAAGTGATTTAAAAATATATGTTTAATTGAACTATTAAGTCTCAAGCTTTCAATTTGTTATTCTCGGTATTATTCAAGCTACACAAAGATGCTTAAGATCTTTTGAACATAAGTTTGATGTTTAAAAAAGTTTTGATTTGGATACCAAGAACATAATTGCTTAAACAAGTTTGAAGCTCTTTTAAGTTCTCTGGATGCCATCATTGAAGATTAAAGTTCTTAAAGAAACAGGTTCTTGCAATAGGTTTAAAAAATGAAAATAAAAATTTGAATTCACAAATAAATGCTTGACGTCCCTTTAAGCTTAAGCGGTTATACTTGGTATGACATACTTGGTATGTTGAGAGAGAGAGAGAGTAAATATATCAAAATCTTTTGATTTTCAACTTACCAAACTGACATACACGAGTTTTCGCTATTACACAAGTATGATGGCATACCATTCTCATATAGCAAGTATGACCGTCTAATAGGGGCTTTCGGCTGGCAGTTCAGCAAACACAATTTTGCCCTGATACTTAATACTTGTCCTAGTTGACCGTCGATCGCTTAAGGTTTGGAAATTGTATGACTAAAAAATGCTTTTTAAGACAATGAATTTAAGTTTAAGGGCATACAAAGTTAAACTACTTTGTGTTTTGCAACATTAAAATTGTGATTGAGGTCATGGTTGCAATCAGAGTTTAAAAAGCTGTAGTCAAAACTGTCGAACAAACAAAGAACATTTGTATACAACCTTTTTGCATTTTGAGTTTGACAGCGACTATTTACATTTTATGAATCAGAAGTAAAAGCAACAGTTTTATTTTTTTGGCCAATGACAAATGAAGAAGTGGAAGAAATGGCAGTTTTTCTACTTTGACTGCAGTTTTTTAAACGCTGGTTGCAATTAGTTAAAACATGTTTGAACTAATACTACATTCGAACTAGTACTTCTATGACATTTTTAGCATCTAAAAAGCAAAAAAAGATAAAGCTCAGAGAGTTTAACAAATTTTACAAAGACGGCTACGAAGTTGGAAGTCATAACAACTAGTTTGAATCAAACATATAGCTAAATTAATTGTTAAAAAGCTTTAAAGTTTTTGATAAAACACATAAATGACTAAAAATTTAAGATATTTGAAAAGCGTTTACTATTTTAAAATACACATCGTTCAACAATAAAATTGAATAAATTTTACAAACATTTTTATGGAGTTGGAAGTCATACCAACTATTTTGAATCAAACAGAAAGCTAAATTATATGTTAAAAAGCTTTAAAGTTTTTGACAAACAACTGAAATTACTAAAAATTCAAGATATTTGAAAAGTTTTTCCTATTTTTTAATACCCATCGGTCAGCAATAAAGTTGAACAAATTTTACAAACATTGTTGGAAATTGCAAGTCATACCAACTTTGTAGTTTGAATCAAACAGAATGCTAAATTATTTGCTGAAAAGCTTTAAAGTTTTTGATAAACAACTAAAATGACTAAAAATTCAAGATATTTTAAAAGCTTTTACTATTTTAAAATACCTTTTGGCCAACAATAAATTTGAATACATTTTACAAATATTGTTATGAAGTTAGAAGTCATACCAACTAGTTTGAATCAATCAGAAAGTTAAATTATTTGTTGAAAAGCTTTTAAGTTTTTGATAAAAAACTTAAGTGACGAAAAATTCAAGATATTTAAAAAGTTTTTTCTATATATAAAAATACCCATCCGTCGAACCATCCCACCCATCCGTCAACAATAAAGTTCGTTATGGTTTGAAGCATGTTCGAAGGCAACTAGAGCTGATTTTTCGATAGGGTTGTTTTTAAAAAGTGGTAGAGATTAAGCACAGATTAAAATTAAACTTGATTTTCGAAATTGTTAATTCTGAAAACTTGCAAGTTTTTAAAACTTTAAAGCCTACAGTACACGGAATGTAAAAAGCCACATGTGCATGTGGTTCTGACGTAATTTTGACGTCACTACACAGCCACAATAGCAAGTTCGTGATGTGTGATGACGACAAAATTACGTCAGAACCACATACGAATGTGGCTTTTTACATTCCGTGTACTATAGGCTTAAGTTTTTCTATTCTTTCTACATATCACATTAAAAAAGGAAAAAAAAAAACTTTTCCATCAGTGTAGCTTAAATTAATGATTAAACATTTTTATTACTTCGTAAGATTTTTCCTAAATCCATAAAAATACTAACTTGAGAAAATCACGCATTTGTGTCTTAACTCACCGCATATTTTGTTATAAACGATGGGAATTTTTTAGATTGACGTTGCCAATGAATTGTATTAGATTTTCGTTTGCTTCGAAACACAAGCAACTTAAATCACTAAACTTAACTAAACCCTTTGAAAAAGTGCGTTTGTATGTGACGATTTTCTTCAGACAAATAAAATTTTCCTGTACAGAGAGAAGAAAGAAAAAAAAAACCTTAAGAATACAGATTTTATGTTCTGGTCTATTAATTAAGTTAAGTTTTCATTTTTTGTAGTTTTATTATAGTTTTTTGTCTGTTTCTAAATTACAAGACCATAATTGCCTCAGAAAATAATCTTTGGAAAAAAATCTTGACAAAAATATTTTTCTATGGGTTTTTTTTTGTAAGATTTTCAGCTAAAAGTTGTATTTTTCTTAACTAATAATTAACAATTTAAAGCTTAAATTGCCGACTTACTTTACCGCAATTGTAAGAAAAAATTAAATTTATATTGTTCGACTATAAAATAATGATAAAGAATTACGAAATACAATATTTTTTTTTTTTTTTAATACGTCATGGGAATTTATTTCATTATTGTAACGTATTTTAGTTTTGTTTTAGAGTTCAATTGTTTATTCATACATAGAAAACAAAAACAACACCAAAAATTTTAAATTTAAATTTAATATAATTGTATTTTTTTTAAAAATTATTATTGCATTTAGTTTGAAGTTTTTTTACCCACACAATGTCTTAAATTATACGCTTTTGCACGGAGAAAACTGTTGTGCATTATTTATGCACAAGCTGTTCATAACTATAAAATGATTAGGTACATTTTTGAATATGCAACTTTGCGCATAAATTATGCCTAATAATCATAAATTCTGCACAATCTATTGAAATTGTGCATAAGTTATACAC
Source organism: Pollenia griseotomentosa (assembly GCA_963931875.1). Taxonomy (NCBI): domain Eukaryota; kingdom Metazoa; phylum Arthropoda; class Insecta; order Diptera; family Polleniidae; genus Pollenia; species Pollenia griseotomentosa. The sequence goes on from OZ007563.1 coordinate 172,780,992, forward strand.
AAAAAATGTGCACAGTTTGTGAACATTGTTCATAGCTTAAACATTGTGCATGAACGACTATTAACACTTATTGTTCATGAGTTATGCCTACTTGTGCATGGATTTTGCCCAACATTTTGATATGTGTGTATCTTGTTCATAAGTTGTGCGCATTTATGCATAGATTATGAACAATATTATGTTCCTTGTGTCAAGAGCGCCGGTTGTGTTTAGAAGCAACCGTAGTTGAAGTGAATTGAAGTGAATATTATTTAGAAATATATAATTGTGCAAATCAAGAAAACCAGAGGTAAGTATTGAGTTATTATCAAATATTTATCACAGAACAAAGATAACTGATACAGACAATTGTTTTTCTGACTGGATAGTTGCTTGACGAACTATTTATGGAGTTCTGCTTCAGCTGATTTTGTTTACTTTTTGTTTGTTTTTTGCAGAAAAACTTCCATTGAAGTGCTAAATATGGAAAACTTCGCAGGTCAACAAAGAAGTGAATATATGTTTTCTACAAATTTAGAAGGTATTAATTTATATTTTAATTTAATTTGCTGTTATTTCTGTATATTGAATTTCCTAATTGAATTTCCTAAACTCTTTGAGCTTCATCCAATATTAAGCACTAGACTATGTTTTATGATAAGAATTTTATAGAAATGTAAAAAAATTAATTACTTTATAAATTATATAAAATAAACATGTTAAAACTGAAGTATAAGATTTATTTTATTTTAATATGTGTATATATAATATTAGTTATAAAGCGCTTGTACTTTGAAATAAAGACATTTGAAAATAAAATGAAATTTTGTTTCTTTAATATTTGCAGGAGGTGTAAAATGTTTCTTACTTGTTCACAATCTATGAAAATGTTGTTCATAACCTATGCACAGTTGTTCATAGTCTTTTCCCAGTTGTTCACAATCTATGAAAATGATGTTCATAACCTACGCCCAGTTATTCATAAAACATGCTCATAGTGCTGAACTTAAGTTATGAACAAGTGTGCATAGATTATGAACAACTGTTCTTGGTCGTTTTTCGTGAACAATTTGTGCATAAGTTGTGCCCATAGCGCATAATTTCTGCACACAATTCTCTCCGTGTGTCAATTTCGAAAGACCATAATTTTTATTATTGTTGTTTGATTTTTAATTTAAATATTTAAGAAAAACCTTTGTGGTAAATAAAAGTAGGCAAGTTCCAAAGTTTAACTGAGAGTGCAATGTTCTGTTATCAGGGCTGCCAGATTTGACGATTTTTTGTTCCGAAATTAGCAAAGTGCCCTGGTCATTTGCTTATACCTCAAACACTTGTGTAGCGATTAAATTTAGTTTTAATAGAAAACTATTCCAGACTATATATGATATAAAAATATAAGAACCTAGTTACCACCATATGGGGTCTACGGAAAACCCATTTCAAACAAGGCTAATAGGGTGCATGGTTAATACTGTAGAAGTTGCAAGCGGAATGATTAACTTATATAAAAACAAATTTTATATATTTTGATTTTGATCTCGTATGTAAATTAAATAAATACCTACCCAGCTAACAGGATGTTTGTTAGACGATTGTTTGATTTTACAACACGATAGAAAATGCTAGCTGGTCATGAAGTTATTGTGTTTTTATTTTTAAATCGACAAAGACAAAATCAAACAAAAATATTGTTTAAAAAAAAAAACTAAATTTTGAGTTGTTCGATTCTTTTGACGATTTTGCAAAATGAGAAAGACGATTTTTTTATTTTTTCTCAGAAGTTTTAAGATTTTTTCACAAATTTATCTGGCAGATGTGAAAAGATGTGAAGCAAAATATTCCATCGTGTCTCAAAAAGCGAGATAACAATTTGCTTGTAACTCATTTCGAAAATTCTCAAAGGAGTTTACGTCGTTACGTTATTCTGGGTTCACACTATGAGCATTTTCTTTCAGAAAGTCTGAGTTTATAAATCAGACTTTTTTAATTAAAAAATTAAAAAATTTAATTAGATCTTATCTGAATATTTTCCTTTTTTTAAACGCAAATCACAAACAAATTTTATTTTGTTTGTTTACCAAACGTCATAATCCTAAGCCTTTATAATTTGCAGCTGAGAGTGTTTTGTCGGAATGTAAATTCGGATATTAGCCGGATAAAACTATACCATCAACGGCGACGGCTACAAAAACTAATGCGGCTCGGCATAGCCTCTCAGAGCAGGTCTCTTCTGATTAATTACGACACCACAAAAAAATTGCAAGCAAAGTTCTATTAATTTAAGACACTTTTTGTTAACAAAGCAACAACAATATTTTTAAACCATTGTAAAATGTTAGAACATTATGACAATATAACATGATAGCACACCTTGTGAATACCCCAATTATATTCCACTCGAAACCGATGTGAAACTGCAGACGTTAAGAACGCCACTCACACTTATCGTTGACAAAACCAAAATTTACTAAAATTGAAAATTTTTTAACGACGGCGGCGAAAATACAACTGTCGGCTATACCAAATAATATAATATCCGACTTTAATTTTTGTTGTTTACAAAAAAACTTTGAAAACAATCGAATATTTTTTAAAAATTTTAGAAAAAAAAAAATAAACAATTATAAAAATTAGTCGAGAATAAAATACTTATCTCTTCATTGCGATTTAACACTTTTAATATATTTTTTAGTGTTGAAATGTTTTCTCATCCTGTTTTTATTTGTGAGTATATTTGACAGTTCAAAGTAAGAACTTTCTCACAAAATTTTTACAGACACACTTTTTCTGTAAATTGGCGAGTAATTTCTTTACGTGACAGCTATTAATCGCCACAAATGTTACAGACACAGTTAAATGAGAAATACAGTTGTTTGTGTCAATTTATGACATTTTTATTTCAATTCTCTCACATTTTAATCGAAAAGATTGTCGCCGCAGGAGTTACAGAACATGGCCACGAGATGATAAATGGATGTTTTTCAAATAGACGAACTTGTTAAAAAATTTAATTGCTTATGAGCTATTTTGTACCGAAACCTTTTTTTCTACAGTGTTGCGAGATACAAATGAAATTTATTCTAACGAACTTGAACCTTAACTAGTTCAGAACATCTTTTATCGCTAAACTGTTAGAAAAGGCGTCATAATGCTGATGTATTTTGACATCAGTACTATGACAAGTGTCTTCGTTTTTGACCCCATGACACTATTCATCATTGTGATGTCAGCCTTAACATCACTTGGTCAAATTGTCATCAGGGTCAAAAAATTTAATTAATGTCATCAATGGGATGACACATCGGCATCACAGAAATGACGAATCGGAGTCAGTTTAATAAAAAAATGTCATCAATGCGGTGACTCAGTTACATGGGAGAAAGGACTCATTAGAAATAGAATTTGGGAATTTTTGCTTCTTATTTTACTTTTTAAACATGAAAATAATGTTAATAATAAACAAAATGTGGCATCGAATTGATGTCAAAACAAAATTTTATGATGACGTTCGTCATTTTCATCATTGTGATGTCAGCCTTAACATCACTTGGTCAAATTGTCATCAGGGTCAAAAAATTTAATTAATGTCATCAATGGGATGACACATTGGCATCACAGAAATTACGAATCAGAGTCAGTTTAATAAAAAATGTCATCAATGCGGTGACTCAGTTACATGGGAGAAAGGACTCATTAGAAAAAGAATTTGGGAATTTTTGCATCTTATTTTACTTTTTAAACATGAAAATAATGTTAATAATAAACAAAATGTGGCATCGAATTGATGTCAAAACAAAATTTTATGATGACGTTCGTCATTGGATTGATCTTTGGATTGATTAATTGATTGATCACTTTTTGCCTTATTGATGCCAAAATGCCACAATTATGATGTTAGGGCATCATCAATATGAAGATGCATTTTTCTATGGGGGAAGTACAAAGCATAAATAAAACTATTGTCCAGACTATGGACAAACATAGAGTTCAATCTTTAGACAAGCATCTAGTCTCGACTATAAATCTGTTTAGAAATCGCAAGGGATTTGGGAAAACTTCCAAAAAGGACGATGTAAACATGAAGAGGTTAATTACCATCTTACCAAGTTCCTTATGGGACACGGGAAATATAATTGTTTTTTTTTTTTAAATTTGGACATGATGTCTTACCGAAGTTTCACAAATGCATGGAACCCGAGGACTTCGAGCAAGTGCCCCAGATTTATAAGTGTTGAATTTATGCTTTAGCTGTCGAGAGCGTACCAAAGATTATGTTGTCTTTAGAGAAGAAGTGAAATCTAAATTAAAGCTTTATAACAGAAGTAAATTATCTCAACAAATCGAGGAGAATAGAGTTAAATTTGCATGAGTTTTGAAACGAGCAACAAAGCTGATCAGCACTGCGATGCAAATGTCAACGACAGTTCCGCAGGAAGGGTCCATAAGCAATATTATAGTCCATATAAATAAAACTAGCGAATATAAATAAAACTATGAGGGGTGTGCTGAAAATCGAAAACGTAAAACGCAAGAATTTTAAAAGTCGTTTTTAGTAAGATTTTTGTAATAAAAGAATTTAATGACAACTATTATTCAACTATTTCTCTATTAAACAGATTTATTTATCAAAAATTATAAAAATTATATTAAAAGTGTATAAAAAACAAAATCCAAATTCTTGTGTTTTACGTATTCGATTTCCAGCTCACCCCTGTATATTCACGACTATAGACAGAATTGTGGTCAATACTACGGACACGATTTTATTCAATACTCTAGACAAGATTAAACACAATATTATAGTTTAATCTATAGGCAAGCCCGTAGTCAAGACTAGAGACAAAACTATGGTAAAGCCTTCATAGAAGACTATGGTTTTATAATAAATATTTAAATACACTTCCTTTTTTTATTGAAAATGATCTGCATATTTGAACACATTATTTTCATTTCAATTGAAATTAGCTTTGGAGTTCAAACATAAACGTGCACATAATCTTAAATACCTGGTCTCTAAACACGTACTGATTGCTCTAGAAATTTGGAACAAAAAAAAAAAATTATATTTCCTATAAAATCATAGAAAACCAAACCTTTACGTATTCTATTCATCACAAAAGATTGAGATTTTTGATTTTTCAGCAGTGATAATGTTACAGAAATACTGCATAAAAAAAATCCGCATTTTTTTCATTCGCTCCAGTACATTGACCATTGAACATGTTTTCTAAAGTAAATGCTAGAGAAAAAAGATCCAATGAAACTAAATCATTTTATTTGAAAAAAAAAATTATTTTTTTGCTATATGAAATTCGTTTCCCTACGAAGATAAAATGCTAGCCGGGATGGTTGGCTGGAAAATTTCAATTGAAATGCAAATTGTAAGAAAGCTTTTGAAAACATAATCACGCTTGTTTAAATTACATTTAACTAATGTTTTTTATTTTGTGCTACAATATGAACAAAAATATGAGATCAGTAACTAGTACTGCTAACTTTAGTCTGGAACAAAAGGTAATTTAAGCCCTTGAAGTTGGATTTGGATTTGTTGTTTATTTTGAAATTTATTTGAAATCAAATCAAGAAAATGTTTAGACTTTGAGCAGTAAGTGAAATATGAAATTGTTTTAACAAAAAAATAAAAGATCATTGTGGTTGTTGTTGGTGATTTTGTTTTTGGGAAAGAAAAAACTGACAACACTTTTTTGTCTAATAGATAAAAAATTTTTTTTAATAAGATACAACTAAAAGATATTAAATACTGTAAAAATAATTAACGCTTTACGGTGAACCAGGTGAAGAGACTATGTAGTGAAGTTAAAAGACAAGCACTATAGAACATATTAAATACCAGACAACAGACAAGCCTATTCAATGGACCAGACTAAAATCCAGACTATGGACAATACAGAGTACATAAATATTAAAGACACGTTTATGTTTAACTCTTTAGACAAGACTGCAGTTGGCTCTATTGATCAGGCTATAATAAAGACTTAAAAAAGGACAACAGTCCATATTTTAGGCAGAACTTCATTTCAGAATAAAGTTCAAACTTCAGTGGACTTAAGTGAAGCATGAATATATTACTATTGATATAACTACTGCTGAAACTATAGAAAATATTAAAGTTTAAGGACTGCAGTCCACACTTTTGATATTATAATACTGGAAAAATACATGACTTTAGTTCAGACTATTTACTAGACTACAATCTATTGACGACACTAAAATGTAGACTACAGAATAGACAACAGTCCACACTATAGTCTACACTGAAGACAAGACTATAGTCCAGACTATAGACAAGACTTTTTTATATTTATATGATGAAGTACTATCAGCTAGCGGCCCTACGAATACCTCCTCGTCCCACCCCGGTACCACTTTCGCATTACATCGGGGCAGTCGAATTTTTTTTCGACTTCTATGTGATTAGCATTGAGATAAGATCTGCATTTCATTATATCAGATATAAAATCCGGACATTTCCTCCGTGTCTATAGCCAAGCCTATTGTCCAGCCCATAGCCAAGAGTATAGTCCAGTCTATAGCTAAGACTTTAGTTCACACTATAGCCAAGACTAGAGTCCACTCTATAGCCAACACTATAGTCCAGTCTATAGCCATGACTATAACCCAGTCTGTAGCCAAGACTTAAATCCAGTCTGTATCCAAGACTATAGTCCAGTCTATGGCCAAGACTATAGTCCACTCTATAGCCAAGTCTATAGTCCATTCTATAGCTTAGACTATAGTCCATTCTATAGCTTAGACTACTGTCCATTCTATAGCCAAGGCTATAGTCCACACTATAGCCAAGACTTTAGTCCACTCTATAACCAACACTATATTCCAGTCTATAGCAAAGACTTTAGTCCATTCTATAGCCAAGTCTATAGTCCACTCTATAGCCAAGACTATAGTCCACACTGTAGCCAAGACTTTAGTCCATAGCCAAGACTATAGTTCAGTCTATTGCCAAGACTTTAATCCACTTTATAGCCAAGACTATAGTTCAGACTATAGACAAGACTTTAAACTATACTAGAGTAAAAACTTTACTCCAGACTGTAGACAAGACTCTAGGCTGGAATCTAAACATGATTATAAGACTTTAGAGAAAATTATAGGTATATTACGAGCTATATTCCGAAAAGACTTAAATCAAGCCAAACCGGTGTCAATAGCACGGTAATTACGGATTTCCTTTAAACAAGTACAGAATGCATTATTCAAAGTACGGACTACTCAAGAGTCCCGTACTTAAAATAATCTAAAACGGGATTGAATTAAGTAAAAATAAGATGAAAATTGATCTCAAACTGTGCTTTAAGAATTTCTGAGAATTTCTAAGTTGGTTTGATCCTGAATTTATACTTGGAATATTCCGAAAATGGAATTGATTCTTACCTTAACACTTAAATCCAGAGAAGCCAGAGAGAGAATATTTGCTATTTACTCCGCTTTGTTTGCAGAAGAACTCACAACTATAAAGCACCAGCAGCCGATATAGTTTTCGTAATCATTCTACTTTGAAATTTTATTGTACATATTTAACTAAATAATTTTAACAAAAAGAATACGGGAATTTTTTCTTTTTTATAAATTATTTAAAACATAAAAATAAAAAATGTATGTTTTTCTTCGTGTTGTTGTTGTTTCTACACAAATCAAGCAATTGGTTTTTACCTTCTTTTTGCAGTATTGTTGTTGTTTCTACAACAATGCAATGATTTTGGAAAGAACTCCCATTTTGGATTGTTTTCAAGTACTTTTTGGTCTTATTCGTACTTAAATTTTTAAGTACGACTCGTAGTAAAAATAAGTAGAAAAAACCTTAATTTAGAGCGAGTTTTTTCTTTCTGTGTATTCATATCGTGCCATAACCGCCAAAAAAAAGCTAAAGCGACAAAAACAATATTTTACAGGAGAATGTTTTTTTATATTATTTCATAAAAGTTTTGTATGGAGGTTGTCGCTTAAGATAAAATTGTTTTTGCTTTAAAATCGTAACGGTACCTTATGTGACCATGATATTTTAGAAGATGGTGCTAGTTTTGCCAGTAAAGTCATTTATTAAAAAAAAACGAAAATTGAAAAAATGATGTCGCTTAATTTTTTTTTGCGGTAAGGGCTCGATATATGTATAACTATAGTCCAGAGCATTGACAAGATAGTGGAGTATAGTTAAACCAAGACTAACATAAAAATATTAATATCAAGACTATAAACAAGGCTACGACCTTTGTCGAATAAAAATTTTTACTTAATGGGTTAATGTCGTACATCAGTTCAAATTCTATTATTATGATACTAAAAAAATTATCTTAAAGTTATTGTTATTGTTGTAGCTGTTTGTGTATTTATTTAAAACAATAATAACCAAACGATATCCAATGACTTAAACCTTATAATTGTACAGAACCTCTGTTCTTCAACCATTTAAGTTTTTGTATCAGTAACATTTAGTTATTGTTGTCATCAAAATAAATGCCATAAAATCTAATTGTTTGTTTTATTTTGTTGCTGCTGCTGCTGCTGCTGTCGCTGTTGTCATCATTGAAATCTATATATTTTCAGTGATTTTTTCCCCTGGCATTTCAACACATCTCCAATCATCATCATCACCTTGATATCACATGTCACTTTTGTTTTACAAATAAAACAAGAGCACTATCATATTATTTTTCTAAAATTTTTAATGTTATTTGAATAAAAAAGACGTAATTAGAACGCCTAGACAATGCAATAAAAATCTAGAACTGTACAACTTTTTAATCTTAGATGATTGCTGTACTGTAGGGTATTTGAAGATTTTGTTTTTTTTTTCGTCTTAAGATTAAATTCCTATCAAATTTATTCATTAGTTATCAAGATTTTTGTGTTAAAATTTGAGTGGGTGCTTGTTTGTTTAAAGATAAAATATTTTTCTAATTACTAAACAATTAAAAAATTAAGTAAAGCGTTTTGTAATCAGAAAATAAACAGCAAATACACAATTATAGTTAAAACTAGAGGATTATAGTCAAGATCAGATAGTTAAGAATATAGACTAGAAATAGTCAATGCCATAGCCGAGATTTTAGTCAAGTTTGTAGTCGAGACTTTAATCAAAACTGTAGACTAGACTGTACATGAAACTATAATTACGACTTTAGACGAGAAATTTATAGAAGAGACTATACTTAGGACTGCAGACTTGCCTTAAGCTATCTTTGCTGTTGACTATAATATACGCTAGACTATATATATATATTTATTTGTTTTAAAAACTATAGATAAAACTGTAAATTGCTCAAAATTATGGATCAGATTTACGACAAGGATATATTTAGACTGCTGTCAAGAATACAGATAATTTTAAGGCTAGACTAAAGTCAAGACGTGCGTCCAAACTATGTTGAAGACGATGGACTAAAATATAGTCGAGATTGGTTAAAAAACAAGACTATACACAAACAAAAGTCATACGGGACAAACTAAGTTTTTTCTACTTACTTTAAGTACAAGTCGTACTCAAAAATTCATGTACGAATAACGCTAAAACGTTCTCAAAACAATCCTAAATTTAACAACTTTCGAAAACCAATCCTGGAATTTCTTAAAATAAATATAAAATTCTTAAACCAAGTAAAAAAAGATTAAACCTTCACAGAAAAAATTTTCTAAAATTGTTTACCAATTAAAACATTAATCAAAAATATAATCAGTTTTAATTAAAAATGTAATCAAGTGAATTAAACGTTTAATCAAGTGAATTAAATTTTTAATGCATACTATTAAATGGTTTAATTGATACTATTAATTTGTTTACTGCTGCAAATTTAATTAATTTTTTAATTAATATCACAAATTTTTTAATTGAAATCAATTTTTATTTTTTTCTGTGTTTCGTGGTAGTGCCACTCTGAGAGTTAAATTACAAAGTGAGCGTTTTAATCTCATTTAACTTATCAAAGTTTGTTGTAGACATTACAACAACACTACACAAGAAGTTAAAAACGATTTGCTTGTTGTGTGTAGAAACAACAAAAACAAGTTATTTTCTTGTTTAAAAAGTAAAATTGAAAGCAAGAGTTCTCATTTAGTTTATATTTTTAGTTAAATAGGTACATAAAGTTTTTAAGCTAAAAACGATATCGGGAATAATGCTGGTGTTTTATAATTGAAGGTGTAAAACGGGTAAGTAAATCAATCATAATAAAATTCTCCTTCTAATTTCACTTTTGGTTTATTTCAAATAACGAATTCGGTATTGAATCAACTTAATAATACTTGAATCAAGCGCATTTTGAGATTGTTTTAATCTTAATGTTTCTTAAATCAATCTCATTTTCGGATTATTTTAAGTACGAGTTCGGAATTGAATATGTTAAGTTCAGTATCTCGCGATTGAAAATCCGTACTTGAATCAATCTTTCTAAACTTGATTCTAGAAAATCTGTACTCATTTTACTGTTAATACCGCTTCGGATTGATTTGAGTACGGATCGATTGATTAATTGTTGAGTGTAGATAGACCCCAGTCAATGTTATAGATGAGATTTAATCTTGAATACGATTTCATCATAAAGATAAGACCATAGACGTAGACTTAAGTCAGGAAGATAAACATGACCATAATCAATAACAGAAGACTATTGCCAAGACTAAAGACTATAACCAAATTTTTGGCATAGTACCACGGAGTGGCCAAAAATGTTTTAGTAATGAAAACACCTGTCTCCCGTCGTTTTGCGAAAAAAAACCTCACGCAGGGAAGCAAATTTCTAAAACATTCCAAGAAATTTTGAACCGCGATGAATTGTAAGCCGTAGGAAAATTTTTAAATCTAAAACAGTGAATAAATTCCAAAATAGCATTTATATTTTTTAAAACTTTTAAAACAAAATGGCATTTATATTTTTTAAAATTTCCGTGAGATAAAAATGGTTGTTTTCAAACTTCAACCCGATCCCTGCGAGCACTTTTTTAGCAATCCGAAAAAATTATTATATTTTTTATTAATAACTTTTAAAATTCTACACGACTGTACTATACCGTTTTTGATATTCGCAAAAAGTGTGAAAAAGTTATAGCTCTACAAACCATATTCAAGGCTAGACTACACAATAGTTAGTTCTTAAAATTAGATCTTAGTCAAGACTCTAAACTATACCATAGTTAATAGTCAAAATTATAGACTAGACTGACCATTCTCGGCTTTGAGAACAGATTTGAAAGCAACCGAAGAAATCGCACAAACATATTCAATAGGAAAAGGAAGTTTAGAGATTTAAGCTGACCACACTGCGAATTAAGGCAGTTTTGCAAAGAGTGATGTTGAAAGCGAATGTGATTTTATTCAATAAGAATCCGACATACCCTGTAGCACCAGGAACATATTAAAAAGGTTTCATCTGCAACAAAAAAAGAAAACCGACCATAGCCAGGACTATGGACTAGAATATTGCCAAGACTACGGAGAATACTATAATCACGACTACACTATACTATAATCAAGGCTACTAGAAAAGGCGTCGTAACGCTGATGTATTTTGACATCAGTACTATGACAACCCAATGACAATTTTTGTCATTGCGTTTTCAGTCTGAACAAAACTTGGCCAAATTGTCATCAAGTGAAATTGTGTCATCAGTGGGATGAAACATCGGCATCACAGAAATGACGAATCGTTGTCAGTTTAATAAAAAATGTCATCAGTGCGATCGATGACTTTGTAATATCAGCACTACAAATAACGAGCACCAGGTTAGATTTGATTTGAGTTAGTGAACAGGAAGATGCCCTGAAGTCTATTTTTGATATAAAGTCAAATTCGGTCGGGCATGATGGTATCCATCCAAAATTTCCCGTTACACATGATTGTTTTACTTTTAAGGTATTGCGCCCTTTTTTTACCGAAGAACTCTCAATTATAAGACACCAGCAGCGTGCCCGATATGGTTTTCGTCATGATTCTACTTTGTTTTATTTAAATGAATAGTTTAAACAAATAGAATATGGGAATTTTTGCTTCTTATTTTACTTTTTAAACATGAAAATAATGTTAATAATGCACACAATATGGCATTGAACTGATGTCACGGTAGTCATGGCATAGATGACGCATAATTGATGTCACTTTTTTGATGTCACAATTCTAATCTTCATCATCAATATGGAGATGAATTTGTCTATGAGTATATAGACTAGATCGGAGCAGAGACCTGCGCCGTCAAATTTTGTCGGCGGCGGCGGCTTGTAAAAATATTGCCGGCGGCGGCTCAAAGCCGGCTTAAGCCGACTTAAACTTAGGCCAATTTAAAAAATATTTTTTTACCAACTTTTCATATTTTAGTTTGAATAATAAAATTAATTTGCATATATGTATACTTATTTTAATTCTTGTGACTAAAATCTATTCCTAAATGAGATTTTAAATTTTTACCGAAAAACCTTTAAAATTATACAAGGACTATCTATATCTTACTCATTAACATTTTTATTTATTAAAAAAAAAACTGTTTTTATAAAAAATAAAAAGAATGGAAAAAATTTTTTTCTAGTTTTGGATATGCATTTCTTGTGGGGAATATTCGATTAAATGACTGTGACCGGCGGCTGATTTTAAGCCGACTTTAGTCGATAAATTTTCGGCGGCGGCGGCTGTTAAAAATAATCGGCGGCGCGGCTTAGCCGGCTTCAGCCGTCAAGGCGCAGGTCTCTGGATCGGAGTCAGGACTATAGACAAGACCATTTTAACGACTTTAAACAAGACCATAATCAAGACTTAATTTTTTTTTTCAAAACTAATAACCGTTACCAATTCTTTTTTTTGAAAATGTTAATCTTTCATGCCAACCTGCTCAATTTTCGAACTGTCATAAAAATTTTTTTAATATTTTCTAAATGAATAATTTTCATTAGTTTTTTTTTTAATATTAAAAAGCATTAAAGCGGCCTATCAATTGGGTTTCGTTTGTATTGTTTTTTTTTTTTTGGCATTTTGAAAATTACTTACAATTATTTTTATGCAAAAGTAATTTGCATATTTTATTTTAAAATTTTCAAATTGATAAAGAAGATGAACATCTAAAAACAAATTAACAAGATTTTTTTTCTTTAGTAAATAATTCCTCTAAAGGTAATACAGGGTGGTTATTTTTTTTTTTTTTTTTTTTTTTTGGAAAGGTCATACTCATCATTTGCATAAAGCGATAGATAGTAGAACTCCAATAATTTTTAAAGTATACTTTTAAATACATGTTGCATAAAGGTTAGATATGAATTGTTGTGCAACATTTAGTGAAGAGTGAGAGCGGGCAAAAGTAGAAAAATTCAACATTTGGCCTTTATAGGCGGTAAACAGGCTTCAAAATCCCCTAAGGATGCAATTGATATGAGTCTTATAATTTTCATTTCATACTGCTACTGATTATTTTTGATTGTGTTTGTGTGTATGTTTTCATAACTCTAAAGAAGGGGTGTTAAACAAGTGCCAGGCAAGTAAACTAAAAGCCACATTAATTACCACTCAATAGTTTTTTTTTGTATTTTTTCTAAAATCTAAAGCTTGTTTTTGTTAAAACACACACACACACACACACAAACAAAACACCGGCATATGTAAATGCCATAAATCTCAAACATCAATGTTTTATTAAATTGCCAATGATTTACTTGCAAAATATGCAAATTTCTTTTAGTTTTTTAACAATACTTTTGAGAAATATCTCTAATTGTTTATAGCTACTTTGTAATCCGTAAAAATTATATATCATTCTACTACTTATTAAATCCAACAGTTTTGTTTTCATCTACTTTTGTACATAAAAATAAATCTATGGCATACTTTTGCATACGAATGCAATTGTATCTAGTGGATGAATGTCTGTCTAGTTTTACTTTACACACGTTTTATGCATAAAGTATCTTGTATATTAAACTTAACCGTTATATGGTTTACGTGCATTTTGTTACAATTGTATTTGTTATAGTAAATAAAACTAACAAAAACAATACGGATACAAATAGCTAAGCATTTAGAACACAGATACTTATTTTAAATGTGTTAACAGTATGTAAAACTATTTCAGAAGATTTTTTTAAGAGCAGCAAACTTAAAAGTTTGAGCCGTGTAAGACGAGTCTGGCAATGCTGGTTAGACTTTTATCTATACTCTTGACAGTAGTCTAGGGTATTTTCTTAAGTATAGTCCCATCTAAGGACTTCCGATAGCTTTGTATATTCCCTAGAGGAAAATAGTTCTATTCTCTTTCTCTGATTCTCTGGGTTAAGTGTGTTTAGGTTAGACTCAATCCACTTTCGTATTATTTCAAGTACGAATTCAAGATAAAACCAACTTAAAATTCTTGAATCAATTACAGTTTGGTATACAATTTTTATCTCAGTTTTACTTAAGTTAATCCCGATTTCGGATTGTTTTAAGTACGGGACACTTGAATAATCCTTACTTCTGGGGGCAAATTACGGCATTTGATATTTATCGAACTTTACATTAAAATTGTATATCAATTTCGATCGATATCGAATGCCGTAATTGGTCCCCTGTACTTGACTTAAAAAAATCCGTATTTACCGTAAAATTGGCATTGCTTCGGCAAGATTTAATTACGAATGGATTGAAATTTTTTTCAGTGTAAACATTTTTTGACTCACACGCCACGCCATACAGTCCATTTCTTGCGCTATTCGACTAACATTTGCTTGCTCGAAGCAAAGCTTGATTCGTTCTTGGCCTTAAAAAATAAGAAGTTGTTTTAGCTCAAGATCCATATGTTGCCAGAAAGATGGAAGTAATATCTAACGATCGCCAATACTTTGATTAAATATTTATTTTTTTAATGCCCAAAATTTGCCAAAAATTCCCCATATTAAGGTTCTACACCCAAGAGTATATAAGGGTACTTTACACCATCACACAAGTCATACGTATTTTGAGTTTGAGGAAAATACAACCCTGTCATGATAAGTTGTTATCGTTTTTTGAAAACTTTCAAACAATAATTAAACATATCAGAGATGCATTTTCGTCAAAATACCTAAAGCTACGGTCAGACTTATCAAATATTTGACGAAAAAAACGGGACCAACAACCAAACTAAAAAATTACTTCGCTTAATATCAATATTTATTTTGATTAAAATACCACATCTTAGAAAAAACTGTTTTTTGCTATGTCTAGTAGCATAATTAGTTTATTTTGTAATATTAAGACCATTTTAAATGTCACTAACTATTAACAAAAGTAGGGGTTACGCTTATTTGATCAAATATTTAATAAGTGTGACCGTAGCTTAAGACTTGTGTGATAGTGTAAAACGCCCTTTACTAGCAGTTAGATTATAGACTAAAATATTGGGTATAATGTTGTCTATGGTCTAGTCTATAGTCCTGACTATTGTTAGCATTAACAATTTTTCATTTCCTCGCTTTATTATGATAACAAATCTAACATCTGCTTCCGTTTGCTTATTAAAAATTGTCATCAATAAATCACGATATGAAAAAAATAGTTTTATAGCAAATAAAAAATTTTTTTTGAAAAATCCAACAAAAACACTCTTCAAAATCCATTCAGGCGAAATGGTTACATAAAAAAAACCAAAATTTTCCTACAGCCTGCTTGATTCTTAAAACTAAAATATGCAAATTTCCAGAAATGTGTATTTTAAAGATTACCATATGAATTGAGTACGATGAAAATATATGGACACGGCTACAATGAAATGTAAAACGCAAACAGTCAATCAATAATGAACCAGAAAGAACGCGAATTTAACAAATTCGTTCTATCTATCTAAAGAATTTTAAAAAGTGCATATGTAATTATGAGAAACTGAAAAACGAATATGCAAATTAGTTTATTGAAGGACAAAATTGAAAGGAAGTGGAAAGAAATCCTTAAAGATTTTTTACAGGCATCTGTAAGAAATTGATAAAAATTGCAGCTTGTGTTTTGAAAAATATCTATAGAATTTACTATTGATATGCAAATTTTATTAAAAAAAGGAAATTTAATCTAAAATAATTGAGGGCAGTTTGTTATAAGAAATCAGGTAAACAGCGAAGCAGAAATCAAACCACCCGTTTCGTTTTTCTTTTTAACAGCACACACTTTTATAGTATTCAATGATCCTTTAGATCCTTGTTAGAGCAATAATGATCATTTAAGTTTTATTTTTCTTTTTATTGATAGTTATTGATACTCCTATCAATTGGCGATAAATGCAATTTTTCATTGATTTGCCAAAATCCTTTTATTGGGCTTTTGTCCTTTTAAAATTTGCCATTTCTGGTGTTGTGTGGTGAAAATATCCTTTTGTTTGCTTTTGTAAGGAAAGAAAGCATTTGTTTTGGGAATTATTGTTTTAATTGGGATTTAGATTTAAGGAGAAAGGTTTTGTTTCTATTTTGTGACTCGAAAACAATGTTCTGGGTTTGCAAATATTTGCCGCATTTAAAAAAAAATCTCTTGTTTTTTTCATTTGTTCTTTTGTCTGTATGATGGTGATTATGACATTGAGTGAGTGATTTATCTATTTAAAGAGATCTTTTCTGCTTTTCTTAAATATTTTTTTACTTTAATTTTGTTGGTGTTTAAGTTGGTATAAAGCCGCCTTTAACTTTTAAGCCCATACAGATTTTTCTATTTTTATAACTTTAACTAGTGCGTGCTCGAGGCTTTTAATTAAGTTTTCTATAAAATTTTTTTTCAAAATTTTAACACTGCAAAGAAAAAACATTAACTTCAACTAAAAAAATATAGTATGGTTAAAGCAGATCATCTATATTATTTATATTTAAAGTTAAAACTTTATATGTACACTAGAAAAAATACTAAAAATAATAATTTAAGGTTAAAAATTTGTGTGTCATTAAAAAAAATGACAAAAAGTGTCTTGAAAAAAACTATCAATACTGCTTACAACTATTATAATTTTTTTAAAATCTTTACAAAATAAAATAGAAAATCTGTTTTAACTACAAAAACCTTAAAATATTTTTAACAAATATCATGATGACAAAAATTGACATGACAAAGTTAGCATTTTAATGAGAAAAAAAAATTGCTAAAACTTTTAAAATTCATTTTGAAATAATTAAATCTTAAATTTTAAAAATTCTTCCCAATTTACATTCAAAACATTAACATTTTCTTGTAATAGAAAGAGTGACAAAATAGTGGCATTAGAAAATGTTTAAACTATTAAGTATTTTTATATTTTTACAAAAATAAAAAAGGGAATAAATTATAAAGATTAGTGTTTCTTTTTGGTTTTACAAAAAAAAAAATTTTCAAACAACTTAAAAATAAATGTATTTCTCAGAAAAAAAGTCACCGAACTGTGACATTACCAAATTGTCATATTTAAAAAAGATTTGCTATACATTTCAAATTTCAATTTAAATATTAATCAAAAAACTTAAAATATTTTTTTTTAATAAATTGGAGTGTCACAAAAAATGTGACATGTCAAAATTGTTGCATTTATAAAAAATGCTTATATTTTTATATATTAAAAAAGTTTGCCAATTTACTTTAAAAACACTAAAATTTCCTTGAAATGGAAAGTGACAAGATAGTGCCATGACAAAATTTTTTAATTTTAAATAACTTGTATATTTTCGGCATAAAAAGTGAATGAGTAATATAGATTAATGATTCCTGTAAATCTCATAAAATAAAAATTAAGTCACCAAAATGTGACATTACCAAATTGTCATACTTATATCAGATTAGCTTCACATTTCGAATTTCAATTAAAATATTGATCAAAAAACTTGAAAATTTAAATATTTGTTTAAAAATTTGCAGGTTGACAAAAAGTGACATCACAAAGTCGGCATTTTAATAAAAAAAAAACTGTTAAAACTTTTATATTGATTTCGAAATACATAACTATATATAAAAAAGTTTCCCAATTCACTTTCAAAACACTTAGATGTCCTTGTAACTACTAGAAAGAGACAAAATAGTGACATGACAAAATGCTTAAACATTTAAGAATTTTTATATAAAGAAAGTGAATAAGTAATATAGTTTAGGCTTCCTTTGGTATTAAAAAGAAAAATTTAAATTAGTTAAAAAAAGAATTAAAGTCACCAAAATGTGACATTACAAAATTGTCATATTTAAATAACATTTGCTTAACATTACGAATTTCAATTAAAATATTGATTAAAACTTTAATTTTTCTTTTTAATTAAAGTGTGACAAGAAATGTGACATGTCAATATTGTTGTATTTATAAAAAAAATTATATGTATTTTAGTAATTTAAATAGAAATATTGTTTTAAAATCATAGAAATAACACAAAAGTACAAAAATTTGCCTAAAATATTAAAACGTGGAATGCATGTGACAATGTGCCATGAAAAAATTGCTGTATTTATAAAAAAAAATAATATATAATACGAATGGAAATAGAATTATTGATTTAAAATTATTAACAAAATACTAAAGTTTACAAATTTTCCTAAAATATTGAAACGAGGAATATATGTGACCAAGTGACATGCCAAAATTGTTGTATTTATAAAATAAAATATATTTTAGTTATGAAAATAGAAATATTGATTTGAAATCATTGAAACAACACAAAAGTACAAAATTTTCCATAAACTATTGAAACGTGGAATGCCATGACAATTTGTCACTAATATAGAAAATAGTTTTAATTACATAGTTGCAATTTCAATCGTAAGAGCTTTAGCCTCCTAAAATTAAATTTAAGATTTTAAAAAAGCAAGATACGAAACTACTTCCACTTTCGATCGGAAATAATTTCGGTGACAGGCCTGCTTTGTTAGAAATCATGTTAAAATATTTAATTGTAACTGAAATGTGACATGACAAAAGTTTCAGATGTAAAAACTTTTATTTATTATAAAATTTATATGGAAATATTAATTAAATCATTCAATAATTGAACATTTTTTTAAGTTAGCATTTTGGGCTAATTTAACATTTAAAAATATAGAAAGTTTTAGAAATATTTCGTCGTCACATAAAAATCTTACTCAGTTAACATTAAAAAATAAAACCTTGAGAAAATGTTACATGGCAAAATTGGTCAAAATTTTATATATTTTAAGCAGCTTTTTAAATAAATGACAAAACATAAAATTTCGTTTTATTTTTCCTAAAACTTAAAAGATGACAAAAAAGTGAGATGACAAAAATTTCACTGGTAAAGCAAATTTTTGTTTTATTTGAGGTCCCTCTTTTTAAATAAAGTCCTAAATAGGCATTTAGTAAAATAAAGATTTTCAAATTTGACGCAAAATAAAAAAATTGTGAGAAAAAGTGACAAGTTGTCAAATAATTGTAAGCGTGTGTTATGAAAGGTCCTATTTCAAGGAAAGTGTCTTTAAAACTTATTAAAAAAATTCTAAAAAATTAAAAAAAGTTTTCAAGTTTTTCAAGTTAATATCAAAAATTTTGCAGAAATATAAAATTTAGTAATGTTTTAATATTGTCATCGCTACATGACAAGTGACTAAAGTTTAAAACTTTTATGATTTTTAAGCATTTTTTTGTTTTTTTAAATACAATATAAAATTTAATTTATTAACTTTTGTTAAAGTGTATTTAATATTTCACAAGATTCTGTTTCCTTCCTTGACAGTATTCGTTCGTTTATTAAGATCCCTCAAAGATCTTATTCAGACTGAAACACACTCTCTTCAAAACAAAACCAAAAAAAAAAAATCTTTTTTTTTTTTTTTAAACTAAGAAGCAGTCAAAAAACATCTAGTGTCTTTCTTTTGAAATTTATTGAATGCGTGTTATGTGTGTTTGTCACGCCGCTACGTGATCACCCATCAAGGTGTAATAATTTTTATTAAAGTTTTTCCATTTCTGGTTGTTTTCTCATTTTGAATAAAAACAAAAACAAAAAAAAAAAAAAAAACCAAAATGATGACAATAAAAACAAAATCTACATACAATATACTTATAAATTACATTTATTTGAACGAACTGAACTGAGAACTGAAGAATGAAATGGTGTCTCTTGTTTGTGTTCTGTCTTCCAGTCAGTCTATATATGACAAGATGAAATCTTTATTCGTAGAATTAACTATAAAAGTTTTGAATTTATGTACTATAAGTAAGTTTTTGTTTTATATTATGAATTACAGATTAATTTTTTATAGCTTTGAACTCATTTTTTGTTTTGGTTTTTGGTTTGGAGTTAATCATCAGAAAAGTTTTAAAGTTTTATTTTTAAGAAAAGCTATTAGAAAAGCTACTGTTTTAGCAAAAAGCCTATTAAAACTTCGTTCATTATCTATAGTCTATATTCTATTGACTCGGTCTCGCCCAACCGTCCAAATTAAAAGTCGGGCGAAGAAAAATTTCTCAAAAACTATTTTTGATATACAAATCTTTGTATATAATTAATCATGTTGATTTGTAATTTGTTGGCCGGCGATCGTTTTAAACGAGTCAATTGTGATCGGTAAAGGTCGCCTGTGATTATATGATTGAATGTGGTGAAATTGTGAAGTCCTGTTCATGATATTATTACTCATTTTTCTTGAGGACAATATCCGAAGGGCAGCGAAGTATAGAAAATAAATTAGGCTGGAGGACGATTTTGTGCGGGTTGGATCTATATGTTTATATTTCTGTATATGAAGGAGATCTATCATATCAATACGGTTCACACGGGACAATATCTGCGTCAGGCATTATTTTAAGCGAAATTGAATGTGTCCATTTAGGTTATTTCAGTGACCTGTTACAAATGTACAAATTAACCCCTTCCAAGGGCATCGCCATGTTAAAAATCTATAAATAGAACCGGTTCCGACCACTTTAGAACTGTCATGTGACAAATTTGGTGTGAGTTCCCTTTTCCCTAGGGATAATATTTTTTTTATGAAAGCCTAGTTCACTCATTTTATGGTTTCAATATTTTTCCATTCTTTTGGTCTGGTAATTTGGACTCGAACGTCATATAAAATTTTTTTCCTGTTTCTGTTTACTTTCGAAAAGAAACCATTCAATATTAAAGCAACCATTTTATTTTTCTTTTTATTATAATCAAATTTATATTATTTCGTTGCCACACAATAACCAAATAACATCATTAATATGCATTAATTCCAAATCAAGAAATATTTTCTATAAATAGTTGGGAAAACGTAATAAAATCTAAAAGGAAAAAAAAATTAGGAAATAAATGACATTTCTATCAAAAAGTACTTTGACACAAAGAAAAAAAAAAGAAAAGGATTTGAATGAACGGAAGTTCAAACAGAAACACACGAACACAAAGCCATACACACTAAAAAGAAATATTAAAATAAAATAATTCGTTGAACACATGTGTGTTTAAATAAAAAAAAAAAAATACAAATAAGCCTAATGACATTTTGAGGTTCGAGTAGATGAACTGATTTTTCTCTGGCAGTTACATTAACAAAAAAGGGTGAAATTATGACGTTTGTGTTTTGTATTTGCATCATTTACCTTTTTTTTTTTGATAAAAATAAGAAGAAAAAACAAGGATGTTGCATGATTTTGACATAATCTGTAAAACAAACATGTCTGGAAAAGAAAAAAAAGAAGTAAAATAAATGAATTAGAAAAGAGAGGAATTGGATACCAAAAAGAATTAGTTACAAATACTACTAGTGTAATCAAGTTAATGATCCTTTAAAAACAGGACCAAAAAAAAAAAATATATAATAAACTGATTTGAGAAGTTTTTACACACATTCGTTCACATTTTTGCAACCTTAAGTGAATGGTGAGGAAAGGGAGAGAATAAAATTTCAACAGGATCTGTTATCCTTGAATTTGCTAATAACCATATGCAAAACATTTTCTTTCCCTTTGGAACAAGAAAAATCGAATTTTAATTTGTGAAAACAGGATTCAAATTTGGGAAAATTAATGATGATAATGACAGGTCTAGAAAAACTCTTAAAACAAGCGAAAATGGTAAGAGCAACTATTTTGCAATCGTACACTCATAAAAAAATGCATCTTTATACCGATGATGCCCTTACATCAGAATTGTGACATCAATGTTATTGAAAATGGCATCAATGAGGCAAAAAAGTGACATCAATTCAATGACGTAAGTCATCATACAATTATGTCATATTTTATGCGTCATCGATGCTATGACTACAGTGACATCAATTCGGTGCCACATTTTGTGTTTAATTAATAATATTTTCATGTTTTTAAAAGTAAAATAAAAGCAAAAACTCCCAAATTTTATTTCTTTAAATTATTTAGTTAAATCCACAAATTTTCAAAGTAGAGTGACTACAAAAACCATATCGGGCATGCTGCTGGTGTCTTATAATTGAGAGTTCTTCTGTTAGCAAAGGGTGGAATACAAAAAAAGTGAAACAAACATCTTTTTCGGGTAAGTAAATAATAATATTCTCTCACTTTGATCCCAATAACTCTATTTAGTGACAGTTTGTCACACAATTTAATAACAGTTTGTCATTAAATTTAGCCTAATGAGTCCTTTCTTCAATGTTACTGAGTCATCGCACTGATGCCATTTTTTTTATTAAACTGACTCCGATTCGTCATTTCTGTGATGCCGATGTGTCATCCCATTGATGACATAATTTAAATTTTTGACACTGATGACAATTTCGCCAAGTAATACTTTGGCTGACATCTCAATGCTGAAAAGTGCCATGGGGTCAAAAACGAAGACACTTGTCATAGTACTGATGTCAAAATACATCAGCGTTGTGACGCCTTTTCTATCAGTGTATAAGAAAATACCACAACATTTCGAAATTGCTTAGAAATCATTAAAAATATCTTCCACATGATTTATGATGTGTTAAGTTGTCATTGATTAAAATTAAAAATCCTTGAAAAAATATTAAAAAAAAAAAAAAATTCAAATCTTTTTCCAACTTAGTTTTCAAAATAAAAAAACTAAATCAAGTGTTTTTAAGCAGGAAAAACTTTAAAACAGCACGATCTTTAACAGCAAAATTCCTTGACAAAAAAACAGAACCAAATAGTTTAAATCAATGTAAAATTATTTCTTTTGTTTAATACCAAAATCAAATGCTGGGAAGTTTTTAAAACATTTTCCAAATAAGAACCTTGAACGATTTTGAAAATTAAAAAAAAATCCAAAATTCAATGGATTTTGTTTTCACACACATTTAACTATTTCAAAAAAAAAAGTGTTTTATTAAAAAACCGATTCTTAAACAAAAATTATGCAAATTAATTGGAACAACGAACGATATTTTTTCAATAATAAAAAAAAATCAAGGAAATAAAGATCATGTTTTAAAAATTTGCATAATTCTCACACAATATTTTAATTCAATAGATTGTTTTTTTTTCTTTCTTGATATCAATTTTTTAAAAGACAAGGCAGTATTTAAAGATTCTAGAGTTGCGTGTCCTTGAATTTAAGATCATGTGATCTAAATAAAAATAAAATAAAGATCAATTTCATTTGCTCAGCATAATTATGCAGTGACATGTTGCATTAGCGATTGTTTTAGATTCGATTAAAAAGCGTTACAAATGAAAAATTTCAGCATATGAAAACTAATTATATATCGGGGGAAAAAATTATTTAAAAATTATTATAAAAAAAAGTATTTTGAAAAAAAAAAAAATTTGCTAAAATTTTGAAAAAAAAAATTTTTTTTAATAAAAATTAAAATTTTTACTGTTTTTAATAAATTTCCAGGCTACTTTACTGTTCTCTGGTAACCCACGGAAAAACAGTTTTAGAAAAGTTTTACATGAGCGCTTGTCATATGGCCTTATCTTATGGTAGATTTCAACCACATTTGTGACAAACAATGTGTTTACCAAAAGCCGCCGAGTGCGAAAGGTAGCAAATTGAGTGTATAATCCGGCAAGATAATAGACTTGCTAATGAGCTTTCTAACCTCCACTGTCCTTCAGGCTGTGCTTTCTGATAGAAATGGCGTCATAAAGCTGATGTATTTTGACATCAGAAGTAGGACAAGTGTCTTCGTTTTTGACCCCAAGACACTTTTCATCATTCTGATGGCAGCCTTAACAGCGCTTGGCCGAATTGTCATCAGGATCAAATGTTTAAATGATGTCATCAATAGGATCAAACAGCACCATTACAGAAATGACGAATCGAGTTAATTTAATAAAAAAATGTCATCAGTGCGATTCATTTGGCATAATTTAATGACAAACTGTCATTTAATTTAGTCATTGGGATTGGACTTAAATCAAAGTGAAAGTATATTTTTATATACTAACCCGTTCGTTACACATGTTTGTTTCACTTTTTTTGCAATTCGTCCTTTATTCACAGAAGAATTCTGAATTATAAGATACCAGCAGCATGCCTGATATAATCATTCTACTTTGATAATTTGTATTTAAAAAAAATAATTTAAAGACATAGAATATGGGAATTTTTGCTTCTTATTTTACTTTTTAAACAAGAAAATAATATCAATAATAAACAAAATGTGGCATCGAATTGCTGTCACTGTAGTCATAGAATCGATGACACATAAAATATGACGAAATTTCATGATGACGTTTGTCATTTGTCACTTCTTGGCTCATTAATGCCATTTGTTATAGCATTGATGTCACAATTCTGATGTTAGGGTATCAACAATATGAAGATGCATTTTTCTATGAGTGTAGAAAACTATAACCACCGCGTGATCCGAAAATATCATGTCAGCGGACAGGTGATACTTTCGCAAAGATAATCTCCCTGAAAGACAGGGAGCATTTCCCGCAAGAAGCATAATAACGGAGGCCTCAACCAATAGTCAGCCAGGGGCTTCTGACCCCCGTTATACCAGATATTAACTCAGGTCAGCCGCAATAGGGAAGATCTCTTGAGATCTGTGAATTTTGGATTTTTGCCAATACCTAAGTATTAACTGCTCCCGATTATGCCCAGGAGGATGTAAGACTAAAAGATGAAATATTCTTTAGGTTGTCCCTACACCCCCAGGGGCCTCATGGAAGTACAGTATACTTACAGACATATTCATTTAGACGCTTAGTTTACAAGGATGACTTGAAGTAACCAATTTTTTTTATTAGTTAAACTTGGCATACAGACTTGCCAGTTTTAAGTATTTATCTCTGGTTAGTGGTTGTGCTCTATTTAATAATTATTTAAATCATATATTAACCTTTAGAACTATGATCTCACCTGTAAAGTTCTGAAATTATTTAAGCCCCTACTGTACTAGATTTAAAATACTTAATGGCTTCTTTTTTTCTTTTTAACAATTTTTTTCTTAACAAATTTCTCTTTTTTTTTTTTGTTTATTGCTTATTTGTTTCTATTTTAGTATAATGGGTCTATAGCTATTTAATTTTTTTTTTTTTAAATAATTATAATAAAGTGTCAGTCAGTTGTAAAATTTATGCAAATTACAAATAACCCCAAAAAGTCATAATTAAACCATAATAAAACTGAAAAATTAAGCTACTACTACTGCAAGATACTGTGTACGAATAAGTCAAAAAAAAAAAAAAAAAGAAAAAGAAATTAACATTAGAAAGTTCATAAAAAAAAACAATAAACAAAATGGCTAACAGAAAAAACAACCTGACTTGAAATAAATTTACACACAACACACATGCTGAAGTTTAGTAGTAGTGTCGAAAGAGAGAGAGACAGAGAGAAAGAGGGAGAGAAATCTGTTAGTTAAATTGAAATAAAAAGGAAAAATTTTAAGAAAGACCAATGAAAAGTCATTTAAACGTACTAAGAGAAGGCATTAGATCAGTTAAAGGCTCTTATGCCTAAAAAATCACTGATGGTTTAAACGCTGGTTTAGTTGAACTTAACTTGAATTTTTATGTAGCTTAAACTCAACAACTATAAATCAGTGTCCCATGTATTATATTTTGTTAAAAAAATAACATGTGGCAGCACTGCGATAAATCTTATCAAATTCATATGGTCTATATTGGTAGTTTAAACGCCCAATTTTATGCGTTTAAAGATGGTTTATATGTTTGTTGGTTTAAACCATAGTATAATAAGTACCAGGCATGTTCATTAGTTAGAGTTGTCATTATTTACCCATGGAATGTCAAATAAATTTATTTGATTTTTGACGCTTGTTTTAATTTTTTTCCATATTTTCTTTTGTTTGAAGTTATATGGGTTTTGAAATTGAGAACAAAATTTCTAGAGACTATACCTTGATTTTGAATAAAACACAAACTATTTAGGAAATTATTGTAATTTTATTTTATTATGATATATTGGTATTACTCAATTATGTATCGAACAAAATATCGGCCAAATGGGCGCCGCGACCATGGCGGCACACCTCCATCCGATGGTCCAAATTTTCGATGACCCTGAGGCATAATGGAGGTTCTATGCCGTTAATGTGCCGAATTATCTCATCCTTTAGCTCTTGAATTGTTGCTGGCTTATCGACGTACACTTTTTCTTTCAAATAACCCCAAAGAAAAAAGTCCAACGGTGTCAAATCACATGATCTTGGCGGCCAATTGACATCGCCATTACGTGAGATAACACAGCCATTTAATTTGTTGCGCAAAAGAGCCATTGTATCGTTAGCTGTGTGGCAAGTGGCACCGTCCTGCTGAAACCACATATCGTCCACATCCATATCTTCCAATTCGGGCCATAAAAAGTTCGTTACCATCTCACGATAGCGAACACCATTCACAGTAACTGCCTTACCGGCCTCATTTTGGAAAAAATACGGCCCGATGATGCCGCCAGCCCATAAACCGCACCAAACAGTCACTCTTTGTGGGTGCATTGGTTTTTCGACAATCACTCTTGGATTATTATTCGCCCAAATGCGGAAATTCTGCTTATCGACAAATCCACTGAGGTGAAAATGTGCCTCATCACTGAAGATGATTTTCTTCGAAATTTATCATCCATTTTCATAATAAGTCTGGATAAGTTTAACACGTTGTTGGATTGTGTATCTCTCCATGGTTCAAATTGAGTAAGTCTGAAATAGAGAAATGTCAAATAAAATTCGGAAAAAAACTTGGCGTTTAGGTGTGGTTCACATTCAACATCGGCCCTTACAATTTAACCACCCTTTACTTATTCAACCATTGTTTAAACACATTTTAAACCAAAAAGACAGTTTAACTTGCTCTGATTTTTTAGCCCTTAGTTGCAACTTTTTCCAAACACTTTCAGCTTTTCTGCACGACAACTTATAAGAGATCTATGAAAAAGCTCCAGAACTTCAAGCTTGACTTATACTATAAAACAGATCTTATAACTCCAAATTAAGACCAAAAAAGAACTTAAAATATTAACAGCCGTACTTAAACAAGAGCGGAAGACGGAACGTTTTCTTCCGCTTAGCTTTTACGCTGATATGCCATACCTTAACAAGAGCGTCAATATTGTGTCACGAACAGTTTGAAATAAAAAATGGAGATAAAACCGCTAGATTGACCAAAAAATAGCTTAATTGCCATCATTTTTTTTTAACAACAGCGGCCAACTTCACTATTAAACGGGTTGCCAAAATCGGATTTTTTAATTGCAAAGAGTTGGTGATGCGCTATTTCGGTTTATGCATGACAATTTCTGGCAACTAGAAAACGAGTTCCGCTTTTGTTTTGGTACGGTTTGGGAAAGTTTATTAAGTTTTAGAATTGAACTAGACATTTTTTAAGGTTAACTCTTTTTATTTCTCTGTCCTTCCAAATTGGAAAGCAAAGATGAAAGCTTAGTAAACTAAAAACTAGCCCCCTTCTTTATAAAAGCTAAAACAGGTTAATAAAGGGTTTATTAAGGAAATTTTAATATAACATCCGTTTCATAAACATTTTATAAACCTTTTTTATTTTTTTTTTTTTTTAAATAAGGCCGTTAGTTTATTTCAATATCTTAATAATTGTTGCTTTCATTTAAATAAAACTTCTCCGTCTGCCTTCGTTTTGATATGGACTTTTTGTGGCAACAAAGTTTTTCTTTAACGATTTTTCTTCTCACATGTCAGTTATGATCTGCATTGTTATGGATCAACGCTTATCTAATGTTGTTGTAGTTTTTAAATTTTATTGTTGGAGTTTTTCCATATTGTTTTTGTTAGTTATTTTTTTTTATCGTTATTGTTGTTTTATAAAAGTCATGGTTGTTTAAAATACCAAAAAAAAAAAATGCGTAAAGATGATCTCTTTTAAATGGAAGAGGAAAAAAATTAAAAACCAAGTAGGCAAATGAATTTCCACAAATGAAATGGATCAAGTGTACAAAACTTATGTTAAACCTACCCAGTAGTTCTCAAAATCAAACCTTAACAAGCGATTTAATTGGTTCTTAAAGTCTTTCTATCTATAGACATTTCATTTAAAGAGTGTGTGAGAAAGAGGACGTTTAAAAAAAAACTCAATTCACATTCCATCCATTACGGAAGATCTTTTAGTGCACTGATAGAAAAGGCGTCATAACGCTGATGTATTTTGATAGCAGTACTATAACAAGTGTCTTCGTTTTTTAACCCCATGACACTTTTCATCATTGCGATGTCAGCCTTAACATCACTTGGCCAAATTGCCATCAGAATCAAACATTGAAATTAAGTCATCAAGGGGATGACACATTAGCATCACAGAAATGACAAATCGGAGTCAGTTTTAATAAAAATGTCATCAGTAAGATGGCTCAATAACATCAAAGAAAGGAGTCATTGTGATTGACTTAAGTCAATGTGAAAGAATTTTATTATTAACTAACCCGTTCCTCATGCTTCTTTAACTTTTGTCGCATTCCGCTCTTTGTTTACAGAAAAAACTCTAAATTTTAAGACACCAGCAGCATGTGCGATATGGTTTTCGTAATTATAATACTTTGAAAATTTGATGTATTTAACTTAAATATTAAAAAAAATAGAATATGGGAATTTTTGCTTCTTGTTTTAATTTTTAAAAATGAAAATAACGTTTTTAATACACAAAATGTGGCATCGAATTGATGTCACTGTAGTCATAGCATAGATGATGCATAAAATATGACATGATATGATGACGTTCGGGATTGGTTTGGTGTCACTTTTTGCCTCATTGCTGCCATTTGTAATAACATTGATGTCACAATTCTAATGTTAGGGCATCATCAATATGAAGATGCATTTTTCCATTAGTGCAGACTGTCCGAGGCAGTCAGATAATTATTTTGCTTATTACCATGTAATTGATTAACCTTTGCATTACAAATGGTTAATTGATTACTTTTTCAATTACAAAGTATGTAAAAGTTTAATGGTTTTTTATGCATTACAATATCAATTAAAGTTGTTTCGTTTCTTATTTTGAAATAAACGGAAAACAAACCGAATCTACATGACAAAAGATTCTCCAACACCTGGTCTTAAGTAGTCAATGGATTACTTTACTCATAACTAGGTAATTTAGAAACGTGACAGCAAAATGCCACCTTCGATACTAAGGAATTATCTAGAGTTTTTATGGCAAGAGTCAACAAAACAATGCCTCTATGTCTATCTGGAGAAAACAAACAAAAGGTAACATATGAAGAAAACACCGGTAGCCGGTCCAAAAGGCCAATTAATTACTTAAGCTATTACTAGGTAATTAAATAAAAAAGACAAAAATTTAGTTTTGCATTACTAAGGAGTTGCCTTAAGTTTCTGTAAAAGGTTCATACCATTTTTTTTCTTAAATATCGGGCCCTTACAGAAAAAACTAGCAACACTTCCATCATCTCCTGAAATTTCATGGTCACTAAAGGAACCATTACGATTTTATAGCAAAAACAATTTAAGCTTAAGCGCCAACCTTCATACAAACTTTTTACGAAATATAATAAAAAAAACTTCTCCTTTAAAAGTGTAGTTAAGGCACAATATTTTGAAAGGCCTGATATAAAATAGGACTTTCATTGCCTTACCCATTACCAGGTAATCTATAAGTAAAAAAAAAACACGCTTGCATTACAAAAATGAAACAAATTAGAGAATAATCAAGCGATTTCTTTTACCTAATAAAAAGGGGCGTTCTTTCCTCTTCCCAAACTGCAGGGTTATGAGTCAAAATAAAAAAAAAATCCTTAACACTATGACTTTTGTGGCTTAAGGTATGGCTTTATAAAAATAGTTGGCTGTTATACTATTTATCTCTTCGACCGTTTGACTGTCTTTCAACTTATCCATCCGTCCGTCTGTCCGTCTACTAGGTTTTAAGCTTATCTATGACTTTATAACGTCATCTTATTGTTGGTTAGGTCTTTTTTGTTGTTTTTATTTCCAGTTGTTATGGACGAATGACTTCTTTTCCTCCTCCTAATGACTCAACAAGAAAAATTCGTTTACAAAATTTTTCAAAAAAAAAAAGTTGCTGGTTGTTTTAAATAATAAAAACACAATAATGATAGTTTTAAATGTGTACATACGTTTATTTTTTTTTTTTTTGGCTAATTAGCGTTATCGCTTAAGTTTAAAACATTTTTAAATATTTCTAGTTAAAAATTATAATTTTTGCTGTCTCTGTTCGAGTTGTGATAAATTTTGAAGAAATTTTAATGGGAAAATTTTAGATAAATGGAGGTATAGTTAATAATAATGACTTAAGACTTAAAAATATTAAAACATTTTTTAGTTTAAAAACATTAAAAACAATAATTTGGAGGTTTAAGTGTTTCAATGTTTGTATCTTTTGTAAAAGTAAAGCGATTTAGCTGGTTTTATATATTAATTTAGTTAAGACTTAAGAGAAATATAAGGAAAGCAAAGAAAAGTTTATAAGATTTTAGAAAGTCAGAAGAAGAGTTATTTCACCTTACTTTGAAAACAAAAATGTCTTTTCATATTGACGATGCCCTTACATCAGAATTTTGACATCAATGTTAATTCAAATTACTTCAATCAGGTAAAAAGTGACATCAAACCAATAACGAATTTTGTCATATTTTATGCGTCATCTATGCTATAACTACAGTGACATCCATCCGATGCGTTATATTTGTGTATTATTAAGATTATTTTCATACTTAAAAAGTAAAACAAGAAGCAAAAATTCCCATATTTTTTTTTTTTTTAATTATTTAGTTAAATACATCAAATTTTTAAGGCAGAATGATTACAAAAACCATATCGGGCATGCTGCTGGTGTCTTATAATTGAGAGAGGACGATATAGAATAAAAGTGAAACTAACATGTGTAACGGGTAAGTAAGTTTGACTTAAGGCAATCCTAATGACTTAATTTTATGACAAACTACCTTATGAGGCCTTTTTCCGATTTAAACGACAGTTTGTCATTAAATTAAGCCTAATGAGTCATTCTTCCGTTGTTATTGAGTCATCGCACTGATGACAAGTTTTATTAAAGTGACTCCGATCCATCCCATTGATGACATAATTTTAATTTTGTGACACTGATGACAATTTGGCCAAGTGATGTTGTGTCAGCCTTAATGACAAAGATGAAAAAAGTCATGGGATCAAAAACGAAAGCACTTGCCATAGTGCTGAGGTCAAAATGCATCTGCGTTATGACGCCTTTTCTATTTAGTCAGATGTTTTTGCTTAAAAGAAAAGCGTTTTCTAAAATTAAAACATTCAAACTAAAATGCACGGTGTTAATTTTAAATAAAACAAAAAGTTTTCAGAGAATTATCTAAATATTTTTTATTATTATAGAAGGATCTGTGACAATTGTGTGTGAAATAAAATGTCGGCCAAATGTTCGCCACGGCTTCGGTGGCATATCTCTATCCGATGGTCCATATTTTCAATGACTTTGTGACATAATTGAAGTTCAATGTCGTCAATGTGTTTAATTATCTCATCCTTTAGCACTTGAATTGTTCTTGACTTACTGACGTTCACTTTTTCTTTTAAATAGCCCCAAAGAAAGAAGTCCAACGGTGTCAAGTCACATGATCGTGACGGAAAATTAACATCACCACGACGTGAGATAACATTGGCTGTGTGGCAAGTGGCACCATATGGTTGGAACCACATATCGCCCAGGTCGATTTCCTCAATTTCTCGCCACAAGGAGTCCGTTATCATCTCGCGATAGCAAACGCCATTTACGGTACCTGCTTGGCCAACCAAATTTTCGAAGAAGTACGGCCCGAGGACGCCGCCAGCCCATAAACCGCACTAATAAGTCGCTCTTGGTGGATGCGTCGGCTTTTCAACAATCACTCGTGGATTCTCATTTGCCCAAATTCGGCAATTCTGCTTGTTAACGAATCCACTGAGGTGAAAGTGTGCCTCGTCGCTGAAGATGTTTTACTTTGTAAAGTGTTTTGACGAATTTGAATTTGTCAAACACTGAAACAAGAAAATGTCAAATTAAGTTGGGTAAAAAACTTGACGTTAAAATGTGAGTCACAATTAACATCGTGCATAACGGCTGGACCACCTTCTATAAAGGCTTTACTAATTATTTATTTTTAACGTTTTTCTTTTAAAGTTTTTTTTTTTTAGCGATTTTGACGATTTTCAATACCATTTTATTTAATACTTTAATTAACAAAAGAAAGGGAAAAGAAATTGTATAAAATTTCTAAAGGAATATTATTTCAATCAATTCTAGAGAAAACTTTTTGTTGACTTAATCATTCATATCTGCTGTAGAATTTCAATAAACGTTTAAGAAATCTATTTATTTTAGTTTCTGTTAATTTTTTTGATTTCATTTCATTTATTATTAACAACTCAAAATAAAATTCCTACCGAAAATTTTCCTTTGCTTTGTCGGCAAACGCGCCTTGTTACCTTAACAAGGTAACTTAAGGGTACTCCCAATCTACTTACCTTTAAAAAATCTTAAGTAAACTTTCCTTTAGGAAACAACTGAAATAAAAACCTTGCGGTAACACACAATTTAATGGGGTCCAGCTTAAACAAATAGTTTTGCACTTTAATAGAGTCATAAAATTGATGGAAGAAATTTTAACAGGAAAATTCAAAAATTCACAAGCAAATAGTAACAGAATTACAACGATCATTTTCACGATTTAAATTTGTTTGTCGGCTTTCGGTTAACAGGAAATCCGTATAAGATCTTTTTAATTCCAGGAAGGATCGGCTCTCAGTACTTTGTTGTGGCTTGTATTTAATAAGGTAATTGATAATCAAGGGCGGTTGATTAAACAAACAAACATAGAAAACGAAAAAACAAAATATGTACAAGTTGTGAAATTTAGAACAGGTAGGAAGTAGACTCGTTCTAAGGAGTACGCAAAATGAAAGTGTGATTTTTTTTTTAAATAACTACACAATTAATGCTATTAAGGAGATGTTGCTAAACAGATTGTTGATGAAAAAGGAAAAAGTTGGAAAAGAAAATGGAAAATTTGAAATTTAAAACATCTACTTGAAACAGTCTAAAGCAAATTTTGCTAATAAAAAATAAAATTTTTATTATATGAAACATCTTTCAACATTGAGAAATTTGTTATACAAGATTAAGAAAATTCTTAAATTAAAAAAACAAACTTTAATTTAAAAAAATCAAATTATATAATTTCCATTAGTCGATAGCCTTAGTTGCTAGTGATTTAAGATTTATTGTAATTTTAATTATAATAAATATCTAAACAAATATAATTCCCATACACACAGAAAAAAATTTCACCAAAATTTTTTCAATTAATTCAATAGTGCTGTTTTAAACAATTTTTTTAATTGTTCCAATTAATTTGCCTTAATTGAAAAGAAAAATTATAATGTTTGTGTGTATATTTGCAAATGTGAAAACATACACACATACAAACACACCTCAAAATATTTTTGAAAGTCTCAAACAAATTTTTAACAGTTTCAATTAACTGTGTTGATTGAAAAAAATATTTTGATTTGTGTTTACGTTTAATATAGGCTCTTTAACTGTTGGTCAAATTTCAATTAAACCTATTGATTGCAACTGAACAGCAAGAAAAGGTCAAACTTACAAATGCGTTTATTAATATAATCAATTTGTTTGAAGGCGGAAAATCAGTAAAGAATTTAATTAATAGTACAAATTTCTAACAAATACGTTAATTGAAGTTGGTGCACAGAAGAAATTCTCGCCAATTTTTTTTTTTTTAAATAAACTTTTAATCAAAAATAAAATCAGTTTTAACTAAAAATTTAATCAAGTTAATTTAACGTTTACTTTTATCGAGCCATAGCCGCAAAAAAAACTTAAGCGACAAAAACAAAATTTTACAGGAGACGGTGTTTTTTATTTTATTTCATAAAACTTTTATATGAAGGTTGTCGCTTGAGATAAAATTGTTTTTGCTGTAAAATCGTAACGGTACCTTATGTGACCATGATATTTTAGGAGTTGATGCAAGTATTGCCAGTAAAGTAGTTTATTTAAAAAAAAAAACGAAACTTGAAAATTATCTTGCTTAAGCTTTTTTTGCGGTAAGGGCTCGATATCAACAACATTACTGCAGAAAATTTTGTTAACATACAAAAAAAAAAAGTTTAATTGATACTATTAATTTCTTTACTGGTGCAAATTTAATTAATTTTTTTAATTAATAGCACAAATTATTTAATTAAAATTAATTTGTATTTTTTTGCTGTGTATCCGGAAAATCCCTTAAAAGAATCTATTATCCATTTTCCCTATTTTAAAATTTTAATTCCCCTTTTTAAACAACTTTCTTCTTTGTCTTTTTATTTTTTGCTAACCTTTTATTTAGATTTATACTTTTGACCAACATTTTTCTTGGTCTAAAGGTTAGTAGACATACCTAGACAACTTTTTTTAAATTAAGTTGCACTTTTTTGCCTGCTCCCTCATGCAAAAACAAAAAAAGGGAAATAAACTGCAACGCCCTTGGCTTTTGTTTTTTTTTATATTTCTGGAAAGTCAAATGTGTACGTCCGCATAAAAAGAAAATTTCTAGCCACAAGTATGTGGGTGTCTATTTTCGCTTAACCTTTTTTTTTTGCTGAAATAAAAAATAACATATGAAAAAGTCAGTGCTGGCCATACAGGGTAGCGGACGGACAGATGGACAGACAAAAATTTTTAAAACAAAATTTTAACAAGAACCAAGTAGTGGAAATAATTTTTAAAAAAGAAATAGAAGTCTTTATGGAAGCAGGGCTAATTTTGCTTTGTAAAAGGTAAAATAATTAAGGTACCAATCGGTCCAAAGGAGTATACCTATTTTCTGGCCCTTAAGAACCAAGAGCATTAGAAAGTTGAATTTTCCATGTTCGAAATTCTAATCAAAGGCCATAAAAGAGAATAGTTTTTGCATTAAATCATTACTGGCGTTTAAAGATGGCTCCATTACGATAACCCGTAGTAAGAGAAAATCGCCTGGTCCATGTCGTAATGCTCTAATTTTGGTGATAGTAACAGAAAAGTACCATCTTTTATTAGCTGCTTAAATCGTGCCAGCCGATCACACAGAGAACTTGTAACGAATATCATTAATTAGTTTCAAACGAGCAAAGGCTAGAAAATTATTGGAAAAAGCGATCAGGGGACAAATTACGATGTCTGATTTCATTTTCCAATAAAAATTGTATTGTATTTAAGATCGATATATCGAGCCCTTACCGCAAACATAGCTTAAGCGACATCATTATTAATTTTCGTTTTTTTTTTTTTAATAAATTAATTTATTGGCATTACTTGCTGCTTCAAACTCCTTAAACGTCATGGTCACATAAGGTAACGTTACGTTTTTATAGCAAAAACAATTTTAACTTAAGCGACAACCTTCATACAAAATTTTTATGAAGTATAAAAAAAATCTTCTCCTGGAAAATTGTGTTGTTGTCGTTTGAGTTTTTTTTTTGCCGTAAGGGCTCGATATAATGGCATAATTAGGTCCCAGATGCTTTTGTGGTTCGATTGTCAAAAATATTTGCAGTAAAAAAAATTTTTGTTTACACAACAAACTGTAGTTTGTCTACAAACTTTGACAACTCGACCACCTAAAAGAAGAAGCTGGTGACTTGACCTAAATTCGCCTTGATCCAGATCTTGACCTGTTCCACTAGCATTTGTTTCGCTGAAAGCAGAACGCTCCTTCAGTAATTCTTTTCACTGTAGAACAGCAAATCCGAAATTGGCTGGGTTGGCAGTTTTGACCCAATACAAAATTATCAGTTTCTATAGACCATTATTTATCCATACGTTGCAAGAAAGATAGGAAAAAGTGTCATACCAAAAATGTACAAATGTTTCACATATATACGAATTTTAGTATTTAATTCATATGGGAGGTGCCACGCCCACTTTTGCTAATGCACCCGTTTCTTATCCAAATGTTTATAAAGATGTCAAAGTTGTTCTGACAAAATTTGGGTACTCTAACTGTTATCGTTTTTCAGATATACGAATTTTAGTATTTAATTCACACGCCACGCCCACTGTTGCAAGTCCGTCCGATTTTCAACCAAATGTTCGTGTGGATTATCTATTTTAATCGAATTACATGTTTTTCCTTACTTCTATTATTTTCGTACTTTTTGTCAAGAATTCTTCTTGAAGTCCAAAGTACATTTTTCTGTTTTTTCATGAGTTTGTCCTTTTTTTTCTTGTTGACCTTTTTCAGCACAACTTGAAGGACAAATGTAAACATAGAGCTTGTGCCTTAGCTGTTAACAATTAAGGCCTTATGACACTACATTTTTAATGCATTGTTCAAGTTTTGGTGAACCGTGCAAATATAATGTAATAGAAAAATTTACCAATTGCAAAGAGTTCAGCTGCACAGAAAACAATTTTTGCGCCAGTAAAAGAATTAATCAAAAATAAAATCAGTTTTAATTAAATATTTAATCAGGTGAATTAAACTTTTAATCAAATGTATTAAATGTTTACTTGACAATATTTCAATTAAACGTTTAATTCACTTGATTACAAATTTAATTCTCCTGATTAAATATTTAATTAAAACTGATTTTATTTTTGATTAATTCTTTTACTGGCGCAAAAATTTTTTTCCGTGTGTATTAAGATTAATATCAAACTGTCAAAAATTTTAAAATAGTTATCGATAAAAAACTAAGTTATGTCAAAAAAAAAAAAGTGTAAAATTGTTCAACTTAAAATTGACATTTCAAGCTTGAAATATTAAAAGTGTTGCTGAATCAGCGATTTATGTGCAAATTCACCGATTTACTTTTTTTGTTTGTTTTGTTTTTATGTTTCTCATAAACAAAAAGTTGACACCGTTTAATAAAATAAACAAAATCATAGCAAAAGAAAAACTGAAAAAAAATTGTTTACATATTCTACAGTTTGCTCTTTCCAACATTAACTGTTTCTTTCTATCAATTCTATATCAATTCAATGAATAAAAAATATAGTGTCATAAGGGCTTAAGTATTGTGGCTAAATTATTGAACTGTTTTATGGTTTTTAATCCAAATTGTGATATTTTGATCAGGCTTAAGTTCATTGAATTTAATTTTCATTTATTTATTTTTATGAAGAAAGTAGATAATCATTTAAAACAAATTTCGATCTACCAAAGTTAAAATACCATTTGGTTTAAAGATTGATGTTTGAATATTGATTGCCGGCAGTCGTCAATGGCTGTGAGTGTTAAACGGCAAACCCCTCTGAAGAGATTGTGTGGTTATAACCTAAACGTCAGGGCAACCTGTCCGTGAAAACCTGGGTTCGATTCCCAGTTCAGTAAAGAAAGAAAAATTATCAATAAATTTCAATTCATTTCATGTTGTGAAATTCCTTTCTTCATAAAAATAATTTAATGAAAATTAACAGCCAGGCCCACGATGTCACACGTGAACGTTCGCATAGAAAATTACATTAAAAACAAAAACAAATTTTAGAAATTGTGACACGTGTGACATCGTGGGCCTGGCTGTAAATTCAATAAACTTTAGCCTGATTAAAATATTAAAATTGATATACATGTATATATATTTATACATATAAGATAAGATTAGGAGACCCTCAGTTTTTAGGTTTAATTTAACTTAATTTTTCTTTCTGTTATTAACTGTAACTTCTGCTTCAAACGCCACTTGTTCACGGCCATTGAGAAACAGGATAACTGAGAAACACCACTTTTAGTCCCTTTTTTCGATTACTGTGTTGACTTAACTTTTCTATTACAACAAAGTTCTGCATCAAAGACCAGTAACTACAGAAAAGAACATGCGTGTTATTGTTTAAACGTTAAAAAGTAAATTTTTTTATACGCAGTTTTTTTCAGAAATGAAAAAATCCAACACTTCTGTTAAGGCCTTTCAATTATTGTATAAAAAAAACAACAACAAACCAGCCAACACTTTAACTCAACTCCTTTTTATTGAATACTTGTAGAAAAAAAAAGGTGATAACACCCTTTTTAGCAAAGTGTTTAGTATGTGGTCAATACCATATTAAATGGGGTTAATATGAGTGTTTTGGGGGTGTATTGTAAATGTCCATAATAAAAATTAGAAAAGAAAAAAAAAAAATTACCAAGTATTTGTAGGGTCATGTCAACGTTTTAACTTTTGATACACCAAGGACACAAAAGCCTTTAGAACTGAGTTTAATTTTACAACAAAAAAGGGTGTTGAAGAAATTATTTTTGAAAAAGAAAAGCAAAAAAATGGTTTTATGTAGACAAAATATTATAAAGAGAAATTACAGGTAATTTATTTAAAAGGAGTTAATTTAATCATTAAATTAAACTATTACTAACACGTCACTGACATAAAATTGAATTAGAAAGAAGAGAACCCTTTTTTGTGAAAGAACTTTGTCATTTGAGGTAATAAAAGCTTTTAATTTTGCTTTTAATTTCGCTAAAACAAAAAAATTCCAAAATTTTTTTTATAAATTTTAAAAAATAATAAACAATTCAAGCAATAAATTTCAGAGTTTTTATCAAAAATAAAAACTGGGAATTAAGCACGACAAACAAAATCTTTTTAAATAATTTTAAAATTAAAATAATCTCTCTAATTTATTTTATTAAAGTTTTTTGCAGATGCCATTCAATTATCTTTAAAATATTTTGCTTATACATTTTTATTTTTATTATTTTTTTTTTGTCTTTAATTAAATTTAAATATTAAAGTTCAAATTTTGTAATAAAATTTAAAATTGCTTTAAAATGTATTCTAAAACAAAATAATAAAATTCATTATATTTAAGCCATAAAGTTTTTTTTTTAAACAAAACATATTAATTATAAATTATTACTTCATTATTAAAAGGTTAATGGAAAGTTTGTTTTAAGTCAAAAATTAATAAATTTAAGAAAAAAAAAAAAAATTATATATAAAAAGTCATTTAAAAAATTTGTTAACGTGGTAATACAATTGCACCGTGTGAACGTATTACACTGATAGAAAAGGCATCATAACGCTGATGTAATTTGACATCAGTACTATAACAACTGTCTTCGTTTTTTAACCCCATAACACTTTTCATTATTGCGATGTCAGCCTAAACACCACTTGGCCAAATTGTCATCTGCGCCAAACATTGAAATTGTGTCAATGGGATGAGACATCGGCATCCCAGAAATGACAAATCGGAGTCAGTTTATTAAAAAATGTAATCAGTGCGCTGACTCAGTAACATCGGTGAAAGGACTCATTAGGCTCAATTTAATGATAAATTTTGTTGAAGTTTTTCTATATTAAAACAAATTTTAAAAACTTCCAGCATTATAAGAGATTACCTGGTTTGCGTCTTCACTAATTATGTATATTTATTCCTAAAACTTTAGCGAGTTAAAATACCTCCGAATTTATTTTCGTCGCCTCAGGCATTTAAAAAATGCATTCAAACGAATCTATTTACAATGCTCAATTTTTTTTTATTAATCAAATCTAAGTCTTACTTATTTAGAAGTATTTACCTTCCTGGGGCCTAATTCTGGAATTCGTGATCGAGTACTTTCTCGATTCGAAAGCAATTTAATATCTAATTATTTCCGTCAATACTGAACGAATCGGAATTATTTTTTCAGTGTTTTAAAGCATTAATTTGTGTTTCACAATACTGAAAAAATTATTTCGATTCGTTCAGTATCGACTGAAATAAAATTGCTTTCGAATCGTGAAAGTACTCGATCACGACTGCCAGAATTAGGCCCCTGCTCTGCTTTAGTCCGCAAATATTTTCTTTCTAAAAATTAATTGTTTGGTCGACTCTGTTAGAATTCTCATTCAACAATTAATTTCTTTGAAATATTTTTAGTAGCTACATATTTTCTAAGCAAAGTACATTTTTAAAACTTCAAGCAGTAAAAGAGTTTTGTTGGTTTGTGTCTATGACAAATACTGCGTATGCACTTTAAAATAAAGATGCCTGTACTACTTTATCTGCCTGGCCCACAATGTCGACAAGAACATTTCTTTCGCAAAACAAAATCAAATTTTAGTTTTTTTTTTAGTTTTCAATATAACTATACTAAAGAAATGTTTTTGGCGATTGTAAAATTTTTTTTGAAGCAATATCTTAAAACCGTTTTACAAAAGTATATTACTCTAAATTCTTGTTTAGCACCAATATTTTTTCTTATATGCAAAATTGATAATTAAATAGTCCCCCTTTTAAAAGCATGCTTATAAAATTATTTAAATTTTTAAGTAGTTTCACAAACTTGAGCTAAACTTTTGGAATTGAAGCAACATTGAAGCTAAATACTTCCTAACATCAAAATAAATCTGCCCGGACTAATTTTAACATTCTTTTGTTGCATGAGACAGACAAGGGATATGGCCATAAAAATTTTTCTTAAACTTGTCTTGTTGTTTTGAATAAAGTTCCAATTTTACGAAGTATTTAAGTAAGAACAATTAATAAATATAAAACCAAATAATTCTGAGCAAATGCAATTTGTAAATAACTTTAATATTTCAATAAATATTCAAACTGCATAAGAGTAAGTAATGAAAAATTAATACGCACGGTCTTATTATTTCCTTTTAAAAATTATTATAAACAGTTAAGAAATAAAATTAAACATCTTTCTAAAGTTTTTTGTCTGTATAAGAGATAATATAAGACTTTTATCTTCACTGTGGGGTAGTCCGCCACTTAAACTTCATTGAGCCACGAATAATCTGCAATTATAAACTCTGTTTTAATTTCACAATTATGGGGTTGTGAACAACCGTTTCACTTGAGAGATCAAGACCGCCGTGATAATATAAAACTTTAAAAAACAAAAAAATGCTTGTCAAATCAATATATATCTTTAATATTTCATTAAAAAATTAGAATGTATAAGAGTTTTGACTCGGTTAAATACTTAAGTATTGAAAAATTAAAACGCAGTCTTCTTTTTTTCTTATTGCTATTATTAAAAGCAGTAGGAAAATAAAATTCAACACCTTGGCGAAGTTTTATCTGTATAAGAGAAAGTATAAGACTTTTAGGAAATCATGCTTATGCTTTAAAGTATAATGAAACAAAAACTACTTGTCAAATCAATACATAGCTATAATATTTTATTAAAAATTTTGACTGTATAAGAGTTTTGAATCGGTTAATTACTTTAGTATTGAAAATTTAAAATACACGGTGTTGTTATTTCCTTCTTAGTATTATGGGATACAGTTAGAAAATCAAATTAAACACCTTTACAAAGTTTTTTTTTGTCTGTATAAGAGATAGTATACGACTTTCATTTTTAGGCTTTAAAGTATAATATAACAAAAAAAAAAAAAAAAATGCTTGTCAAATCAATGTATAAAAATAATATTTTATTAAAAATTTCGACTGTATAAGAGTTAACACTTAGATTAATAATTCAATATTAAAAAATTCAAATGCACGGTCTTAATAATATCTTTTAAATATTATTAAAAGCAGTTAGAAAATCAAATTGAACACCTTTGCAAATTTATCTCTGTATAAGAGATTGTATACGACTTTTAGGAAATCATGTTTGTGCTTTAGGGAAGAATAAAACCAGTAATTTGATCTGTGCCTTAAATATTCTTAAGGTTCAACCATAATGTGCTTAAGTTGGCTTAAGAAAATGCAGGAATACATGTAAATCATATGAGGCAAACCATATTGAACTTAAGGAAACTTTTTTTTTTATTTTTGTTTTTTAAAATACATTTGAGAGACTTCTTGTTAATTTTTGACAGTAGGTTAAGCAAGGCTATGCATATTATGGTTGGGCCTTTACTCGTTTTAACGGGGTCTTAAAATATAAGATTAAAATTTAAGAGTTCAATCAATATAAGAGATTTATGGGTAAATATCTAAGATAACTACTGAAGTATTTCTAATGTAGTTTACAATTTTTTCTAATTTTGACTTTCTAAATAATGATGCATTAAAGACAATTTTCTTTGGCTTGCTTTTCATTATAAAACATTGTCCGCATATTAAAAGCGGTATAAGAGAAGGCAGATATAGAAGAATTTTTGAACATCTAAGACCTTTAAGCATTTCTGTAGTTCTGATATTTTAAACAATATTTATCTCATTTTAATGACTATCAATTAAAACAAAACTGTATCTTTTTAACTACTTAATACTTCTATCAATTTAAATCTATTTCAATGATTAAATACAATATTTTAAATAAATCTTGCACATTCCTCAAGTCCCACATCATCAAAACGAATAAAACAAATTTATCAAACAGATAAAAACTAATAACAAAACTCTATAGAAACTAATAAAAAAACATTAATAACAATAATAATAATAATGAATTATGAGTAGTAAAAGTATTTAGTACTACTCGTATAATTTAGTACAACTACTAGCAGACATATCTAGTTAATAGTCAGTCAGTCCGTCATACGCCGTCTAACAGATACAGGATGTCTTCAATAATAATCGCCAAATAAACATGGAAAGACGTCATCGTTATAACAAATCTTCAACTCTATATAGATGAAATAAAATCTAAATGCAGCTAATAATTTAAAATAGCATTTGAGACGATATCGTAACAGAAAAACAAGAAACAAAAAAGAAAAAAAAATTGAAAATAAAGATCATCTTGTAATTGCAGTGACATCTCTTTCTCGACATTCTGTGATGTGATGGAATCCAAAGCCACAAAATTATTTATATACATTTTTAGATGGAAAAAATGAATCTAAATAAATAAAACAATATTCACAATACGTTACAATATGAAATACTTACATACATTTTAAATAAATGCGATAATACCATGTTATAAAAATATAATTCATAAATTCTTTTTAACACCTACGTACGAATCAACGTACGGACGATTCAAATATTATTGTGGAATTAACATGCAGACAAACACACACACACAGTGAGTTGTTCGTGGTCTGATGGCACATTAAATACAACATTTTAAATGACACTTTTTACGGTGAAATACCCTACGGAACAGAACTAGAATAGAATTGGACTACAACTAAACCAAAATTGACTTGGAACTAAACTAGAACTGAACTTGAAATGGCGCAACTAAAACTGAACAAGCAATGATCAAGATCTATACCAAAACTCAGCTGGAATTGAAGTAGAACCGAATTTGAATTTAGAAAATTATCTCTAGTTCTTTTCAATTTAACTTTTACTATCACTTAAGTACATTGATTGACTCACCTCAACTTCTGAGACAAACTTACGATATCCGTCCGTGCGGCTGATCAAGCAATGATCAAGATCTATACTAGAGCTCAGCTAAAACTCAACTAGAACCGAACTAGAACTCAGATAATTATCTCTACCTTTTTTTCAGTTTGAATTTTACTTTCACTGTAGTATATCAATCGATTCGGCATCACTTTCTTAGTCGATCTTACGATCTTACGTTCGGCTGATCAAGCAATGATATCAATGATCAAGATCTATTCTAGAATACAGCTAGAACTGAACTAGAACTGATCTTGAACTTAGATAACTTTCTCTAGCTCTTTTAAATTAGACTTTTACATTCACTTTAGTATACCGATCGACTGAGCATCACTTTCTGAGTCGATCTTACGATATCCGTTTGTCCGGCTGATCAATCAATGATCAAGATATATAATATTAACTCAGATAATTATCTCTACCTCTTTTTCGATTCGGATTTTACTTTCACTTGAGTATAATGTTCGACTCAGCTCACTTTATAAGTCGATTTTACAATGTCCGTCCGTTCGGCTGGCTGGCTGGTTGTCTGTCCTTGTGCGCAAAGTACGAAAGAAATTTTCAAGAAATTTGGTACATACATGTTAATTGTCATAATGACAAAGCCTATTGAAAATTGTGGGAATCGGTCCATAATTTCATATGGCCTCCATACAAACATCTTTCCGGTATTGTCTTTGTGCCCATAAACTATCTTACTATGTTATTATTTAGATTTAATTTAGCCCAAAAATATTTGATTGCAATAAAAATCGTCTTGGCAAACTTTTCTTATATCGGTCCATATTTCGGCAGCTCATTATTGGTTTGACATACATATCTACCTTCTGAATCCAAACCCTGTTTCAGGAGTTTTTTTTTGTGGTTTCTGTGACATTAAGCGTTAGTTTTGCTTCACATAAACTATTTTAAAGTAAATTAAATATTGTTTTGCTCTACACGCTTCTGTTTGGGGAAAGATGCAAGTTTCTTATACAAAATGAATTTCACGATTGATTTGCTTCATTGCCGTAAGAAAAAAAGGAGTTAAAGCAAATGCAAAATAAAATGTAAACAACTCAATACACAGCAGTAAGAAATTACTTTTGAAAAGTGGCGTATGCGGCACAAAACAATAATTTTCACTTTAAAAAAAATAATGTTAACTTCGTTCATGAACGTCCACAAAAATTTAAACTTTTCTTTTGAAGA
Source organism: Pollenia griseotomentosa (assembly GCA_963931875.1). Taxonomy (NCBI): domain Eukaryota; kingdom Metazoa; phylum Arthropoda; class Insecta; order Diptera; family Polleniidae; genus Pollenia; species Pollenia griseotomentosa. Next base: position 172,825,719 of record OZ007563.1, read on the forward strand.
TATGCCAGAAGCTATAATGAAAATACAAAGAATTCTATCGGGTATATTTTCAGAAAGCTTCTTGTAAACCTTAATTGTCGTTTTTCTCCACTACGACTTTTTGGCATATGCGTCCAGAATTGACCATAAGTCCCATATGAATCCCCTCTCCAGAAGACGAACAAGACTCATCTAGATGTTCATATGTAGATAAAATTCGGCACAAAGAAAACTCATTTATGAATCCAAATCTCATAACATTATTATTTTTTGCAGAGTCCATTATTGGTCATGGTCCCAGATATGGTACAGTCTGGAAAATTTGTCATTATAGATTATGATGTAGATTATAAAATGGTCGGGCTTGACCGACGATACTTTCTTACTTGTTTTAAAATATTTTACTACTTACATCGTTCATTGGCTCTTTCAAATTTTTTTATTTATAAGAGAGAGAAAAAAAAAAGGAACAAGAATAGAAAAATATTTGCAAGTGACGCAAAAAAATATTGTTTGAAAACAAGATGATGAACACAAAATATTAAAATAAAAATTAAAAAAAAAAAAAAAAACTAAGCCACCACAAATAATTCTTTACAATAACAAGTGTCAAGTGATAAGTGACATAGAACATGCTTCATACCATAACAATTGTTGCAGCAGCATCAGTAGATGCAACAAATAAATTAAACAAAAAAAAAAAAAAATATTAAAATAAATACAATCTGACACTAAATTAGAAATATAATTTTCAAAAACAATGAAATGAAATGGAAATTTTAAACAGAAATCAAAATGTTTGAAATTTAACGAAAAAAAAGTTTATTGAAACAAATAAATGGAAACGAAATATTTTCAAAATTAAAACAAACAAAATTAAAAAAAAACTTGTTAAGATTTTTAAAATTTTCAGATTTGAGTATAAATTTATATGAAAAGCACTAAAAAAACTGAGTGTTTTTTATAAAAATTTTACTACACGTTCAACCACTTGTATTGTGGAAACCGCACATTAAGCTGCTCTACTTTTTTTTTCCTCCACCACTAAGAATTACAAATACAATTGCAAATTATATTTTAACCTAATTAGCCGAGCAAAAGTAAAGTACCCTTTAGCCCGTTGTAGTAAAACAGCCCAGAGTCTCTGGCGGAAATCGAACCTGCAACCCTCGCACTGATAGACTAGTTCACTACCAACTAGCCTACCGGGGTACCCAATCCACTCCACCACTAGTGCTAAATTAAGATATATTAATTTTGTCATTCCTTGTGAAACTTTTTTGTTATTCATCTCAGACCCCCTAAAGTATATATATTCTGGATCCTTGAGCATTTCTAAAACGATTTAGCCATGTCCGTCTATTAAAACACGATCAGTCTCGAACAACTCAAAAGAAAATAACGAACTTGTTCTCAAATTGCTTGTAGTGGTCCTAAGCAGCTTGGGATTGAAATCAAGCAAAAGTGGTTCTGTGGTTAAAGAGTTATAAGTTTAAAAGTGGAACCACCACCCTATCAAATTGATAATTCTGTTACAAATGATAACATAAAAAAAGGTAGTACATATAATGCACGGATTGATATAAAATTTTTTACAAATTAATGTTAAAGCCTACTCTAGGAAAACCATTTAGTAGGCCGAAAGCTAATATCACACTATCGGCGCGATGTAACAATTTTCGTTGCATTTCATGTGCCGATAATGTGAACGAACTCTCGTTATTTTTTCAAAAAACGACAATCTGGGCCGAATTCGTGCAAATTTTAGACAATTAAAAGCAACAATGAAGTAACGATATTGTGCACACTCGCTAGCATAATGTTAAGCAATCAAAATATTACAAATGCGCCGATTTTTATCGACCACTTGTGCACCGATCTAAGTGGCCAATCAGCGCTGATGTAAGCGAACATCTATTTACTAAAAAAAATAAAAATATTAACGTGAAAACTGTTTATAGGAATTTTTGACAAAATTTACTACTTATTAAAATTTCCTATTTATAGAAAATATTGCTAAAATTTACTATTTTAGGAAGTTTTTTTCATTTTTATTTTTAATAGAAAAAATTGTTAAAATTTACTAGTTAGGGAAATTTTGCTAAGATAAACTTTTTATAGGAAATTTTGTTAAAATTTACTTTTTATAGGAAATTTGGCTAAAACTTAATTTTTATAGAAAATTTTGTTAAAATTTACTCGTTAGGGAAATTTTGCTATGATTAACTTTTTATAGGGTATTTTGGTAAAATTTTTTTTTTTATAGGAAATTTGGCTAAAACTTAATTTTTATAGGAAATTTTGTTAAAATTTAGTTTTTATAGGAAATTTGGCTAAAACTTAATTTTTAAAGGAAATTTGGTTAAAATTTACTAGTTAGGAAAATTTTGCTAAAATTAACTTTTTATAGGAAATTTTGTTAAAATTTTCTTTTTATAGGAAATTTGGTAAAAATATACTTTTTATAGAAAATTTGGCTAAAACTTAATTTTTATAGGAAATTTTGTTAAAATTTAGTTTTTATAGAAAATTTGGCTAAAACTTAATTTTTATAGGAAATTTTGTTAAAATTTAGTTTTTATAGAAAATTTGGCTAAAACTTAATTTTTATAGGAAATTTTGTTAAAATTTACTAGCTGTAGAAAATTTCGCAAAAATTAACTTTTAAACAAAATATTGTTTGTTACTTCCAGGAAAATACATACATAGATATGAACCCAGTTGGCCAAATGGTCATAGATGCAAATGTCGTCAACGATGTCCTCAGGACATTCTAAAATTTGTCGCCCATATAAAATTGATGAAGACAACTTAAGTAATAAAACATGTATTTTGTCGTGTATAAATCGTATTTACGACTTTATATGAGACATTTTCTTAAATTTGTCTTCAACAAGGCTTTATTGAGGACAACGTAAGCGACCATTGCATGCAATATGTCGTGTTTCAAAACGAATTGGCCACAATATGCATGAAATTGTCGCTCATCTTGTCCTAAATAAGGCTATATTCAAAACAAATTTATGAAAATGTCTCATAAACATGGGACTAGTTGTCAATATTTTTTTTGTTTGTTTTTGTATTAAATAAAATAAATCAAAATTAAATAAAAATTTCGTTAATAATACAAAATTTTAAAAACGTTAACAAAAATGTTTTTTGAATGAAAACTCGTATGAATAAAAACAGTTCTTTCAACTTTTTAAATTTGACTTAAGATGTTTTGTCAAAATGCAACAGATACATATCTATCTATTTCTATACAAAACTCTACTGAAAAAGCGTATTGTCATTTACCTATCGGCGACTAAATTGTGGATAGTATCTGCAATACTGCAATCAACGACACTATTAAGGTAATTAAGGTAATAGAACATCAACGACGATATGAGAAAAAAGTCGTTTATGTAGTCGCCAATGACAACTTTCACCACATTGTCACCCATATGGTCGTTAACGACAATGTGCATGATAGTGTCGCGTACGATTTTGGTGCCCTTTGTTCGAAAAAGTCGTCGACGATTTGCTCTGGCTGTCGCCAACATGTCGTCAGCGATTTACTATGGGTCTTGTACGCGTCGTCGACGTTGTCTCGAACACATGGCCAACTGGGAATGGTATTAAAAAAATAGATATCGTTTCTGGGTGTGTGTTGCGTACGCCGCACTGTGACTGAAAATTGCATTTCATTGGCCAAAAGTCAAATTTTTTGTTATCGCCGATATTTTATGTTGTTTTAGAAAAAATTTAATTTATGTAAATTTGATCAGAACTAAATTATGATTTCTCGCAAACTGTTATCAATAATGGCTCGAAATTTTTTTTGCTATATTAGTGGGATAGTAAACTTTAAGAAATGGTTCGTTACGTCACTGTCTCATTTATATTTGATGTGTTATTAAAAGTTTCTCCAGGTTCTATATTTTAGTAAAATCCGAAATTCAGGAGAATAGAACTTGTTAGCGTCAAAAGTGGTTAAAGAGATTTCAGTACCGTCAAAGAGCTGAAGGGGTCCTATTTAACCCCATATACACGTTTGCAACTGTTTGGAACTGTCTGTTGAACACTTTTTTCATTTTTTTTGCTCTTTTTATTTTACTGAAATATAGCACAATGGCTTATGAACGTTTTGTTTTAAAAAATAATTCTGTCACTAATGCAATTTTTTTAGAGAATCGTAAGAGTGACTTGTGGTCCTCTAAAATTCGTCGCCTTGGGTATTCAAGTTTTTAAAAAATGAAAAAAATTTATATAAGTAAACACGAAAGGTTGGTTTTCTGTTTCAAAAACTGTTACTACGATGACTTATATGACTTATATAATATCTATTCCTTGTTATACTCCAGCAGCTATTGATTCCATGCAATGCGTATAAAATCTGGTCCTCCGTGGTGCACAAAAGAATTATCCAGGGGCCTAATTCTGGCAGTCGTGATCGAGTAATTTCTTGATTCGAACGCAATTTTTTTTCAGTGTTGTAAAGCATTAATTTAAGTTTCACAACACTGAAAAAAAATTCCAATTCGTTCAGTATTGACTGAAATAATTAGATTTCAAATTGCTTTCGAATCGAAAAATTACTCGATCACGACTGCCAGAATCAGGCCCCAGACTTAAATACATAAAAAATAAACGCTTAAAAAATATAAAACAACAGGCTTGCTGTCTGATTATAGCAGATTTGCGGTTTCACGTGCTGAATATAACTTATTTAACACAAAGCTGTACAAAAACTATATATCTATATATATATAAAACAAAATTTCAACTGTGACCCGAAATCTTTTTATAAATTTGTCAATTCCAAAAAGAAATCTTGTGGCTTCCCTAAAACAATGAAGTACGGTACTAACGAATCTAGTGACGATCAGATAAAAGGTAACTTGTTTGCTTACTTTTTTCCAACACTTGCACTCATTTTCAATATGATTTAAATGAATACCCACATCCAATTGCGGGCCATCAAATGATACACTTTTATCCCATCCGCACAAATCAGATTATAGACTCTTTCAAATCTGTTAAGTCCTCATATCACATGTGTCCTGATCAGGCGCGGATCCAGCTTGAGCCTTAGGGGGGGGAAATTTTGTATGATACAAAAAAAAAATTTGTTTTTAAAAGTTTATAAAAAACAATATGTGTATATTATATTTAAAAAAAAACTCAACAATAAGGTTAAATAAAATATAAGATCAGTTCAATATAAATTGAAATAAATTAATCTTCTTAAATAAGCAATTTATGAATTCCTTGTGAGGCAAATTTAGATGGTACAGTCTATCTTCCGTCATTGTTGATCTGAGTCATGTTTTTATTCGACGAAGGGTAGGAAATGACCTCTCGCTCGTAGCATTACTGACGAGCATTGAAACGAAAATTTGAAATATTTTTCTTAGATTTGGGTAGATATCTTCATCACAGTTTATTAAAGCATCTTCAACGTTATCTGATAGATTTTCAGATATTTTCCATGTTTGTTGCCAATGCAACAGTTCAGGCTCAAGTTTAGTTGTTAGTAGGTGTTTATCTCTTTTATCAAATATAATCAGCTCATCAGCTAGTTGTGGTTTTACAAGTTTTGTATCTCTATATATGACTTGACTACAATTTGAGGTAGAAGTTTAGGTATGTTCAATACATTTCGGATATATATTGGGAAAGGTGTTTTGAGATCTTCTAAAATAAATTCAATAAGAGGAATGTAACCTTCAACTCGGTAGTAATCTTTAACATTTCGGATGTGATTATTTCGTTCAAATCTTGTCTTTTCGATTGGAACCTCGATTTGAACGAAAATAACTTTAACTTTTTCAAAAATCGCTTTAAATTGTTCTTCGGCTTTATTTATTTGCTCTTCAAGGCACATGATTAAAGTTTTGATAAGGCTGGATCCTTTTTAAGATCTATATCGTGCTTTTGTAAAATGATACTAAGCGGCTGTGTTACATTAAGTATCACACTTAATATGTATATTCCGCGAATAAATTCAAAAGAACTAAGTGAGTTCCTTAATATAAAGGTAGAGAATCTACCTTTCCACTTAGATATTTTTCCAAAGCTTATACTTATGATGTACACTTGTTGGAAAGTGTAAAATTGAGTCGTGACGGTCCACCCATCGTGTCTCGCATAATGTAGAGAGTTTGGCTCCCAAATACTTTGCTAAAACTGCGTTTCGCTTGGGATGATTATATTTAAAAAATTTTGTCGTTTCTTTAACAAATGATACAAATTTTTGGATTAATGGCACTTTATTGCTTTTAGAAATTAAGTTGTTTGATTTATGGGTTTCCAGAATTTTTTAACAGCTCCATTTTCTGCTGACATCAGAGGGCACCCATCTGTTCCAACTCATACACAATTTTTAAGGTCAAGACCAAAATTTGTCAAAGCTTTAAGAACTATTGATGATAGTGGCTTCGCATCAATTGACACATCAACGTCATCAATATCCTTTGAAGCCTCTTCAAATGCGTTTACAACAAAGCCAATAAATTCTTCCCTTACAACTTTTTGTTGTATGTTGAAATATCTTAAAGATAAGGAAATCTTTCCCCGACAAATACGAGCTTTCGTCAAAAATTATAGAATAGAATTTTGATTCATATAACACAAATATACATAAATATTGCATAAACTAAGGCTTATTAATAATTCAACCGTACGCATTATCAAGTAAAACGTTTACTCTTTGGATATAGATGGCACATGCTGGGATTGAATGTAGAATAAAAAGTATTTGAATACGGCAAACTAGATGTTTTATTGAAAATATCTAATAAATAACTATAAGGATTAAGATTTAGATACTTATTGAAAATTTCGTTAGAGATTCAATAAAAAAAAAACACAAAGTACTTGTTGAAAATTTCGTTAGAGATTCAATAAAAAAAAAAACAAAAAATACTTGTTGAAAATTTCGTTAGAGATTCAATAAAAAAACCTTGCTGAGATTTCCAAAAAATTTGTACATTTAAAAAAATATTATTATTGTGAATTCTTGTATTTTCGAAATAAACAAAATATATTTTTATAATTTACGGGGGGGAAATTTCCTTTTTTCACCCCCCCTGAATCCGCGCCTGGTCCTGATGGTGTTCCTAGTTGTGTTCTGAAGAATTGCGCACATGTAATAGCATATATATACATATATTAAGCATAATATTAAATTTATCCTTAAAATATGGTTATTTTCCTCAGTTGTGGAAAGACTCACTCATTATTCCGCTACTTAAATCTGGCAGTAAGTCATGTGTCACAAACTATAGAGGCATATCAAAGTTTAGTGCAATACCTAAACTATTTGAAAAGTGTGTTACCGACAATATTCTTCCTCAAATTTCGTCCCTATTATCTTCCTGTCAACATGGTTTTAGAAAAGGTCGTTAAATCGTGGATTTATTAAAAAAAAATTTACAGATTGTATTTACACGGATTTTAGTAAAGCTTTTGATAAAGCCAATCATAAATTACTTCTGATCAAGTTTCATGCTAAGGGTCTTACACTCGGGAGTTTAAATGGGATTAAGTCATATTTAACAAACCGAAAACAAAATGTAGTTTTTAATAATGTACTACATCAAAAAACATTATTGTACGTTCTGGAGTACCCCAAGGTAGCCACATTGGTCCAATTGAATTTTCAGATCTTGGAATACTTTTTGATCCTAAATTAGATCTCACTTAACACATATATACGATAATAAACAAAGCTCGCGGTGTGTTGGATTTTATAAAACGATGGGCTAAGGAGCTTACTGAACCAATCATTACTAAACGGTTATATACATCTTTAGTCAGACCAATTTTGGAATATAGATCTGTTATTTGGGATCTGGATGCAGATTATCTCCAACGTTGGAGAGCAGAAGAACTATGCTTAGTGTTTTATTCAACCTAATAAATGGTGCAGTCTGTTCCGACTTCCTACTCAGCAACATAAATTTTAATGTTCCTCATCGATCAACTCGTTTCTACATTCCAATCTATTTACAAGTTTTTCAAACTAATTATGCTAATTCTGATCCTCTAAGAAAATTGTGTAAGCATTATAATGATTTTTATTTTCTTATTAATTTTCTGTTAACCTTAATGTCATTAAACGTGATACTATTTTGTACCTTATTTTTTTTTTTTTTTGTTATATTATGGAAATTTTTTTCAATTGGTCTGTAAGGATTTATTCTGTAGACCTTAAATAAATAAAAAAAATTTCTAGTAAATCAGCACACCGATTTTAATCAAATTTGAACAGTCATGTTTTGTAATATGTCCATGATTTTTTGGAAAATTCTAATCAATATCGACTGGTAAATAAAGGGTGGTTAAATTGTAAGGGCCGATGTTGAATGTGAACCACACCTAAACGCCAAGCTTTTTCCGAATTTTATTTGACATTTCTCTATTTCAGACTTACTCAATTTGAACCATGGAGAGATACACAATCCAACAACGTGTTAAAGTTATCCAGACTTATTATGAAAATGGATGATAAATTTCGAAGAAAATCATCTTCAGTGATGAGGCACATTTTCACCGCAGTGGATTTGTCGATAAGCAGAATTTCCGCATTTGGGCGAATAATAATCCAAGAGTGATTGTCGAAAAACCAATGCACCCACAAAGAGTGACTGTTTGGTGCGGTTTATGGGCTGGCGGCATCATCGGGCCGTATTTTTTCCAAAATGAGGCCGGTCAGGCAGTTACTGTGAATGGTGTTCGCTATCGTGAGATGATAACGAACTTTTTATGGCCCGAATTGGAAGATATGGATGTGGACGATATGTGGTTTCAGCAGGACGGTGCCACTTGCCACACAGCTAACGAAACAATGGCTCTTTTGCGCAACAAATTCAATGGCCGTGTTATCTCACGTAATGGCGATGTCAATTGGCCGCCAAGATCATGTGATTTGACACCGTTGGACTTTTTTCTTTGGGGTTATTTGAAAGAAAAGGTGTACGTCGATAAGCCAGCAACAATTCAGGAGCTAAAGGATGAGATAATTCGGCACATTAACGGCATAGAACCTCCATTATCGAAAATTTGGACCATCGTATGGAGGTGTGCCGCCGTGGTCGCGGCGCCCATTTGGCCGATATTTTGTTCCATACATAATTGAGTAATACCAATATATCATAATAAAATAAAATTTCAATAATTTCCTAAATAGTTTGTGTTTTATTAAAAATCAACATCGGCCCTTGAAATTTAACCACCCTTTAGAAGCAGCTTTGCCATTTTTGTAAAAAAAATAATTTCTGTAAAAGAGTTTTTCCGGGATTGGGAATTTGGGGTATTTTTATACCAAAAATGGGAATGCTTTAAGGTCCACTGTTTTAAGATCTCTTCGGCCTTCATAACTTCAAAATTTCATTGTGATATCTCTATCTATGTCTGATTCATGGAATGTCGAACGTTAATTATTATTTCTATAGTGTAAATGAATGAATGGGATTTCAATAAGAGTAAGAAATAGTAATTTAAAGTTTTAATATTCTATAAATCTGACATGAATAAAGATATTGTAATATAAATCTGACATGAATAAAGATATTGTAATGAAATTTGGCAGTTATGTAGGTTAAGAAGTTCTTAAAACAGTGCACTTAAAAACATTCCACTTTTAAAGTAAAAAAATACCAGTATTTTCAATCTCAATTATTTCTTATTAATGCTGAAAAACATCAAAAGTTCAACTTGGACCTTAAATTTCTAATAAACTGTAGGAAAGTTCAAGAAGTCTTCTCTTCAGCAAAAAAATAATTGCAATGTTATCTCTATCGGTTCTAAAGTTACAGATTTTTGGCCACTATGCGCCGAATAATGTTCGGTTTATTTTCGAACACAGATTTGCTTCGTTTTATACGGATGTTTCGCCTGAATGTGACAATTTACCATAGGTCCACTATAAATTCCCCTTCTAAAAATCATTTTAGTTCAGCTTAAAATGTGACGAATCATGATATTTTACTTAAATTATTTTAAATTAACTTTTTTCTAGCCATATAGAAATAATTATGCTTTCTCATTGTGGGTCAATCAATTTAAATAGTTCTACTCTGCAACCAGTTTTAATACAGACGTCCGTTATTTTTAAAGATGAATTAATAATTTATGGATCTCATATATGAAATATTCTAACTATCAGTGGAGGGTATCAAAGATTCGGCAACTAACACCAAAATTTCTTGCAAAAATCTTTAATATCTCCCAAAGCTACCAATTCTCCCATATTATTCTGCTTAGAGTAAAAAGAATTAGTTGCTGTAACCAAATTTCTGCTGGAGGCATTAAAAGTTCTTAAATATTTCTTAATAAATTTAATATTCTTCTGTATAACAAAGCAACTATGAAAAATTTTTTTTAAAAGTTTCGTTTCAATTCATATGTCAAACATCAATTTAACTGTCAACAATGTCAACTTCATTATTAACAAATATAAATTTTAATTCAAAAAATTGTCTGAAAAATAAAATAAATACAAAAACTTTACACTTGTCGAAAAGTTTCTTTAACATTTTTTGTCAAAATCAAACGAACAAGAAAAAAGTCGCTTAAAAAAAATTCCTTGGGGAATTTAAACAGCCCCCGCATACAAAAAAAAAAAACTAAGAATGAAAAAAAAACTCATAACTTAAGACGCCAAATTTTATTGTATCATATACAAAATAGCAAACAAAGCTGCCTGTTATCCTTTTCTTCTTCTTCCTTTGGCTCCTGTTTAGACAGGCATTGAATATCTAAAGACAACATATTGAAAAGCTAAACTGTAAAATGAAAAAAAAGAAAAGGCAAGAACCGAACCCTTTCTTCCAATTGTCTGCCAAAGCACCCCTTTTCAAAAACAAAAAAAAAAAAAACTTTCGAAAGTATTGAAAATTGTTTTCGAAATATTTTTAGCGGGTGTTTTGAAACAGGGCAGGGGAAATGTAGGTGATTTACTAAAGTATTGTTACTGTATTTTAAAAAAGTAAGACACAAAATTATTTGACTAAATTGTCATTTGATCGTTTATTTAGTGACAATAATGTTATAAATTTCGATAGAATTTTTTCTTTTTCAATTTTGGTTGTGAGAGAGTCAAGTTTTGTATTGTTTAAAAATTTAGCAACAAAATTTAAAGGGGGGGAGTTTTCAATACTTTTTTTTTTTTTGGGAAATAATTGTGTTGTACGATGACATTGTTATTGTCATTTCGTAATATTATGTTGACAGTTGTTAAGTAAATTTATTAAAGAGGTGTCTTTCTGTCTGTGTGTGTTTTCGTGTCTCAATTTTAGGTGGAAATAAACATGTCATTATATTTGTAACAATATGAGTCAATTTAGTTTGAAATGAGGATAAAAAAGAGTTATTTATTGGTATTCAATTGAACAATAAGGAAGAGACGTCTTTAGGCCATTTTTTTATTTATGTTTCTGTAAAGTAAGGTGAATTTTCTTTAAATTAAAAAAAAAAATAAAATCAATTTAAGCAAGAAGAGTGGAAAAAAAGTTGGTTATAGTTCCATTTTTAGTTCAGTTGTAGTTTAAGTTCAGATTGCAATGAGTTCTTGTTTAGTTTTTAGCTAAAATTCAGTTCAAGTACTTATTTAGGCTCTGATCTAGTTCCAGTTGAGTTTTACTTCAGCTTTAGTTAAGTTCTGGTTCAGTTCTAGTTTAATTCTACATCAGTTCTAGTGTAATACTAGTTCAGTTTAATATAGAATATATAAAGAAAGAAAAGTAAAGTATAACCACCGTATTCATAAATGATTATTAAATTTAACAAACGTTTATTAAGGATAATTTTCATAGTAAATTTGCACTTTAAGCCTTTATAAATATAAAAAATGTTTATGCATACAGGCATAAATAAACAAGTGAGAATGTAAAGTCGGTCAAGCCCTACCATATAATACTCTACACCACAGAGTTTTAAGACAAATTTGCGAGAATGTACCCTATTAAGGACACATGGGCAATGTTGAACCCGTAAAAACACACATATGTTATGGAATAAGATTTATGTTAAAGGTCTTTGTGCCGAATATAATTTATATACCTTAGCCTATTTATACGATATTTAAAGTTTCTTTAAGTAGTTTTAGGGAGGGGGCTTATATTGAACCTTCGTTCAGTTCTAGACCTACTCAAACAACAGAGTAGTTATCGTCGACATTACTGTCGCCTAATTTGATCAACATAATAAGATTAAGCACAAAGAATATTGCAAAAAAAAAAAAAAAAAAAATATTTGTATGGACCGATTCTCTCCATTTTCAATCGGCTTCGTCCTTATAAAGTTGCCAAATTTGATCAAATTATCTTCAAAATTGCGACCTGTACTTTGCGCACACGGTTACACCAGACAACCAGCCATGCAGCCGGACGGAAGGACATCGTTATATCGACCCAGAAAGTGAGTCGGTACACAGAAAAAATATAAAAATTAATGTCAATTAAAAAACTTGTGATATTAATAAAAAAAATTTATTAAATTTGCACCAGCAATCAAGTTAATAGTATCCTTAAAATATTTTTAACAACATTTTCTTCGGCAATGTTTTCACTTGATTAAATATTTAATTAAAATTGATTTTAGTTTTGATTAATGTTTTAATTGAGTGTATACCAAAAAAAAGTGGGTCTTGGACCAATATTTTAAGATAATACATACATAAGCACAAGTACATAATACCCTTTCCACTATGGTGATATATGCTGGTTGGTTAGTTGGATATCGTGGTAGCACGCCCAAAAACTAGGCGTGATGCAAGTAGAGTCGGCAGAGACTCCGTTTTGAGACCACACATTTTGTCAAGAGTAGCAACCCCGGATCAAGCGGTCAATGCTGAGGTGGCGAGAGCCAGCCTGTTGCGTTGAGATATTTCACCAAATTGCCAAGTTTCATCCGCAATATCTCAGGGAGTCCCTTTAGAACTCTGGGCATTGACATAGGAGACGATACTGTCTCCTCAGTTTTAGATTCTCTGCACCTGCCGCAGTATTTATTGAAAGGGAGACCGAGTCTTAAGCGTGCTTACTGATCGTCCAGTGACCAGTGAGTACGTATATTAGTCTCAAAATATCCCTGCTACTGCAGTTAAGAAGTCGCTCAGAGTCGTATGTGAGCCACGTTACCTTGGTGGCCCTGTAGCCATCCAGTTTCTCCATTTATCATTAGCCATATCCAGATAGTATTTGAAAATTTCGCTTCTGATATTTCCCGGGGGTGTTGCGATTGGCACACCCTGTGAGATATCAAAAGCCGCTCCAGTCATACAGCTGGTGTTGGTATAACAGCAAGTTTAAATTTTGTTCTTGTTCAGTTCCAGTTCTCTTCTAGCCTAGTTCTAATTAAGTTTTGTTGAGTTTGATTGAATTGAATTTTAGCTTAATCCTTCATCAGTTCTAAATGGTCTTTTATTAAGCGCTTCCATCTCTAAATTTAAATAAGTGCCGGTTCACACACGTCAAGTTTGACTCGTCAAGTCTTGAGTTTTTAGAAGAGAGGGGAAAAGAAATGGCATTCTCTTTTCCCTTCTCTCCTTAAGACATCGATATTTTTTATTTGCTTAAAAGACTTATTCATGACATTATGTGTGGAATATTACAACGTTCAAATGTTTGCCACGGATTCTCTGAGTAGAGCGCATTTGAAATGTCCAGTTTTCCATGAATCTGTGCATAAATTAGCCTAAATTTAACCGCTGGCATGAGTTATGTTGTTCGCATACACCTGCTATTTAAGAGAAACCAACAAGAAAAAGTCTAACGGGGTTAAATGGCACGATCTCGTACCATGCCCTCAAATGTGTGGCACGTACAGCCGTCCTGTTGAAGCCACATGTCGTTGGTGTCCAGATCATCCAATTCAGGCCGAAAGAAGTAATCATCGACCGTTCGTTATTGACGTTGATAGTAATGGCCTGGCCAACGTCGTCCTCAAAGAAATATGGACGGATGACGCCGTCAGCCTTAAATCCACACCAAACAGTGACTTTTTCTTGTGGAGTTTTCTTAGGTCGCAGTGGTATGCGAATAAGCCAAAAACCCCACCATTACTCAAAGCCAACATAACCCATGCCATCGGCCAAATTCAGCATGATTAATGCTCCAGAGTCATGGTAAGTTTGACATTTCGAATGCTCTCCAACCAGAGAAGCCGTACCTTAGATTGGAACGGTGTTATATTTCACACATAATGGCATCAATAGGTATTTCAAACGAATAAAAAATGTCGTTGAAATCTCACCCACACTTTGTTTTAGTATTTAGATTTAATGAGAGGAAGCACTTAATGAAAGACCCTTTAGTTTCGTTCTAGTTAAATTTTACTTCAGATATGTTCTTGCTGAGTTCCAGTTCAGTTCTTCTTTAATTCTTCGTCAGTTTAAGTTTTAGTTCAGTTCCAGTTCAATTCTCAGTAGTAGTTCTGTTCTAACGAAGTTTTAGTTTATTTCTAGTTTAGTTTTAGTTCTAGTTTAGTTCTTGTTTAGTTATAAAGGGTGGTTAAATTGTAAGGGCCGATGTTGAATGTGAACCACACCTAAACGCCAAGTTTTTTTCCGAATTTTATTTGACATTTCTCTATTTCAGACTTACTCAATTTGAACCATGGAGAGATACACAATCCAACAACGTGTTAAAGTTATCCAGACTTATTATGAAAATGGATGATAAATTTCGAAGAAAATCATCTTCAGTGATGAGGCACATTTTCACCTCAGTGGATTTGTCGATAAGCAGAATTTCCGCATTTGGGCGAATAATAATCCAAGAGTGATTGTCGAAAAACCAATGCACCCACAAAGAGTGACTGTTTGGTGCGGTTAATGGGATGGCGGCATCATCGGGCCGTATTTTTTCCAAAATGAGGCCGGTCAGGCAGTTACTGTGAATGGTGTTCGCTATCGTGAGATGATAACGAACTTTTTATGGCCCGAATTGGAAGATATGGATGTGGACGATATGTGGTTTCAGCAGGACGGTGCCACTTGCCACACAGCTAACGAAACAATGGCTCTTTTGCGCAACAAATTCAATGGCCGTGTTATCTCACGTAATGGCGATGTTAATTGGCCGCCAATATCATGTGATTTGACACCGTTGGACTTTTTTCTTTGGGGTTATTTGAAAGAAAAGGTGTACGTCGATAAGCCAGCAACAATTCAAGAGCTAAAGGATGAGATAATTCGGCACATTAACGGCATAGAACCTCCATTATGCCTCAGGGTCATCGAAAATTTGGACCATCGGATGGAGGTGTGCCGCCGTGGTCGCGGCGCCCATTTGGCCGATATTTTGTTCCATACATAATTGAGTAATACCAATATATCATAATAAAATAAAATTACAATAATTTCCTAAATAGTTTGTGTTTTATTCAAAATCAACATCGGCCCTTGAAATTTAACCACCCTTTAGTTTATTTCTAGTTTGGCTCTACTTTAGTTCTACATAAATTCTATCTCAGTTTCAAGTGAGGTTTAGTTCAGTTTTGGTAACAGGTGTTAAATATGTTCTTAAAGTATAAGTATAGCATTTATTATAAAAAATTGACCTCCATTTTCAGAAGAAAAAAAACTACCCCAACAGGCCTTAAATTTGGATTTTATGAATTTGAATTTTCTCGAAGAACCAATAAATTTTCCATTACATTGCTTTTACCTTAATTTCTCCACCCTACGAGTAAATATCAATATGCTAATGAACTTATTTAATAAATGACCAAAAAAAAATACCAGCTAAACTACCAACATTTACACCATTAACTTATGACCAACATTTTCACCCATATACATATTGACCAATAATCAAATGTTTTTGTTTATAAAACAAACTACATAATACTAAATACTTTGTTTAGTATTGAAAAACAAAACAAACCCACCCCAAAACTCTAACCAACACGAATCGAAAATCTAAAAAAATCGAAAATGGTATTAAACAGAAACTAAAAACCTTGAAAGTTTTGACAATCAGTAAAAAGCCAAAAGGTCCTATAAATTGAACCAAAAAAAGTCAATGTTATAAATTTTTTAGTCTCTATATTTTTTTTTTTTTTTTAACAATACCATTGGGTGTCATTTGATTAGCATAAATATATTAAACAAACTTGAAAATGAATGAGAATGAAGACTGAATGAAAATCATACTCGTTTGTATATAAAAAAAAATGGAATTTGACTTTTTTTAGTGTATCGTCAGGCAGTCATACCGTGTTGACTTGCAGCCTTTAGTTAGAGGTTTTTAATACATTTAGCCATAAATTGATAGTTTGTTTTTTGGTATTAAATGAATTTTATTAGTGTTAATGCACGCGTTTTTTTCTGTTTCGACATTTTAGGACAACGTAATAGTCAATACATCAACAACTGTGAAAATGTCAAGTTTTGTTCTAAATACACTCAAAAAAAAAAAAAAAAAAAACAAAAAAAAAAAAGAAAGAAAAGGAATAGCTTAAATTAAAGAAAAATAAGTGACAAAGTAAAGTCGATCAAGGTTAATTTAACCATATTATTGTCACCGGCAACCATATTATTGTAAAATTATTCCTCCATCCTTATTTGGGAGAATGTTTCCTGATGATCTAAATATAAAATGCGCATAGCTACTAGCTTATCCCCCAGCAATAAATTTCAGTGATTTATCAAGAATACAAATTGGGAATTAAGCACGACAAACAGAATATCATTAATTAAAAATTTTGTATTCCCAAAAATTGCTTTGATAGTAAACTTGCAAGTGCACGGCATAACAAAACTGAACTGGCAAGTTGCTTTATTTTGATTTTCTTGCGACAACAATAAAGCAATTTTTTTTTGTTTTTTCTTAACCCACTAACAACTACAATTAATGTTAGAAAAGATAAACATACTGTTTATTGTTGTTGTTTTTGTTTAAGCTTTGACACTTTGCAAATAAGACTTTTTGAATGTTTGCAATTCTCATTCACTATGCAGTTTTGTTTGCTTATATCTTAAAATATCATTAACTAAAAATTTTATGTTCCCAAAAATTACTTTGATAGTTAACCATAATATCGAGCCCTAACCGCGAAAATAACTTAAGCGACATAATATTCAATTTTCGTTTTTTTATTAAATGACTTTATTTGCATCATCTCCTAAAATTTCATGGTCACCGCTACAATTTTATCGTAAGCGACAAATTTCATACAAATTTATATCAAATAAAATAAAAAAACTCTCTCCTGGAAAATTTGATTTTTGGCGCTTACGTTATTTTTGCGATTAGGGCCCGATATGTTGGAAATTTTTCGTTAAAAATACAGTGCACTCGCGATAATATGAACCCCCTAATATATGAACACTCCATAATATGAAGACTTATTTTCTTCCAATGACTTCTCTAAAATATGAACTTGTGCAAAAGCTTTAAAATATCAGCAACTTATAGTTGTATTTTTAACGATTTTTATCTACCTACACCGTGTTAAATCAAAATCAATTCTTATTCAACTGCATAATAACCTGGGGATTTACCCAGCTATCGCTTTAAAATTGTCTTCAGTTGTTAATCAAAATGTTTTACGTGCACTTTTTAGTTAGTTCTCACATTAACATGGAATTCTATTTATATACATTTTTAAATATAATTTTAACGTAAAAACTTCTTAAATTTGAATTAAAAAAAAAGCATAAGTTTTGAACTGTAAAAAGAAAAATCAAAAATTTCAGAAAATTTAGAACATTTAGGAAAAGGTATTACTAATTTTGCGAATAAATTTGTTATACCCTCCACCACAATTAGTTGTGAAGAGGGTATACTAAGTTTGTCATTCCGTGTGAAATTTTTTCATTCATCTCAAACCCCATAAAGTATATATATTCTGGCTCCTTGAGTAATTCTAAGTCGATTTTGACATGTCCGTCTGACCGTCTGTTGCAATAACACGCTCACTTTCGAATAACTTAAAAGAAATAAACAAACTTGATGTCAAATTACTTGTAGTTATCCTAAGCAGTTTGGGATTGAAATCCAGCAAAATCGGTTTAGTAGGATCAGATCTATGAATCAAAATGTGAACCCACCACCTTAAAAAATGTATAATTTCGTTACAAAAACTGGCATAAATGGTGGAACAATGCACGGAATGATATAAGATTTTGCAAAAATTTTTCGACTGGAAATCACGCTGTAAAATTTCGTGAAGATCCGACCATAATTTACCCTAGGCCCCATATAAGTCTATTGTCAAACACACGTCTACAACGGCGAAGGATTCTTCTGAACGAAAGGTTTTTTTTGAAGTGTCAATTTCGAGCACAGTGTAATTGTTAGTTTTTTTTTTTTTAAATTCCCTAAGCTAATCCCGCGAAGCTCTGCACTTGTCTGCAGGAAAGAAACCAGAGTCTCTGCCGGGAATCGAACCCGCAACCCCGACGCTGATAGACTATCTCACTACTAGGTAGCCTACCGTGGCACTCAAACCGGCTCGATTTGTCTAAATATTATCCAAAAGAGTAAATATGAAGAAGTCCAAAGGCGGCAAAACAAAATTCTTCGAATCTACACATCCGCTGCCTAATACGTAAAAAATTCGAACATCCATAAAGTCCTTAATTTGCCATCAGTAAAAACTATGATCACTAAATACTCAATAAATTATCTAAAAATGCTTGAACTATAGCCAAATCCACTACTCTATTTGCAACTTTCTATCATCTTTCTTTTTCGAGTGTATCCTTTCAGAATATTTACAATATTTTTCCATTTTATTGTTTTTTGAAACGTACTTCCACCTGGCCCTATAAACGAATGTATTTTCAACAAATAACTGCTATATTTTGGTATAAAAAAATGACTGTTATTTGAATATTTATTACATTATTACGTTTAACAGTAAATACGTAAAAATAAAAAAAATACTCGACCACTATTTATTACATCAGAAAACCAAAGTATGAGTAAAAGCGTTTTTGAGTGTAAATTTAGCCGTATATTTTTCTTTATTTGGTTCTATAACTATTTTAAGGGAATTTAATTTATGGTTTTTATAGGTTTCAACTTATAACAACAGGGAGTAATTAATGGCCGTTAAGAATGTGTAAATATGCTGTATGTGGTGGTGTTATTGATATTAAAAAGCCTTTAAAGTTATTCTAAGGCGTTTTTTTCAGAGGGTTTTTCTGTTAACAAGAAAAAAGAAAAATAATTATCATATAAGGTCAATAGGGGATTGTTAGTCATACAATTTGAAAAGAAACGCAAAACTAATAACAAAGAGCAGGGGGTTA
This sequence comes from Pollenia griseotomentosa, assembly GCA_963931875.1. Classification (NCBI taxonomy): domain Eukaryota; kingdom Metazoa; phylum Arthropoda; class Insecta; order Diptera; family Polleniidae; genus Pollenia; species Pollenia griseotomentosa. The sequence goes on from OZ007563.1 coordinate 172,844,947, forward strand.
AAGGTTATTAGGAAATAAATGCTATTGGTTGAATGAATTAGAAGTCAATGGAGTGACCGAAATGGATTTGAAAAAAGGTGGAAAAGTAATAAAAAATACTTGAAAAAATTATATCAATATAAGAAAAATAGTAGAAAAAGTTTATAGGTATAAAATTATAATTGGTATAGTAAACGTATAATAAGAATATATATGTATATATGTATACAAGTATATATACGTATAAGTACTAAAGTGTTTAGTCGATTAATTCTTGTTCGATTAATCAAACAATTTTAGACGATTAATTGTTCAAATAATTTAAAATTGCTTATTTCGATTTAAGGATTAATCGAAGAATTTATACCGATTAATCGAATAATAATAATATATAGTATTTCTGTCAAATGTATAATTTTTTTAAAGTTTTAATTCGAATAAAGTCTGCTTTCACACGTTTCATCTTTTGATGCTCAACTCTTATGTTTTTAGGTGAGAGAAGAAAGAAGAAAGGGGGTTAGTACGGAGATGCCTGTACTCGGGCAGTACGCTTTGTGTTTTTATTCGTTGATATATGCACAACAATGGCTGCATGTAATTTTTTTCTTTTTTTTCTCTTTGATTCGGTGTAAATAAAATTGTTGTTGTTTTGAACCGAAAAAAGTTGAAACCGATTGCTGCGTGTGATTATATTGGCATCTTTAAAAGGGAATTGAAAAAAAGTTGAGCATCAAAAGATGAAACGTGTAAATTTAGACAAACAAACCAAATGTATGTGTCCGTTGGAATTATTTTTGTTTAATTTTTTCAACACATTTAATAATTCATTTCACAAAAGAAAAAAAAAGAAATTTGTCGGGTTTGTTCTAGAAATCGAAATAAAGTAAAATTAAAATCGAACTATAATTGAAATTCAATTACTATTTACAAAATGACCGCAGTTTTTCGTAGTTTTAAGTGTTGTTCTTGCAAAAATAATCGATGCTTAAGGAATGAAGTAGATAAAATGCAATATTTTTATGAACTTTCATTACAGGGTCGTTTTTAAAATTTGCTCGATTTCAAATCCACTTCATTGCGATTTTTAGAACATGCCCGTATTTTTTAACAAAATAGTTCATGCGTTTCTCTCTTTAAAATTAGTTTGGTTTAAAAATATTGTACGAAGGATAAATCTAATAATGCTTAACGTAACAGGTGTTCAAAAATGTATTAACGTAAATGTTCTTCAACAACTTCACTAAATTACCACATACACAGTGACTAAAATATAGTACTTGAAGAAGATGCTCCACCAACAAAATCAAAGGGGCTACAAGTGGTCGAATGAATTAATATTTTAAACAAGATACTTCGATCAATTTTTATTTGCAGAAGGAGAGGATGGAATGTCCGTGAAAAGTTTAAAAAAATCCAAAGTTATATTGACTCTTTTTAAAATCTAAGTGCCCGAAAGTGTAGCAACAATTTGGAGCTGCATTGACAAGTTTTATTTAAAAAAGAATGTTTATTTACTCAAGTACAAATTTTTTCTAAAATTATTGGAAAAAAATCTCGTAATTAATATAATTTCTAGATTTTGAATTATTCGATTAATCGATTAATTTTAAAGTTTTATTTTTTTAATCGAATAAGTTAAAAATGCCAAATATCGATTAATCGTTTAATCGAACAAAACTAAAACCCGATTAATTGAACACCCTATTAAGTAGCGTAAGTATAGTATAAGCAGTATTTATTGTATATGTCGTTTATAATTTAATTCTTATAATACATATATTTAATTATTATTCGTATGCTGTATTTTGTATTACAGAAAATACTGTTTTTATTATTTATAATCTAAAGAACACTAAATAGCTGCTATTCATCAAAAGAATAATATAATGATTAAATTTCGTATAAGACTTTTATAACACATAAAGTTTTCGAATATTTATAAAATTTAAAATCTATTATACAGTTTTAAAGATCTTAATTACGTATTTTAAGAAACTCTTTAATGAATTAAATAAAAAAAAGTTCGTTAACTTTACTAAGTTTTATTCGTAACACTTATTACGCACATACTATGAAGAATATTGTGTTACACGGCCTTAATTTACTCATAATGCAAAACTTTTGTACTATTTTGAAACTTGCCTTTTTTATTATAATAAGTTTTATAAGGCATTAGAAATCTTTTCAAAATTTTCAAAACCGTTAAACGATATATTTTGTACCTACTCGGAAAACTCTTATACTTTCAAAAAATTCTAATTGTCTATATGATTTTAGAAATCTTGTTTGTTGAACTGTTATACGATTTATTATCCAAAAGCCCAACTACGCCATATACTGAGAAAAACCTTGTCTCACACGGACTTAAGGTTTTAAAAACTGATATATAATTTACTTAAAATGCAAAAATCTGTAATACTATTTTGAAACTTGTCATATTCTATTATAAATGTTATTGCAACGCATTGGAAATCTCCTTAAAAAATTCAGAAAATTTGTTTATTTATTTTGAAGTTTATTTTGAATTCGGAAAACTCTTATACTGTCAAAATAATCGTGAAAATTATAGAGCCCTTAAAATTTTTTATATGGTTTTAGGAATCTTGTTTTTTTTACTGTTATACGATTTATTATTCAAATCACCAACGCGTATACTGTGAAAAATTTTTTCTTACACGGCGCCTTAAAGTTTTACAAACTGATGTATGATTTATTTAAAATCCAAAAACTCTTTTACTATTTTAAAAATTTCCTTATACATATTAGAAATCTCCTAAAATTTTCAAAAACCGTTCTACGGTTTATTTTGACCTGAAAAACTCTTATACTGTTAAAAAAATCGTTTAATAGTAACCTTTAAATTTTTTATATAAATTTAGGAAAAATCTTGTCTTACACGGCCTTAAAGTTTTACATACGGATGTATAATTTAGTTAAAATGCAAAAACCTCTTATACTGTGTTAAAACTTGTCTTATTCTTTTATAAAAGTTCTTATAAGGCATTTGAAGTCTCCTCCAAAATTTCAAAACTCATACGGTTATACGGTTATTTATTTTGGACTGGAAAAACTCTTATACGGTAAAAAAATAGTTTTATAGAACCCTTCAAATTTTCTATATGATTTAAGTAATTTTGTTTGTTTAACTTTTATACGGTTTGTTATTAAAAACATCAACTACGCGTTTACTGTGAAACAATTTTCTTAACCGCCTTTAAGTTTTACAAACTGATGTATAATTTACTTAAAATGCAAAAACCTTCTTAACTATTTTAAAACTTGTCATATTCTTGTATATAAGTCCTTACTAAGGTACTAAAAATCTCCTTAAAAATTTAAAAAACCGTTGTACGTTTTATTTTAAACTCGAAAAAACTTTTATACTGTTAAAAAATCGTTTTATAGAACCCTTTTAATTTTTTTTATATGGTTTAAGGCATCTTGTTTGATCAACTGTTATACGATTAATTATTCAAAACATCAACTACGCGTACACTGTGGACAATTTTTTCTTACACGGCGCCTTAAAGTTTTACAAACTGATGTATAATTTACTTAAAACGCGAAAACCTCTTTAACTATTTTAAAACTTGTCTTATTCTATTATAAAAGTTTTTAATAAGATACTAGAAATCTCCTAAAAAATTAAAAAAAACCGTTATACGTTTAATTTTCAACTAAAAAACTCTTAAACTTTTAAGAAATTGTTTTATAGAACTCTTAAAATTTTCTTTTTGGTCATAGAAATCTTGTTTGATTAACTGTTATACGTATTATAATGGACGTAAAGTGTTCTTATACTGTTAAATATTTTCTTAAACAATCTCAGGAAACTCTTTATTGGCTTAAGAAAAGTATTTTAAATGTTCTTAAAATGTAAATTTGTAGCCAAAATACTCTTGTAGGTTTAAAAAAATTTGTCTTATACAATCTAAAAACTCTCTGTATGGTTAAAAACATCAAAATGTAAAGTTATTAATGTTCATTTTTGTAAATCTCTTATACTTTACAATATATACCACATTTTTTTTCATAGCATTCGAAAAAATTACATTTTATCGATTTATCTTTTTTTTTGTTAAATGAAAAAAAAAAAACAAAAAACAAAACGACATGCAATATTACATTTATTATTAATTTCATATTCATATGTCACTTCGTGTTTACTGACTTATAAATGATTTTTCCGCAGACAGTTCATCAACATTCAATAATAAACAACATATTGTCATAAATTTTTTATTAACTTCATCATATATGAACAAAAAAACAAAAACAACAACAACAGCAAATGTTTTAAACAATATTAAAAAAAAAAATATACACAAACAATTTTCAAGGGTGTTGGTGGGGTGTTTCTGTGTTCTTCCAAGCAAAATCTATATTCATATTAAGGTAAAAAATGTTAAAATTTTCAATAACTTTGACAGATGACTTAAATGTCAGTCTGTGTTTTTTCTGTTAAGGGAATGTCATTTGAATAAAATATGCATGTGTATGTTATTTTTATTGAGATATGAACTTGTAATCCATCTATCTCTATTTGCTTTTGATTAAGAGTTCATACGAGCTTGAGTGAGTTTGAATGTTTTCATATGCATGTCAATTTATCTCTGTATCTGACTTTGCGTGTAGTTAACGAATTAACAAAAAAGTGCTTCCCATTATTATTATTTTTTTTTTTTTTGGAAGGAAATTAACATAAATTTGGGGTTTTAGTTTATTTTAGTAGCTGATATAGCTGATAATTAATAATGAAATTGATATAAATATTAACTAGAAATATTCATATTGTTCATATACTTATCTGCTATTAAAATAAATAAATAAGTCGTACTTACTTTGTTTAAAATGGCTGCCAAGTGTTAGCATCTGAAAATAAAGAAAATTTTGGTTATTTTCAATTAAACTAGATATATGGTCTAAAAAATGTGTTTTATGCCTTTAAATATGCAGTAAAAGCTTAAAAATATGCCCAAAAAAAAAAAAAAAAAAAAAAAACAAACAAACCAAAATGTCTTTTTTGAAAACTGACTATTCAACAATTTGAAAATATTTGGATATAAATCAAAAATTATAGTCGGTAAAGCCCATTTAGTATTTACAGACGAATTTTAACCCTATTGAGGCCCGATGAGCAGTCATGGGCTCACCAAAAAAGTTATGCTTCCAGGTTAAAATTATATATAAGTTTTTTTGTGCTGAATATAATTAAGATACTATACTATTATATGATATTTTTTGTTATAAAGGGATTTCGAGGACTTCGTAGGAATTATTAAATAAGAATTTAAAAAAAAAAATTGGGTGTTTTATATTTTGGCCTTTTTTAGCTCTATATAATTTCCATTTTTATTTTTTGGGCGATTTTTTACACATTTCTTTGGTCGATTTTGCTTTGATACTTTTTTTCTTCCACCGTATTACATACGACACAAATGTTTATAATTGTTTACCTGATTTTTGGTTATGTTTAACATTTGACGGTTAAAAATAGTTATCTTTAATGACAACCTTACAATTGTAGAGTAAAAATTATATGTAGATGGCCATCTGTTAAACAGAATTGATTTTTTTTGGATTCTCTGTGAAAGCACTTGTAGGCACTTTAAAAATTTAACATGAAATAGTCTTTTAACTAAAATATGCAAAAAATATGCTAAATATGCACCAACAAATCGATGCCAAAATTAATAAAAAGCTCTAAAACTGATAAATATATTGTTTTTGCCTTCATTAAATTCTATTTTAACTGAAATATGCCAAAAAAATACTACAAAAATATGCACTTACAAATCGAACTAACAAAATTTATAAAAAGCTGTAAAATGGATAAATAACTTGTTTTGACTTCATTGAATGCTATTTTAACTAAATTATGCAAAAAATGCTGCAAAGGGTAAAATATGCAAAAATATGCACTAACAAATCGATGCCAAAATTTATAAAAATCTCTAAAACGGATATACATATATATTGTTTCTGCCTTTATTGAATGATATTTTAACTGATATATGCAAAAAATGCTCCAAATAATAAAATATGCAAAAAATATGCACTAACAAATCGATGCCTAAATTTATAAAGCTCTTAAACAGATAAACATATTGTTTTTGCATCATTGAATGCTATTTAAACTAAAATATGGCAAAAAAGGTAAAATATGCAAAAATATGCACTAGCAAAACAATGCCATAATTTAAAAAAGCTCAAAAACAGATAAATATATTAGTGCTGCCTTCATTGAATGCAGATTGAATATTCCAAAAAATGCTGCAAGGGGTAAAATATGCAAAAATATGCACTAACAAATCGATGCAGAAATTTATAAAAACCTCTAAGACGGATAAATATATTGTTTCTGCCTTCAATGGTCACACAAGGAAAAACATGCAATTGCATATACACAGTTCTGAAAACTGCTGAAAAAAATCAAAAAAAGAGATGAATTTATACATTTTTATAAGCTTTTAAGGAAAATAATAAAAAAAAAATTTAGGGCTTAAAACACTGTCAAACAAACAACGAAATTTTGTGTAAAACTTTTTGGTTTTTAAGTTGGCCTACTGTTTACATTTAATGAATCAAAAGTAAAAGCAACAGTTCTTTTTTGGCCAATGAGGAATGAAGAAGTGAAAGAAATGGCAGTTTTTCTACTTTGACTGAAGTTTTTTAAACGCTGAAAAAATTTTAAAACTTCATTAAATCAAAATTACTTTGTTTTTTAATGTGGTCTACAGTTTGTAATATTGTTATACTTTTTCTTAAACTTTTGTACTTTTTTATGCCAGGGCGAATCCAGCCATCAGTTCAACGGGGAAAGTTCCATAGTGGTTATTCATTTGGGACAGCCACCAAACGCAATTTATGCCCGTCGTCGATTTGCGCGGTGGGAGGGCGGGTGTCATGGATCTGTACCGCACTTGTTTTTATAAATATTCGTTTTTAAATTTTTTATACTGATTCTAAGATGGCAAAATAGTAAAAATACACAAGAATTTTACAGTCGTTATAATTTTGCTTTAAGCCTTCAAAACAAAATTTTGCTATAGTCCTTCAAAATACTTTTTTTTATACATAACTGTAAAACCTTTTAATCACTGCAAAACTCTTATACAGCTTTTCAAATAGTTATAGGGCTATAACAAAATGTTGATAGTAATTGTTTTAATTAAAATGTTTAAAAAAATCTTTAAGTTTATTATGCAGAGAAAGAAAACTCTGTTGCAACTGTCCTTCAAAATATTTACAAGCTAAGAAAAACTTTCTGTTATACTTTTTGATCGCGGACAAACTCTCATACCGATTTTCAAATACTTATAAGACGATTAGATATAATTTTTTTATTAAAATGTTTAAAAAAGCCTTTAAGATTCTTATGCGCATACAGATAACTCTGTTGCAAATGTCTAATACTGTCCTTAACTGTCCTTTACAAGCTGAAAAATACTTTCTTTTCTACATATATATTGAAAGTCTGATACAAAAGTCTTACAAAATTTTTTTCTAACAGATAATCGTCCATAGTTTCGAAGTATGTTAAATCATCTTAAGATAAAAGTTTTCTGCTTTTCGTACAACAATAAATTTTAAACGCTGTTCTACATTGTTCTTATATTGTCTAATTGCCGAAATCTAAAATACTAAACATTCTAAGCTGGGGGTTTTAACGGCTTTCGATATAGATCGAAATTACAATACAATTTAAATGGATATTTCGATCAGTATCGAATGCTGATTTGCTTCGATTTCAAGTTGGGACGTGGCTTTGTGTTTAATGTTTTTGGAAACTGTTATACACCTACTGACACTGTTGCACGTTAGGGAAGCTATTATCTAAGACTTAACCTACTTTAAAATTTCCTATACAGGCTTAAAATAATGCAATTAAATTTTTTTAAATATAAAAAATTACTTAAACTCTTATACAAAATCTAATAAAATCCATAAAAAAATATGTTAAATTTTAATGTTTTTTAAACTCTTGTACACTTTCTTAAGCAGCTAAACATTTGCGGATTTAACTTTCATAAGCCGGCTATTATAAAGTTTGAATAACTCGTATACAGTTTTTGTTTTTGCGTAAAAAGTTTTTACTAAAAAAGTTTGTATAATGTTTGAAAGTTTTATACAGTTTTTTAAGCTTTAATAGATTTTTAAAACTCTTATACAGTTTCAGAAACTCTTATACATACTCAAAAACTCTTAAGCACGTAGAAATGATTGTTTACAGTAAGTTTCCTACAGTTTTAATTTTCATAAAGATTTATATGTGTTTTTGCTATACATATTTGGAAAGCAAGATTAGGGGAAAATCCATGTGCAGCATTTTTTCTAAAATATTCTTAATTTTCTTTAATAGTTTTTTTAATATATTTTTTTATTATTTTAAATTAAGAAAAATACGTTAAAAACGCGTAAAACTCTTAATAAATGTCTATCCTTAACAAATTCTTGTTATCCCATGATTTCTATCGTGATCATCTGCTTAATAAAACTGCAATATAAAAATGACCCGCATTTTTTTAAAACAAGAAATTAATAAAGTTCTAATTGTTTTTCTTATTAATCTGACTTATTAGGAAAAAGATCTTACTAACTTAAAATGTTTAGTTTATTTTTAGGGGAATTATCAATCAATTTATGGTTTTCGTTTTCATAAAAAACTAAGAAACATTTTTTAAACATAAAAAAGAATTAAAAAAGAACTAAATATATGAGAAAATTTCTCATTATTTATAATTAATTATGAAGTAAAGTGATGAAGACGAAACTAAACAACAATTTAAATTGCATGATAGATTTTAAATAAGAATCTATAATGGGAAAAAGGCTGTAACCGGTGGAGATTTTAGGAAGGCGGTTAAGGGCAGTTAAGCAAGATTAGAATTCAAGGAAATTTGCTATTAAAAAAAGCACAAAAAAGAAGAAATTTACATATTTCTTGTAAACTATTTTGCCTTTTTTAAACTAAAATTTTTTTGAAAAATTTTCTTCGTGTTTTCTCTTTAACTCAATCTAAAATGGCTTGAGACAAAAGTTTACATAAACTATTTAACAAAGTAAAGTAAATTGGTACTTTCTATGAAATATGTAATCAAAGACAGGCAGACAAATAAAACGTTAGCTTGTACTATGGCATAGGAGAAGTATAAGAGTAATATAAGTCAATTTCAAAATAACAATAGACTTCAATGAGGCTTTAACTAAAATTATTCCCACAGACCAATTTAAACATACTGTTTAATTTAATAATGCTAACAACTAAATAGTGAATAGTAAAAAAAAAGTACTAAAACTGTCTGAAGAAAAAAAAACTGAGGGCAAGACATTTTGGTTTGGTTTTGTTTTTCGTCGTTTTTTTTTTTTACTCCAACATCTTTTAAAACGGAAGTTTACCTTAAAATCTGCCACAAACAGTAAGAAAATTTTGTTGTTTTTAAAAAGAAAGTAAATAAGTTTTATTTTAAATGTTATAAGAAAAGAAACTTTACAATAATATCTTTTACAGGGTGGAGGGAGAAATAGAAACAAAACACCAGTAGTAAATAAATGTATACAAATTTACACTTGAATTGTGGTTAAATTTGTGTATTTTTTTCTAAAACTAGATTAATAATGATGGTACATGAATTTACTCACAAATTCATTTAAATGCCCTTATTCACACACACACTTACACATATACTCACACTTATACTCATACTTAAACATCTGAATATTAAACCTTATACTAACAAACACATCCGGTGTGAATAAAAATTTGACTTTAAGAATTAGATAGTTAAAAAAATTAATTAATAATTTCTTTGCTTTTTCAATTCATTTGTTAGTTCTTTATAAAAATAATTTTAAAGAAGAGTTTTAAAACGGTTATAAAGCTTTCTATTTAAAGATTTATGAATTTTAAATAAATAAATTTTATGTTTCTTGAAAACAACAATAATGCACGATGTTAAATGTGAGTCAAGTGTTTTGCCCAACTGACACTTCTTTGTTTCAGTGTTTGACAAATTCAAACATGGAGAGGTACACAATTGAGCAGAGTGTTAAGATTGTTGAAGCCTTTTACGAAAATGGGCATTTAAATAAAAATGCATTTCGTGCACTTCCTGATTTTTTTTGGTCAGCATAATCGACCAAATGCTTTCACGTTCGTGAGAATTGTGCAAAAATTTTAGCAAAACGGATCTGAAGGAAAAGCAATACATTAAAAGTGACTGTTTGGTGCGGTTTTTGGGCTGGGCGCGTCATCGAAAAAGAGTTTGGCCAAGCAGTTACCGTGAAAGGTGTTCGCTATTGCGAAAAAATAACGGACTTTTTGTGGCCAGAAATTGAGGGTATGGACCTGGACCATATTTAGCTCCCACAAGATGGTGCCACTTGCCACACAGCCAACGAAACAATGGCACTTTGGCGCGAGAAATTCAATGGCCATTTTATCTCACGTCGTGGTGATGTTAATTGGCCGTCACGATCATGTGATTTGACACCATTGAGCTTTTTTCTTTGGGGATATTTAAAAGAAAAAGTGAATGTCAATAAGCCAAGAGCTAAAGGTTGAAATATTTAGGCACATAAACAGCATTGAACCTCAACTATGGTTCAGATTCATTGACAATATAAACCATCGGATAGAGGTATGCCACCGAAGCCATATCGAGCATTTGGCTGATATTTTGTTGCACACATAATTGTCATAGATCCTTCTTACATAATAAAAAGTATTAAGATAATTCTCTGAACACTTTTTGTTTTATTTACAATTAACATCGTGAGTTTTGGTTGGACCACCCTTTATGTGAAATTATGCAACGATTCACACCATTTTCCAGAGGCTTTGCTCTTGTGCCAATTAGAACCTGGGTACCAAATTTCATCATCAAATTATCTCTAAAATTGCGATCTGTAATTTGCGCACAAGCTTTACGGACGGATAGACATCGTCACAACCATCAACACAAACGCATAATACCCTCTCCACTATTTTGTTGTGGTTATAAAAAGAACAGTTTCAAATAGAAATTTTGCAGATATTTTTGAAAATTGCAAGAATATTAGAAATTAGTTAAAAAAGAGTGCTCATGTCTCGAAAGGAATATCTTAAAAAAAATCTTGTACGGCGCACAGTGGGAAATTTTACGAGAAGGCGGTCAAAATTCCATAACTTTTGACTGGATCGGTATTTTTTTATGCGATTTTTTGTGTTCGATAGGTGCGATGTAAGGCTTTCATTTGCGCTATAAAACGTAAAATTCGACTGATAGGAGCAAAAGTTATTGGGAGATCAAAATGCATTTTCATTTTTTTGTTGAGTTTCGGTGTAAAAGTTGAATATTTCAAATATGATTTTTTTATAATTTATCATTATTTCTCTTGTATTTTACAACTGATACTTATTTTTTATTGTCGAACTTAGATCCTGTCAGAAAATGCCAATATTTGGCCCCTGTAAATTTTTTAGTAGCAATATTCACAGGGGCCAAAGGTTGGCTTTTTTGGGATGAGACGAGTTGTTATAAGGATAAAACTGAAAAGGAATATTTTGAAAAATTCCCAAATATCATTCTTGGCTATCGATAACATTTTAGGTAATTCAACTTTTATTTTTGGTTTGAGATGTATGTGTATTTTATTTTTATATATTTATATATTAATATATATATATACATAAATCTTTTATTTTTCGAACTTCTTCAGTTATGACATCTTTAGTTTCCTTTTTGTAAACAAACTTTATTCGTCTGCAATACTTTATTGAAGAGGGAATTTCATTTTTCCATACATCCATTTCTGTAACTCTACTGGATGACGGCTCTAAGCCAATATAAGTTTTTCTTAAACGTAATGGAACTAAAGATACCATGAATAAGTTAGCATCAGATGAATTTTCTGAATTACATTGCTTGTATTGTTTCTGACCAGAGCTTCCATCACATCCCCATTTAGAAAATAAAGTGATGCTGCAATTTTTAAGTTTTTTTAAACAGTCAGCATCAAGTGTATTTAATAATCGTTCTGCAGTGTGTTCGAGAAGAGCCTGCAATTTTACTTCTGCTGAACTTGAAGTTACACTAATAGCCGTTTGTGAAGGTAAGCACTCTTTGACAGAAACTAAATCTCGATATGCTGGAAAGATTCCACAATTTGTTTCATTGGTTCGCTTTCGCAGTTCTGTATACTGATTTTTTGTCAGTTTTAAATCCAAAAATAGTGCAAATGCTTCTTCTGGAGTAAATTTCATTTCTTCAGTTGGTGTAGGCATACATTTTAAAATCCTCTTTGTGCGTTTAGGGCTCGCTTCCACTATTTTTTTCAGTTATTGCAATTTTTGTTTCCTTATTTTGCGTTGGTTGAATTTGATGAAGAAATGAATCCTTTATCATAATTTTCACGTAAAATATAAATGCGTGCTAGTTTTTTTACCATTTATCTGCTCTTCCATTTTTTTAAATTAAGTTGCAATTTTCAGGTAATTAAACTATGTAGTTTATGTTGCGGCTATTTACTCATGTTTAACCTTCTAACTTACTCAGAAATCTAACGTGTTAGTCTATTTATGTCGCCTATTCGTTTTGCAGCATCCGTTCACCCACAATAAGTTCATAACAATGGCAATATCTTTACCTTCTCCAAATTGATTGATAACCTGACGTGCTAGATAATTTATGTGGCCTGAACTGCTTTATTTGTCGAAAATTCTTTAAGATTCACCTTCTTTAATTTCAGTAATGTTTCCTTGCAGGACTTATTTTTTGAACCGAATATCTTACCTTGGGTCACAGAAATTACTGTAGTTCGCAAGGCCGTATCCAGATGTGTGTACAATGGGGTATAGAAATGTAGGTTAGATTCTGGACTACAAGAGAGTATAGATTTTTTTTTGACGCATTTTGAATCTCAGGACTTATGCTCTATAAAGTAGGAAATTTCCGGGAAATTTTGACATAAAAAAAAAAAAAAATTAAATAGTTCTAGAGGTCGCAGAGTTTAATGCTTTAAACCACGTATAGCTAATAAAATAAACTAATACACAAAACTTATTCTGTCAAAAAATCTTAGAAAACAAAAAAGTTATGAGCATTTCAACTTCAAAAATTAACTCAGAAATTCAAAACTATAACCAAATATTGAGAAAGTCCATTTCGGACCACCCTGTTCTCAATGAAATAGTTGAAATAGGGTTGAAATTTTTTGGCTCCCGAGGTTCACTAGTATTTACTTTCACATGAATAAAAAAATTTTAAAATCGGAGAACATTAAAAAAAATAATTTTGGCCGCCTTCTCAAAATATGAACCAGTGTGCGGCGTTAAAAATAAACTCTTATACAAATTCGATTTCTTATTCCGAATTTATATATTTAAATAAAAAAAATAATTGTTATCAAAGTTTTATATAAGATTTTATAATTTTTATTTAGTTTTTTTTCCATAATTTTTGAAACTGTTATACAGTTGAAAAGTCTTAAACTTAAACTTAAAAAAAGTTTGGATTGTTAAACCATAAACGGTTCAACAAAATTAACTGCAATGCTAATTAGTCTTAAACTTTTTTTTAAAACACTTTTATTGTTGCTTTTGTCTTTTCTAATGGTTCTAAAAACTTAAATATTAACTCTAGAAACTTGAATTATCTATATTTATACTTTTATATAACTTTCTAAAAATCTTTTGACGTTTCTAAAAACTCTTATACTATTTTTTTTTACAACTATTGCCCCAAGACTACTTTTCCGTTTTAGCTAAGTAACACTCACCGATTTTATCGGCGTGGAACTCTTATACTATCTCTAAATACTATTTGAAGGTGCTGTTTAAAAAATTGTGTACTGTTTAATAAATAGCTCTAATGTTGTTGCTAAGCATTTATACATTAATATTCTTAAACTTTACTCTAAAATCTTGTATACGTTTTTTTAAAGCTGTGTAAGAGTAATTTAAAGCCTTAAACCCTTTATATTGTATACAAGAAATAAGTTAAATCTCTATCAAATTTCTTAAAATTGTTGTGGCCGATTAACCGATAGTAAAAGCTAAGATTTTATCGGGATTAGAAAAAGTGTTTCAGTATTGCAACTTTACTTGAACTTTAAGTAAACGAGTGATGGTTTATCCTTCCTGGTAAGTTAAAGTACAGTTTTTATAATTAAACACTTTTTATATGGCCGATAAAATCGTAACTTAAGCTAGTTGCTTAAGAGTTTTAAAAATTAAGCCAACACTATGTTGTCAAAACGGGCCCTATGCTGTTTCCTAAATCTCTTATACAGTGGTTTAAAAACTTGTACACTGTTGTAAGAACTTTGATATTATTTGCAGCAACTTTTAACTGCCTCTTAGAACTAAAAAAAACGTTTTTTTTTTAAACTCTTATACACTTGGTAGGTTAAAGTACAGTTGGAACACTTTTTATACGGCCGATAATATTCTTCATTTTGCTATCGGTATGCTGTGAAAACAAGCCTTGTGCTAATTCCTAAAGTTCTTATACTGTAGCTAGAAAACTCGTATACCGTTGTTAAAAACGTTTATAAGATTATTTGCCACAACTTTTGTACTGTCTCTTAAAACTATCAAGAAATGAGGTTTTGAAAACTCGTATACACATTCTAAATCTCTTATACAACTTAAAAAATGGACACACTTTATGAAAAAAGCTATAATACTGTTTGCAAAACAGCATAAGCTTTATTAGCAACTCTTATACTGTTTCTTAAAACTCTTAGAAAGTTTCCTTTAGCGCGTTTACGTTTATAACAAATTTCTTACCCATCTTCTAACATTTATTGCATGGATTCTGTTACCAAGACTTTGTAAGAAATCATTATATTTTCTTTAATTACGATTGTGTTTCAATTTCCCTTTTCATATTCCAGTATTAGTCTTAACTAAAGTAGGAAAAATTATCCTTTTTTTCAATTAATTTTTCAATAAATTTTTTATGATTTTTTTCCTTTTTCTTTTATTTTGTCGTGGTTGTTTCGGTTTTTTTTTTAAATATTCCTTTAAGCATTTATAATTTCTTGGCAATATTTAATTTGATTTTTTATTCCTCTTTTTCATCTTGTTAAAATTTCTTTGTAATTCAATTTTTTTTCTTCGAAGAAAGAACAATATTTTAGCCCTCATAATTTTTAATCATAATTTTTCATTGTTGCAAGTTTAAGGATTCAAAATGTTGTTGTTATTTTTTCATTATTATAAACACAGTTTGTTGGCTTAAAAAGAATTAAACTCCCTTCCCATTTGCTCGTTTTTGGGAAAACCATATTGCAAACTTTGAAAAAAAAAATGCCTCAGAAATGTTGTAACAATCGATTTAAAGGGTTCGTGTTTTTTTTGCTTTCTCAGTTTGGTCCATTTTTCACCCTTTTGTTGTGTTTTCTCGAAGGAAAAAATAAAAGAAATTACATTTGTTTTGGTAATTTTTTATTCATTTTTCTGTTTGGCTTTTATTATAAATTTTCTATGCCGCTTTTTTTTTTAATTTCTTAGTTACACATAAAATCTGTTTTGTGTGTTACTTTTCGGCTGGTTGATATTTAATCGCCTTCGATACGCTTCGTTTTATTTAGACAAATTTTCTTTCTTTTAATCAGGAAACTTTTTGAGCGAAATAAGTGAAACAGTTTTGGTTGATTTTTCCACGTAAAATTTGGGGAAAAAAGGAAATAGATTTATATATTTTCCAAATGGCAAGAGTGATGGCTCAGGGTTATATAAAGGGAATTATTTTTTTTTTTTTGGAAAAAAAGAGTTGTATAAGAGTGTGTTAATCAATATTTTCTTTTGTGAAAGGAAAAAAATTGTAACAAGATGTTGTTATTTTAAGACGTTTGCTAATCATTTACAAAAAAATCAAAGGGTTTCATACAAAGAACAATATGTTTCCTTTGTAAAAATTCCTTAAAGAAAAAAAAATATATGTAAATAATTTATTTTCGAAATAATTACCAGTTTATACTTTAATTAAAACAAAAAAATTTAAATGTTGTGCTTAAAACTTAGAGTACAATACAACGCAGTTTTATGTGTACGGTCATAGGTCCAATAATAAATAAATACTATGAAAACAACTGCTACAAAACAGCAATACGTTATTTAAATACTCCTATACAGTTTCAAAAATGTTAACTCCTTATAAATAACTAAGATACGGTATTTTATCAAATTCTTATACATTTCAAAAATTTAAATGATACCGTTTCTAAAGACTCCCATACGGATTCTTTCATATAGTTTTATAAGTTGTTATAATAGTTAAAAAATTTATTTCGGTTTGTATAAAGAGCAATTCCATATGAAAGCGATCACCTTTTGGACGACCCCTCTCCGATTTTAAAATAAATAGTCTCAATCGATTGCCCAGCAAAAAATAATGTACCTACATTTTTTTTTTTTTTTATAGTGACTGGTTTAGTGGTGGTGTACACCACTGTCATGTGACAAAATTGAAGAATTCTTCTTAAGGGACCTCATTGAAAAACTACTAAAGCGATCGCAACGAGTGATAGCTCGTTGGAAAGGTATTGAATCAGGCTTTAATTTAAAAATAAAATATTCCTAATTTTTCTTAGAAATTTACCTTTAAATTTTCCCATGAAAATTAAATTTTCCGATTTTCCACAGAAGCTCCTAAATTTTCCGGCTAATTTTTTTTTTTGGATTCCTCATAATTTTTGCTTTAAGAATCAGCAATAACAAAATGGGCCCCGACTCCTTGTTTGGACAGGAGAAGAGCATTTAAGAGACCACCTTGTTAAAAATACATTTTAAAAATTATTTTACAGTTAAAAATACATTTATGAAGAAAAAATCTTTCTTATTTTGCTGCTTATACTTAATTACAATATTTATTAAAAATTTCAATTGTCTTGGCATCATTATAAAATTAAAGTAACTTTAAACACGTCGGCAGACGAAGAGTACCGCTTTACATTAATTGACATATCAGAAATATTTGGTATGAAGCAATGAAACTTTTGCGTTCCAGTTATAGTTTTGACATTATTATATCTGTTTTGAATTCGTCGCTCCATGGCATCGTGTTCTTTTTGAGTGCATAAAACTGTGTTAATGGCAATTTCCTTGCTTTGAATCCACGAAAACAAATGTTGTACATTTAAGATCTGGTCAGTATATGGCCTTTGCAAACTTGCCTTAGTCGCCATGCGTTTTAGGGTTCCCCCTAACGCATCGCATGGGCCCTTACCGTGGGACGTCGCGAAAAAGTGCCACTCGACCTTGCAGTTTTGTTCTTCTTCAATTATGCAAAGATTGTAAAAATTTTTTTTATTCTTGTACTGAGAAGCCGCGCCGTCTGAGAAAAACGTTACTTTGTCGATTGCATCGAATTTTGATCTTTAGAATTCAAACAGTTTCATTTGAAATAAATAAACGGACACATAATTATGAGCTAAACTCTCCGCGACAACAACAAGGCTTACGGTCTGTAGTTCGTTATCTTCGTTTTTGAAATAAATGCAAAAAGGATGCACCGTGCACTGGTCGTTTGCTCAGTGATAAGCCTGAATTTCATCCTGAACGAGAAAAGTGTAATTCTCGGCAAAGTCGCTTATCACAATGAATTCATTTTGGGCTAATTTCTCCTTACTTTCCTTTAGAAATTTCGATTGCATCTCGGATATGAAATGGTGCGCCTTCAGTTCATTCAACTTGAATCCGAATTCCTCGATGAATTCCGGAATCTGCTTTACCACGGTCTCAAGGGAACATCTGCCGCTGCTAATTATCCACTGTTTGAAATGCACCTCCTGAATTAACAGCTGTTCAAACTTTTCCGCCAAATATTGCTCTAGCTCGTCAATCTTCGGACAATTGTCGCATTTGGACAGATGACAATTTTCCGTGGGGTATGCGCACAACGACTTCGACAGGAGGTCCCTATATGTTTCAATTTCACCGTGAAATACTTTCAATTTCTTGCATGGAAAGAAAATTAATTTGATGTTTTGATGAAACATGCAAACGCAGACTGAATGCGTTCCGTGCCTGTCTAATGCCAGCACGCATTCTTTTGGTCGTAGGATGGCAAACTTAGAAAATCCCACTTTTTCTGCTGGGTATTTCTCATTGAACTGATGGTATGCTTCGGATAGATTACATAATAATAATCTGCGCTGCTTGTGTATTTATTCTCCATCTTCACGTGTGATAACATAGTCACGTGTACCTGGGCAGGCGCGGCTGTTGTCATCATTGCAGTAAAAATCTTGAATCAATTTCACCGTTGCTTCGCTGAGGGTCCTTGAGCCAAATTTCTTGGTGGGAGTCGCCAATATGCCCTTCTGTCGAACTAATTCTTTGCTTCTTCTCGCGATGTAAAAAGATGTTTGAAACTGTTCAGAAATCTTGCGTATAGACCATGATTGAGGCAGCACAGATAAAATGTGATATTTCTCCGGAAAAGTGGTCGCTAAATTGAATTTTCTTTTCAACTGCTCAATCATTTGTTTTCCGTCATCAACGTCATCTGCTTGACTGCATTCGTTATCAGAGCCCTCATCAAATATTGTCGCGATTGCACTTATAACCTTGCATTTTTTCTCTTTACTGTATGTTTCACTTCGCAACTTTCTTTTTCTAATAGGCGTTTCACCTAAAGTGGTAATAGCCTCATTCAAAGGACTCAAAGACATATTGACCATCGGAATGTCTGCCTCACTATCAGATGAAACATTTTGTTCACTTGTCATTTCACTCTCGGATTGTGGCTGCATTTGTTTCAATGCATTTGCTTGTTGAGACAAATCGATTTTACACTTGGGGCAAATTAATTCTGCTTCTTCACCGTATTGTATATTTAATTCATTCATGTATCGCTTCGAAACACCAGTTAATTTTAATACTTTTATCTTTTTCGAACGATGTCCACTCTTGTTAAACGGATTGCAGCAACATTTATTCATTTTACTTTAAATTGTCTTTACAGCTTCACTCTTTACTTTACAAAAAAAACACTTTAACACTTTCACGTTTAGTATTCAACTGAAATTTGACTCAGAGTGTGTGAAGTATTTATATTTATTTTTTGGTAAAAAATAGGTAAAAAAAAATAAGCGATATTTGCTTTTCTTTAATAGGAAAATTTGCGTGAACTACTGGTCATAAAATGTTTTTTAAAGAGGGACTTAATTGGTTACTGCATATAAGCCGACCACAGGTCATAAAATGTTTTGCAAATTTTTTAAATTACCAGGTAATAAATATTTCGCCATATTTATGGAAAATCCGTGTTTTATGACTTGTTTCTGCACGTGTCATTTTAGGCGAAATATTTATTACCTGGTAATTTAAAAAATTTACAAAACATGTTATGACCTGTAGCCTCAGTCGGGTTTGGTGTGCCATTACATGCCACTGCTGCTATTATCCATGGATTTATGGCCGATCTTGTGAAGGCAGGCAGACCATATTCACTACACACTCAACTTGGGGCTCTTAAAAAAAAAATTGATTTTTTCTTCATAAATGTATTTTTAACTGTAAAATAATTTTTAAAATGTATTTCTAACAAGGTGGTCTCTTAAATGCTCTTCTCCTGTCCAAACAAGGAGTCGGGGCCCATTTTTTTATTGCTGATTCTTAAAGCAAAAATTATGAGGAATCCAAAAAAAAAAATTAGCCGGAAAATTTAGGAGCTTTTGTGGAAAATCGGAAAATTTAATTTTCATGGGAAAATTTAAAGGTAAATTTCTAAGAAAAATTAGGAAAATTTTATTTTTCAATTAAAGCCTGATTCAATACCTTTCCAACGAGCTATCACTCGTTGCGATCGCTTTAGTAGTTTTTTTTAAAACAACTTTCAATGAGGTCCCTTATGAAGAATTCTTCAATTTTGTCACATGACAGTGGTGTACACCATCACTAAACCAGTCACTATAAAAAAAAAAAAAAAATATGTAGGTACATTATTTTTTGCTGAGCAATCGATTGAGACTATTTATTTTAAAATCGGAGAGGGGTCGTCCAAAAATTTGCCAATTTTGGTCGTTTTCATATGGAATTGCTCTAAAACGTTGTATGTACATTATTTGCGAAGAAGACTAACTGTTTTTATTTTTGTTTAATTAAATCTACAATATCTACAATATTTATTTTGTGGAAAGAGAAGTTTTCTTTGAACAATACTGCCTATATAGCTGTTTTAAATGTATGTTGATGATAAATAGTTTATACAGCTTAACCGACAAAAAAATTCAAACAGTTTTCAAACTCTTATAAGACCCTTAAAAAAGCTTTTTTATATTTGTAGAAACTTTTTAAGGGTATTTCATATTTCTAGAAACTCTTATACAGTTTTAAATAAGCAATATATTGTGAAAATAGAAGTTTTCTTTAAACAACAAAGTTGTTAAGATTCACTTAAAGGCATATAAAGTATTATTTAATACATAAAGTCATACCAACTCTAATAAATATTCCGGAAAACTAAATTTTTACACGAAAGCAAAAATGGAAATTTTAGAAATAATTTTTTTTTTTTTTATATCAACATTTTTATTTCCTGGTAGAACGAAAAAAACCAGTCAATCAATCATCAGTCATTTGAAACCTCACACACACACACTGTGTGAATCATACAATACAAACTTAATAAGAATTTTCCTTACAAACATGTGCGATTAAAATTCAAATCAATCACAAATGAAACAAAATAATAGTAAAAATACAAAAAATATTCGTTATTTTTGGATTAAGTATTGTATTAATGTGTGTGTTATTCTTAGTTTTATAATTCTATCATTATTGTTTTTTCAAGTTTACGGAAATAAGATTAAAGTTTGTTTTTCAGTCAAACTTTATCAAACATTCTTGATTTTTTCGAAATTTTCTAATATCGCGTGTTGTTTCTTATTACAATTTGGTTTTTTTTTCTCTCCAATTTATTTGTTAAAGGAAGTTTAATTTTATTTGGAAGTTGTATTTTTTTTTTGGAAAATATACAAAAAAAAATCGAATGAATTTATTTCCGTTTTTTTTTTTTGTTTTAGTTTGATTACGGACTTAAGTAGTTAATAATTGATAGAATGTGTTAAGAGTAGAAACGAATTTACAAGACAATAGTGAGTTCACATTAAGAAGAAAACATTCCGGAAATAAAGGATGGACTGCCGAACATACAGTTATATGTTGAAAACTTCATAATTCCGTGCAGAATTAAAGGGGGTTTTAAACTCTTATATTATAGTGTCATACACCGCTTAATATACTTAACAAAACAAAAATTAACCAAATTCGCTAATAAACCACAACTTACAGTGAGCCAACGGCCAATGTGGGCCAATGGAAAGCCAACGAATTAATCAATGAATCAACGACCACCACGCTTGGCAAGCTCATCTGCTGTCTGGTTGCCCGGGCAGTTCGCATGCCCTGATACTTACATTAGCGTTACCTTCGAATGCTTCGCTAACTAAGCTGTTGTATAGACACCCGCTAGGGAAGCAATGGCAGCCTTGTCAGTAAATATAAATATATCCTTCGATATGCGTTATAACCTTAGCCAGTTTGCCATCGCCTTACAGCAGAGATTTCCGCTAGCAGGACACTACAGTCATCCGCAAGACGAAAGGGAAATTTTTTATACAGTTAATTTTTTAAGAAATCTCCGCCAACTCTACGTCCTTTCCTCGAACTATCTGTATAGACCCTTAGAGCTGGTCCACGGAAAGTCCTTTCACCTGACAGCACATTACCGCGTGCTGCCTACCCTGCACTTAAGAAAGGCTCCGAGATACAATTGTCCACTACATAAGGGACAATCGAATGCTCGATTTCCGTGGCGTGTCCGTAATCACGAATCGACCTTTATCCATCGCAGACACATTTTACGACCAGTTGAAACGGTGGGGTCCTGCTTGATGGAACTCCATGGTATCACAATGGATCATTGGGTCTAAGTGTGCTTAAAACGCGCTCCAGTTCAACGCCAGAGATATTATACAATCCGTCAAAGGTG
This sequence comes from Pollenia griseotomentosa, assembly GCA_963931875.1. Lineage (NCBI taxonomy): Eukaryota > Metazoa > Arthropoda > Insecta > Diptera > Polleniidae > Pollenia > Pollenia griseotomentosa. The sequence continues at coordinate 172,866,909 of OZ007563.1, forward strand.
GCGGATTCCATATTGGCCTGCGCACTCTCGCCAGTGCAGAACAGTGACATAGAAAGTTCTCTACGTCTTTCTCCTCCACATTTTCGTCCGGCTCCCAGACGCTGTGCATGCCCACAAAACGATAAAATCATCTTAGAAACAACTACCTATTTTGATGACCTTGCCAAATCTTATTTTTTGAAAGGGATAAGAAAATTTTTGCAAAAGACAACGTGTATAGAGTTCGGAGGAGACGACGTTAAAAAATAAAATAGTTTTTTTTGTCCATAGTGAAGGACTTATTGATAATCAAAATCTCTTTTATACTTGCTGTTATAACACTTAAGACTGTTATAACTCTTATACAGTTTATAATATTATTGTGTTCTGTTTCAGTCAAAATTCAAAAGTTTTGCGAATTTTAAAATTTTATAAAAAAGTACCCACCCCCCTTTTTCAATTTGATCATCTTTAAGTCTTATTTTACTATTTTATTTCAAAATTTTTATTCCATTTTCCTCCGTCAAATACAGTTTTACATACTTCAATTTAATGTAATTTTCATGTTTATTTTTTTTGTATGTTAAATTTTTTGTAGTTGTTACTATTTTTGCCAAGTTTTTAATTGAACCCAAAAAAACAACTAACAAATTTATTCTACTAATTTATGCATTCATTACAATTATCTATTTTTTTTTTATTTTTAAAAAACCGAAAGGTAAAAAATAAGTTCAAGAACATTTTCCACAAATACAAAGACACTCTAATTGCTAAATATTGAAATTTCAACAAAAATTAACATTCGAACTCTATAGTTAAAATACAGAAAGACATGAAGTGGGTAAAAATATAAATGCCAAAGACACCATTAAAGTGGCGCGAAAAACCGCGAATTCTTCCCCAATATTTAACAAAAAAAAAACTTATAACAACAACCAACAATCATTAATTGCGGCAGGTGAGGTGAACTCATTCGTGACAGATTATAGTATCAACAACAACAACAACAACAACGAAAATATGTATGTGTTGTTTACTGAAAGTACAATAATAAAATGCCATTGTACTTGTTGGCTGTTTGTTGTCTTTAAGAATTCTTCCGTTTTTTTTTTTACCAATTTTTATTTCATCGTCGATCGCATGTTACGTGCGTAAAATATCGTCTGTCTTACATGTCAGTATATTTTTATATGAGAAAATTTTGTTGGGCTCTCACTTGTTTTAGTCAAACAATTATTTTTTTTTCAGTTTTATAGACAAATTGTATTGAATTTAATTGTTTTAGTCTTTCAAAAATTACAAATCCATACAAAAGGAAAATATATTTTGATTTCTTTGCAACGACTTTTTTGACGCTTCGATGTTAAGCTTGAATTAGACAGTAGCAGGAAAGAAAAGCAAATAAAAAAATAAATATAAAACAAAATTAAATAATGACAAACTTTTGTTATAGTTGAGTGATTTTTTTCTTCTTTAACAATTTGATATACACTTGGAGAAAAAAAAGATTTACTCAATAAACGAGCATAGCAATGAAACTTACACATTTGTAAAAGTTGAATTTCCAATTCAGCTTAACATGTTGCAAGCTGAATTAGGCCTATAAAAAGATTTACTATATAAACGAGCAGAACAATGCAACTTACATATTTGTAAAAGTTAAATTTCCAATTCAGCAAAAAATTTTGCTAGCTGAATTAATTATTTTAATAATTCAGCAGATTTTATATTCATTCATGCCTAATTGTGTTACATATTTGGCTAAAAATACTATAAAATTAGAAATTTGACCGTATTCAGCAAGATGAATTTGAATTATTAAAAAACATACATATTTCTCTGCTTTTATCATTTAAGTTATTTTTATTTTAGCATCTCCCGTATGCTTTAAAGCTTCACCTCAATTGCGAAAGAAGGAAAAATTTCTATACTTTAGTTTGTCGTAAAATCTTTTTTATTAAGCTTTTTTAAACAAATTTAGTTAGCTGAATAGCAGTTTTCTTAGCTGAATGTGTAATAGTACAATTTTTTTGTATAATTTTTTTTTGACCTTATTCTGCTGGATGACTACCAACATTCCTATATTAGGGATTTAGTTTTTAACTTATATCCATATTTTTTAGAATACTTTTAATATTCAGCTGAATTAAATTTTTCAGTAGCTGCAAAGATTTTTTTAATTGTTTACATTATAAATCATAATAAAGTATATACTTTTTACTCAACTAAGCTTGCTGAACTGTCTTTTAAAAATTTATTTGTTTAAGGATAATTTTAATAGTAAGCTAGCTGAATGGATTTTATAAATCATTATTATAAATTCTTATAAAGTATGTATTTTTTTACCCATCATTGCTTGCTGAATTGCAATTGAAAGTATGTATTTTTTTACCCATCTTAGCTTGCTGAATTGCCTTTAAAAAATATTTAACTCTGGTTTTTAACTAATATCTATTTGTTTTAGAATACTTTTAATTTTCAGCTTGCTGGATTAAATTTTTCAGTAGCTGAATGGATTTTATAAATCATTTTCATTATAATTCCTTATTAAGTATGTAATTTTTGCCCAACTTAGCTAGCTGAATTGTCTTTTAAAAGTATTTAAAAATTTTGTTTATTTAAAATGTAATTGTTTTAGAATAAATTAAGCTAAACAATTATGCTTTTTACAAATATTGAAATTAAATTTGGGTTTTTGCACGTTTCTTATAAATCCGGACATTAAACTAGCTAAATTAAAACATATAGCAAGCTGAATAGATTAAATAATAATGTTTTTTATATTAAACTTGCTGAATTACATTTCAGCAATTAAACAGTTTTTATTATAATCTTTTTTGCCAACTAAGCTAGCTTAATAAAAATCTGTTAAAAGTTTTGGTAAAAATATGAATATTAAGGTAAGTTTTTTGTATTTAGCTAGCTGAATTGCGTATGAAGCCAGATGAATTATGTTTCCTTATAATTTTTAAATATTTTAAAACTCAGCTAGCTAAGCTATTTTCTTTTTAAGCTTAAAAATCGTCTTCTTTATTTCCATTCTAAATCAAACAGCTGAATCTTTATTGCCAATTCAGCTAGCTGAATAAAATAATGTTAACAGTTTCGGTACAAATATGATTATTAATGAAAGTTGTTTTAGTATTTCTTGTATTTAGCTAGCTGAATTATATTTTTCTTATAATTTATAACTAGTTTTTAAGCCCAGCTAGCTTAATGACTATTTTCTCTTATACATTTTTACTAAATTAATCTTAAAAATCTTCTTCTTTATTTCCTTTCTTAATCAGACAGCTGAATTTTTAGTTTCTTAAAGGAATTCATCATAATTTTATTTTAATTGTTTTCTTTGAAGTCATAATTTTTAATTTTGAAAACATTTGCTGCCAACTTTTTTTTTACAATAATTTTATATGTAAATTAAATTAATTTCAGTTTACTAACCCTCGTTTTGTCTCTTGCTCAGTTTCAGTTTAGAATTTAATCATATTGAATATAATTAATGATCATTTGCTGTAATAAATACGCGAATTGTATTCGGTTTTACATTTTGAGTCATGCTCGAATTAAACAAATTGACCACAACAACTTTTGGCATGCAATGTAAAAGTTAAAAAAAAGGGAAAAATATAAAGCCGTTTTATTTGTAACCACCACATTTGACCATCAGTAAAATGGAATTGAATGGTTAAAAAAAGTTAATGGCAAGAAAATATATCGCACATACTCGTACCAACCGAATGTTGAGGTCGGGAAGGGGGAGAATGATGTTACTTGATGGCTGTAGTGTAGTGGCTGTCTGTCTGGCGTTTGTTGCTAAATTCATTTCTGTGTTATTTGCTCAATGTTATCAGTGCTAAATAATCTTTAAAATAAAATTCTATATATATAATAAATGCAAAAAACAGCAACCACGTATTCCTTTTAGTTCACAGTTCAATATTTAAAATATATATAGTATGAATGAATGTATGTATATGAAAAAATTGCAGCAAACGAATGACTGCTGTATTGATCAACGAAGCATGAAGTCGCGTCGTTGCATTCAATTTGCAATATAAAAAAAAAAGCAACTCACACTTTTTGCAGACAAAAAGCACGAGTGTTTTTGTATTGATCTATATAAATTATCACAAAATAAGGGGGATCTAAACGATAGTTCTGAAATACTTTTCATCCAAGTAACAATCCAGCAAACATTTTTATTACATATATAGTCCTGAAATTGGGAATTTTAAGCATAAGATCTTCTTGGACATTTTGGACAATTTATAATAAATTATAAGTTAAAATAGTAGTCCAGTAAACGCAAATTATATATTCAGCCCAATTATGAATAAAAATTTCGCGGGAGTTTTCTCCCTTCTCCCATTTTTCCTATGTAAATCCAATTATAAAAATGGGAAAGGGAAAAAACTTTCCGGGGAATTTGTTTTCATAATTGGGCTGATTGTCTCCAGTTAAGACTACTTTAAGCATAAAATTCAAATTTCTTGTATAAGAGATTTTCTGGCAATAATGCTCAACACTATGTGGACCTTGATTCAATTTACTTTTAAATCTAAAATAAAATACTTAAAATCAGAATTAAATATCCCAAATCCATTTGCTCTGACATTAAATCACTTTAAACAAACACATTTGTTTCCCCTTATTCCCTTTTTTTTTTGCTCTTGCTTTGTCTTCTAATAGCGCCATTAAACTAAAATCGAAGTTGTATTAAGACCATATAAAACGCCTGACCACAATTCAAAAGAGTCATTCATTGATTTAAAGTTGTTTTATCTTATTGTCTGTATTAAATCAATTTTTATGATCACGTTAAAATAAAAATGCATCATCAAACATCTTATTCTCAGCTCAGAAATGACACAAGTAAGATGAAAAAAAAATTTATAACAAAAAATTGATGATGATGGATTTTTAACGATTTTTCTTTTATAGGACATACAATCATTGTTGTGGCAATTTTATGAAAATGGCAACACAATTCACTTCGCGTTAAGTCAGCATAAAGTTGGAAACTTTGGAAAGCAAACAACGAAAAAAAAGAAAAAAATACACACAAAATATAGTTTAAGAATGCGTGAGGTAAATGGAGGACAATAAATGGAAGAAAATTACCTGAACCTAAAAAATACATGGTAAGGAAGAATGTTCTTATATCTACCAATTGGCTTGTAAAATTTCGAAAAGAGGGGGAAACCACGGTAGAAACATAGCAAAATCAGTTGCGCACGTCTTAGCTTACTTTGAAAAACGGATGGTGACAAATTAAAAAAAAAAAACAATAGTTTTCATTTTGACGACGTCTTATAGTCATTTTGACAAGACACTGTTGTTATGTTGACACACATTGTTCTTATGTTGGCCATGTATTTTTGTCGAAGTGTTTTAGGGTTTGTATTAAAGCTAAGTGGCTTATTTACTTGCTTTGGACGTTTTTTCATATAAAAATCAACTTGAAAAAATAGAGTTCTTAATTTGACAAAAATTTGTATTTTTAAAATTTTTCGTTCTGGATTTCACAACGTTCTCGATTTTGCAAAACAAATTTGTAAGTTTACAACGCTTGATATTGTTAAACTTTTTGCTCTCGGATTAACAGCGTTTCGTTATAAAATTGACAAAAACCGTGGTCGAAAATTTTATGTTTCGTTGTCATGTAGATACCATCTGCTTAAAATGTTAGAACTTTTTTTTCGCTCTGAGAAGGAAGCACAAAAAAAGAAGTCTCTGGCGGTAAAAAACAAAAACAGTGTCGGAAAAAATAGTACGGACACATACAATTTTTAATAGTTTCTGAAATTTTGTTCAGATTTTCATAAATAAGAAAAAAAAAAAAATATACTTATGGCACTTGTTCAACAATATTGTATTAATTCAAATTTTTTATTCTTACACTTTTTGGAAGGAAATCGCCACGTAAAGTTCATATCCAGCCGCTCTAAAAATATCTTGCTATTTTGGCTACTTTTTGATACTGAAAAGGTAAGTTTAAAAATTATTTTTCATATGCCCTCTATCTAACAATAATTATTAAGCCCAAGCTCCTTTCATTTTAATTACTTCTTCGTATCTCCGCTTCATTGAATTTACGAGATTGGCTTGGCATCCGGGGAAATAGAGTACCAAGCTTCTTGGAACCTTTTGCCAAAGTACTTGCTAATTTGTAAATTTACACGTCTCAATTTTTTTTTGTTAGAATTCCTCCAAGGTTATATTTGAAAAAAATTTACAGTAATCAGTTTCACCAATAAAAGCTTAATGCAAAAAATTCGGCGACATGTTATTTTGAAGGAAGGTTAGGTGAACGGCCTTAAAGACCCCGCATAGACCATGTTGGTTCCTAGCTTTACCACGATGTACAATCGATGTACCCTCAATTGAAAAGATAAGTTTGATGTGATGATACCCGGAGTACTCCACACCTTCCTGCCGAATGCAAGGAGTCTTAATAGTACAATTCCAGAGATATGCCCTAGATCTTGGAAGAGATACCACCTAGATCTTGGAAGTCTCTTTCTCCCCTGGTATCACACAAAATCTGCAATTGTCACTAGTTAGTTGCTCCGTTAAAAAACCTACCAGAAGCCTACAGCCTCTCTTCGGTAGCGACAGAAGAAGTTTAGTCGACTTTGGATCATAGGATCCCCACATAACTCTCGATACATTGCACGTTTCGGTGTTTCCCCAAACCACCCTAGATTTTCTCTTTATAGTGGCGTCTGTATCTCCCTTAATATTACGAATTGTATTTGGAATGTCAATTACTCTGTTGTACAGTAATTGAACCCCCCGTTTCGCTAATTCGTCTGCCACCTCGTTACCTTCTATACCTGGGAAGCCGCGAACACAATACTCTTCTGTTGGCACAAAGTCTATCCATTGAGTCCTTACACTCCTGGACGATCAAATAATATGTATATTCAGCGGATATCGCCTTGATTGCCGCCTGACTAGTTATCTATAAAGAAGTTTACGTGTGTTTTCCTAGTATTAGAATTGCGAGCTTAATCAGCAGCCATTTTGGGCGCAAATATTCCCGCCTGAAATATACTACAGTAATCGGGAAGCTTATAAGAATCCCAAATACCCAGTCCCTGACAACAACTCCCTCTTCCATTTTGGACCATCAGTATAAAAACTGAATGTCCTACGGTCAGATCGGAGCCCCTTTAACCAGCCGTCCTCTTCTAGAGTAATACGCAGGTTTGTATTTAAAATTGATCTCGGAATGATTTAGTCGCTGCTACAGTCAATACCCCGTATATTTCTAACGTGACCGTAAGGTCTATACACATGTTGTCCCTTTTAGTGGATTGCAGATTTCCTTGCAGTCCCTTCTGCTACCACATGAATCGGTTGAAGGTTCAGGATTACATCTAGTGCCGCAGTCAGTGTGCTACGCAAAGTTCCGGTGATACTAAGCTCAGAGAGTCTTTGAGTGCCCACTAGCTTATTCCGATATGATATCTTATCGTAGGCCGTCCACCACAATAGTATTCCGTAGAATAAGGGGTTAGGACCCCAAGTTTTGGCCAGCATTTTCTTGCATGCATAGAGGGCGTTTGTTGAAGGAAAAGATCGCCCCTATTACTTTTACCGGCACGGTATATTGGAAAGCTATACCAAAAGAAAGCAAAATGTTGCTTTATTTTCTGATCTAATGTTTAAATAATTTTTGGGTTCGGCTAAAGAACATGACTTAAAAGGTTTGTTTATCGAAAGATGTAAAACGTCCTCGGTGGAGGGGGTTATACCCTTCGTATAAAATATCTAAGCCATACCTGTTCCCCTTAGTAAAAAAAAAAATAAAAATTTGGTCTAAGAAAATATTAACAGAAGCAATAATTAAGTCAGTTCAGGGATTGTTTCAAAAATCTGTATCCTTGCACCTTTATTACTAAAAATTTGCTGAAATTGTGGTCTATACTTTGGAGTCTTGTGACTTTCAAGTGCTTACATTTTCCCTAATTTTTACTTTCTTATGAATATCTTAAATTTAGTTGCTGCATTGTTGAGCACTCGGTTTTTATTTGTTAAAAATTAATTGCAACTTTTGAATTTGGTTTTTCATAAAAAAATATTTTATTAATGATGAACAATCTTTCCACACCTGTAACTATAAATGTTTTTTGCTTATCATAATTCATTAAATCATTCACATGCCCAAGGTGCAGCAGCTAAAGGTTACTAGAATCCCTACCATATTAGGACAGCTGCATAGACATCTATTTAATTTGGAAGAAAGTGATGTTATTATCTTTTCGTTATAGACAAACAATTGACCAAACAGCGATTAAACTCAGAAAGAAAAGAAAATTAATCAGCACGTGCTGCTGCTACTCTGGAATTAAAACACAGAAGTCTTAAGAGGAAACACCCTAAATAATTTTTTTTAAGTTCCTTAACACAAATAAGAACAACGTTTTCCATATTGAGAAATTTATTGCACAAAGTTCTTGCTTAAAAATTTGAGATATTTTGTAAGTATTGAAATTTGCGGTCCACTGAAGACCCCTTTTTTTAACATAAAGAAAAAAGAGTAATTGAAATCATTGAGGCCTAACGGTGTGATATTTCACACCAAATAACCAGAGTGTTTGTTTAATTGTTAACAAAACAAATCAATCATCATCATTAAATTAACATACGAAGCAAAATTAACAGAAAAAACCAGAATAAAATTCTTCTTCTTCAAAAAAACCGAACAATAAAATTTAACATTTTCCAACTAAAGTTCCACAAATGATCAGTTCTATACATTAACAATAAAAAAACACCGGATGTAAAAGTCATGTTTATGTGGTACTTTTAAAAACTTACTCTCACTTCTAAAACCAAAAGCATTCAGGCATATAGCAATACATATATTCAGCATTTTTCTGAATATATACAAAAAAAAAGTGATCATAAAAAGTCAATCAACAATAGTCTTCCGCTTCTTTAATCATCGAATGGAACCAATACCAACAAAATATATACAATAACAACATTTTATGATTGTTTTAAGTTTTATTTTTTTTTTAATTTATTTTCTGGTTGACTCAATTGAATTCAATTAAATTAAATTTGCATTTTCAACTGAATTACAAGCATTTTTTAAATTTTTTTTTTTTTGGTGAAAACAGTAAGACCAGCCAGTAAGCTGTTTTTAACCTCAACCAAAACAACAATTAATGTGTTAAAACAAATATAAAGTTAAACAGTAAAAACAATTCAATTGATGTTGTTTTTTATTTAGCTACAAAAGTCTGTCTCTTTATGGTACATTGAATATCACACATTTGTTTAATAATGTAACACGAGAAAAAAACAAAAAACAATTGATCGTGATGGTATAAAAAAATGTTGTCTATATAAAATGTCATTTATAATAGATTTAAGCAAATTCAGCTAGCTGAATATAATAAAGTTTTAGGAAAATTTAAAGTTTAACGAAAAAATATAATTCACCTAAAAAATTTTTAAATCAGCTAGCTGAATAGCTTAATTTTTGTTTAAATTTTGCTTAGCTACAAAAATATGTCCCTTTATGGTACATTGAATATCACATATTTGTTTAAAAATATAACACAAAAAAACAATTGATAGTGTTGTTCTATAAAATTATGTCTATATTTTAGAATTAAGTTAAAAAACAATATGTCATTTATAACAGATTTAAACAAATTCAGCTAGCTGAATATCATAGAATTTTGGGAAAATTGAAAGTTTAACGAAAAATATATATATATCACCTATAAAATTATTAATTCAGCTAGCTGAATAGCTTAATTTTATTTAAATTTCTAAAAGTTATTTCCTTTTTTAAAAATTGTTACTAAAAAAATGGCTATTCAGCTAAGAAAATAATAATTCAGCTGGGTAAAAATTTTAATTATCACTGAAGTATTAAATAATTGTAATTATAAGTTCAATTCAGCTAATAATATAGCAATTCATTCACTTAAAATAGTGAATTTTTTAAAATAAAAAACATTTTGAGTATTTCATAACTACGTAATTTTAAATTTAATTTTGCTAAGAAAATAATAATTCAGGTAGCTGAATACACGAATCTTTAAAAAATATGAAATGTTATTAGACCACTCGGTTAAAAAATTAAATTAAGCTAAGAATAATCGTAATTCAGCTAGCTACTTTGATGAATTTTTATCGAATAAATCTAATATGTGAAAACTTTTAGTATAAAAATCTTCATCTAGCTAAGAAAATAGTAATTCAGCTGGCTAAAAACATGGATTTTCATCAACATTAGTTAAAGTTATTTCTATATGCAATAACTTTTAGTTCAAAGAGCTTAATTCAGCTAAGAAACTTTTAATTTAATTACTTGATAACATAAACTGCTTATTTAGAAAAATAAAAAAAAATATGTTTGAAAAAGCTACTTTAATTACAATTTGTTGTTATTCAGCCAAAAAGTTATTATTTTCAATAAATTTCATTAAAACCATTAAACATTTAAACATTTTTGAAGTTTTCTCAAAGAAATATTGCTGAATTACCTTTAAACTATAATCTTTTCAAATAAGTATTTTTTGGTTCTTTAGTTATTTATGCACTTAGCCCTTTAATCCTCAGTGGAGCATTGGGCCTCACTTTTATTTTTTACTATCTGTGCCGGCGAGCTTCGTACCGTCTCACAATCAATGTATGTTGTGCTACTTTTAAATAAACTTTATTTTGGATTTGGAATTATTTTTTTAAAATCTTTATCTAAGCCAGTCGTCTTTTTGGCTGATGTCGTGTATTGACACCGAAGGTATTTGTAGTCAATTTGGAAACTTTAAAAGTTAGCGTTCTCTAAATATACAGTAATCTATTTGGTCTTCGTATGTGACACCCACTTCTCCAATCCCGCCCATTTTTCAGATGCTGTGCATCAACTGACTTATATTTTATAGATACCATAAAGAGCTCTTGAAATATTCGAACTCTCGGTGGATGGTATTGAAGATTCGGTCAAGCCGAATATTGTACTCTTGCTTCAAAAAAAAAAAAAAACAGTTAAGGCCGATTTCACCAAATTATTTATACATAAATTTATCTTTAAAATTTATCGTTTTTTATGTCAAATAAAAATAAAATTATATGAAAAACTATATTTAAATAGAATTAATGAAATTGGCCATTAGTTAAATAAGTTTAAAGCTTATTTAGTTAGCTGAATAGAAAAACTTTAAGTAAAATGTTGGTAAATGTGGAAAATATTCAAAGCCTTTGCTAAAAACTATTAGCTGAATTATATTAAAATACAATATAGCTGAATAAACTTTATGTTGGGCACTTATTTGCTAATATTTTGTTCGTTTTTGTTTAAGTATAACCAAGTTTCAAAGCTAAGAACAAAAACAACTAGCTGAATATGCCTTAAACTTTATATTTTGTTATGAATTTGCTTAATTTCTGCTAAATTGGGTTAAAGGTACGATTTCTTGACGCTTAATTGAAAATATACTAATTAAATTGTTATTTTTTTGTTTATTTATGTATAAATTATTGGTTTTCCTTGCGACAGCTGTCTAAGTTTTTAAACACTTGTCCTATTACTCAATAATCAATTGTCATGTTATTTGTCATATTTTATGTTTGTCATCTTATATGTTTTTGCTTTTGTTGTTGGTCTAAAAAAGTAAGGAAAATTTCACCTTTCACTTCCGTAACTAGGTTGTATATCTTTCTTTGTGTGTTTGAAAATTCCTCAAAGAAAAACTGTTAATTACTTTCGAAAACAGCCTTTAGCTGTCAATATTACAACACACATAAACACGAGCTAAAGAAGGAAAAATTCAAAAATACACCTGTAGTGTAAGAAAAGAAGTTTATATGATCATTAATATATGTCCGATGACCTCTCTGTGTAGTTTTTTCTTTCTTTTTTAATTTAACATAAATGACTTTTAAAAATGCGGCTGTTTAATATTTTATTGAAATTTTCCTGTTTTCTTAAGAGTTTTATCTAAGAAAGAACCCCCATTTAATGTGAGCATTCTCGGCACCCTCATCATTAGTCTTTAAGTCTAAACATCCCTACTTTGTTGATGTTTTTCTAAACTGCTACTACCAAACAACCAGCCGACCATCCAACTAACCACCATTATCATTAGCACTGGTCATTATGATGATGATGATGATAATGACGATGATGATCTGTTTTAATCAAATGTATGTGTAGTTCTGTTTTTCTTAAAAGTATTTTAATTGAACTGGTATTTGTTGTTGTTGTTGTTTTTATTTTGGTGGTTAGTGTAGTAAAACTTGGTTGGGTTGATTGATTTACTAGACCAGGACACATTTGTAAGGGAATTTTAGCGCGCTTCGTTAGTTGTTGCTGTTTTAACTTCAAATCCTCAGGTGGCTTTATTAGTGTTTTTTTTTTGTTTCTTATTTTTTTATTTCTTATTTTTTTATTTCTTGATAGTAATTTGAGTGGCAGTGTAAGGGAATTTCTTCTCGTCTACCGTTTGTTAATGTTTTTACACCTGTCTGCGTGTAAAATTAAAAAAAAAAAAACAAAAAAATTCAACGGTTTTTCTGGGGGTAATGTGTCAATTTTGGTATTTATGTTGAACCACATTTCTGGTGGCATACATTTTTATTTTAATTCATTTTTTTACGAACTGTTATTGGTGGTGCTGGCGGTGTGATCTTGTCTGTTGATCTTTCCATGGCATTGAACATTTTAATTGCTTGTAAAGTGAAATTTTCTAATTTACATAAAAATTATTTCATTAAAAATAATTAACAGTTGTCTACATATATTAGGAATTTAAAAGGAGGGAATAGAAAAATCAATAAATTATTTAAAGTCAATAAGATAAAACAGGTCCCCTTTATTTCCGAACAGTTGGGTAGTTGTATCTAGGTTAGGTTATGTTGAAAAGAGGGTACTAAAATAAGTCTAAGCCTAAGGGTTTCAAGATTTGCTATATTTTCACTTTTAAACTTTTTGCTCCTTATGCGTTTAAGACCAGGGCATACGCATTAATAGTGTGTCTCGTCCTCTTCGAAACATGCTTTTCTTATTGTATCCTTAGATAATAAAATGCGAGCTTACTAATGGTGTTTTCTTTTCTACAAAAAAATTTGACATTTTATTTTAAATAATGCAATTTGGTGTCTGTTTCTTAAACATTTTGCTCCTGAAAAGGATGAGTTATTTAGAATAAAACAAGCCACCCTTTTCGGGAGCAAAATTTTTAAGAAACAGACACCAAATTACATTTTTTTTTTAAACAAAATGTCACATTTTTTTGTAGAAAAGAAAACACCATAAGCAGTATCTTAAGCCTAGAGAACACGGAATGTGAAAATCCACATGCGCATGTGGCTCGGACGTAGTTTTGACGATGGCCATTGGGGCTTTGAAATGACATCAAAATTACGTTAGAATCACATGCGCCTGTGGCTTTTCAAATTCCGTGTGTTTTATGCTTAACAGACATCTTGTTAATAATGAAGTGTACAAAGACTTACATTTAGAAAATCTGGAAATTTAAATGACAGCCTCTTCCAAAGCAAAATGACTTTTATTGTATTTATAGTCCATTACTTTGTAATGTTTAAAGAGGCTATTTTAAGCTACTCAAAGGTGACTTAAATTAGAGAAATCTTAAGAGAGCAAAAACAGCTTTTTACAGTTTTGATATCATTCGCCCTTTCTCTTACTTAAGATAATCCAATAAATTTAACATGGATTACCTGTAGCCCGTTTCTGTATATCTCACATCGCAAAACTCTTCGCATGAAACATGTGAATTGCAACAAAAATAGTGTGAAATGAAACAAAAAATGGTTTTTCTCACGCAAGTGTTTCTGTATCTTTTTTTTGCGAGAATTATCTGTCATTTAAATAATTTTCCAGCAATTATTGGAAGGATGCGAGAAAAAGTGTTTCTATAACAATATTTTGCGAAAAGTTTCTTTCAAGAACTGTCAAAATAAGTCACATTTGAAATTGGTGGCGAGAAAAACAAAATGTAGATATTTTGAATTTAAAATATGTTTATATACTATTTTTTTTTAAATAAATAAAAAAATAGAAGGAATATAAATGATAAATGCATAATTTATATGATGAAAATAAACAAAAAACAATTGTTATATTTTGCTAGTTTAAATTTTTGTTAGCCTTTTCTTGTTTTGGTTTTAATCAGTGCTGCCAGATAAATTTGTGTCAAAATCGTCAATTTCCTGAGAAAAAAATAAAAAAAGATCGTCTTTTTTGTTTTAAAAATCGTGCAAATTAAAATCAATTTTAAACAAATTTGTTTCGACTTTTATTAAAAAATAATTAAACAAAAACATAGTTAAAGTTCATTGGTATTTAATAATTATTATTTAATAATTGAGATATAAATCTTTAATTTACCTATTCCTATAATCTTTTTCTTTTTTACCTGAAATAGACTTAGTAGAATACCTTGTAGTTAAAATTAAAAAAATCGGTTCATAAATAAACGGCTTAAAGACCCAGTAAAATCTTCGCCTACAAAATAATATGTTAAGTAATCAGAAACACATAAAAGCACTACATACAATTCTACTAAAAAACTAATGAATTTTACAAGGGTTGTGCCAAAAAGAACAAATTCAAAAGTAAGTAATTTTTTTTATCTTAATACATCCAGAAAAAAGTAGTTATCGAAGTTCTTATGGAAGAAAGCTACTTAATAACGAGTGAAAGAAGCTATCCATTTTGAAACAGTTTTTACTGGGAGACAAACAAATTTCTTTCTTGCCGGAATAATGGTTTTGGCACAAAACTGTACATATAAGATAAGAATATCAAATATCAATCATATTTTGTATATGTATATAAGAAGTATTAAATGTTCAAAATAAGCCAAGTCGGTCCATTACTTTCCCTCGAAATTTTGCTTTTGCCGATACATTTTTTAGGGAAGAAACAAACAATTTCGAGGACAATTTTCACAATAGGGATAAATATAAAAATTTAAGCAGCCTTGTTTCTAAAGATATCTTTTTTTCTAATAAACAAACATATACAAATATTTACAATTATCTTATTTCGAAGACTAAGGGGCTTATAGTTTAAAACGCAACGCCAACAAATTCATTAAAAGCAAAAATAAAATCAAAATAGAAGTGTTTGAAATTTAAAAATTCAAGATGAATTTCTATAGAAAGTAACAACAAAATTATAAAATATTTTTGATTTTGTTTTTGCTTTCGCCACTTTTTTAGAAAAAATCATCAAAACGTCACTTTGTTAATATCGGAACAAAAAATCGTCAAGATGACGATAACTCGTCAAATCTGGCAGCCCTGTTTTTATTATATTTATTTCTTTTGTTGACGTTTCGCTTTTATTTGACACTTAATTACTGGAAATATTCCAGTATAAACTGAATTTGTTGTGTCTGTTTTCGCATTCAAATACAGAAACACTTTTATCTCATAAATCGAGAAACGATGGAATTTTTTGTTTCACACTTCATGTAAGAAATTTTACGATGCGAGAAATACAGAAACGAGCTACTGGAAATAAAAAGATAGCTAATTGATTGCCTTGAAGCACCAACTAAAATCAAAACGCACGATGTAAATTGTAAATAAAACAAAAAGTTTTCACAGAATTTTTTAAATATTTTTCATTATTATAATAGAATGATCTATGACAATTATGTGTGAAACAAAATATCGGCCAAATGCTCGACATGGCTACGGTGGCATACCCATATCCGATAGTCCATATTTTAAATGACTTTGAGACAAAATTGAAGTTCAATGTCGGTAAGGCGCCGAATTATCTCATGCTGTAACTCTTGAATTGTTTTTGGCTTATTTACGTACACTTTTTCTTTTAAATATCCTTAAAAAAAGAAGTCCAACGGTGTCAAATCACATTATATTGGCGGCCAATGAACATCGTGTGGCAAGTCCAGGCTTATATCCTCAATTTCCAGGCACAAGACTTCCGTTATTATCTTGCGAACACCATTCGCGGTAACTGCTTGGCCGGCCTCATTTTAAGTACAAAGTACTGCCCGATGAAGCCGCCAGCCCAAAGCCGCACCAAACAGTTAATTTTTGTGGATGCATCGGCTTTTCAACTATCAGTCGTTAACGAAACCACTACGGTGAAAATGTGCCTCGTCGCTGAAGACTTCTTTCTGTCTGGCTTCAACAGTCTTAACGCGCTGCTCAATTATGTACCTCTCCATGATTAAATTTGTCAAACTCTGAAACAAAGAAATTTCAAATTGAGTTGGGTAAAAAACTTGACGTTAAAATGTTGCTCACAATTAACATCGTGCATTATGGTTGGACCACCTTTTACTTAACTGATATGTATTTTGTCATCAACAGATTATGAAATTAATTTGTCTACAATCTTAATTTTAGAACTTCAAAGGTCTTATTTCTGTACATTTGGGAAGTGTTCGGAAGGAGATAGATGTGTTAAGATTAATGAAGGTACCTGCCGAATTGGCTTTATGCAAACGTCCTTTTAGTGCATAAACATCCACTTGACACATAGGTGACAATTAATCGGCAGAAACATACAACCGCCCTTTACTTAACCCTCTAATGCCAAGTTTCAGCATAAATGGAATATATTATAAAAATAATTTTTTTCAGGTATTTTTGGGTCCCTGTGTTCAAAAAAAAAAATATATTTTTAAGCCCGTACAATGAGTTGCTTGGGTTCCAGGTGAGAAAACATCAAGGAGTACCTTGAGGCACCCTTGGGCATCTAGTAATAAAAACACTTTTACAGCCAAGCTTTAGAAATTGTTTTTGTTTTAAATGTAATTTTCTATGCGAACGTTAACGTGTGACATCGTGGGCCTGGCTGTTAATTTTTGTAAATTTTATTTAATAGTTTGTATTGAAAATAAAAAGTAATAAAACAAATTAAAAATATTCAACATTTTTTTTATTTTTTATTTTTCGAATTTATTCTATGAGCTAAATTTTAGTTGTGTATTTAATAAAGCTTTTTTGTAATAATTCTGTTCCATAAATAAAAAAAAATACAATATAATAGTCTGGTAGTGTATAAAAGTCATTCCTAAAAATTTAAGGAATATAACTATTACAAAAAAGCTTTATAAAATACATAACTGAAATTAAGCTCATAGAATAAATTCGAAAAAAAAAAAAAAAAAAAAACAAATTTGAATATAATATAAAGTAACCTACGAAAGGAAATAATTCCCAGTTTTTTTTTTTTTTTTTTCAAATTAAAAATATTTTGTTTTTTTTTATGATAATCAGACCAGTACCGAAGTCCCAGGTGCAACTGATTCCCATGTTCCCAACTAAGGAAATCTAACCAGGCGTCATCAATCTCTTGGCAAGAAGGAAGACCTCGTAATTTTGCGTGTGCAGAATAACAGGTATTGGCTGCGCCTGTATCCCTGAAAGATGTAACACCAAAAGCTGATATATCTTAAGGATATCTTCATACATACCCCCGGGGGGTCGAAAGGGGACATCGGCATTATTTAAAATTATTTTGCAGATCGATTAACACACTCTTAATACGATATATGAGAATTATGATAAAAATTCAACGAAAAATTGTATTTACCACATTTCAATTAACTTTAAATTAAGTAACATCAATTTCTATAATTGAACGCAATTTCAATAAAAATTTATTTTAAAACTGGTTTTAAATTTATAAATTGTTTATTTCAGTTTATTTAAAATTTTAATTATCTACACGTGTAATTAAATCTTATAAAAAAAACAGACAAAAGTTAAATTCCAATACATTAATTTTTTTAAAAAAGTATAATAAAAAATATAATTAAAATTTTAATTGAAATAAATCATTTCAATTTACTTTAAGTATATTTATTAAAGTGTAACCAATAAAAATTTAAATAATAATACTACCTTGATGTCTTTACTAAACAAGTTAATACAGGTGGAAGTTATGTATTTGTTTATTAAATTTTAAAATACAACAATAACAAACAAGTCTTGATTGGTTGTCTCTTTTCTTCTTGTGGTTTTAAGAAAATTTCAAATCAAATGTGATTGGTCGTTTGAGATTTTTTTTTTATAAAATCAAATACACAGATACTTAAACAAATACAGATAAACGATTTTTTTTATTGTTTATTTTTAAAATACAAACACTAATAACTTTTCTATATCTAATACAAAATAATAATAATCATTATTATTATCATAATGATGACAGTGATGGTGAGACGATCATTAGATATTGTTTGTTTTATTAAAATAAATAAAAGAGTCTCTTCTTAACTGAACTTTTGGGTTGTCTACTTTTTAACTCATTTTAATAAGTCGCATTTAAAGAAAAAAAAAACGAGGGTAGAGAGAGAAGTTAAAAGCAATAAATTTTTCAAAATAAGTATGAAGAATGTTTTTAAACTTTTTCTTGGGCGGCTGACTTTTTTTTTATTTTAAATTAGTGTTCGAAAATAAATCGAACATTATTTAGCGTGTGGCACACACATCCAGAAACGATATTTATTATTTTAGTGTTTGTGTATTTGTACACAACCCTTAAAACCGAGAAATCATTATGTAGTGTTCTGTTTTCTTAATAAAACAGAACAATTGTAGTGCTTGTGTAGACAAACATTGTATTTTAATGTTCTTTAGTGTTTTTTTTCTAACATTGATGAAGTAATGAAGAAGCAAACAAAAAATTTTAGTAACGCATGTTTGGTTTTTGTAAAAATATTTTTGTTGTGCCTACCAGCCAAAAGGGCGCTTATTAAATACAACTGAAACTGTGCCGCACCGAAAACAACGAAGTTTGTGATTTTTACGAAAAACCGAACGCGGTGATATGTTCCCATCTTTATTGTGATTAGTACAGTTTTTGGATTTTGTACGAAAATCACAAAAAGAGAAACGTTTTTTATTAGCGCTTGTGTTTTTTTCATAATTCTACCATACCAAACACTAAAAAACATTATATAATAGTTATTTTCAAATACTGCTTTTAATAAGTACATTTTAAAGAAAAACAAATTATTGTTTCTGTCCCGTATTCTGTTAACATTTTTTTAAAGCATAATTTTTTTTAGCAAATTTTTTTTTTAGAAATGAATAATTTGTTGTACTATTTAAAAAATATCTTATTTTTCCCGTTAAATTGAATCCTAAAATGTTCTTAACTACCCTCCTATATGCCTACTTTGAAACACACACACTTTCTTAGATAAAAACTGGCTTAACAAAGACAATTAAATTTATTAACATGTCTTTCAAACTTAACAAACAATAAAAATCATAATTTTAAGCCCTACACCAGGCATTTTAAGCCAGTTGAATAGTTAGGACCAGATACGAACTTAGCTCTTTGTAATTAATTTAACTTTTACTAAGGACACCTAATGTCTTTAATAATACTGTAAGGCGGAATAGATAAATGATTATTGCCTAGATTCTACGGGATGGTTTAAAGTAGTATTACTTCTAACCGGATTTTGGAAATTTTCTTAATATAAAAAGTGGATGAAATTGCCTTCCTTCAACCAAACTCTAAGAAATTTTCTCTTCGACATTGTGGGCGTGGAAGTAAATATTTCATAGATTGCCTGGAAATAAGTAAAGTAACAAGTGTCCTCTAAAAAGCCAGCAACAATGGCCTTAATAGAGTTTAACTAAACATTTTTATAAAACATTGTTAATGTAATGACTTCAAGGAACTTTTTAAGTCGAATTTCAATTGGTTTCTTCTTTTAGTGCCGGGCTTAATAATTGCCTCTACTATAGATTACTTGGTAATATGTAAAGAGAGCAATTGAAGGTGATGGGTTTTAAAAGTGTGTATGTGAATTGCCAAATATTGGCAAATTTAAGACAGAATTCCCACTTTCTTTTACAATTCAATTAAAAATCTATTTACTGTAACATAGATAATCTGGAAATATGTTAAGAGGCATAAAAATTGTAGTTGTCAACTGTCATTGTCTTATAAGTGGAAAGTTTTTGAGTTTTTAATTTGCTTACGTAAGTTTAATGTCTTCTCTTATGGGAACAATACCTAAATTATATATTCAGTTTCGAAAAAGTTACTTAAACTCCTTTTTTCAATATAACAAGGGAATCCAGTTATTCCTAAAACATAGATTACTTGGTAATTAATAAAATAATTTGTAAGCTTTACCATAGAAGTTTTGAATACATCGATATCAGTGGAGTGTCAAAAGGGTAAACAATTAATTATTCAATACCTCTATAATGCTAAAAAAATCTATTGCCTCTACCATAAATAGTTAAGGCATTAAACATAATTACAATTCAGCTAGCTGAATATATTTTAAGATAAGAAGAATATATTTTTATACTATGTTTGTTAACTAACTTTTTTTTCTTATTCAGCTAGCTGAACTTACGATTTTTTTTTAAAATATATATATGTATTAAAGTTAGTTAAATAAGTTTTCAACTGAACAAAACAGTCATAAGTACATACAACCAATGCTAAAGAAGTCTACTGACTCTACTATAAACCGGTCACGAATCAAAATATTTCAGCCATAAAACATAATTAGAATTCAGCTAGCTGAATATATTTTAAAATTAGAAGAATTTATTTTGTTATACTTTGTTTGTTAGCTACCTTTTTTTAATAAAAATTCAGCTAGCTGAATCTGCGATTTTTTGACAAAGTTGTTTGAATAAGTTTTCAACTAAGCAAAACAGTCATGCGTTAAAAGAAACTTGCTATTCAGCTAGCCGAATATACATTAAACTAATGTTTAAAAAAGTCTATTGACTCTACCAGAAAAAGCTTTGGAATGAGTGAAGTAATTAATACCTTCGAATACTTTTCAAAATAGTTAGGCCATAAAACATAATTAGAGTTTAGCTAGCTGAACATTTTTTAAAGTTAGAAGAATTATTTTTTTTATACTTTGTTTGTTAATAAGCTTTTTTAATTACAAATCAGCAAGCTGAATTGAAGGCGAATTCAGTAGACGGTGGGGTCAAGTCAATAATGATTATTTTTATGGTGATCGAGATTGTAAACAAACTACAGTTTTTTATGTTAACATACCTTTTTTTTTCTACCAACATTTTTGACAATCGGACCACAAAAGCAGTGTTGTTATTTGTTGTAGAGTTGTAGAGTAAAATTTCAATTTAGGTGGCAGTTAAAGGACCTTAAATATTCAAATAAAACTGATTCGGAATATAAAGACACAATTGTAGAATTATTTCAAAAAGCCAGCAGTAGCATCGCTGGGGCAACTGTAGCGCCTTTTATAGACTACTTTGACCCACCATTATATTAACCTTATTATACTTGTTTTAATTTAGGAGGAGTCGTGAAATAGAGACTAAAATAAATAATAGCAAATTTCAAAAAAAAGACACATTAAATGTATAAGTGTTTAAAAACTACAACAATAACAAGAAAATAAAATTATGAATAAAAACGTAGAAAATTTTTAAAACATATAGACACATACTTAAAAACCATACTTATACTAAAAGAATACATACACGGATATAAAAAAATCACAACAGAAAATAAACTTTAACACTCGAGTGGTTAAGGCATGATAAAGTCATGGTAGCTTTACTATCTTTCTAGCTGAATTTGATTTAGTTCGGTGTTTTTGTGTTTTTTTTTTTATTTAAAATAGTGTAAAGCCTACAGTACACGGAATGTAAAAAGCCACATGCTCATGTAGTTCTGACGTAATTTTGACGTCACTACAAAGCCACAATAGCAAGTTTGTGATGTGTTATGACGACAAAATTACGTCAGAACCACATGCGAATGTGGCTTTTTACATTCCGTGTACTGTAGGCTTTAGTCTATATAAGTGTTAAGTATATGTATGTATGTGTGATTTTGAGGCGGCATTTGTTGTTTTTATTATTATGTATGATTTTTAATTCATATGACAAACTTTTATAAGCAGCAGCATAAGTTTTTTTTTTGTTTTAATATTTGTGTCTGCTGTTCAAAATGACTGAACAAACTAACAACGTGACTTTGATGTTTGAAATAAGATTAGCATTGAAGAATCTTTCAAAGAAAAACCAAACAACGAATACCTACAACGGTGAGCATCAAGAAGAAAAACGAAAAAATAAGAAGTCGCAGACGATAAAGATGATGAACAAGAATCAAGGAACACAAAAATTAATGAGTTAGAACGAAAAAAATATTAATCAGTATGAAAAACTATAAAACTAAAAAAGGGTTGAAATAATTAATAACTCAATTCAGCTGGATGTAAAAAATGAATAGTGTTAAAATGCTGAAAAGCTTGGCAAAACCAGATAATATCTATTTTTCACATTCAGCTAGTTAAGTAGGCGTAGAAATTATGTTAAGTTAATTTGATATTATTATTCGAGATAAAGCATAAGGATAAAGCAAATGCATATGTATAAAAAACTTACAATTTTTATTTACCTAATGTTTCGTACAAAATTTATTAGTTTTTGTTTAAAAACAAGCAATTCAGCTAGCTGAATAGAGTTGAAGCAGTTGGTTGTCTATTCCTTTATTGCTTTGTATTTCAATTCCTTAAATAAACAAATTCTGCTAGCTGTAAAAGCTTTGAACTCTACTAAAGCCAATAAATTTAAGCAAAAATATTAATATAAGCGCATAAGCTTTAAAACTTAAAAGTGATTTTAGTTACTTTAAATTTGCATTTAAAGTAAGCTAATGATCGTAATTTACAAACAAAATCTCTTTTTTGAATTTAAGCAGATATTTCTACTGGATTGTTGGAATTGTATTGAAAGAACACTTTAATTCATTTAGCTGAATATTATTTTATATGAAAAATCATATTTAAACTATTTTTTATTCTTAAATGGTATATAAAATAGTGATTCAGCTAACTAAATTCATGAAATTTTGGCAAACAAATTTGAAAATAGTTAAGCCATAAAACGTAATTAGAATTCAGCTAGCTGAATATATTTTAAAATTAAAATAATTAATTTTTTTAATGCTTTGTTTGTTAACTAGCTTTATTTAATTATAATTCAGCTAGCTTTTAATTAGTTTTATTTTAATAAGTTTTCACCTACACAAAAAAGTCATAAGTTAAAAGCAACTTGCTATTCAGCTAGCCTAATTTACATTAATCTTGCTAGACTTTAATTTAAATTAATAATTTTTGTCAACTTGCTTATGAATTAGCAATTCAGCTACCTGAATTACCGATTTTCAACGAAACTTATTAATCAATTAGATAAATAAGCTTTTAGTATTAAACATAGCTTTCAATTGTCAAAAGAAAATGACAATTCTGCTCGCTGAATATGCGTTCAACTTGCTAGATTTTTCTTTTAAGTAAATTTTGGTATTGAATTGTGTTTTAAATTGCAATTTAACTAACTGACTACTTTAATTCTAAGCCTAAACTATAATTCAAGTGCTTCCGATTAGTTCTCTATTATTTCATGCTTAAGTAGTTAATGTATATTTTCAAATATTTCCTATATTTAATAGCAATAAACCCTTTTTTTTTTTGCAAAATTATGCTCTTCATTAAATATTCCCATAAATACTTAAACAACAAAAGAAAAAACCTTTAATTTTTCGCTTGACTTAGTAAATAACATGATATTGTTTGTATCAGGGGCATCCGTGTACCATTTTTCTTTTTATATATATGTTTTTTTTTTTGCAAAAATTCTATTTATGCCTTAATATAATTATTTTATGATACATACATAAATTCTATCTGTTTTCATTCCAACTATTATTACTTTTTTTTGTAGAATATTTAATAGAAAATATTTGCAATTTCATTGCACAGAATAATTACAATATAAAATGTTTAAAATAGAATTCCTGTCTATTTTGTTTTTGATACTAGGGGGAGGGGGGGTCTTGTTTGGTTGCTTGTTTCTAGTTTTTTATAATTTACTAGCTGTTACATGGGGAGCTCTAGGAAATTGTGGAAAACTGAAGCCAAAGAAATGTATTCCCGCTGCCAGCTTTTCGTATCATCAACATAACACTCGAACTCATTATCAATTCAGTAATAGTAATAATATAAAATTGTTGTAAAATAATATTAATAACAAAAACAACAGTAATAGCAACAAATTGTAGAGGAATAAGATAATTTTATGGAAAAAATCCATCGTTGTTGGCAAAAAATTAAAACCATTCAAGCCAAGAACAATCATCATAAGTAATAATAAATACTTGTAATACATAGACAACTAAAGTGTTAGCTTAAGAAGAAAATGTTTTTCTTTAAGTGAACGCCCTACAATCAGCATTAACATAACACATGTACTTTTAGTTACCAAATTTTGATTAAAACAACTGAATTTGTTATCAATTGCTTCAAGTAGGTTTTAGTTTTTTTTTTAATTGTTTTTAAAAAACTTTTAGTAAAATATTTATTCTTTTAAATGTATTAAGTTTATATTCGACTGTCGAACCAGTAAAACCACTTTATTTTAACAGCTAAAGAGCAAAAAAGTACCAATAAGCCCCGTCTTACAGATTGTTATTCACGTAGGATCTTGCATGTTTAATTTTATGTTTATAGGTTCATTTCTAAAAAAAAACAAAATTGTGTTCCCTCTTATAGATTCTCAACCGCTCAGAACCTTGCATGTTTAATTTAATGTTTCTACGTCCAATATTAACGAAAATTCAAAAAAGTAACAGTTAAAGAACAAAAAGTACCAAAAAGATCCCTCTTATGTATTCCTATCCACTCAGGACATTGCATGTTTTGTTAAATGTTCCAGGTCCAATATTAACGAATATTAAAAAAGTATCAGTAAAAGAACGAAAAAGAACCAATATAATCCCTCTACAAATTTTCATTTATGCAGGACCTTGCTTGCTAAATTTTATGTTTCTAACGATAATTAAAAAAAGTACCAGTTGAAGAACAAACAAGAACCAAAAAGATACCACTTACAGATTCTCATTCACTCAGGAAATTGCATAATAAATGGTTTGTTTCCAGGTCCAATGTTAACTAATATTAAAAAAGTACCAGTTAAAGAACGAAAAAGTACCAAAAGTATCCTTCCACAAATTCTCATGCACGCAAGACCTTGCATGTTTGATTTTATGTTTCTACGTCCAATATCAACGGATATTAAAAAAGTACCAGCCAAAGACAAAAAACTACCAAAAAGATCCCTCTTACAGATTCTCATTCACTGAGGACCTTGGATTCTTATAATATGTTTCGACGTCAAATATTAAAGGAAATTCAAAAAAGTACCAGTTAAAGAACAAACAAGTACCAAAAATCATTCTTACTCATTCACTTAGGACCTTGCATGAATTTTAAGTTTCCAGGCTCACTATTAACGATAACTAAAAAGAAATTCGTGTTTTAGAACCAAAAAGCTACTTTTTTCTTCCCATTGATGTATTAAAAATTTTAATATTGTAGTGGCTGCCCATAATTTAATACATATATCCCAAAGAATGGAGAAAAATGTTTTGTAAAAAAAGTACCAACAGTAGTTACGAGCTCCATCCCTTTTATATTCGAATTTCGAAAAAGTACCAAATTCGTATTTGTATTTTTTAGATAAGTTTCGAGTGTGATATAATCTTTATTTCTATATTTTTTGGTTTAAAAAATAGATGGGGTGAGAAAAAAGTACCAAAATACAGTTTTTACCCGTTTACTCCCTAAAAGAGCCGAATTTCAAAAAAGTACCAGACACCTGTCAGCTTATTTTTCTAAAGGACAACGATATGTATTATAGTTTTTTGTATTTTTTTTTAGTTTTGAAAATATAAGGTTACCGAATTTACCCCTAAACATATGAATTCCCAAATATGTATTCCGATTAAGTGGATCGATTGGGGGAGAGACCAACCTCCGGCCCAATATTTAAGCTTCAGGTGCTTTTAGATGGATTAGTAGATTAATTTAATTTATTAATGGTTATTTTATGTTTTTACCGTAACTAAAAGTGCGTTGACCATCCGTTGTCAACGCATCCGTTCTCCCTGCTTTTTTGGGTTCTTAAGATTTTTGAGTTAAGTTGTATTTCGGTTCCAAACAATAATTTTTTTTGTTGCTTTAGCCTATAACCAAGTCGTCTTTAACTTTTTTAAAAGCTCCTAAAATATGTTGCTGAAAAATTATGAAATAAACAATATTAAACAAAAAAAAAAAAAAAAAAAAAAATAATTGCAACACAAATTGAATTTTTGTTCTCTGCAAATATTTCTTTTAAACAATTGTCTGCAAAAAGTAAGTTCATTTACTCCTCTTTTAAACAACAAAAGGTATCATATCTTTATTGAAATGGAGGGGAAAATTTTTTAAACTATAAAAATTTCTTTGCTTGGTTGGTTGTTTAATAATCATTCAGCCATATTTACAAAATAATGACTAAAAAAAAACTAATGGGAAAATCTAGCAAGTTCAATTCTTTCTTTCTCCTTTAGCCAAAACCTGGTAGTAAGCAATTTCTTAAAACTTCCCAGCTTTTAAAAGCATAAATAAGAACGAAACAATTTTGTATATTATATACAATAGATAGTCAGTCATTCATATCTTTAACGATCAACATTTTTGCCTTGTGTGTGTTTTTTTTTTATTACGAATTTTATTTGAATTATGAAAGAAGGAAAAAAATCATATACAATATATTTTATAAATATTTTCTTGGTTTGTTATTTAAAGTCATCATTCAGACAGACGGACAGACAGAGAGACGGATAGCTAGAAAGACGTACTTACATATATGCTCGTTTCAGAGCATTAGTTATGGCGTTTTCCGCATGACAAAAGAAAGTCAAACAAAGTATTTGAAAACATCGTCATCAGAGTCGATGTTATAATGTTTTTCTTGTTATTGCTGTTGTTTTGTTGATGATAAAAATAATCGCTGGCAGGTATCGTTTCCACAAAAAAAAAAACACTATCAAAATCCAAGAAGATATTTTGTAAAAGAAAATCTAGCAAAATCAAACTTAAGCTCGAATAGCTAAAGTTTCATAGTATGTGAGAAATTGAAGCAGGTTGCAATAAAAACTTCTTCCCGTAACAGTATTTAGTGTATTAACCCTAGAAGAACCTTAGGGTAATTATGAGACTAAAAAAAAAACTTTGGTTGATGATCTGTTTTAAAATTTCAAGACACTTCTAGCAGCATTACAAGCTAAATTCAAAATGTATTTGTAGGTTTTAAAAAAGGCGGTCATATAAAAAAGCCCTAATTTTTTTTTAATTTTAGATAGCTAATTAACCCTTGTAGAAGATGAAGAAAATGGGTTAGTATGAGCCAAAGTAAATAAAAATTACGACTTAAGGCATCACTGGGTTATGTTCATTGTGCAATAGTGGATTAAAAAAAAACTAAATCTAAAATAGAAATTTTAAACAGGTTTTAAAACCAATTTTCCGCTTCTATTATTCGGCAAATTAACCCTAGAAAGACAAATTTTGTGCAATAAATATAATATAACCAAACATTTACAGCGAAAGACTTTAAACCCTCTTATGCCTAAGAGTGCCACGAGGCACTCTTCAAAAAGGTTGTAGTGACGTATACATATAAATTTTCGAAAAGGGTCACAAAAAGTGGATTTTCCAGAAATAGGGGGTCAAAAAAGGGCTTTCCATAAAAAACGGGTCAAGTTTTTTTAAAAGCAGTATTTCCCATTTAAATAAATATATTAGTCCAAGTTTTTTATAAGCAAAGAAAAAATATTTATTTCCGGTGCAGTGCTTAAAAAAACTTAATTTTTTTATGCCCTTTCCTGTTTTTAACACCTAACAAAAAGTTTGTTCTTCATCATTCTAACTCATTTTTTTACCCTTTACTACAGGTGGAAAACGGCAAAATATATCTTTAACCCTTCTTTGCATGATTTTTTCTTTTTTGTGAAATTAATCACAGAGATGTAATTCAAGCTCTAGATTAAGGAAAAAATATTAAAAAAAATTTTATTATAAATAAATAGTATTAAAAAGGTAAAAAACAGAATAATAGAAATTCCAAATTTGCTGTCAAGCTCAGTACTAAATAAATAAAAATCAAAATAAATGCGCAAATTATTACTAAGACACTAAAAACAATACATTTTTCCACTCATACCCTCTTTTATTTAACAAAAAAGTTTCAAATCAGCTTTTAAAAAATTACCACGAATTATGCAAGTTTCCTCTAACTTAACAAACAGCGGAGTAACGAGACATAACCAATAAATTTCAATGTTATGCTTCTTCTTTTTTTACCGCTATGATCCAATGTATAGAATGGTCATGAGGACGAGTTTGTTTGCGTTTTCTTCCTCAATAAATGTTATGATGAAAATTTCCATCACCATGCAAAGAAGGGTTAAATCGGTACATTTTGAAAACTTTAATCGCATTTTGCCAAGATCGTTTGTTTTTGTAGATATGACTATGTTGCAATAAAGGAGCGATATGTTTAGGTATCTCCTATTTTTAAGACTTGTTCATGAACAATGAAACTTTACTGCCTGCATCTTATTTTGAATTAATGTGCTTTATTAACTCTTCACTTCACTAAATGTAATAATTATTAACTGTGGCACTGCCCATTCTGCTTTGAGTAGATTTATTGCATCAGGAGACATTGATTTAAATACATGTACTCACTTCTTGTAATTGATCTAATCCACAACCCATCCACAGATGCTAATTTTTAGAGAATAGAAAACTAAATTTCAAAGTATAAAAAGCTATTTTCTGAAATAATGAGGAATTTCTTATTTCCCGGGATCCCGCAAGAAAAATCCCGGAAAAACGGGAAGAATCCCGGTCCCGGGAATTCACGGGAAAAAACCCTAGTTATGTTTGCTATTAGGGAAATTGTATTTTAATTTGTACTTAACTATCAAAAATCTAATTTAGAAGTCTTAAAAAATGTTTTAACACAAACTTTTTACGAATACTACCTACTCTTTAGGAATGCGCGTTCTATATTTTGGTATTAAATCTTCACTTGAAGTCCATTCCTCCATCTCCGCTTATGTCGAAAACATTTGTTTAGCACTAACGTACAGCGGTGTTGACAAAAAAAAAAAAAAAAAAAAAAAAAAAAAAAAAAAAATATGAGTGCTGTTTCCAAAAAGGGGTCAAAAAGTGGCACAAAATAGGTGATAGGTGAATAGGTGATACAAAAGGATAATTTAAAAAAATGATATCAAGACCGTCGTCAAAGTGTCCAATTGATATTTTAGTATCACAACGGTAACGCTGGTTATAGGGAGAAAACAAAAATTAAAGTGATGACTTTATGCATTGAATATAACAAAGAATAAGCTGTTAAATTCTCCAGCCTAAGCTAAGAGTTTAGGCTTAGACTGGTAAGACGTATACCTACAGTCAAGAAAAATAACATAGTGCGACTTTTGGATAGAGCAAAAAGGCTTTGAATTTTAACTTTGAAATCAAGAAAGCTTGCAATAAATTAAGCATTATTTTTTTGACATTACCGAGTAATAAGTAAGACATTAGGAAAGTTTGAGACTATTAGAAGTTGTTCACATACAACTGAAACGTATTCTATTTACGGAAAGGGTTAAAAATGCTTCAAGGTTTTTTCAAACATGTCTGGTACAAAGTGTAAGGTTAGGTTCCATTGGCAGCCGAAAATCAGCATAGCTCACGTGGGCTCAGTAATAAGTTCCCGTAGTGTGACCATGTGTCACTGCCTCCCAAAACGTATTACTTCTCAGTTCATTGTGGGAGTGGATCCACGTCACATCAGTATAACTTGTGTTGTCTCTTCTTTTACCAAGCATTTTGAGTCTTAGGTCTCTGAATGCCGGGCAAATACAAAGAAGATGTTCGGTCGACTCCTCTTTTACCCCGTCATCTTAACTTCAACAGAGTTCATTGTAAGGCAGCCCCAGCCTCTTGGCTTGATTCCCATTATGCAAATGGGCACTTATAGCAGCAATTAGGTTTCTAGTGTGAGGTCTGGACAGCTTTAGAGCCCGCTGAGTCCTTTTGTTGTAAATATAATGGACCAAATTTTTCTGGTTTCTCCGCAGGTAGTTTTATCAAACCATCTCTGACTGGCAATAAGAAATTTTTGTGCGATAAGTTGCTTACTTCTCGAGAGCTAAACACCTTTATCATATCAAAGTTTTTTTTGGGAGGCAAAAAATTAATTAACAAGGTTTCGTTTAAATGTGCTAAATTCCCTTTTCATACTATTGATAAACAGAAATTTATTGTTGATGGGATAAGCTATTCCTATGCGCATTTCACTGGAAACTTTATTCAAAGATTTTAGAAAAACTAAAGATATTATACAAATAACACTGTTAAGCGAATAAGAATTATAAACACAGGTTTTACTTGTAGGAATATCAAAGCTTAAATAAAAACATCAACAATAAACAGTGAGTTTATCTTTTCTTACTGTCCCGACTACAATTGGTTGACTTTTTGTCAATTCTAACTGTAGTTGTGAGTGGGTTAAGAAAAAAAAATTAAAACAAATTATGTACTTATATCACTCATATGTTGAACCGTTCCGATTCATGCTGGTACCTGCATACGCCAACGGGTCATCGAAACAGTTTCCATGTTAGCCTCCGTGTCTTCGTTATTGATCGCATGACACTTTTCATCATTGTGAGTGTAAACCTGCTAACTCCCTTTTAACAAATTTTACAGGAGAGACAAAAAACTTTTCTATTTTTCCTATTTGCTGCTTGAGAGGAAAACCAAAAATATTGTTGATTTGACACACTTCAGGACTCAAATTGAAGAAAAACTACATGCTGGTTGACGAGGCATATCTTTCTCTACCATACGGCATTAAAATCTCAATTTTACACTCTAAGCCGAAGATTTGACCAAATTGTCATCATGTGAAGTTTTGTCATCAGTGGGACAGAGATGACTCAGTAGCATCGCACTTTTCAACAGTTTTAATAACTCCATTTCATTAACTGAGACACATGGGTCTGCAATCACACCTTTTTCAATTTCACAATTAAAGGGTTGTGAACAACCTTTCCAGTTGAGAGATCAAGACCGCAGAAAGAACTCCTAAGGCTTAATTCAATGACAAACTGTTATTCATTTATTAAGGCCCTATGATCCTTCAAGGTCCGACGGGAACTTATATATATTAAACTAAAAAAAATAAACGAATAGAATACGGGAATTTTTGCTTCTTTTTTTACTTTTTTTTTTTTGATTGATGTCACTTTTAGCCTCATTGATGTCATTTGTAATAACATTCATGGCACAATTCTGATGTTCGGGCATTTTTCTATGAGTGCAGAATGTCTAGCCATCTCCTCCAGAGACGACCGGGATTCTTTGCTTATTCCCGATGTGATAAACACATTCTCCAGGGATGTTATGACCGCTTAACTATTGGTAATAATGTGTTTGTCCCTGCTAGATATCCCATTATATTGAACGTTTTTAGAGGCCGTGTAAATAGCCATTTTCTCGGCCTGAATGACATTGCAATAATCTGGCTGTCTAAGAGGAATTATTAGTTCAACTGCTCAAAGTAAACTTTAGAACCGACCCCATACTTTGATTACCAGATTTCTCATAGTACACCATGTTATCCAAAATGCTTACGATAAAGATAGGATCAAAGATTGGTTTAGGTGTGACATTCAGGTATGTGATGAAAATCGATCGATTTCAAAACGAACGTTTTTAGAAGGTGTGATGAATTTCCATGGATTTTAAAATCCATTTATGAATTATAGTCTTAAATTTTCGTTCAGAATACACTTCAGTTAACGTATATAATATAAAATTTAAAAGAATAAAGACTGAAAAAAAAGAAATATGCATTTAAAATCTATTTTAAAAGATACTGAAAACGATATTTTCGGTTTCAAATCGTTTCGTTTCTAAAATCGATTTCCATCACATACCTGATAGTCAACATCCGCCTGCCAATTAATGCCATACAGAATTCTAGCATGTCCGATGTAGCACTATCGATTACTTTAAACATTACCGGGTAGGGAATTAAAAAAAGTATGTTAAAAAGGGCTGGTTATAATATTACCTTACTGTTCCTGAATTTTGTTTAATGGATTTTAATCTCCTCCCCATCATGGGTTAAACCAATTTGCACTGATTTATGTTTAAAAGAAAAATTATTATTATCGTATCGCTGTTTTTATTCTATTGGCGTGTTACTTACAAATATTTTTTTGTTTATTATTTTTTTTTTGGTAAATTAAATAAAAATTCTCGTACTAAAGATAGAGACGACAGCCACAGAAATAGCAAAGTATGTGGCTAGGAAAAAAAAACTTTTAGCCATTAGGTAACAAAACAAGTAACAAAAACTACAAGAAATCGAAGTACTTTTATTGCTAAAATACATATTAAACCAAAAAAAGAAAAAAAAGACGATAAGAAATGGAGAAATATGTACGAATAAAATAGATTCGCGTGATAGAATAATGTTGAAATTATGATGATTACTAGTGTGATTGTAAATTATGAGTAAAGTTAAACCTTAACTACCTACATATGGGCACTTCCACAGCAGTGTCACGTTACGCCACCAAACAATTGATCTTGTTGTTCAAATTTTTCTTTTCTTTCACTAAATTGAGCTTTACACCTAAATACAAAACAAAATTCAATAATATTTAAATTATTCTTTGAGAAACAATTTGAAAAGCCTGCTGGCATAACGCGATAAAAAAGTATACTTTCCGGTGGAAATACCCATACATAGAATATATAAAGGGAACATATATGTCTATTTAGGGTATTAATGATATGAGGAAAATACAAAAACTATAATAATTGCCGCAATAATATTAGTTTTATTTTAGTACTACATACATTAATTAGGAAATAATAAGTTTAACGACTAGAAGCCATTAAACTTTAGCGAAAAATCCAAATATTATTAAATATTGTTATAAAATTGGTTGAATTGATAAGAGAAATTGCTTTCATGATTTAAAATACCAGGAAAGGGACATTGCCTCTTTAGGTCTAATACAAAGATAGCAGCAATGCTTACCCGACAATTTATGAATTTTATTAGAATTGCTTAAGCATAATGTACAAAATGAATCGGCTTCAAAAAAAAAATTGACTTTATATATTTTTTTTCAGTTCTAATATAATGCTTAGATTACAGAGCAAGCGGTTCGGCTTCTATTAAGTTCATGTAAAGAAAAGTCATTGAGTATTCGCTTATATTTATATTGCACCTATCCACCAATTCTTAGATTTTAGGTTAAAGGTTATACATTAGAGCGACTCACCAAAAAAAGCGCTCGATGTACCCTCCTAAAAATGAACCTTGGACTTTTTTAAGATGACATTTTTAATATTTCGGCTCCAGCTTTGATCTCTCGTGAGCTGGACCATTTTGATAAAGGGTCTATTTTTGCAAGTTTTGTTAATTTGCGAATCTGTTTCCTTAAGCCCTTATGACACTACATTTTTTGTTCATTAATTGATATAGAATTGATAGAAAGAAACAGTAAATGTTAGAAAGAGCAAACTATAAAAAATGTAAACAAAGTTTTTTAGTTTTTTTTTTCTCTTGTTATGGTTTTGTTTCAGGGATGGCGTTGAGAATTTCTAAAATTGTATGAACAACCTTTAAAAATTGTACTTTTTAATTGTACTAAAAGATTTTTTTTAGTTAAAATTAATTTTATTTATGTTCATAAAAAACACCACAAAAAGCTATTATAAATCTTAGTTTGATAAGTATCAACAAAAAAGTACAATTGAAACAACTTAGCCATCTCTGTTTTGTTTATTTTATTAAATGTTGCCAATTTTTTGTTTATGAGAAACCTAAAAACAAAAAGCGGTAAATCGCTGAATTTGCGCATAAAACGCTGATTCAATAACACTTTTAATATTTCAAGCTTGAAATGTCAATCTTAAGTTAAACAATTTTACATTTTTTTTTTACATAACTTCATTTTTTATCGATAACTTTAGTAACATTTTTGACAGTTTGCCATTTATCTTAATACAGCTTAAAGTTGGGATCACACGATTGCCGCAATGCACCAATTTTCATACTTTTTAATACCCCAATCGTGTGACTGCACAACCAATTGGCTCATGTACCAATCAAGGACAATATTGTGCTTACTTTTGCCAATCAAATGCAACCCTGGTGCGGCAATCGTGTGACTGTTTGCTATGCAACCGCGCGGCAATAAAAATAACAAAAATGCACCAATATTTATTGTGTTCTTGTGCGGCAATCAAACAACACAATACGCACCAATATTTGCCTTTTTTAATAAATTTACTTTATGTGTTTCTTTAAGTAGGTAATGAAGATAAATATTTATTTATTGATTATGCATTTTAATTTTTTTTAATTATTGCTATTAACAAAATATGTATGTTCACAAGCATATTTAAGGTATTTCTATGCGAACCTTAACATACGAAATTGTTGAATAGACTTAATTTTTGGAATTTTGTTTAAGTACATACATATATGATACATATTTAATTAACAAACCAACAAGAACTTTCAAACAAATAAATAAGCTACCACAACAGCTGTATTTGCAGTTGTCAAGTAAGAACAATCGTGTGACTGTGCTGCGGCAATTGTTGTAACCATTTCGCTTTGTACCAACTAGCGGCAATTAAATTTGTTTAAAACAGGGCAATCGTGTGATTTCAGAATATTTTATTGATGCAATTTCATTATTGTGCGTCAACAAAGCACAATAAAAATTGTGTCATATGGGTGCATTTGCGGAAATCGTGTGATCCCAGCTTAAGATACTCAAATAAAATCAAGATTCGATTTCAGTGATGACATTTATTTATTTTTAAATATTGTTGCTTAAAAATGCACAGTCTTCTGAACTCAAGTCTCGGTTTCTTTTTAAGAAAAGACTTCAATCGCTAAATATATATTTTCAAAAGTTCGATAATGAATGTCGCAAGATGGACCCTAAGATTTCGATAAAGATGCCTATCAAAGTGATTTAGAACCTGAAGTTTATTGAAAAAATTTATTCAAACTAAAACAAACCTAGGGGAAGATATGTTTCCAACATTGCAACATATAATTAATTTTATTTTTACCTTGCAACTTTTTAATGCTTATTTTGAAAAATATTTAACGCCCTTTACAGTTGTTAAACTGAATTACGAAAGGGTCAGTTGTATAAAACTCTGCAGTCATTTTGTTTACTAAATAAGGTATAAAGGTTATTTTTTAAAACCATGAAACTTCAAATGGTAGACAACACAAAAAAAAATTAATTTAATTCGCAAATTAATACACCGCATTACCATTTGAAACTGATTTTAAACAAATAGGCCTGTCCTTGACGAAACGCATTGCAGACGTCCAATTTTGTTTCTCTTTTTCGAGCATTATTGACTGCATGTCACGAATAAAATGTACATGTTTATCAGATTAACCGGTGACTTCACAGCCCTACAAAAACAATCATGAGGTGCCAGATCGCATGAACTTGAATTCTTTTTGACAGTTTATTTGTTCTAAATCAACACATCGCCTTCATAAAGTCGCCTATAAGTTGCAAAAATCGATGGCTGATTTTCAAAGTAATTTTGGATAATTTGGTGGCGCTGTTCAAGCATCAATCTATTCATGATGATGTGGCTGAGCGAAAAGTAAGAGAAGAATGACAGTTCATTTGACAGCTAACCTTTCGTAAGCTTTATGGCGCTAAAAAAAACACCCATTATAAAGGAATGGCAATTAGCATTTGGAACCTTTCCTAGATATATGCAACCAAATGTGGAAGTTAAACTTATTAATTTATTTAAAATTACAAAAAGAATCTTAACAGTTTGACTAATATTGATCTTCTTTTTTCTTTTTCAGTTTGTTGTGTCTTTGTAAATTTCTTTTTATTTAATAAAATTTCAATTTTATATCAGGTTTAATTTTATTTAAATCGGGTAATTTTGCTTCATCTCAAGTGTAATTTTGAATTTTGCTGGCGGTAACACTGCTTTTGCCAAGCCTATTAATATTTTACAACGTTTTAACTAGATACTTTGTGCGAAAATGCCTGTTTTCTATGAATCTTCCATAGGGGTACCCGGGTACCTTGCCGCGCAATATAAGGTGTTTTTTGCTGCGCATATTAGTGTTACAAATATTTCCCAAAAATTCGTTACAAACAAAAAACCAATTATTTCAATCATTGATTTTATCTTTTGGTTAGTTTGGATGGATAAATCATCATGAGAATTTAGTTACTTTAACTTAAAAATAGTAAAAATAAAAAAAAGAAATAAAATTTAACTTCAGTTAATTACCAAAAAACACTACAAGACAATCTCTAAAATAAAAACTTCAAAAAATATTTGTTGTATGTGGTTACGCTTCAAATATTCAAAAAATTTTAAAAACTTTGAAAGTATGGAAAACCGAAAAAATTAAAATAACAATGATGAATTATAGATCAACATCAAATAGACATGTTTAATAAGAAGAAAAAAAAAAAAAAAAACGACAAACTAAACCAAAACCTATTGTAGCGATCATTCTATCAAAACTTAAGGTGTCATAGAGGGGAGGCTATCAAAAGTTATTTGTTCATGCCTCTGAACTTCAGTACATAATTTTTGAAGAGGTTTTTTTTTTGATTTTTTTTTTTGAAAACTCAAATTATGATTGGTCTTTATCAAATGTTAGAGCAACCATATTATTATAATTTCATTTAGGCTTGAGTGAGTTTTTCTTTAAGCTAAATTTATTTTTTTAAGACATTTTAAAAATGTTCAGGTCAAAGACATTTTCTTTTTTTTTTGTTTCTATTTCTATTCAATTTAAGTTTTAATTTGTATACGAACAATTTTACATTTTGATTGTGTAGGGTTGTATGAATTTTTTTTTATCAGACTTTAGCCATCTTTTTTGATGGCAAAGAAATCGTTAAAATCGTTTGATTTGTTTAAAGAAAAGGTGCTATGAAAAGCAATTTTTATGTGATTTTTTGCACAATATTTTTTTCATGTGAATTTCTACGTTTTTTTTTTTGCAAGGGGTCTTTTCTGTATTTGTTATAAATGTATCGAGATGGTAATTATGTTTGTTGGATTTCCTTTAACACATTTGCAGGGACAAAAACGCATAAATGGCATGTACTAACAAGTGCTTTTTTTGTAAAATACACTTAAAGAAAAAGAATGGTGAAAATATAAAATTCTGTTGTCAAAGAAATTTGGTATGTATGTAGTTCTTTTGAAACTTCAAATGGAGGAAACTTTAAATCGGTAATATTTTCTAGGTATTTTAAGGATCAGGAAAGAAACGTCAAAATAAAAAGTTAAGCCAAAAAGTCATGTAAAAAAAATATTTCAATACTAGCTGTTAAGCCTGCCTCTGTCAGACACAAAGAAAAATTCTCCGCCCACAGGCCAAAAATAAAAAAATCTGGCTACGTAAGGATTTGGTCTAGGTTTTTTACTATATGCATGCCAATTTTCAGCTTTCTAGCCCTTAAGTGGGCTTCAAAAAGCTCTAGATGGACAAAAAAAGAGGAACACACAAATAAGGAAATTATATATGAATATAGGTTTTGTTTCCTGGGGATTAAGGTGTGCATTTTAGTAGTTCTCCTTCCTTTTAGCTTTGCACTTTTAGAGAATAATACATTCAAGGCAAAAAATTAAAATTTTCTGGGGTTTAAAATTGGCAAATCATTAACAGATCGCGTCTAACCAGAGTTTGGGTAAATTAAACCAGTAACTTCCAAGACTCTCTTTTTTGAGTGTGTTTCTGAAGACCGCTGGGATTTCACGTGGCGGCAGCAGGTTAAAGACAGATCGTATGAGGGCTGCCAGATAAATTTGTGAGGAAATCGTCAATTTCCTGAGAATAAAAAAAAATCGTCTTTCACGTTTCGAAAAATCGTCAAAAAAAAAAAACCAGACAACTTAAAATTTAGTTTTTTTTTTAACAATTTTTGTTCGATTTTTATAAAAAAAAAAATACATTCAAATAAAAACATAATTACTAGATGCCGAGCTAGTATTTTCAATCGTGTAAGAGATACTAAGAGTCTCACGAAGAGCGTCTTAGATCGTCGATGACCGCATTTTTTAATCGTAGAAGATTCCTCACACGGGTAAAAAAGACGACTGAGATTCTTCCATAGCACAGCGAAAGACTGTTATTTAATCGTTGTGGGAATCGTTTAAGACGTGGGTAAAGGTTATCTAACGAGTCTTTGATGTCAAGAATCGTATGAGACTCTTGTAGATATTTTCTTACAACTCGTGAAATGTTCGTCCATTGGTCGTTTCAGAAATGTTGGTCGCTTTTGTAAGATCCTTGCAAAACCGTACGTCCTCGCCTTTCAGCATCCCGATGCCGAGCGCCTGAGCATCGTACTGTTGACGGATATGTCCATTGTGTGCAATTCTATTGGGATAAGGTTCAGCATAGTATTCTGCGCCTTTAAAGGACTACATGGAAATCAGAATCCACTAATAATTTTCTAATGAGGCCATTTCAGTGATTGTGAGGTAAAGACTTTGTGCCAAAGTTCTGCCCACTAAGAATTATTAGCAGTCATGTGAAAGAGTTGCCAGCTATATGATTTTTTTTTTAAATGTTGATGCTTTGCTTTTATTCAATATTGACAGCATCAATCAAGATAAAACATGGTGGCCTTTCCTTCAAATATGTCCATAAAACTTTTTAGTTTCTAGCTCAAATTTCCAAACCCCTACCCAACTTCTTTTCTCAGACTGTATTTAAAACACGTGAAGACAATGTTCCCTAATAGTTGTTGCTTGAGTTCCAAAACGTCTTTGCAGAGGTTCACTAGTTGCTAGTGCAGCACTTCAAAAAAAAAAAAAAAAAAAAAAAAAAAAAAAAAAAAAAAAAAAATGTACTTGTTCATACAAAAATAAGTAAAAGACGAGGAAAAAATATACTTTGGTGGTTTTAACTTGCTGTTTAAAATACTTCTCTATTGTTTAAGGTGCTAGTGTTACAAACTAGTGGTAGTAGCAACCAAAAAGCCTCTGGAGGTATTGGTGGCGGTGGTGGTGGTGGTGGTGGTGGTATGAAAATGTTTGTATAAGTGTATAAAACAGGAGACATGCTCTACTGAACATGAGGTTCGATTAAATGTTAATGCTGGTTAACTTTGGGGTTTTTCGTACATCACTTTGTTTTTTTTCCTCTCCTATAAAACCAACTTTTAACTCAAATTCATCGGTTTTTGGGTTCACACATTGGTTTACTTCAGAGACAGACGTCTTTATAGCAAATATATATTTTCTTACTTACCTTTAAGCTGCGTTTTACTTTTTTTTTTGTTTTGTTATTTTCTTTGCTATTTATTATAATTTTATTTAAAAAAAATGTTTCTTTTATTTTAATTTAGCATAGACAAGTGGAAACACATTCGAACAAACTGTCTGAGAGATCATTCGTTAAGAAAGAAAAAGAAGCAGGTGTTTTGAACTCTTTTCAAGTCATTGTTTGTCTTTTGCACTTCACTTCATTTTGGGTGTAAATAAACGAGGTCTATTTTCAAAACTGACTGAGTGATTTTTAGACTAAAACAAATTCGATCATTTCCCCCACCAGCAACAAAAACAATTACTAATCAGTCTTAAAGTACGATTTGTTTTTAATGATTTTTATTTTAATTTTTGTTTCATGTATTTGTGGTGCACAGTGGACTAGCAGCAAAATGTTTGATTGAATATTTAACATGGTGATAGCAGAAGTGTGTTCCACACAGAAAAAAAAATGTATTACAATTTAAAATTTGTGATATCCCTAAGGGGAAAGGGAACTACAAACACCAAACTTGTTATGTGACAGTTCTAAAGTGGTAGGGTCCAGTTCTTGTTGTAACACTATATGAAGGAGACTTTTCACTTTAACCTGGCGATATCCTAGGAGGCGCTTAATTGGCACTTCTTTGATACTTTGCAACAGGTCACTGCAATAACTTTAATGGGCACATTCGATTTCGCTTTATATAATGCCTGTCGCAGATATTGTCCCGAGTGAGCCATGTCAATATGATAGATACCCTTTATATAAAGTAAAAGAACCAGATAGAATCATCCCCTACCAGCACAGATGACACTTTGTTACAGGACACTGATATAACCAAAATGGATAACTTTTAAAAATAACTTTTAAAATAATGACTGTCGCAGATATTGTCCCGAGCGAACCATGTTAATATGATAGATGCCCTTTAAATAAAGTACTAGAACCAGAAAGAATCGGTCACTGACTAGTTTTGTGTCAATTTACTTTACTTTGGACTTCAATTTCGTTTAAAATAATGACTGTCGCAGATATTGTCCCGAGCAAACCATGTTAATATGATAGATGCCCTTAAAATAAAATAATGGAACCAGAAAGAATCAGTCACTGACTAGTTTTGTGTCAATTTACTTTACTTTGGACTCACGAGTTTAACTTATTGCGTTTCTTTGAACAAATTTATTTTAATGCGTTATTGGTCATGAAATAATTTTCGTATATCATTATAAATTTGAAATGTTTGCTCGATAAGTATTGTTGAATAATTGACTAAAAAGTGAAAGAGCACAAGAATATGTGCGAAGTTGTATAAGAACAGTTGTGATTTGAATTGAATTGTTATTTGGTTTCAAGGCCAGCTCTGGCCTTCATTCAAGGGAACTCACATTTCTAGTTGATATTCAGTCGGGAGATCCTCTAAACTTCACTAATGATTTTGCCTGCGGGAAATTTCTGTCAATTGATCGTAAAGCACTTATCCCGTGACCAGTTAACACAATACTATGACAAAAGAAACGAATTGTGATAAGTGAAAACAAGACATAGCACTTGACTGTTGATAAAGTGTTTAAAGTGGTGTTGCTCCATAGGAAAGATAATTGACACAAAACTAGTCATGTGACTTGATTTTTCGCGGGTAGTGGCTGATTCTATCTGGTTCATTTACTTTATATGAAGGGGATCTATCATACAAACATAATTCACACGGGACAATATCTGAGGTAAGTATTATATTAAGCTTAATTGAACGTAGCCATTTAGGTTATTTCAGTGACCTGTTACAAAGTATCAAAAAGGTGCCAATTAACCCTCTCCTAGGACATCGCCATGTTAAAGTAACAAGTCCCCTTTACATAAGGTGCTAGAACTAGAACCGGTACCTACCACTTTAGAACTGTTACGTGCCAAGTTTGGTGTTAGTTCACTTTTCCCTCGGGTTAGTATATTAGTGGTCCTGATCCCCTTTCTGACCCCCTCTTCACCCACTTGGATCTGAACTTGTTCGGACTTAAAAAAATATTAAATGATAATCCGATTTTAACAATGTTTTTATATTTTAAGAGAACATTTATTTTGGTCTGTTTTCTTCAAAAAATTAAAACATCAAATTTATGTCCATAATTTTTTTTAATTCTGCCCCACTGTGTTGTGGTTTCTTCATTTGTTAAAAAAAAGTTAAAGGGTGCTCATTATGTTTGCTGGTTTGATAATGTTGAATTTCTTATAATTTAAATTATATGTGAAGCATCTTGGGTTTGTAATAAATGGTTAAATTATGCAAAAATTGTTTCGTATTTTAAACAATAAAATTTAAATAATACGAGTATTAAACAATTGTTAAAGTAAGTAGTTATTGCAATTCATTCATTCACAACTATGGTGGTTTCTTCAAAATCAACGTAATGAATTAAATTTTTAATTAAATTTTGTTGCTGAATATACACCAAAACAAAATTCCTCCCATTTGCTAGATTTTTTATAGAGTTTAATTAATGATTATTTAGTTTGATTTATAGTGATATCGAAACGAATATAAGAAAATGAATTAACAGTTAGTATTTTTTATTTCCTCTGGCGTAAGTTTTAACTCAGCTAGATAAATAAAGATTTAAACTTTTGGTTGTGCCTATTTTGTAAGAGATTTGTTCAAAAAAAAAATCAATTAAAAGAAATCGTAGTAGCAGTTAATAAAACTAATGTTAATTAAATACAAATAAACTAAGTTTATCGGAAGAAATTAAAAATTTCCGAAACACTTTAGCATTCTCATGGCAAAGGTTAAAGTTACACATCTTTCCTTATATGTAATAAAATTTTAATAAACTATTGAAAACTTGTCAAACTCCTTAACATATATCAGCAGAATTTATTTACAGAAAAACCTAAGAAATGCCTTGAGTCACTTTTGTCCCGAACTGAACCTTCCAGCAACTTCTGATTTCGCATTACGATTTAGATTACTTAGCGACACGTTAAAGTAAGTAAAGAGAGTTTTAAAGAAGCTGTATAGTAAAGTTCAAAACTTTTATACATTGCAAAATATTTAAAGAATAATCAGTATGTATTGTGGTTATTTTGTTGAACTGTTTATGGTTTTTAATCCAAATTTTGACATTTCAATTAATTTCGATCTACCAAAGGTTAAATATAATTTGTTTTAAAGATTGATGTTTCACTATTGACTGCCAGCAGTCGTCAATGGCTGTGAGTGTTAAACGGCAAGCCCTTCTGAAGAAATTGAGTGGCTACAATTGTCCGTCAACGCCTGATTTCGATTCCCGCGGAAGTCAAGAATGAAAAATTATCAATGAATTTTAATTAATTTCATGTTGTAAAATTCCTTTCTTCATAAAA
Source organism: Pollenia griseotomentosa (assembly GCA_963931875.1). Lineage (NCBI taxonomy): Eukaryota > Metazoa > Arthropoda > Insecta > Diptera > Polleniidae > Pollenia > Pollenia griseotomentosa. The sequence goes on from OZ007563.1 coordinate 172,909,449, forward strand.
ATAATTCAATGAAAATTAAATTTGATAAACTTAAGCATAATTAAAATATCAAAATTTGGGTTTAAAGAATATCAAAATATAATTTTATATATTTAATAAAATTAATTCTGCTTACCTTTTTTGTTTAGAATTTAAGTTTTGGAAATTTAACCTGTACAAAAACTAAAAGCTCTTGGCACCGGACTAATATCTGGATATTTAAACTCGTTCTAATGAAGAAGAAAAACAACAACTTCAAAGCGAATATTCTTTTGCATATCGCGAAATTCCTTATATTCAGATCAGAAAAAAGCTTTTCATTATGACATGATTAAACCTGGTCCGCTAAATCCGATTTAATAAAACGTCAACGACAAAACCGCCGAGAGTACGAACATTTTTTCAATGCCCCTTGGGAAATGAGAGCTAAGAGCAAACTTGCCACGTTATAGTTTTAAAGTGGTAGGAAACGTTTCTAGTTCTAACACTTTATATGAAGGGGACTTGTCACTTTAACATGGCGATGTCCTAAGAGGCGCTTAATTGGCACTTCTTTGATACTTTACAACAGGTCACTGCAATAACTTTAATGGGCACATTCAATTTGGCTTAAGATAATGCCTGTTGCATATATTGTCCCGAGTGAACCATTTCAATATGATAGAAACCCTTAATATTAAATAATAGAACCAGATAGAATCATCCACTACCCGCACAAAATCCAGTCAGTCAGCCAGTCAGTGCCCCGGTAAGCTAGCTGGTAGCTGGTCTATCAGCGGCGGGGCTGCGGGTTCGATTCCCATCAGAGACTCTGGCTTCCTGCAGACTAGCGCAGAACTTCGCGGGATTAGCTTAGGGAATTAAAAAAAAGATGACTAGTTTTTTATTAATTACCTTTCCTCTGGAGTAACTATACTTTAAGCATATTATCGCTAGTTTTGTGACATGTCTGGATTTCACCTTTTACAATACGTTCCTTTTTATTATAATATTGTGTTTACTGATCACGGGATAAGTGCTTTAGGAAAAATTTACACAAATTTACCGCAGGGAAGACATTTATTAATTCCAATGTTGCTTTATGGGTCGATAACTTCTGGAATTTGAAATTCCTCAGCAATAATTGACTATATACTCTTTGCCCTCAATGGTGAGTAGTATTTTTTTGATTTCTATTTTACAACTTTTTCAATCCACAAGGTAGTCGTAAAGTCATATGCTTAAAAAAAAATTACAGGAAATATATATGAATGCTGTGGGCAACTGCTAATAACTTTGATTTTTACTGTACAGTTATGACGAATCAATGAACACAGCATTAAAATTTTTATTTTGTTTCAAACACAACACTATTTTTTTTTTTTTTTAAATTGTAAAATATTTTTTAGGACATTATGACGATATGACTTAATAGCACACCTGGTGAGTCCCCCTAAAGTATTTTGTAATTTGTATTTCGCTGACTGTTATTTTTTTTTTAATGTTCATATAATATTTTTTAACACTTTAAATTACATCGCCTGAGCCAGTTTTAATTTTATTTCAAAACACAACTTTTTAAGAAAATTTTACACTTAAAAAAATACGTTATTAAGATTTTGTTTGTCGTGCTTGATTACCAATTTTTACTCTTGATAAAAACACTGAAATTTATTGTTGGAGGATAAGTTTGTTTCTATGCGCATTTCACTGGTTGCTTAGGCCAGATCATCAGGAAACATTCTCCCAAAAATAGTTTAGAAAAGCCAAATTTATTATCCAACAAAACTGCAGAGTGAATGAGAATTGCAAACACTATTGTTGGTATTTTGTTTAAGCTGTGATAACGTTGCAAATAAAACTTTTTGAGTGTTTGCAATTCTCATTCACTCTGCAGTTTTGTTTGCTAATATCTTTGGCATTTCTAAAATTTTTTTGGGAGAATGTTTTCTGATGATCTGGCCAAAGCAACCAGTGAAATGCGCATAGAAACAGTTTTATGATGGTGTATTTAATTTCTTTAGAAAATCTATTTCAATCGAAAGTAGAACACAAGAAGGCTTGCTAGTTTAAAAAATTTGAAAAATAAGGACCATAAGAAATATTAAAAATTCGTATCTATCGATAGACTAGATTAGATACGCAACGATAAGATCAGCTTACAACTAAGCAAATATCCAATGTGACAATGATAATCTTTCTAAAGTTAAGGAAAACTTAAGAAGCAATCCAAGGTCTTTTAAAACTTTGTGAATCCAAGGCGATGAGTATCTGGTTGTACTTTTATGATGAAACTTGATGACAAAGAATCCTCAAATGGTCCAAATATATGTGACATGTTTGCTTAATTTGTTTCCTCCTCATATTTCGATAAGGAAATTAATCTTTCATTCGATTATCCATATCGAACACCTGAATCTTCAAAAATAAATTGTCAAATATTACAACTGTTATAAAAATTGCCAAAGGACTTAAATACTCTTAATAAAGTTATGGCTCTGATGGAGTTCCCAGTTGTATACTTCAGAAATGTTTATGTTCTTAAATTTCGGCTTTAACGTATTTATATAACGTTTCACTTTTAAATGGGTATTTCTCCGATAACTGGAAAAAATCTTTCATTATACCTTTGTTTAAATCCGGATGTAGATCCAATATTTTGAACTATAAAATTAAAGCTAAATTAAGTGTTATTCCTAAACCCTTTGGCAAAATCGCGACTAATATTATATCTCATTCAAGTATCTTCCTTTTTACGTTCGACTTCTTCTAATCTTTTGGAATTTACAACTTCGGTGATATCCTCATACTATTCCATTTCATACATTTATACGGATTCTAGTAAAGCATTTGATAAAGTAAATCATGATCTTCTTATGTTGGATAAAATCGGCCTCTCTCCTATACTACTTAAGTGGATGTTTCGCATATTGTTTCGCAGTTGTAATTCTAAAGCTATACCTGTTCCATCTGGAGTCCCTCAAGGTACACTTGATCATAAACTGTGTTTTAATGCGCATATATCTCAGATTATCAACAAAGCCAAAGGTGTCCTTGGATTTATCAAACGCTGGGGAAGGAGTTTAACGATCCCTTTGTCATAAGACAATTTTATATTTCACTAGCGGACCCGGCGAACTTCACCTCGCCCCAATTTTAAGCCTTCAGAGAAACTTTAGATTAATAATGCGACACAAATATTTAAATTTTCAATGTGATTTATTTGAATGGAATCAGTAGAGAGCGATTTGATGAACAATGTTTTTCGATTTGTTTTCCGGCGCAAAAACAAATAACGAGGACAACTTCCCAACACGCGAACATGCAACGTACAGCTGACCGTGCGAAAAACAGGGAAATGCGAGATTAATCCCACAGGCTTCTAGTGATTGGCCTTGCGATTTACACTAAGAACTTTCTATTGTTTGATTTGGAGAGCCTTTAAGGAATAATTTTCCACACAAAATTTCGTACAAAAAAATCCAATTTCGATTTTTCCAATTTTCCGACTTTTGCGGAGAGATCTTCCAATTTTCCGCATTTCGCATTTTCCGCAATTTTCCATGATTTACATTTAGAACTTTTTATTGTTTGATTTGGAAAGCCATTAAGGAATAATTTCACACAAAATTTCATACAAAAACTCGATTTTCGATTGTTCCAATTTTTTGACTTTTTCGGAGGGATTTTTCAAAATTTTCTTCCGTAGAAACCTTACAGAAATCGGCCCAGTCGTTCTCATTTTATGTATTGCTATCAATTTTTTACACCATTTTTATATATATATATTGATTAGTGAGACCTATTCTGGAATACGCCTCGGTCGTCTGGGACCCCCAGTATGCGGTATACTTAAATAATTGAATCCGTACAGAAGCAATTTCTTTTATTCTGCCTTTGAAAACTACATTGGAATTCATATATCAACTTGCCTCAGTATGAAAACTCTTTAAAACTAATTAATCTTCCAACCTTAAAAAATCGGAGGATGTATATGAACATCTCCTTCAAGCTGAATGTGTTAAACGGTGAAATTGTCTCAGAATTCCTACTTCGTAAGGTTGAGTTTTCACTACCTATTCGTCCTTCCAGAAATAATATTCCGCTTAGACTTCAATACTTTCGGTCCAATTATGCAAATTTTGATCTTTTCCGCAGAATGAGCACCGAATGTAAAAATTTTTATACGTATATTGGTTTCAATGATCCTATTGACGTCAAAAAATAACCTCTTAAGGCCCGTTTTCACGACTTAACGATAGCTAAATGTAGGAAGTTATCGAACAGATAATGAGCTTTTAATTATCACAAGTTCCCTTTAATCTAAAAGTGAAGGATAAGCTAAAGAGAGGAACGTTCTACCTTTAACTTTTGTCGTAAGGTTTAGATTTGAGATTGCCATATTATATTCACATATTTTTTATAAATGGCAACTCCAATTATACGTATATTTTGTAAATGTAAAAGAATTACGTAGTTGCCAGTTTGTATTTTTATTTTGGCAAAAATAATCGGTATTTGCTTTAGTATTGCCACATTTTCAAAAATGTTAAGTTTATTTTATACAGAAGTTGTGAGAACGAAAAATAGTTGAAGGTAACTTTATTCCTCACTAGTGCTAAAGGTACCGTTTACTATTTCGAACTTTATAGGTAAGTCGTGAAAACGGGCCTAAATGTCTTAAGATAAATTTAATGCTAAACTTTTCCTTTTATGTTATGTAATAAAGTATCTAGATTTATTTAGATTACTAGCCAGTAAGGCCTATTCACGTACAGTTTAAACTGTCAGTTTCAACTGTTCAGTGGATAATAACTGATAGTTCAACTCAACGGTTTAGCTTACCTGAGAAATATAAAATTTTTATATTTTTAACTGACAGTTTCAACTGAACTGAACGTGTGTGGGGCTTAATCTGTACCGTTCTCAGTTCAATTTGTGTCGAGCAATTACAAAAAGTACACCGAGAGCGGCCAAACCGTCCTGCTCGTTCGATTCCATGTTAAAAACTGAAGTATTGAACTGCACGTGTGTGTACATCTCAGTTAACAGTTAAGTCTGCCATTGTTAACTGAACAGTTGAAACTGACGGTTAAAACTGTATGTGAGTGGACGGCCTAAGAAATATTAGTTTCATTGACGCATTAAATAAATAAAATAAAACATAAATGTTAAGACGGGGAAATATGTAAGTTTTTTTGTTGTTTAAAATAATTAAGTGTTATAAGTCCGTTTTCACAACTTTCCGATAGCTAAAGCCTAGTGTTTCATTAAGGATACTTAACACAAACCTAAAGTTAGCGACAAGTTGAAGAAATTGTAATCCTACCTGGTAGATTTTTCTTGTTTCCAGAAAGTTTACTTGATGGATTTAAAATTAAATTTATTAATTTGAATACAAATTGTTTGGAAATTTTCAAAAATGTTTAGAGTTTTTCGGCTAATTCTGGCAGTCGTGATCGAATACTTTTTCGATTCGAAAGCAATTTTATTTCTAATTCTTTCAGTCGATACTGCAGAAATCGATGTTATTTTTGGAGTGTTGTGAAAACTCAAATAAATGCTTTACAACACTGAAATAATAATTTCGATTCGTTCAGTATCGACTGAAAGAATTAGAAGTGAATTTGCTTTTGAGTCGAAAAAGTATTCGATCACGACTGCCAGAATTAGCCCCCAGGTTAATAAAGGGTTTATGAAACGGAGTTGAATGAAAATTTGCTTAATAAACTTTTTATTAACCTGTTTTAATTTTTATAAATAAGGCCGTTAGTATTTTGAATGGGGCCAACAATTAGCAACATGTTGGAAAACATAATACCGTTAAATAAAATTTTAAATTGATCAAAAAATTAATTTTGTTGTAAAAGTCTCCTTTTCAAATTTATTATGATTTCATTTTTTTTTTTTTATACTTTTCTGTTTATTTTTTATATATATATTAAAAAAAAAGTTTTATTAAGGATATTAAAGTCACAGGGTCTTTAATGTCTTTTTTTTAACGTTAACAACAACTTGTACTTTAAATTATTGTTATTTATTTGAAAATAACATTAAATATTCATTGAATTTTTCTACTCTATTGATGATCCCTGTTACTGGTGGCAGCAAATAAAGTCACTTTTTTACGCTCCATATGTCACGTGTCCTGTAAAATCCTTAAACTTACATACACACCAAAATTTATTGTTGTAAAAAAAAAACAAATAAATAAATAAACAAACCAGAACTAAATTGTTATTATAAAGCCATAATATAGAAAGAAAAATCTAAATTTAAGGAAATTTTAAAATACACTTAAGCTTGTAAGGAAAATGAGGGAGAAGAGGTTTCACTTTTGTTATATGTTGTTTGATTTGCCTTTTATTACCAACAAATTGAAAGAAATTTTTTATGACCAAAAAAAGTCAACAAAAGCAAAAAGGACCTGTAAGTGTGTGTTCCAAAGAAAGGATAAGTGGGTATTGTAAAGATATTGTTAGTTTTTGAAGGATTTTGAATAAGTTTAGGACAAAAGCAGGAGTCGACTTTGAAAGAAATTTATTTTAAATTTAAAATTTAGATCGAAAAATTTAAATAATTTTTTTTGCTTGCACTTTTCTCTAAGAGCAAAAATTGTATTAAAGTAATTATTACTTTTTTTTTTCCTTTTTACAAAAATATTCATTTGAAAAATAAAATTTGAAACGATGAAGAAATAGCAGCCAACTTGGAAATTGGTATTAAGAGCAAAGGAATTGTTATTTCCAAGTTGACAATTTCATTTGCTGACAACAAAAGCATTAACGACAGCCATTTGAATTCAAAAGTGCGCTATAAATGTTTAGTTCAGTTCAAGTTTTTCTCTTTTTTTTTTTGTATGGTTTACAGTGTATATAAGCCATCACCTCTTTGACTCATTTAATTCCTTTCGAAATGAATGGAAATAAAAATAAAATAAAAAAAAAAAAATTAAAAAAAAAGAAAACAACCAACATTTCGAAATTGAAGAAAAATAAATTGCAACTCATATGCAGAGTATCAACGCAATTTAATTAGGAACGTGGGTTAACAGAAGGAATCGTTTTGAGACGCAGAACTTGAACTATAACTAAAGTAGAACCTTGCACTGAAGAAGAGCTGAACTTTTTTTTATTTTTTTTAATAAATTATTTATTCGGGCATGTTCTATTAATCGAAATGAAGTGGAATTGAAATCGAACGAAATTTTGATTGCAATTATTTACAAAATGACTGCAGTATTTCCTGTTTTTTAGAGTTGTTTTTGTAAATATAGTCGATACTCAAAGTATGAAGTATATAAAAAGGAATTTTTTTATGAACTTTCTTTACACGATCGTTTTTAAAACTTGTTCGATTTTAAATCCACTTCATTTAGATTTATAGAACATGCCTGATTGAATTTAACATTTGTGTAAAACTAGAAGTGAACTAGGACTGAACTAGAACTGAACTAGAACTGAACTAGAACTGAACTAAAACTGAACAGAAGAGAGTTTATTTTCCCACCTTTTGAAAAATGTTTACCTACTCTCCTGCTATATCCTCTTTCAATAGCGGGCAAGGCAAAAAAAAACAACAAAACGTATGAGCTGCACAAAAGGAACAAGTATAAAAGCCGCGTAAGGACTCACGAAAAAAAATACAAACGAAAGTAAAGAAGAAGGCAAGGAATCAAATACAACTCAATGTTACAACTAACAAAAAAAAAAAAAAAAAAAAAAATAAAAACAGTTAAACATTTTGCCAACATACAAAACGAAACATTTGAAAATTGAAAAATTTCCAAACGATAAAATTTTATATTACACATGTATTGTACATTTACAGATACAAACTTACACATAGACTCATATACAATATTAGCACAAATATTTATTTACTTACAAGAAATAATGTCTTGCCTTAATGTCTGTCTATACGCTGTAAGTTGAGGTATTTCAACTCCCACTACAAAATTTGTTTTTTCCTAGATTTAACTACCAATACTCTATAAAGCTGGTAACAAACATCACTTCCACTACTACTACTACTGACACATTACTATCACCAATATGCGGTGCTGGAATAACATTTCAGTTTGATTCCGTTTCTAGCCATATAACATGTTGCTGGCTGGCTGAATGGCTGATGATGTTGCTGCTGCTGGTACAAGAAAATGCAATTAAAATATTTGCTTAAATTTTGAATAAGAAAAGCGAAAAAGGAATTGTGTATAAGTATATTTGCTATACAATAATAAAAATAACAATAATATTGCTAGCAGAATAAATGGAATGAGGAGAGTAAAATGAAATTAAAAATTACATTTCACAAATGACATTTTTTTTTTGGAATAAATTGAAAGTTAGAGTATGAATAAAAAAAGTTCAATGGTTTTATTTTTTTTTTTTAATATTTAGGGAAATTTAAAAGCTGTAGGTCAAATTAGTAACTTAGAAAATACATTTTCAGCGAGCTGAATAAAGAGGAATTGTTACCTAAAACCCAATAATGCTAAAAGTTGCATTTGAATTTCTATTCCACTAGCTAAATAACCAGAAAGTTTAGCCACAACTTTGCTAAAGTTGTATTCAGTCTTCTATACAGCTAGCTGAATAGCCAAGAAACTATTGCTTATAAGTTCGTAGTGCTTAAATTTGGGTAATATTACATCAAAATTCATATTCAGCTTGCTGAATATAAGCTTAACTTATTTTAAAATCTTCTAATCGTAAATAATGCAAAAATTTTGTTTTAAAACTTAAATTTAGAAGCTGAATATAGTAAAATCCTTAAAAAAATGCTGCTTAATCTTTGTTAAATATTGGTTATTAATTAGCTATCTAAATTATGTTTGCTGACTAATGCAAAAATTGGTGCATAAGTTGGTATTAGCAAAAAAGTATGATGATTTATAAAAAAATATAAATTAACCTAGCGGATTAGGGTAATATTTAGTTACCTAGTAGCTTAATAATATTTTTTTTAATATAAACTTTTAACTGGACCTGAAAATTTAGTAATTCAGCTAGCTAAGTAACAAATAAATTTGACTGGGCGAAAAATGTATGACTACGAGTTAAAACAAACAACAAAATGCAAATTCAGCTAGCTGAATAGGTTTAAAATTATCATAGCTTGCCAAAAAATACAATTTGGTTTATTTTCCGCCAAAATTCTTATTTAACTAGCTGAATATAAACAAAATGTACAACATGAATAAAATGAGTCTTCAACGCTTTCATTATTTACTAAAAAAGTTAATTCAGCTAGCTGAATTTTTTAATAATTCCATAAGTTTATTAAAAAAGTTAATTCAGCTAGCTGAAATTTTTAAAAGTTCCATAAGTGTTTAGATTTGCTTAAAATATTGACTATATTTTTTCTTTTCTTTTCTTTTTGTTAAAAAAATTATTTCAATACTTTTGATCGTTTGTCTATAATCATTTTTAGCTTACAATGCTTCTTTCCACTACACAATAGCCAGGAAATAATGCTTTTTTTACTTAAACAATTCTATTGAACAATATCTGGTGGTAGTGGACAAAAAAAGGCCAACTTTAAGCTGGAAATACAAAAATAAACAAATCAACATTATTTGGCTCGTGTTACAAAATATTGCCCCGTTGTATTTGGTTGTAAGGAAAACACCAGCTTTAAACATCATGGTAACAGTTCTCTAGCTGCCACTACACAATGGGGGGGTCAACACAATACCCAGTAATTTTTCCAAACTGTCAAAAATTTATAATGTCTGGTAAAACACCTATGAATGTTTTTTATTTTTTCTTTTTGTAATTGTAAATGTTAAAGTGAATATGTTGGCTAAAGCAACAACATGATCATCGCCCACCAACTGTGGCCAGAACAAACGAAAATGATCACTACTAGAATTTTGTTCATACATATATTTCATAGAGAAAAAAAGAGAAGAATTTTTAAGCTGGAGTAGATGAAGTGGAAGGGACAAAAACCAGAGGCTTATTATAGCAATTTAGCCACTGGTTTTGATTTTATTATTTTCAAGGAATATATCTGAGAAATATAGATTCTTATGAATATGTATACAAAAGGTTGTTGTGGGTTCTGGCCAAATCTTTTCCTTTCTTTTTTTGTATTTTGCTTGCTATCGTTTTGTTGCCAAGACAAATGTCATTTGTAAGCATTGACTATAGACGACTGTCATGATTATTATCGCGCGATTATTTTAGTTTTTTTTTCGAACTTTTTCATTTCTAAAAAGTGTCTAGTAATAGCAGGCGAAATACAATTTAAGCTTGAAATCTATAAGGATCTAAAACTCTGTGGTAGGTCTGACATAAGGGAGTTCTTCTTAGTTGTTTATTAACCTGGTGTTAGTTTAAGAAATTAATAGTTGTAATGAGTGAATTTATAAGATCAACATTTATTTGTAAACTAAAAAAAAAAGTAATACAACCGGTCTCTGATCACTGATCTCATTTATCGTTTTATTAAAGATTAAACAGCAAAACAAAAAGCTAAATTCCTTTGAAAAACAGTCAATAAATGTCAGTTAATCTTATGGATTTTTTTTGTTGTTGTTGTTGTCGTCATTTAAACACTCACTCACACCCAAACTCCTTTAAATTCAAACTTAAGTTTTTAAATATATTTCTCAAATCCATAAGCTAAACAAACTGATCGTTATATTTGTTTGTTTGATTTTGTTTTTACTCTCCTTTTGTTTCTCTTTGTGTGTTTGTGTTTTCTGGAGTTTAGTTTTATTTTAGCAAGATCAATTGCAGGTGATTTGTTTGGCTGTCGAAATTGTACGCTTATCGTAACTCATTACGAGATTTATTTTGTTCAACAAATCCAAAAGGTGTGATTTGTCTTTGTAGCATTTGCATACGACAACAACAACAACAAGAAAATATCATTCCAATCGTTACCACCAAAGATCACTTACTATTGAGAAAAATACACAGGAAAAAAAGCTGCAAATGGAAATTTAGTCTGGCTGAATAAAGTTTGAATATTGCAAACGAAGTTGCTAAAGAAGAGAATTTACCAAAATAGTTTCAAAAATGCTTATTAAGCTAGCTGAATAAAGCAAAAACTTTGTTTAGATGAACATTAATTTAAACATTTACAAAAAAGGTAAAAAATATTAACTCAGCAAGTTGAATATAATAAAAAATGTGTATCAATGTTAATTAAGTTTAAAGAATTAAACAAAATTTTATTAAAATTCTGAATTTCGCTTAGTATGAGATATTTTGAAAATTCGAAATAATAGAATAAAGTGAGAACTGACGTAAAAATTAAAAATTCCTCTAGCTGAATATAGTCAAAACTATGAAAATTCAGCAGGCTGAATAAAGTTTGAATATTGCAAAAAAAGTTGGTAAACAAAGCTAGCTGAATAAAGCTAAAACTTTGTTTAGAGGATCATTAATTTAAAATAAGTTGAAAATATTAATTCAGCAAGTTGAATTTAATGAGAGATGTGTGCCAATATTAATTTAGCTTGCAGAATAAAACCGAAATTCGTCCAAACTCTATACATTTATATCTTAGTATGAGATACATATTTTGAAAATTCGAAAGATATAGGATTTAGTGAGAACTTACGTAAAAAATGCTAATTTCTCTAGCTGAATATATAAAAAACTATTTAAAAAGATAACTTAAACAATAACCTGAAGACGATTGAAATTCTTAACAATCAAATTACTTTTAAACAAAATTGAACGAATCTGTCTCAAGTTATAAAAACAATCAGTGGATGACTTTCTTCAGAACTAAATTGTTGCTAAAATCGATATTTCATTTTATTGTAAAAAAATCAATATATATTAGTCGATTCTCATGAAATCAAGCTTGTTTTATTTGGAATATACGTAGTTTTAAGAAAATATTAAAAAGGTAGTCAGTTTGGTCCATTTAAATTTTTTTTTAATTTTTTAAAAAATAAAAATTTTCCAATTTTGCAAAAAAAAAAAAAATAAAAATATTTTTCATCATTGCGGTCTGAATTATTCCGAAACCGTTAAGTATACAAAAAATAATACCACCATGACTTAAAGACAATTTAATGTCAGTGTATCTAGTGTTTCTTGTAATAAAATTGCATAAACTCTTCCAAAGTTTTGATTAAATCGGTGCAACAGCGTCTTAAAAACCGCCAATTTTAGAAAAAAATTATGAAAAATTTAACTATAGAAATTAAAATTTCGTCTGTTTTTGTAGTTAGGGGACCATAAAACATTAATTCAGCTATCTGGATTTTGTTAAAAATGTGTGTACAATTGATATTATCAGATTTTGGAAAAATTAGCATATATATGCTAATTCAGCTAGCTGAATACAATAAATAATTATAAAAAAAAATTTTTAGATTATAAAATGTTCAAATTTGTTTTTGTTTATTATTTATTAAAAAATTTTTTTCCAGTGCACTGAGGTGACGATAATGATTGTCAAAGATTTGAAAACACAATATAGAATGTCAATTCAGCTATCTGGATTTTGTTAAAAATTTGTATGGCTTTTAAATTATGAGAGTTTTTAAAAAAAATAAACATAAAAATGCTAATTCAGCCAGCTGAATACAATAAAAACTCTGAAAAAAAAAATTTTAGATTCTACAAATTTTTAAATTTGATTTTATTTATTATTTATTAAACAATTTTTGTTCAGCGCACAGAGTTGATGATGGCCAAAGATTTACAAATACCATGTAGAAATACAATATAGAAAGTCAATTTAGCTATCTGAATTTTGTTAAAAATGTATGTATGTAGCTCTGATATTATAAGAATTTGGAGAAATTAACATATAAATGTTAATTCAGCTAGCTGAATACAATAAGAACTCTAAATAAAATTTATTTCATTTCTAAAAATTTTCAAATTTGTTTTTATTTATTAAACTATTTTTTTCCAGTGCACTGCGTTGCTGATGATGATGGTCAAAGATTTGAAAATACAATATAGAAATTTTTGTGTGGTAGCGAAGTGGCCTGTTAAAGGTTCAATAAATTCTCGCATTATTTTGCATAATAGTGGATGTATAAATGTCTGTCTGTCCCAGCAACTGTCTCTCCCCTGTGGTCCTTGCAAAAAAATGTTTTATTTTCTTTTAACTTTAGTATTATTTAAATTCTCTTCTTTTTTTTTTGTTCCTTTTTGTGCATATTATTTAGTTCTTTTGCCATTGTGCTGGTTTTATTTTTTGGGGAAGCGATAATGTGATTTATTTTGTCCATTAATCTGGTAATTCATTTGGTTTCACATGCAACATGTTCATGTTTGCCATACTCATTTATATAGTATTTCAGAAAAAAAAGAATATATAAAAGCGTAGGTCTGCCTGTCCGTCTGTCTGTTTGATACTTCATTTCGTCTACTTTGCATCGATTGCAATTCGACTGCTGTTCATCTTTGTCGTTTGTCTTTAAATGGCATGAGATGAGAACAAAAAAAAAAACAACAAAGTTATAAGTCTAAAGTTTCTTGTGTCTAACTGGGCGGTATATGTAACACTGAGTTATTTGTTTATGGTTTTGGCTTTTTTTAGATCTTCTCTAACCGGGGAATGCTTGTAGCGATCGTTGTCACTGTTATTAAAAACACATTCATTACTGGCCTGTTTATTCTATGTGTATTTCCCTTGGCAAAATTGTTTGAATGTTATGGGGTGTAGGTGCTGTTAACCTTTTTTCTGGTTTATTTATTTCGCCATGTTGGTGGTCATTTATAGTTTTTTGCTTTGAGTCCATAGATTTACTAAAGATTTGAATTTTTTAGGAGGTGATTTACAAATTTATATGTATGAGATTACACTAAAACTCTACAGGTGATTTAGGAGTTAATAATAGTTATTTATGATATTTATTGGTAGTTAGTTGCATTATGTTTGTCAAAATGAGTTAATTTGGTTAATAAGTAAAAAAAAAACACAGTTGGGTTTGAGACTGGGCTAAAAAGTGGTCTGGATTGAACAGAGTCTAGACTTAGAGATCAATGGGCACTTGCACGTTCATAAGACGTAACTGTTGCGCTACCGTTGGGGGCTTGCCTTCAAAAGATGTGTGGCTCAATATAAAGTTAACTTAAATTAGATTTATAGGCACATTCAGCTGGATGAGTATGACACAATATACAAAAAAAGTTTATAAACATAATAAATATATTAGAATTCTTTAAAAAAAACCCAAGTTCAGTTAAATGAAATGGCTATTTAAAATCAGTTGCTGAATTTGATATGGTGTTTGAATTTGTGAAGGTAGTTGAAATTCCCGTCGTTCCATCAAAGAGCACTGGGCTGACTTAAAATTCTATTAAAATTCTTAAAAAATTGGTAAAAGTTAAAATTGAAAAAAAAAAATATTGCAAAAAATACTAATATGGCTAGCTGAATATTGCTTGATATTAAAATACATGAAGCTCAAAAATAAAGTTAATTAAATATAAGCACAAAAAACCAATTCAGCTGGTTAAAAGAAGTAAAGCTACCTAAATATTGTTTAAGCATTGTTTATATCTTGGTTAAGAATAAAAAAGCAAATTCAGCTGGCACAAAATTGCAAAAAATACAATTAATTTTGCCGAATATTACATAAACTTTAACTTAACATTATAACAGGGTGGATATATCTTAATATTTCAAATCAGCTAGCTGAATATAGCTTAAATCTTAAATGTGTTATTAAATGCAAAATTATTTTATTAAATAATAAAGAGAAAACCCAATTCAGCTTTCCTTATACTTCAAAAAACTGTTGCTTATATAAAACATTTGCAGAACTTACTAAACAATATTAATTTCGCTAGCTAAATTTGAAAACAATTTTCAAGATCAACGACATCATATTTCCAAATTAAGTCATTACAACCAAAAGTACTTTTTTGTCCCCAAAAAAGTGCATTACCTTTTAAAACTATTTACCGCATATAAAAGCCACATTAAAAAAAGACGCAAATTTGCGGTTTTTAAAACAAAAAACACTTTGATGACCATTATTAAAGAAAGAAAAGACTTGATGATCATGAACATCATTATAATCTTCATTATCATTTTGTGCAGTTTATTGGATTGTGACCACAACGAATTCATTTGTTTAAGCAACAAGATAAAAAATATATTTACCTTCAGTTGATTTTTCTGGCTAAAAATAAAAATTTGTTAAGCCCAAAAGCTGTAACCATAATTTGCATTTCGATTCGATTGGTAAATGTCTAAAAAAAAATTGACGACACCGTCAACATACAGATAGACGCGTGTCCACCGACACTTTAGTCATAACATTCTAGGAAAATATTCACCTAAATCACGTTCACATTTTTTTCTTTTCGTTGAAAACACCTCGCTTCCTTCCTTTTATCACTCACTAGACATTGTTTGTTTTTTTTCGGTTCGGTTTGGTTTAGTATTGATTTTGAGTGTGCTAAATCTGTAAATGTAACGCGATCGTGATCGTTTTGTGACAAATCAATTGTTAATGCCCTAAAGTTAAAAATATCAGTAAGAAATTGTAAAGAACATGTTGTGGAGTAAAACGAATTCAATGGCTAAACAAAAACTAAAAAATCTAAAATGTTGAAAGAAAAAAAAAATAATAACAAGAAAAGACAAATGAAAAAGATGTAAGAATGTATTAGAAAATGTTAATTCAACCAGCTGAATGTAGTCCTGAATTAGAAAATAAATTAATACATGTAAAAATGTAGGCACATTTGTTAAAAAATTATTATTCAGCTAGCTGAATGAAGAATTAAAACATCTTAAGTCTACTAGCTGGCTTCTAGTTGAATTAAACAAAAATAAAATAAAAAATCTAAATGTTGAAAAAATTATAAGAAAATATAAAGGAAAAATATGTAGGAATGTATTAGAAAATGTTGGTTCAACCAGCTGAATATAGTTTTAAAATAGTAAACTGGTTTATAAATGTAAAATTTAAGGCACATTTGATAAAAAATTATAATTCAGCCAGCTGAATGAAGAATTAAAACATTTAAAATCTACCAGCTCGCTTCTCACGGAATAAACTAAAAATAAATTAAGAATTTTTAAAGTAAAAAAAATAACAAGAAAAATAAATGAAAAGGATGTAAGAATGTATTAGAAAATGTTAATTCAATTAGCTGAATGAAGTCCTGAATTAGTAAAAAAATTAATAAATGTAAAAATTTAGGCACATTTGTTAAAAAATTATTATTCAGCTAGCTGAATGAAGAATTAAAACATCTAAAGTCTACTAGCTAGCTTCTAGTTGAATTAAACAAAAATAAAATAAAAAATCTAAATGTTGAAAAAATTATAATTCAACCAGCTGAATATAGTTTTAAAATAGTAAACTGGTTTATAAATGTAAAATTTAAGGCACATTTGATAAAAAATTATAATTCAGCTAGCTGAATGAAGAATTAAAACATTTAAAATCTACCAGCTCGCTTCTCACGGAATAAACCAAAAATAAATTAAGAATTTTTAAAGTTAAAAAAAAATAATAAGAAAAATAAATGAAAAGGATGTAAGAATGAGTTAGAAAATGTTAATTCAACCAGCTGAATATAGTCCTGAATTAGTTAATAACACAAAAAATGTATGCAAATTTTATAAAAGGTAATAATGCAGCGAGCTGAATGAAGAATTTAAACATCTAAAATCAGCTAGTTAGCTTCTAGATGAAAAAACCAAAAATTCGAAAATATTTTGAAAAAATTAAGATTTTATTAAAATTATTCTAACGTTATAATTGATCCGAATTGAGCAGAATATTGCAAGAACTAAGGAAATGTATTTACATAATTATATATTTATCAGAGTTGTATAAAAAAGTCAATTCAGGTGTTGAATATAGCAAATGCAGTGTAACACAAGAAACAATTTTTTAAATTGTTTTGAACAAAATTTAAGTATCAATATATAAAAAACTTGTTTAAAATTCAGCTAAAGATGTTCTAGAATTAAATAAGTTGGTAAAATTTATAAAATTGTGTGCAAAATTTTTAATTCACATAGCTAAATATAACAAAAATATTAAATGGGTTTGCCTTTGCATATATTTATTGAAAAGAGTAATAAAAACCTAAGTTTTGTTTTCAATGGTAATATACGAAAGTAATTTCCCTTTCGACATTGTGGGCCAGGCAGTTAAGATTAGCTAGAGTAGCCAAATTTTTTAAAATTTACACAAAAATCCCAATTCAGGTAGCTGGATATGTAAGAAACATGATGTAAGTTAGAAAAGTATTGAGATTAACACTTGAATAAAAATCGAGTTTAAAACTTTTTTTTAAAAATTGTTTTATTCGGAAATGTTTATTCTATCTTAACTTAAAAAGTGTAATTCAGCTAAATCAATATTTCAAATTAATGTACAAAAATTCAATTTAGCTGTCTAAATACCTTATAGGCTTTTAAGAGTTTTAAAAAACTTTAAATTTGAAAAAAAAATTGAATTTTGATAAAAAGTAAACTTTGACTTCTTAATTGCTAGAATTTTGGGAACTAAGCTATAATTTTTAAAGCTAGCTGAATATGACGCAAATCTTTACTGTAAGTTAGTTAGTGTCAGAATTAACGAAATTGAGCTTTTAAATACTTATTCAGCTAGCTGAATATGGCAAAAACCTTTAAAAATAATTTAATTCAGCTAGCTGACTATAAAAATTAAGCTTAATTAATCAATTCAGCTAGCTTAGTATTTAATATATCAATATGTTGGTTTTTGAAATTATGTATTTTAAAATATTTTTGATTTTTTCGTGTTTGCCACAAGATCAATGACAATATTCTTGGATTATAAATAAATTAACTGCATATTGTTATGCTTCCATTTAATAAAATGTTGTCTATTAAAAATACTATTTCATAAAATTTTATAAGCTCGAATGCAAGACCTTCTCTCTGACATTTGATTAAAATTTTTCAATAAAAGATAAAGAAGTTTTAGTAAATGGCAAGAAATAAACAACAAGGGAAATTAATAACTGAGTGAATAAATGAATGAACAACTTTAATTGAATCGATGATGATTATAAACACTTTAAACCATGATCTGATAAATACAAGTTGGTTCTTGGTTGGTATTAAAGATACAAACAGAATTCGAAATTATTAATAATAAAAATACTTAATAATGTTATTAAAAATGCAAACACAGAGACAGAAAAGACAGACATGGAAATGCCTTCATATATACAGATGGATGATAAAAATTAAAAAAAAAAACGAGGGATCACAGATCACCATCATCATATTTTCATTTAGCATGGATCATTGACAATCGTAGTCATCAATTATAGACACAGAGCAATATAAAATTTATATTTAAAAGAATATTTACGATGTCATCCCTTTTTTGTTTTTTGTGTTGTATGTCTATCTGCAAATGCACTGAGTGTTTATGAAAAATTAATGTCTCGGGCATTAAACATTTTTGTTGGTTTTCAATTAGCATTTGTAAGGAAATAAATGACCATTCCAGCAGCAGCGGCATTGACAGTATATATTGTTGCATGCAGCATTAATATTCGATCATATTCACAAGCAACAAAGTTTTATGGTTTGTGTGTGTGTGTTGGTTTCAACATGCCATAAATAAAGAAGTTTTTATTTTAATTAAAACTGACATTTTTGTTTGCTGTTCAATTTAATGAAGAAACGAAGTGTTAATCACATTTGAAAATGATCATAATGATACGAGGATATACGAATCATTTTTATTAATATTTTTCGTTTGACTACATACAAAACGAGGGCGTGTGAAAATAATTTATTTCAAAATAATGCAAATTATGACAGTTAAATTAAAACAAGGGACTAAAAAGATATAAAATGATGAATAATTTCTTTAAAAATTTCAATATTGATCACTTATGGCCCGCCTGAGAAGTTTTTCCATTGCAGTCAGAAATATGTAACATATCAACTTTAATCCTCTAAAACATAAAAATGTATTATTTTAGTGATAAAATATTAAATTTTTTTAACTTGCCCGGGAAGTATTGCCGTTGCATTCAAAAATATGAACCGTATCAACTTTAACCAACAAAAAATTAAAAACTTATTATTTTAGTGATAAAAAAATTAATTTTTTTTACTTGTTTCATATGGCCCGCCTGAAAAGTTTTGCCATTGCAATCAGAAATATGTAATGTATCAACTTTTACCTTTTATTACATCCAAATGTATTATTTTAGTGATACAAAATTAATTTTTTTTTAATTTGTTCCGGTATGGCCCGCCCGCCTATACAAATTAATATGCTAATCAGAAATACAATTTTAGATTATTTTGTCTTAAAATACCTTTAATAGAGATATTTCAAAGGTCATACAAAAATTCTTATTCTTAAACTTTATGGCCCGCCTGAGCAGTTTTGCCATTGCATTCAGATATATTTGACGTATCAACTTTAATTTTCTAAAGCACAAAAATGTATTATTTTAGTGATAAAAAATTCATTTTTTTAACTTTTTCCTTATGGCCCGCCTGGGAAGTTTAGCCACTGCAATCAGAAATATGTAACGACCAACTTTAATCTTCTAAAACATAAAAATGTATTATTTTAGTGAAAAGAATTCAATTTTCTTAATTTGTTTCTTATGGCCCGCCTGAGAAGCTACCTATAAAAATTATATGTTAACAGAAATTAAATATTAAATCATTTTGACTTATGATACCTTTAATAAAGATAGTTCAAAGGCCATAAATTAAATTTTAACTCTTATGGCCCGCCTGAGAAGTTTTGCCATTGCAACTAGAACTATATAACAGTCAACTTGTATCTTCTAAAACGTAAGAATGTATTAGTTTGGTGATAAGAACTTAAATTTTTTTTATTTTTTTCCTTATGGTCCGCCTGAAAAGTTACCTGTTAAAAATTATGTTATTCAGAAATAAAGTTATAGATAATTTTGACTTGTAAAACCTTTAGTAGAGATATTTCAAAGGTCATAAAAAATCTTCTAGCTCTTAAACTTTATGGCCCGCCTGAAAGGCTGTTTCTATAACATGACCAGCAGGAGAAATTTAAGCGAAACTCTTTTCGCGGATCTTAAAACGCAAATTTGTGTGGATAACTTGCTTTTAATTTAACTAAATAAAGATTTCAAGTTTTAATTAAGTGGCCCGCCTGAGAAGTTTAGCCACTGCAATCAGAAATATGTAGCGTATCAACTTTAATCTTCTAAAAAATAAAAATGTATTACTTCGGTGAAAAAAATTCAATTTTTTTAATTTGTACCAGGCGGGCCTGCGAAGTTACCTATAAAAATTATATGCTGACAGCAATAAAATTTAAGATAATTTTGACTTATAACACTTTTAATAGAGATAGTTCAAAGGTCATAAATTAAATTTTTACTCTTAAGCTTTATGGCCTGCCTGAGAAGTTTTGCCATTACAATCAAAAATATGTAGCGTATCAACTTTAATCTTCTTAAACACAAAAATTTATTTTAATTTTTTCCTTATGGCCAGCCTGAAAAGTTACCTATTCAATCTTTACAGCAAGATAAATTTAAGTAGACCTTTTTTCCGGATATCAAAACGTAAATTGGTATGGATAACTTGCTTTAAATATAGATATCAGCCAAGAAAGTTCCTTCTAAGGCTTTAAGTTAAGTGGCCCGCCTGGGAGTTTAGACTTAAAGAAACATTTGTCTTATAAACTACAGATATTACATGAAAATATGAAAAAGGCATTAGATATCAGCCAATAAAGTTACTTTTAAGGCTTTCAGCTAAGTGGCCCGTCTAACAACTGTTTCTAAAGCCATTATTTATTAGTATCTAATAAGTAAAAGTTAAAAAATGTTGTATAGGAAAGAGAAATAAGAGGTTAAATAAAATACAAACTAAAAATCAACTGTTTAATCAAACAATAACTAGGAATTTTTTGTTTTTTTACTTTGCTTAGACCACCCACTTAATTTTTTCTTTTAAACAATAATTCATAATTTAATCGAAATTTCCAATAATTTTCTTAATAAATTTTTTTCCTAATCCTGGGTGGCTTTGTTTGCATTGCTAAAGAATGAAAAAAAAGTAAACTAAATTTTATTTAAAAACCACAAAATATTGAAACGTGATCGATTTAAAATTTTAAGCCAAAACAATGATCTAAATTTTGTATTATTTAATGTAAATGAAGATACAATTTGTATTTGGCGATTATCAAGAGACCACACATTTGACCTAAAGGCAAGACTGAGACAGTCTTGACTGCTACGTATGTACAAGCCCGGCAAATGAAGTAATCAAAATTTAATGCATTATGTTTTACAATTTGCTTGATTCAGAAGTTAATTTGAATTTGAAAATTGAACGAAATTGCAAATAAATTGTATAAAAGCCACATAAATGCAAATAAATTTTTGTGTAAATCGAAAAAAAAACTGTGTTTTTTTTTGTA
Organism: Pollenia griseotomentosa; assembly: GCA_963931875.1. NCBI lineage: Eukaryota > Metazoa > Arthropoda > Insecta > Diptera > Polleniidae > Pollenia > Pollenia griseotomentosa. The sequence continues at coordinate 172,930,780 of OZ007563.1, forward strand.
AAGAAAAAATGTCTTTCAGAAATTTTAAGATTTCATAGAGTAGAGAAAAAAAAGATTCATCTTAATAATAATTGTAGCACGTTCAAGTAATTTTAAGTTTGTATGTAAGTAGTTTTATTTTTCTTGTCTTATTATATTTTTGTATTCTTGGTGAAGATTTGGAGGGAAAAAAACCCAGCAAACAATTTTTTTTTTTTGGAAATTATGTAAGTCAAATCTTTAAATTTAAAAATGTTTTTAAAAGCATTCTCCAAATAAGTTGATTATGGAGTTTATTAGATTGATAAAAGTTTCTTACCAAGAGATCTTAAAATATTTCTTTGGAAAAATTCCTGAATTGATTCTGTAAGTTCATCATGCATAAGTGATTGAAGAATTTAACAATTTTTTTTTAGCGTAAACTGGTTAATTGCACAGAGTACTTGAAATAATTTTCTAAGAACAGCTTAAAATCAATTCCAGAAATACTTGAAACCAGTTTTATAGAGTTAACCCGGTTTTTTTGTTAAGATATCATAAAATATTATCAATTCTCTAACTGATGGACTCAAATAGCTAAAACCGATTTTTTGTAAAAAAAATCCTTTAGTATTTCACTGAAAATTATTTTAACCCTTAAAATATTTCAGGAAACTTATCGAAGCTTTCAAAATGTACTCCTAGTTGTTTGCTGTGTTATCATAAAGAGGTCTCTGCCTTTGAAACTTTGTTTTGGGTTACAGGTTCATTGTGGTAGATACTTTTAAGGTAGTTGTAGCTTTTACATTAAAGTTATATGACTGGATTTCATTGCATTTTTTTTTTATTATTAAGTTTGTAGATTTTTTCATTCATTCGCTTATTTTTTCAAAAAATCTTCAAGTGTTTATTTAGGGTACCAAAAAACACAAACAGTAGCTGTTTGCTTTTAAAACAAATTTTATATTTTACCACACAACATTTCTGTATAATTATAGCAATTTAACGCCATTTTTTTCTTATTTTATAACAATTTGTTGTAGAAAAAAAAAAACTTAAAAATTAAATTCATGTTTATTTAAACTTGGTTATTAAAAAAATTATTATTTTTGTTTTTTTCGCCTTAAACAACTTGTTAGCAGACCTATTTTTTTCGATAATTTCATTTGTTTTAGCTTTGAATGACTTTTAAGGGGTAAAAGTTTAGATTTAATTATGAAAATTAATTAATAATGCTTAAATAACGGTTTAAGGTGATTTTGAAAAATGTATTATGTGAAAGTTTAAATAGAGAAAAAACAACTCCAAATTAAATTTGTGTGTGCAATTTTTTATTATTTCGAAATGTCTAAACCAAATATCTTAAAAATCATTTTACAAAATCAAAACTAGTTTAAAATATTTTTAGATTTTCTTAAATTCAATGCAAAACTTTGACCATTAAAAAATTTTTAGGCGGGCCATTTAGTGAAAATCGTTATTATAAACTTTTTTAATAATTAAAGTTTAAGCTCATAAAAAATGTCTTTTAAATGTATTAAATAAAAAGGAAACTTTTAAGTTTTGAAAAAGTTATTAGGCGGACCATTAATTTATTGTATGAATGTAACCAGTTTTATCTATTGAACATCATCTATATTGAGAACTACAACACCTTCTTCTTAACATTTATGTAACTTAAAGAAAAATATTAAGTTTTTCGAAACTTCTCAGGCGGGCCATGAATATTTAATGGAAAATTTTACCTATCTATAAGTCTAATGGGTAAAATACTGACATTTCATGTAAATTTATTTGATTTTAAGTATTGATTCTAAATATTATGTAAAATTTAGATCAATTTCTTTGAACAAACATATACATTTTTTTTTCAGGCGGGCCCTTAATTTAAAATTTTTGGTTTTAGCCATTAGACATCATCTATAATAAAAGCCTAATCCATTTTTTGCTAAAATTTATTTCACTTAAAGACAACAATTAAGTTTTTTACAACTTCTCAGGCGGGCCATGAATATTAAATTGTAAATTTTAGACATTTTTAGGTTTAATGACTAAAATATTGGAACTTCATGTAAATTTGTTCATTTTAAGTAAAATATTGATTCCACATAAGTTGTTCAGGAGAGTCATTAAGTAAAAATAAAAAATTGTCTTTAAATTCTTAAAAATATTACGTAGAATTAAGATAAATTTCTTCGACAGAAAAAAAAAAAATAAATTCAGGCTGGCCATTAATTTAAAATTAAGGGTTTATTATCTAATTTAAAGAAAACGAATAAGTTTTTTAAAACATCTCAGGCGGGCCATGCATTTTAGCGGCTAAAATATGAAAATTTCATTCAAATTTGTTTAATTTTAAGTAAGATATTGATTCTTCACAAAAAAAAAAAAAAAAAAATAAAAAAGAATGATTAAGCGTGATATTTCAGGCGGGCCATTAATAAAAACTTTCCAATGGCGTGATAATAAGCCAAAACTGTTAATTTGTGCTTTATTTTGGCGAGTAAGAAAATGTTAACTTGAAGTATGACACCCCTTTAAATTTTACTATCTTTTTAAGAGTTGGTAATATTTTTATATTTTTAATAAAATACAACTATTCCCTCCAAATTTTTCAGGCGGGCCATTATAATTTTTTTTATTATTTGAAAGCTAAGAAATTCTTTTCTTAAAAAATCAATTTTCATATAAAAAAACAGAAAGTTTGTACAAATCTCTTTTTAGGGAGGTTTGTTTTTAAAAGAAACTTTATTTGTAAGAAATCTATTTTCTAATAACTTTGCTCTTTCTTTGAAAGCTCAAGAATTTTCTTTCTTAAAAAATTGTTTTCCAGAATTTCTGAAAATTTATTACGTGGCCTTTAAACACAAATTACCGATTTTTAACGGATTTTTGAAAAGCTATACAACTTTGCTTATAAGAAATCAAGGTCTCTGCGGAAGTTTCTCAGGCGGGCCATTAAGCAAAAGTGACTTTTTTTTATTTGAAAGCAAAGAAAATCTTTTCTTATAAAATCAATTTCCATATCAAAAACATAGAGTGTTTACAAATCTCTTAGGCGGGCCTTTAAGCAGAAATATCTGATATTTTTATATTTTTTAATAAAAAACAACTATTCCCTCTAAGTTTTTTAGGCGGGCCATTAAAGTTGCTTTTTTTTCTTATTTGAAAGCTAAGAAAACCTTGTCTTAAAAAATGTATTTTCAAATAAAAAGCAGAGAATTTTTCAAATCTCCTAGGCGGGCCTTTTGGCGGAGATATCCGATTTTTACGGAGTTTTTTTTTTCAAACAAATAAACTTTATTTGTAAGAAATCTGTTTTCTAATAACTTTGCTCTTGTTTGAAAGCTTAAGAAATTATTTTCGAAAAGCTAAAAAATGTACTTTCCAACAAAATTCAAGGTCTCCGCTGAAATTTTTCAGGCGGCCATTTAGCATAAACTCCAGAATTTTGCTTAATTTTCCTATAAAATCAGTTTTTGTCTTTCCAACAAAATTCAAGATATCTGCGGAAAATTTTCAGCAGGCCGTTTTGCAGAAACTGCAGATTTTTGCTTTATTTTCTAATAAAATCAGTTTTAGGTTATTCCAAAAAAATTCATGTTCTCCGCGGAAATTTCTCAGTCGGGCCATTTTGCAGAAACTTCAGAATTTTGCCTAGTTTTTATATAAAATCAGTTTTTGTCTTTCTAAAAACAATGCAATTTCTCTGCGGAAATTTCTCAGGCGGGCCATTTAGCAGAAACTCCAGGTTTTTACATAATTTTCTTATAAAATCAGTTTTTGTCTTTCCCAAAAAAATTCATGGTCTCCGCGGAAATTTCTCAGGCGGGCCATTTTTCAGAAACTCCAGAATTTTGCTTAATTTTCTTATAAAATCAGTTTTTGTCTTTCCAACAAAATTCTCAGGCGGGCCATTTTGCAGAAACTGCAGATTTTTGCTTAATTTTCTAATAAAATCAGTTTTTGGTTATTCCAAAAAAATTCATGATCTCCGCGGAAATTTTTCAGGCGGGCCATATTTTCTGCATAATTTTCTTATAAAATCAGTTTTTGTCTTAAACAAGTAAATTTCTTTTGATGAAATTTCTAGCCATATTTCAAATTTTTAAAACTAATTGATTTTGTATACAAATAGAATTCATTGAGCATCAAAATTAAATCTGTTACAAACCAGCCAGCACTTGCTAAACTAATCGCATGATTAATGACCCTAAAAAATTTTGTAAACGTTTCTATTAAAACTTAATAAATAACAAACAAAAAAAAAAAAAAAAAAAAAAAAAAACAATAAGAAACTTGCAACATATTGCTGCACACACGAAAATTTTTCTAGCTTCACTCCAATACGTTGAGTAGCTGACGCTGTCAATTTCATATGTGACGCTTGAATGACAGGTACTGACAGGTAATAGATTATATTTGCTCTTCTCTTCTTTAAGAGAGTATGCATCATTCTATAAAATTGTTGGTTGGCAATGTAATGTAATGTTCTGTCATGTTTTTGTTTGCTGTTTTAGTTAATAACGATTTCAATTTTCAGCCCTCCTGTTTGAAGGTTAATAGAATTAATTTTTTTTTTTTTTTTTTGGAAAATTGTTATGAGTTTATTTCATGTCTTGGAGTAATTGTTTTTTTTTTTGGTTCTTTCTTTTCAATTTTTTGAAGTTTCTTGATTATTTTTTTTTTTTTTGGGTGATATTATAATTATCTGTATTTAAGGGCTATTGAATCTTATTTTTTCGGATAATTAATCATTATATAGTAGTGATTTGTCGGTAATTTGTTAACAAATTTTGTTAAGATTTTTTTATTATGTTAACAACAAGTTTTTTTTTATTATTAATTTCTGTCTATTCTTTTGTGATTCTGGTTTTAAATATTTAAAATTTCTGTTAATGAGATTAATGATGAAAAATTTGGAGGAAGAAAGAGTTTAAGTTACTGCTTCCGTTAGGGAATTTCATTAAAGTTTTTATACGGAAGTTGTAATATTGTTGAATCAACACGAACTAGTGTTGATTCAAAAATTTCTATCAACTTTTATTTTGTTTGTTTTCTATCTTTAGTAACCAGTACTTAAGAAATCAATTTGATATTGTGTATCCCAAAAAAAATTTTAATTCTTTGAAGCCTTTCTCTAGATTCTCAGCCTTATTCTTACTTATTTTAGTTTATCAAAAAGATTTGAATCTAGCAAATCGTTTAACTATTTCTTGATTTTCAATATTTAAACATACATTTTTTTATTTTTTGTTTTTAACGCCAACAATTTTGGGAGTTAAGCAACATTACAATTTTTAGCTTAGATCCTAAAAAAGGTTTCTTTAACTTGAGTAGCAGTTTCATTTATAAATAAACCACTAAAACTAAAACTACAAATCGAACATTTCTCATTTGAAGAGCCTTAATATGAAAAAAAAAAATTCAACGTTGCAAAAAAAAAACTCCAACACTTTATTGTACTATTATTGCATTTTGGTGTTAAACAATAAACTTAAAGAGGTGCTGAATGTCTACGAGAATCGTGTAACACATTTATTATAACAACTTTTTACTACAAAACTTTTACAAGAACAGAAAACATTTTACATTAAACAATTTGCTTTTATAATTTTGATAAATTTTACTTGATAAAAGGTGTGACATTGGCTACAAGCAGCAGCAATTACAATTTCTTGTAAAAGGATGGTTGAATATGTAAAATTTGCAGAGGAGTTGTAAAATTGAAAGAAAATCGATTAAGTTTTAGAAAGATAAAAAAAACTCTTAAACAATCTAAATGGCATCAGTATAAGCGGATAATTATACTATTTTCACCACGAAAAAATAGTTCGATACTACAATTACCACTATTAGTGGTAAGGTTAGGCTAAGTTAGGTTATATGGGCAGGCGAAACGGGGACGGCTAACTGGGGTCCTTATAGCGGTCCTTTGTGATACACTTAGCCAGTGACCAGAGTCAGCCAGCATCCATCCACCAGATTATTCCCCAGACACCACTGTAGCCTCGAACCACCCCGACTCCCTGCAAAACAGAGAGATCGACTTGTGTACTACACTAGGCATAGCGCCAAACCATAGCAATTCTTGTCTCCCAAAATGACTAATCCTAATAGCACCGAGACCGGGACATTGGCAGATAAAGTGAAGCACGGATTCCTCCTCCTCCTCCGTAGTCATTATATATAATCGCACGCGAGTTCTCGTTGCTTCGTAGCCAGGCCATAGAGTCCTTGCTACCAGTAGTTTAAAGTTTACAATTTGAAATCACTGTTTTTTTTTTGTTAAATTTCATAGACATTTTACTTTTAAAGTCATATTTAGCAAACTTGAATCAACACTGTGCAATTTCATTTTTGAATTGTTCTCTCTTAAACATATGATATCAAACATGCAGCCATGTTCTGGAAATCGAATTTGAGTGAAATCGAAATCGAACAACTTTTCAAACCGCTTCTTCTTTAAGGTTAAAAAAAAATTCTATTTTAAATACGCCATACTTGCGAGTACTACTTATATTTATTAGAATTCCTTTCAAAATCATGAAAAGCTAAAGTAAATTTAAAAAATGTAACTGGACATTTTCTTCGATTTAAATTTTACTCGATGTCGATTTCCAGAATATGGCAGCATCAATATTTCTAGTTTTAAAGTTTCTGATATTTTTAGTGTTTAATAAAAATTTGTATGTAAAATCATATAATGTAATAATCTATATGAGCAACCTTAAATCAAAGTTGTAATTATCTTGACTTAGTATAATAAACAATGAAAGTATTATTAGTAAATGTAAAATAATGTAAATTGCATATCAATATACAAGGTGGGGCAAAACTCGGTGTCCTTTTGCTGTAATTTTTTTTAATGAAAAGCTTTGGTTCTGCTTGAGAAATTGTGTATTTATTCCATTAGAATTTTTTTAATTAAGTTGAGAAGAGTTGATGACTATACGCGCTCGTTTAATACAATTTCCAATAATTTTGTCAGAACTTCGGGCGACAGGTTCTCGCATTCCTAGCGAATATTCTCGTGAAAGGCTTCAAGAGTCTGAGGCTTGTTGACGTAAGCCCGCGAGTTCAAAAAACCCCATAAAAAAACTCTTAAAACATTAAATCAGTTGATCTTGCCAGCCAGTGTAAGTCACCAAAACGCGAGTTTTAGCGACCAATAAATGCTTCCTTTAGAATATCGGTTGTGGCTCGAGCAGTGCTCTCCGTTGCACCACGTTGAAACCACGTGTTTTCCAGCCCGAATTGATCAAATTGAGGAAGAAAAATTTCTGTAGTTATGGCTATGTGGCGCGCGGCGCCCACAGTCGTTGTTTGGCCCAAAACGTTCTCAAAAAAAAAAAAAAGTCCCGATACTCCTCCAGCGTAAACAGCACACCACGCAGTAGCTTTGAGGGGTTGTAATGACTCTTCGTGGGCGATTCGCGGATTTTCGGTGCCCCACAAACAATTATTTTGTTTATTCACGTATCCCCTAAGATGGAAATGAGCCTCATCACTCATGATAATTTTTAATTAAAATTCGTCCACCTCCTCGTTGAGATTCAGGATGGCTTGAGCGTAGGCTAGACGCATTTGGCGGTCATCAGCTAAAAGCTAATGCACTGTCTGCGCCTTGTAGGGGAACATTTTCAACTCTTTTACAAAATATTTTCTTAGGGACCGCCTGCTAATGCACAATTGCGTTTCACATCGTCTGGCCAATGATCCGGGCTCCGCTCCGACATCTTGAGCAACATCAGCGACATTTAGAGCAAAACGGCTGCTCCGGGGCTGGCCAGCCTTGGGAAGATCTCGTGCTATCCCAGTCTCTTCAAGACAAGTGGCCAAACGTCGCAGTGTTCGTCCAGTTGGTGTCGGACGAGCAAGAAATCAGTGAAGAAATTCAAGCTGACGAATTATTGCGCAAAAAAATGGAAACATTAATTCCGCGTTCTTGCGGATTAGACCGATTCATGTCCTGTCAATTTGTATTCTGCGTTTGTTTACTTCACAAATATCAAAACCGAATTCACATTTGGATCCATTTGCAAAAGTTTTAGCGTTTTCCAAAAGGATAATTTCTTTTGCATATATCGAGCTCATTTCGCATAAATATCTTAACCGACAAACACACAATTTTTTAGGAGAAAGGTTTTTTTCATTTTATTTCATAAAAATTTTGTATGAAGGTTGTCGTTTAAGCTAAAATTGTTTTTGCTATAAAATTATAACGGTACCTTATGTGACCATGACATTTTAGGAGATGATGCAAGTGTTGCCAATAAATTCATTTATTAAAAAAACGAAAATGGAAAATTATGTCGCTTAAGCTTTTTTTGCGGTAGTGCCTTGATAAGCATGAACCTTTGGCAATTAAATATTTTTAATTTACGTGTTTAGAAATAAACTTTTTATATAAAATGGGCATGGAAAGAGAAGTGTATTTAAATTTAGATTTGATGATACAGCCTTCAGTTCCAGTACCAAAAAATTATATTTGTACTCCAATTTCTATTATCTTTTCAGAAATTGGCAAGTATGCTATACATGCTTATCAAGAATAAAATAGTAAAGAAAATAAGTTGAGCAAATGCAGTATAATTAGTTTTGTAAACAATATTTATAAGACAATTTTAATTAATTTTAATCTGACATTGTTCAATAATGAAACAAAGACGTGCAACTTAAAATCAAAGTTGTAATTGTATTGAACAAAAAATACGCAGAATGTTATAATGTCTTGATAGACGAACAGGTACATTAAGGTTAATTTTTGCCAGAAGGAGGATTAAGAATAAGTATGAATAGAGCATTTAACATTTTCCGACGACTTCTTAACGTTAAAGCCAACTTAAAAAGTGGTTAATTATTTTGCAAAGCCGTTATACTTATACCGTTATGAAAGTTTCTCACTATACTAAATTTTTACAACTTTTATACTTGTTGTACCCAGCCAAAATCTGTTTAAATATCTCCCTAAAAACAATCTTCTAATCAAATTATATCAAATTTCTTGTAGGTCTCATAACACTCCTCTTAAAAATCTTACAACAAATCGTTGTCACTTATTGCACCTTTAGTAAAAATACATAAGAAGGTACACACATATTAAACCGTAGTATAAGACTCCTGAGTATCAACAAATATGTATCATGCAACCTTAGTCAGCATCAGTTCGAAAACAATGGAAATCGTGTGAATTTTTAAGATTTGTTTTTTTTTTCTTTAATTCTTTTTTAATAAATTGTGGTTTTTTGTTTCTTTTTTTTTGGAAATATGTTGACCTGATCACTGGTTTATTGTACTACGTGTGTATAAGAGTTTGATGTATTGTTGTCTGTTGTAATATTTTAGTATAATTCAAAAGGTTCTTTAGGTGATTTATTTGTTTTCATTGTAGTTTGGTGGTTTAACACAAAATATGTGTTTAATTTTTTAATATTAAATTGATGCTAATCAATGTATTAGTAATGAAATTTAAAGGAAAGGATGCACAGAGAGAAATTAAGAGGAATAAAATGGGAGCAAAAATTAAAATATACCACAGTTATATATTGATAAGAATTATTGGAGTGAAAATATAACTATATTTAGAAAATACTTTACACCATTATTTTATTAACCTAAAAGTGGCAGAAAGGGAAAAAAATTCGATAACCTTATATCTCCAAAACTAAAAAGGATACAAACAAATTTAATACTTATCGCTGTTCATTAGAAAAATAAGCGGCCAGGTGTGTGGTACTCTTTTGAAACTAGGCCCTTTTGGGAAGTAAGCGGAAATAACATGTAATTTGGAACTTCTTTGTCACCAATAAACATAGAAATAAAGACTATACCAAATTAGTTACTTATCTAAAAAAAATACAAATATGGATATGGTACTTTTTCGAAAGTTTGAATGGTGAAAATCGTACCTATTTTTGGTACTTTATAAGCAAAACATTGTTCTCCGTTCATTGACAAATACGAATTAAATTATAGGCTCCCATAACAATATTAAACTTTTTAATATTTCAATAGGGAGAAAAAAGTATCAAATACTTCAATAGGGAGAAAAAAGTATCAAAAAGGGGAAATTAAATTTCTTACATTCACTTTTCCGTGCTGCATGTGGTTATTTTTAAATTTTCTATAACATTGAACTTAGAAACATAAAGATATAGGTGCACGGTGCTAAATGTATGAGAACCTCTAAGAAGAAAAATGTTGGTACTTTTTTGTTCATCAACTGGTACTTTTTGTATTTTCGTTAATATTGGACCAAGAAACACAAAACTAAACATGCATGTTCCTGAATGAATACGAATCTGAAAGGTGGAACTGTTTGGTACTTTTTTGTTCTACAATTGGTACTTTTTGAATTTTCGATAATATTGAACCAAGAAACATAAAATTTAACATGCAATTTCCTGAGTGGATGCGACTCTGTAAGAGGAAACTTTTTGGCCCTTTTTTGCTCTTCAACTGGTACTTTTTGAATTTTCGTTAATATTGGACCAAGAAACATAAAATTAAGCGTGCATGTTCCTGAATGAATACGAATCTGAAAAGGGGAACCTTTGGGTACTTTTTCGTTCTACAATTGGTACTTTTTGAATTTTCGTTAATATTGGACTAAGAAACATAATTTCCAATTCCCTGATTGGATGCGACTCTGTAAGAGGGAGCTTTTTGGCCCTTTTTTGTTCTTCAACTGGTACTTTCTGAATTTTGTTAATATTGGACCAACAAAAATAAAATTAAACATGCATGTTTCTGAATGATTACAAATCTGAAAAGGGGAACCTTTTGGTACTTTTTCGTTCTACAATTGGTACTTTTTGAATTTTCGATATTATTTGACCAAGAAACATAAAATTAAACAGGCAATTTCCTGTTGGATGCGACTCTGTAAGAGGGACCTTTTTGGCACTTTTTTGTTCTTCAACTGGTACTTTTTGAATTTTCGCTAGTATTGGACCTAGAAACATAAAGTCTTTTGGTTTTTGTATATATCAGTTTTGCACTTATCATCTATATATTTCTATACACCAGAACTGCAAACCATTTTTTGACAACTGGTTTACGTCAATAAGCTTGATGATTTCTCTTAGACAAAGAGATATACTATCCTTTAGTGAAATCACAAGCAATCGAATGAAAAATTGTACTCTTAGCAGTGAAAAGAAGCTTGAAGCTTCAAAAGCGAGACCTTATATATACAGAAGGGGAAGTACGGCATATGCCAATGATGGAATCCCAGATAGATATTGCTAACGAGCTTATGAACTCAACTCAAAGATCAGTTTTGCCAAGGAAAAGAGAACGCACCTAACCACTCCTTTCGATGGGGGAGATATCCCTTTCATTAGCATGTTCTTAACCATAAGCTCCATCATCACCAACTCTTTCGACAGCCTCTAAGTCAAGTTCCTATAAAGGAGCATGTGTAGCAGAACCTGCGAGAGCCACACAATTTGACAATATGGGGTACCAGGTGGATTGGGGAGCGAAAAACATGTGCAGGCTATGCCATACCAGGTGCAGGTTACACGACATCCAATTGATTTTCGATAATTAAATAAGTAGTATTTGTAATTCCCGTACTTCTCTTCTTTAACAAATTTTTTCCAGTGTAAATTCTCCTCCATACCTCCTTTAGGTTTAAGGACCTCATTATTCATATTCAGGTCTCAGCTCTTTATTTTCAAAAGAAACTTAAGAAAAAGCAAATTAAAAATAAAAAACAATCCTTACTACAAAAACAAAACACACCACCAACCTTATAATTTCCAAAGAAAGTGAAAGTAAAAAAAGCAACAACAACTTCTGAAAAAAGAAATCAATTGACGGTCGGTAGATGTTCTTATGATCATCGTATAAAACCAACAAATTTCTTTTATTTTCTTAACGTCTGTAGAAAGAAACAACAATTAAACAGTTGTTGTAAGCAGGTCTTTCTTTTGTTTTGATTATTGGTTTCTTTTCCTACGGGACATTTTGACTTATTACCGTGTATTTGTCAATATTGGACATGCTCACTGAAAACATTACAAACCACAACATGTGATCGATATTGGATGATTTTTTAAATCTTCTCTTTGACTTTCTTAAACATTTCCTTGGAAGTATTTCAAAATTACAAAAAAAAACAAAATTCTAATGAGACCCGTGGCAAAGGCAAGTTGAAATGTGATTTTGATTTAATCGATTGTTAAAAATTAAACACAGTTTAAATTTCAAAGAGTGTGTGTTTGTTGTTGCCTTAACAGCAGGTATATAAAAAAAAAAAAAAAAAAAAAAAAAAAAAAAAAAAAAAAAAAAAAAAAAAAAAAAAAAACATTGTGTGTGCGATCGTGAATTTTTAGGGTTTGTTTTTTTAACGTTTAAAATTTTTTTTTTTTTTTTGGTAGTAACAAAAATGTTTACAAAAATAAGATCAATGTGATCGAAGAATATGTTACTGCTTTTTATTTTATTGGCTTTTTTGTAGGTCTAAAATATTTTAAACGTTGTTTGCATACAAAATTAATTGAGGGGCCATTGTTGAACATTAAAATGTTTTGTTCAACACATTTTTCATAAAACATATTGAACACAGATTTAATGTCACAGTGTTTTTATGGTTTTAAAGGAATTTCTGAAGAAAGAAAATCGTTAAAATTTTGAAATTTAGTAAAAACAGAACAGATTCAAGCAATTTTTTTTGTATATTTAACTTTAAAAGTTTCATAGAAAGAGAAGACTTTTTTCTCAGGCGGGCCTAATTTTGAAAGACCGATTTTAATAAATTTTTATAACGAATAGAGCTTTTTTGGAGGTTTAAGTTACAATTTCTTAGAAAATTGTTACCTTATTATGATTATTTTAGTTCTAGGAGATTTACTGTTTTGTTAACTATTATAATTATGAATATAATTTGAATTTGTGCTGTAAAGTAACACAAAGAAAAGACTTCTCAGGCGAGCCCATTTTTGAAAGACCGAATTTAATGATTTAATAAATTTTTATAACGAATCGTGCTTTTTTGGTGGTTTGAGACACACTTTCTTATAAAATTGTTACCTTTTAATGATTAATTTAGTTCTAGGAGACTTAATTTTTTGTAAACTATTATAACTTTATAAAATTGTTTCTTAAAGTTACGGAAAGGAAAGACTTCTCAGGCGGGCCAAGTTTTGAAAGATCGAATTTTATGATTTTTTTTTGGTGGCTTAGGTAAAAAAAACTTTATCAAGGAAAATAAGAGACAAGAGAAAATAAGAAAAGATAAAAGAAACAATTTTAACACCTTCGCCATAGAAGCGGAAAATGCTGAGCATCAAGGTTACCTAAAAATGGTTTTCAACGTGATCCAAAAACTTCCCAGTAAAAAACCCGACACAAATATACCTGTCAAAGATAAATATGGAAATATCCCAACTTATTTTGACGAGCAACTGATAAGATGATAGGAATAATTGGAAGCAACTCTAAGCCATCCCTGTACTGCATACAGCTCCTCCCAAAGTAATGAAGCAACCGATACCAGAACCTTACTCCCATTAACAATAATCTGCCGAGATCCTCCCACTCTTCACAAAATTTCAAAAGCCATTACACAACTAAAACACGAAAGAGACCAGCTGAACTACTATTGCCTCTGTTCAAAAAAATATGGACGACTGATACTGATACGACTGACACCCCAGGAATGGAAAGAAAGCCTTATGCATAATTAAAATACCTAAAAAAGGAGATGTAAAATCATGCAGTTACTGAAAAGGTATCGCACTGATATCCTCTGTTTTTAAGAAATTGAACAAGGTAATACTTAACTCGATTCTCAAACCCTTGGATGAGCACCTCCGATAAGGACAAGCTGGCTTCCGCACCAACCGCTCTTGTGTAGAGCAAATTGACAGCCTACGCCTCATAATAGAACAGTGTAAGGAGTATATTACAACGCTATATTTAACGTTTATTGATTTTGAAAATGGCTTTGATGCCAAAAGCAGAGAAAAATATGGGGAGCTTAAGAAAGTAAGGGCGTCCCGCAGAAACTAATTAAACTAATCAAAGCCCAACACACTGAAATGCGAAAATGAGCGTACTATACCTCGAAAAAAACAACCAACCTTGCAATACATAAAGCAATGCTAAACAAGGATGTATACTCTCTCCTCTCGTTTTTATCACAGCCCTTGATGTTATTCTTGCATATGCTAATGATCAAAACATGGCTATCCAATGGAGAATAAACCAGCATCTCGAAGAACTAAAATATGCCAACGATATCTTCCTATTTCTACTACGACGAAATATGCCACGAAACACTACAATGGAACCAACAAGGCGCATGATTTCGGCCAAGACAACATTTACTATTTTTTTTTATATTTTTGCTTGAAATTACAACGTGCAGTTTGATGGTAGATATATACACTGAAAGAATTTTCTTCACAATACCAATGAATTTTGACATTTATCCCATGAAAAATTGCATTAAAAAGGAACCTATGCAGCGCTTCGTTGGATCAATGAAACCTGATTCATTAAAATGTATTTAATAAAACATTACATTAGATCTATGTATATTATTCATTGGATGAATAAATTGGATGAATACCTTCAAAAAAGTAAAATTTTTTTTTTGTTTTTTGTTTTTTTTAATAATTCCCTAAACATATCCCGCGAAGCTTTACGCTTGTCTGCAGGAACCAGAGTCTCTGGCGGGAATCGATCCCGCAACCTCGTCGCTGATAGACCAAGTCACTACCAGCTAGCCTTCCGGGGCAGTGTAGTTTTTGAATAAAAAAACTATGTTTTTTGCCATTACTCAATTAGGAGCGTAAATATGGGATTTAATTGTCCATAACAACAATAACAACGTTGATTTTTTTTGCTAACGCATAATAAAAAAAGACCGCATAAAGAGAGAACAAGCTTTTTCGTATACATCATTTGGTTGACAACAGTTTAAAATAAGGGTGTGTTTTTTTAAAGGAGAACATTTGTTTGTTCACTACTCATTACATACTATATGTAGGTAGGTATGTACACATTAAAGAAAACTAAAAACATACATATTTATGGATTGAAAGGTTTTGTTTCATTACAATAATGACAATTTTCATTGTGCATGCTTTTTCGAAATATTTTTATACATACTCTTAATTATTGAGACTATAGAGTTATTTGAATGTTAAAAATATTTTTTTTTTCAATTATTTAAACTTGTTGCTTTTATAAAAAAATTTCGATTTCATAGATTTAATGGCATATTACATTAGATGTATGAAATAATTAAATCTTACATTTTTTAATTAACAATTAAACATTTTTTTAAGGAAACTATAATTTTGTATTAATTTATGAATATACACGCAGAGAAAAAATATGGTTGGGCATGGTTACGGCAACAACACTATGTTTAATGTAACAATATATTGTTGTCGTACACAAATAATTGTTTTTTTTATTTAATATCAACAAAATTATAGTTACTGTAAACATATCAATGTTTATCGCAATTATGAATTTGAGTATTGTTGACCGAAAAATAATTATTTTTCTAACAACTTAATTATGATAACTTTCTAAACATATTATATTTCTCACAACCATATCATGATATTAAATAGCCATAACATGATAACTTTCTATACATTTATCATATTATGTTAAAGATGCAATCAAACTATTTTTACTCTAATCATATTATGTTAGCGCCATTTGTAAAATAATTTTGAAGAAGTTGTGTCGTTTTTTTTATTTGTGAGCGGTTAAACATTAAAAGATACAATTTTATAAAAAAAATAAGTTTAAAGAAATTAAAAAATTAAAATATTAGCGGAGTTCATTCAAGTATTAGTGATGTAATAGTGCAAATGCAAAATATCATAGTTTTTTGTAAAATCCAACAACAAAACACACAGAGACTTCGTTATATTTTATAAAAGTGCTACGATATTTCTGTGGTTTTCATGGGCAACCGCGTATGTCTTAAAACAAATTGTTCAGGAAAGCCGAAAACCCATTCTAGATCAAACTATGGGCTAGGTATTGCACATTTTAAACTTTGTCATTACGTTACAAAACGGAATTGATCCATCTTTTTTCAAAAAAAATATAAAGAGCGTTCAAAATTAGGCAATATGGCATCAACATCTTAAAATCAAAAAAATGGGCACACGCGGTTGCCCATGAAAACCACAGATATTTCATTTGCTCTTTTGCAAGCCTTATATTGAACTCCGCTATTTGATTAACATTAAGAAAAATTGTAAAAAGCCACAAAATAAAAAATCGATTCAAAAATATTTAAATTTATTTTGTATTTTTATGACAGATATAAAGGTGCTGTATCATAATATGATTGCTTTTAAATTTATTATGATTAACATGATGATAATATGATTACTTCTTAGCTTATTATGATTAACATGACAATAATATGATTAATTTCTTAGCTTATTATGATTAACATGACAATAATTTGATTACTTCTTAACTTACTATGATTAACAGAATAATAATATGATTAAGGGAAAAATATTATGATGACAGATTCCGAGTATATTGAGTCATAATATGTTTCAATAATAATCTTAATATGGTGACTACAATCATAATTCTTATCATAATATGTTGCTCTTAGAATATGTTTACCACAACCATGTTTTTTCTTTGCGTGTAGTTATGTTTGTATATTGCTTTTTTATGTTCCCAATTAAAATTTTTTGTTTAACTTGAACAAACTTAAGTTTTCATATATCCAATGAAAATTTTTAACGTAATTTTTTTTTTTTTTTTTTTTTTTTTTAAGCTAAGCTAATCCCGCGAAGCTTTATGCTTGTCTGCAGGAAAGAAACCAGAGTCTCTGGCGGGAATCGAACCCGCAACCTCGGCGCTGATAGACTAGCTCGCTACCAGCTAGCCTACCGAGGCACTCAATGAAACAATGAAAATTTTCAATTAACCAATGAAATTTTTTTTATAAAAACGAATCATTAAATATATGAAGCATTTTTCTTTCAGTGTATGAACACAAAATTATCATAAGGACATTCTAAGATCGAATCAGATAGTGATTTTGAGTCGACTGTTATATAATATACATCATTGCCATCTGAAATGGTTTTGGGTAAAAAATAAATAAAACAATACTTACTGGGAATTTTATGACAAAGGTACGAGGCAATTGTGTTCTTTTGCTCACATCTCAGTCATTTATGGGCCGATCTAGCTGAATTTCATTAGCAAAATTAAGCAGAGAATATGTGAGACAAATGTATAATAACCTTGTTTTCATAATTTCTGGAATCTTCGGAAAAACCATTTCAACAGACAGTCAGTCAAATAGACTTCACTATTCATAACAACCCAAAACATAAAGGCTGGTCCAACTAAAACGCACGCTGTTTATTGTAAATAAAACAAAAAGTTTTCAGAGAATTATCTTAATATTTTTTTATTATGATAGAAGAATCTATAACTATTATGTGTGAAACAAAATATCGGCCAAATGCTCGCCACGGCTTCGGTGGCATACCCCAATCCGATGGTAAATATTTTCAATGACTCTGAGACATAATTGAGGTTCAATGTCGTTAATGAGAATTGACTTGACTTTTTCTTTTAAAAGAAAGAAGTCCAACGGTGTCAAATTGCATGATCGTGACGGCCAATTTACATCGCCATGACGTGAGATAACAAAAGAGCCATTGTTTCATTGGCTGTGTGGCAAGTGGCACCATACTGTTGGAATCACATATTGTCCAGGTCCTTATCCTCAATTTCTGGCCACAAAAAGTCCGTTATCATCTCACGATAGCGAACACCATTTACGATAACTGCTTGGACGGCCCGATGACACCGCCAGCCCATAAACGGGACCAAACAGTCACCCTTTGTGTATGCATCGGCTTTTCAACAACCCGGTTTACTGAAATTTTGCATACAATTCTCTCCATTGTGTACACATTTTGTCGATTACGCTGACCAAACAAATCACGAAGTGCATGAAATGCATTCAACAATCTTAACGCGCTGCTCAATTGTTTACCATGGTTGAATTTGTCAAACACTGAAACAAAGAAATGTCAAGTGAAGTTGGACAAAAAACTTGACGTTAATGTGTGACTCACAATTAACATCATACATTATGGTTGAGTCTGACATCAAGATATAAAAATGATTGGCCAGAATTATCGATAACAGTTAAAAGTTATTAAGTTTGTGAAAAAGTCTCAGTGTTTAAGTACCAGGGGATTTCCTTTTAATCATTGACAATTTTTGTGCTATTTAACATTTTTATCGGTTCATGAAATCTAAAAACACTGAAATTTCCTTAAAAATCAAATTAGAAACAATTTTATGACCTGGTTGTCTGTCTCCCTTGTAGGTGTTGGAAGAAATAAACATCAGGGAAATTGTTATAATTTTTGACCAAAAACGAAGGAAAAAAAAACACTCAGATAAACGGCAGAATGTGTCGAAGTAATTTAAATGCGAGCAGTTTAATGAACAGCTTCCATCATTGGTGGTCCCTCAAAGAAAATATATTTCACGCTACCAAAAGAATAAAAAAAGAAAAATCGGTAGGTCGTTAAGATTATGAAACTGTCGGCTTTTTTTCTAATTCTTCTGATTTGTTCAACTTTTTATGTTTTTTTCTGTATTTGTTTGTAGTATTTAAAGTATTTTAATGGTTTTATATACAATTGCCTGCTAAAAAAAAAAACAAAGGGGTAAAAAAACACATAAGTCATTTTATCGTTAAAAAAAAAGAAATTCTACAATTTTAAGGCCCATAGACAACAACAAAAAAAAAAACATTTGAAAACGCCTCCGTAATACACCAAACATTATTAAACCATTAAACTGCCGATTTTTGTTTGTTTTTGAACAAAACTCTTGTAGATATTTTGATGAGATCTTTTGAATGCCGGAACAAAATGGGTGCTGAATTTTTAGATTTTATGGGTTGTTTTTGCTGCAGATATTTTTTTTAGAACTGCATTTCTATTTTGTGTGGCTTATTTTTTGTTTTTTTTTTTATTAGCCGATGAAATACAGATTCTTTTTTAGTGAGAAATTTAATGACAATTCATATAGAAAAAATATTTTTGAATATTCATTTTAAAATTTATGTCTATAAGTGAAAATTTTATTAAGTTTTTTCGTTTTTTTAGTGAACTTTGGTGGCCTTTTATAAAAAAAAACACAAGTCTATTGAAATAAAAATGTTTTAAAAATATATAAAAATAAATTAAAAATAAAGTTTTTATTTCACAAATCTTTTTATGGTTTAAGAAATGCAGCGAAAATAATAATTTTATGTTCACACTTTTAATAAAAGGTATTTTTTAAGTTAAAAATGGGATAAATTAAGTTTTAAATTATGGTCGAAATTATGATACAAATAACAAATAAATATGCTCTCAATGACTTTCTAATACAGATTTATTTGCTCTATATTGTACTCATATTCTCTAACTTTAGTGAGAGCTTCTCGCATCAAAAAGATGTGAAACAAAATATTCCATCGTTTCTCGAAAAGTGAGAAAAATGTCTGTAAATCATGTGGAAAACTATCAAAAGAGATTAATTACGTCGTTAAGTTATAAATGTCATAACATTGCAGACGCTGAGAACGCCAGTCACACATATCGTTGACGGCGACCAAAATTTACTAAAATTGAAAAATTTTCAACGACGGTGGCGAAAACAAATACAACCGTCGGCTAAATAATGTAAAGTGCGTCTTTAATGTTTGTTGTTTGCAAACGAGCTTTGAACACATTCGTATATTTTATAAAAATGTTAAAAGTAAAATAACTGAACAATGAAAAAATGGGCCAAGAACAAAATATTATTATTATTCTTTCCATTTTATATTTTTAATTGTTATTTGGTGTTAAAATTTTTTTTTGCACCGAGTTACAGTTCTTGCGATTACAGCATTAACCAAATGCAATAGTTCATAAGCAAACACTTTTAACGTGCTTTATCTTGTGGAGAACCAAGGAAAAAACCTCAAGAGACACTGGTGGAGTACCTTAAAAAAACTAAGGACGTTTTTCTAGTGTAGACCAAAATACTCTGGTGCAGATTCTGGAAGCTCCTCGCCTTCCTATACGAAGGTCTGGGTCGACCGAGGACTTATGGATGAGGCTCTAAAGAAGATACCCTGGTAATATTACTAAACATAGTTAGCCAAACACTCTTTAGCCGTAAGGAAAAAAAAATAACAGCTACAGTCTTAGGAACAACATTCAAAGAAAAGGTATCAAAACAAAATTAAAAAGATTTTGTTGTCCCCCTTTTTCTCACATCTGGTAAAAATTTGATGTCAATAAAAGAAAGATTAACATGATCGGCTGATTTTGCCACCACACTCGGTTGCCAGATTTGACGATTTATCGTCTTTTTGACGACTTTTGGATTCAAAAATGGACTTTTGACGACTGGACGATTTAAACCCAATATTTGACGATATTTCAAATGACCAGGGGTCAAAGATCAACAACGGTAATACGATAGAGAGAGAGAGAGGGAGGGCAGGATAAGAAAAAAAGATGTTTAAGGCGAATTCATGTATCCTGTGGCGGCGATACTACAACAAGTACAACAGTAAAAAAAAACCATTGTTGTGATTGAAATCATAATCGCTGAAGAAGTAATTTTAAGATGGCGGTCTGGTTTTGGTTCCTGTGGAAAAATTAAGCCTTCTTATTTGTCAAAAACTATGACAGCTGGCCCGAGTTGCAGGGGATATCATTTTCGTTGTAAACCCCTTCAACCGGGTATTTTAATTTTATTTTAAAACCCATTTTTACTCAATATGTCTTTTAAGTGTTATTATTTTTTTTTAACACTTTAGCAGTGTCAAAACAATATGACATCTTTATGTGGGTTCATGGATCATAAAATATTTTCTTAAAAAAAAATATATAAATATTTTAATTAATTTATAAAACCAACTGCAACAACAACAAAAATAAAACCTTAAACCTCAACTTTATGATAACTTTATTAAACCAATTAATTAAGAAAAATATAAATTCAAATACGAAACACTCGATTCCTACACACATTATTTTACATTTCACACCATGTTTGGTTGGTTGTTTGGTATGTGGACTGGTATGGCCTGGTCGTTTAACTGTGATTTTTAACAGCTTGTATATTTTGAAAAAAAAAAAAAAAAAAAAACAAAACAGAAAAAAGTGTAAGATATACAAATATATTTCTTTTTATTTTTCTTACGTTGAAAAACTATTTATGTATGCAAAACACGCTAAAAAGCTCTCAGTGAAGAGTTTAACACACAAGCAACACTAACTCTGCACAAGTATCTTAAATCCATGAGATACTGCAAACGTATTTGTTTGGTTTTTTTTCATCCAAAAGGTTTAAAATCGTAAGTAAAGTGTAGTTAAGTGTATGTATAAACTCAATTTAATACCTTAAAACGCCGCCTTTATAAAGTGCGACAACGCGTCAGCATCATAAAAATGTCATGAACGCATGCGCATCATACTTTACAAGCAGAATGGGGCAACAAACACTTACAAAAACACTCGTTGGGGCACACTCAGAGTGTGAGAGTAAAAAAGGAGAATGTTCACATAAGCAAAGGATATATTTAAAAAAATTAAAAAGTTAATTATATTTTTTTACTAAAAATTTTTCTAAAAAAAAAAAATTTTATTTTTTTATGGCCTAAGAGTTTGGACCTGCTTGTTACTTCACCTGGGACTTTTTGGAGACAATTTTCAGCTAAAAAAAAGTTTATTTTTTTTGTATTTCTTTAAGATTTACTTGTTTTTTTTTTTTTTTTTTTTTTTTTTTTTTGAAATAGCTAATGCTTTGAAATCTGAGGCGGGCCATTGATTTGGAGATAAAGTTTTTGTTATTTTTCATATACTTCAGGCGGTCCAAAAAGTTAAAATTAATGAGTCGATTACGGATGGCAACTGAATTAAAGTCGCATTGCCGGCAGCGAAATCAAGCAACACCGTTTATATGTAAATATAATTTTTTTTATTATTCTATATTTTAACATCAGCCTGATTTCGCTGCTGCAACTTCAGTTGTGTTGCCATCCGTAATCGACCCATAAATGTATATGTGTTTTATCGATTTATTAAGGACGTAATAACATTTCAGACAGCCCACATTAGGAATCTTTTTTAGAAATTGTATGGAGAAACCTTTATTAGTTTTAATTAAAATCTAATTAATTGAAAAGCGAGCCATAAAGTCAAAATGGAGTTTTAATAATTTAAGGCGAGACGAAAAAGGAAAAAGTTAAGTTTATCGCATAAATATTTTGAAAGAATTTGCTTGAATACCTTTTCCTGTAAAAATAAAATTAATAGGAAAAATGTATGTGTAAAAATATTGTGAAAAAATTTCAACAAATATATATTTAAAGATTTTCAAAGCATTTAAGGCGGGTAAGGTTAAGAAGGGTTATGCGCCCAAGGGCACATCTCCACCTGGAGACCAAAGCAAACCATTGTAAATCCCTTTAATATAGAGTAAGAAGAATGATATAAGAATTGATATATAGAGTCAAGATAAAAATCAGAGAACGATACACTCGCTACAGTCCACTTATAAGAATAAACCATCTTATTTCCCTGCCAAACCCTGTTAAATCGACTGGATTACATCCAGCGATACTTCCCAGTTCGTTGTTAAACCTACATATCTCCCTGCCATTTCCGTCTAAGACCCTCCATCCGAGGACAGTGGCACCGTACATGCTCAATCGTCTCTAGCTTCTTAGCATTCTCTCATAATCTGCAGAAGTCCGGTATTGTATTGTCCCATTTACTTTTAAAAACTCTAACAGAACAATGACCCGTCAAAAACGCTATAAACGTCCTGAGACCACTCATAGCCAAGCCCTTGGTTGCCTTTGTATCTAATCCGGGTCATAACGCCCTAGACACCCTGTAATCCATTCTATCCATCCAGGACCGGTAAACGGTATCGCGAAATATATCCCGGATCAGTGTCCGGTTACCCAATACAGCCCTACTGTAAATAACCCCATGATCTCCCTCAGAGCATTCCTACACCGGTCGACGAAGCAGGATCCCATCTTATAACCTGTCAATGCTCTGAGCACAGCCTGACTATCAAAGTAAAGTGTTACCACAGACCTCATGACGATGTGACCCAGCATCACCCCCGTCACCATCCAGATCGCTAGGATCTTAGCCCGGTAGATACTGCACTCGCCCGGGAATCTGAACGACCTTTTAACGTCAGTGTCAGCAATGTTAACAGCGGCACCAGTGCCAGTGTCCATCTTGGACTCGTCCGTAAATACTAAACACCGCTCGAAAACCACATTGCATCCACGCCAGACTTCCCTATTCGAGAACTCCACTGGTGGTGTTACACCGAAATCTAGGGTCATAGTCCTATGATCCAATATTCTCTCGAGAATGCTACCCTGATCAAGCAGACAGAATCCTCGCGTGATCACCCCGCCTAGGTCTAACCAACGAAGACTCATAGAGTCTAAAAAAGTTCCTAGCAGCCAAACTCTTCACGAAATGTTCAATGGGGGACAGATATAGTAGGATATCCAACGCTGCCTGTGGAGTGCATCTCATTGCTCTTGTGATGCCAAGAGATTCACTCCTTTAAGCCTTGATCTTCCTATAGCTATCCACCCTCAACGCATCTCACCAAACAGTGCAGCCTAACCACCGATGTATTAAGTTTACCATAACCAGTCTTAGTCCCAAATTCTTGCCAATGGAGTTTCTGCATGTTTAGTATGCATGGAGTCCCCTTTTCATTCTTTCCTGAGCATTTGTCTTACAAGACAACTTACAATCGCGGAAGATGCCCAAATACTTAGCCCCGTTAGATAGAGATAGCTCGACGCCGTCCAACACATCCATCTTAAAACCTCTATCCTATTCCCTCTGGTAAAGAGCACCAGCTCAGTCTTCGCAAGGTTTACATCCAGCCCCTTATCCTTCGCCTATGACGAGACTTAGCCTAGCATCACCTGCATAATTTCACTGATCGTGGATAGAAATTTTCTCATGAGCAGCAGATTTATTTCATCCGGCAACGACTTTCTTACCCTTGGAGTCAAATGTCCTGAAAAAGGCCGTTTACTTCAAAACGATTATTCGTATTTTGCATTTATATATATTACAGATTTTTTTGGCTTTTGTATAAAGTTTTAGGCGGGCCTTTGAACTGGGAAAATATTTGAAATTTGCATTTTTTTTTTGTAGTTTCTTTGTGGCCCGCCTGAGATTTTTCGGAAAAACACATAAAATTTTGTAAAAAAAAATAAAATAGCAACAAATATGGGCCCTATTCCGTAATACACAACGCCCAAAATTTCATTGAAAGTGATACAAATCATAGCTGCACCTATTTTCCACAAAGTTACAACGTCAAGAGATGATACACCTTAAAATGCATACGTACGGCCCCTATCGCAAAAATGAAGACCCATCTATAATAATTCCTAAGTATTTTTGGGCCATTAGGAAAATTAAATTTTTTTTCTTTTTCGAGTAAAATTTCCTAATGGCCCGCCTGAGGGTTTTTTTTAAATACTAATACTATATAAAATTCCATCGCTAGTGTAAACAACTCTTACAAATTAGTAAAAACCAGCTTTTGCAGTTCAGCTTTGTGTATTTTAAGGAGTGTTGTAAGCCAAATAATAATCTTGTCTGTAAAACAAAAAAAAAAAAAAAAAAAAATTTAACAAACAAAACTGATCCTTGTTTAGTTGAGTAGTTGGAGGTTTATTAAAATTATTAAAGCAAAAAGGGGACCCGCAGAAGTCAAGACGATTTTAAAATACGCTATAGTATGAAGCTGCTAACAAAATTTAAAATCCAAAGCAGCATTGGATCACTATGATGAGATGCACTTTAAAAAACAAAATTCTCACCAATTAAAGCATTAATCAAAAGTAAAATCAGTTTTAATTAAAAATTTAATCAAGTGAATTAAACGTTTAATTGATACTAGAAATTTGTTTACTGGTGCAAATTTGTTAATTATTATCACAAATTTTTTAATTGAAGTCAATTTTAATTTTTTTCTGTGATATCGAAGTTAAGACACTCAAATATCTCTAACATATATTGACCGTTTAAGACGATTTTAAAGAAAAGAATATTTTCTTAGAGGATTTCCAATTCAGATTTTATGACCCTTATCTTAGAAATGTCAGCAACTCTATAAAAAATTCAAACGACTTAAACGTCTAGTAGCTCTTCAAAAAAAGCGTCAGCGTCAGTAGTATAAACCAGAGAACTCTGAACGATTTGTGTGTTTGCGATTGAAATCTTAAACATTTTATAAACAGTTAAGGAATAAAAAGAAACACAAACGACAAAACGCTTTTGGCTGCCTTTACGTTTTTGCCAATATTCATAATTTTTTTTTTTTTACATAAATAAGCGACGAGTGTGAGTAGACCTCAGAAAAGAACAAACACAAACTAAGAGAGAGAGAAAGATCGTTAATGTCAGATATTGTCACACACAGAAACCAAAGAAATCTTTGCCGACCGGGTAATAAAATTATTAAATATCTTGATCAACAAATGATTTTTGAAAGGTTTCGGATGGTTAACAACGATTTTTTTTTTGAAAAAGAACAAAAAGAAGAACTTATAATAATGATTATAAATTTTTTTTAATGAAAATCATTTTGTTCAAAATTAATATGAAAACATTTTATTTTATAAATATTGTTTGTTTTTATTGATCGTTTTTATTTTGTTGGTTAAAAAAAACAAAAATTAATTTTAGCTTGATTTGTTGTCTTTCAACAATTCTTGTTAATTTGTTAACACTGTCTTTATTGTTAGTTCGTTTGTTCAAAGAAATCATGTTTTCTGTTAAGCTTCTTTATCAGTTTATGTCATATAAAATCTACATGAATTCAACACAAAGTTGTCATCTTTTCTTCATCGACATCAACATCATTATGTCTTGGGTATGTCTTATCAAGAACTTGCTTTCAATTTCATTGGAAGTTTTCAACATAAAAAACAGTGGCAGAGAAAAGTAAAAAAAAATAGTGACAAAATTTTTATAGCTTTAGTCAAAAGCTGTAAGACTTAATAAAAAGCTTTTAGTCATTAATTAGGTAAAATAATGTAGAATACATAAAAAGCTTTCTAATAAAATTTTACTGACAAAAATTTTTTATTTAATGAAGACGTTAAAAGCTTTCAAAAGATTTATAGGACAAAATATTAAAATATGTAAGACTTAATAAAAAGCTTTTAGTCATTAATTAGGTAAAATTATGTAGAATACACAACAAGCTTTCTAATAGAATTTTACTGACAAAAAGTTTTTATTTCATGAAGACGTTTTAAAGCTTTTAAAAGATTTAGAGGACAAAATATAAAAAAAAAACACAGAAAGGGGGTCTAAAAGCTTTACAATTAAGCTGAAAAACGTTAAAGCTTCAGTCAAAATCAGAAAAATTTAATAAAAAGTAAATAAAAAAAAAAGCTTTACAAGTAAGCTGATAAACTCCAAAGCTTTAGTCGAATGCTGTTAAATTTAATACTAAGCTTTACCTTATTATTTAGAATAAACGCTTGGACCAATGGACTACACAAAGTTTGCTCTTTAGCTTTCTAGAGCTTTAAAAAACTGAAAATTCATAAAAAGCTTTATTTAAGAGGTTTAATAAAAGTGACTTTAATTTCTTTATTAGTGCTTATTACGAAGCTTTTGAAGCAAAAATTTAAGTAAACATTTTTTCTATAACATCAATGTAATAAAAATAATAATTTGGAAGTTTTTCTGTAGTGCTTTAAAAAGCTCTTCATGCATATCGATCGTTTTGGTTAAAAAAAATTTCAAATAGGTTTGACCAAAGAGACTTTTAATCGTACTAACTGCCTTAACATTGATTATAAGCTTAAAGAAATATAAAGGGACCCTAATTGAAAACCTTTGGAGTTTTATAAAAAGGTTTCTTTTTTTTTAGGCTTTTTTTTATGTATTTATTAAGTACAAATCAAAAGCGTTTTTGCTGAGATCTCTGGAAAAATTAGTTTTTAATTTCTGGTAAATCTGAAAAACTTTTTTTAAAACTTGTTTCTTTAAATAATGGCTGGTTTACGACTTAAAAAGCTTCTTATATAGCTTTGAATAAACCGATTTCTTATGTGAATCATTAGCTGAAGCAATTTTAAATGTTTAAAAGTTAAAACTTTTTGTTGAGCTTTTCTTAAAAAAAGTTTTGAGAAAATCAAGGTTAAAAGCTTTCCTCAAAATGTATACTTTACCAAATTTTACAACCCAAAAATCCCCCCTAACTACCACGTTTTGTCTTGAAAATCTCTAAATACTTTTTAAATTACTAACTTTTTTATTTGTTTACAGATTTTTAAGGGGAGTGGAAGTTCGAAAAATGGCGCCACGAACAAAAATGCCATTTTATTTAAATAATTTAATCAAACTTTTTAAAAACTCGGTTTTCGTGTTAAGTCTTAATATTTATACATAATTTGTTTCATATTGTTTTTAATTCTTTATTTTTTTTCTTTTTTTTTAAGTTTTCGTCTTTTTTTTGTCTCTAAACAAATAATATTTCTTTAAGTTGTTTTTATTTAACTGCATTTATGACTCTTGAAAAGTTTTTTTTTCAAAAGTGGTGTTTATATATTTTTTTATTTTTTAAACGCGTGCATGTCATTATTTTGCTCTAGAGTTTAGTGTACGTTTTAATATGAAATAATGACAATAATTTAAATGACTTGATAAACATTGAAAGTTGTTGACATTAAAAATCGACAGGCAGGCAGAAAGAAGTTAATTAAAAGTGCAAATAATCGGCTAAAGGGAGATAATTAAAAAGAAAAAAAAAAAGATAGGAAAATTATATTAGAGCTGCTTAAGACTAGAAAAAAGCTTTTACTACACGTAGGAAAGCTTTATAAGAATTCTTGATTTGTATCCAATATTCATTAGCATTTTTTAAAAGCTTACAAAAGCTTAAAACAAATTTATAATTTTATTTCCAACAAAGATTTTTTTACTGACAGAAAATTTTTGATAGAAAATTTTGTAAACAATAAAAATTCGTTTAATAGTTTTCGCATTTCGATTTGCAGTTAAAGAAAAAGATTTATAAGATTTGATCTACTGCATGTAAGAGCTTTTAAAAGCTTTAAAAGCTTTAAACGTTTTAGCTTTTATATTTCATATTGGTGTTTAAATTCTTTGGTTATATTATTTTGATATTTTGAACTTAACTCAAAAAAGCTTCTAATGTCAGTAGATCCTACTTATACCAAAGCTCCTATTTTTTTATTTTTTTCTCTTGAAATATTAATTGTGGTCAAGGGTTTTATTTTTATTGAAAGCTTTAATAAAATTTAGACCTAAAGCCTCACAGAATCTTATAAAAGGCTTTGTAATGCATTAAACGTATTTTAGTTTTTCTCTTAAAGAGATCTAATTAAGAATTTGGAAAAGTTTTCTATTACCTTAACCGTTTACACAGTATTCATTAAAAATTTTGAAAAGCTTTTAAGAGTTAATAGTAACTAAAAAAGCTAGAGTTAAAAAAAGCCAAATTTAAGTTAAAAGTTTTAATAATTGCAATTGCTAAAAAACATTAAAAAGCTTTTTAAATAATTAAGGAACCTGACCGCAAATCAACATAGAATATTGAACAAGCTTTTAAGGGTAAAAACCTTGAATAAGCTTCTCATAAGTTTTACTATATATACCGATTTATGTAAAAATTTTAAATATATTTCAAAAGTTAAATCAGTATTAAGCGTTTTCCTAACCTTAAGCATCAGAATTTAATAAACACTGGAAAAGCTTTTAAAAACTGAATTTGAAACTACGCAGAACTTTAAAAAGCATTCACAGGGACTAACAAATATATTTGGGAAATTTGTTTATGGCCTTAACCTTTTATACAGTAGTCACTATAATTTTTGAAAAGCTTCAAAGAGTAAGAGCCATTTTTGAACTAAAAAAGCTAGAGATTCTTTAGAATTTGAAAAAAGCCAACTCTAAGTTTAAAACTGATTTAATTAATAACCTTTGTAATTGCTAAAACATTAAAAATGATTTAAAAATAATTAGGGAACCCGAACGCAAATCTACATAGAATACTGAATAAGCTTGCAAAAGCTTTTCATTACTTTTACTATATATACAGATTTAAGTAAAAACCTTATATAGATTTAGTAAGTAAAAACATTTTTAAGTCTTTTCTTAACCTAAAACATTAGAATAAAATAAAAATGGGAAAAGCTTTTAAAAACTCAACTAAAAACTACACAGGAACTTTAAAAAGCTTTTACAGGGACTTACAAATATATTGAGATGTAAAGATTCTAATTTTTATTTTTGGTAGGAAAAATGTTTTGCTTTAGCGATATCTACAGCTTTCACTAAAAGCTTTAGAAAGTTATAAGCAGTTTTAGCAATAGGGAGATATTTTTATATAAAATCTAAGGATTAGCAAATAGGTTAAAACCAATAACTTTAAAATAATTTATATCCTCTAAATTTGCTAAAAAGTTTGCAAAGCTTTAAACAGCTGTAAATATGCTAAAAGTTTTTGACTAAAATCTCTAAAAACTTTTAAACGCTAATTTAAAAACGTTTAAATGCTTTAGAAATTTTAGTTTTTGTTTTAAATGTAAAAGCTTTAAAGCACTTTAAGCTTTCAGTAATTAATTCTTGTGTTTTTTTGTTTGTTTTTTAAGTTAATTTCAAATTTAATGTTCAATTTTCGTTGAGGTTTTATGGGGTTTTCGATTATAACTCGTTTTAAAGCCTAAGATCGTTTAAGCCAAAAGTCTCAAACACACACACACACACACAGACTAAATTTCTTTGGTTTTGTTTTTTAAGTATTGAGCAATAAACATCAATTTTAAGAAATCTTTAGATAAAAATCCATTTTATTTTTAACAAATTTTTATTGTTTTGAATAAATGTTCGTTCACATTTATGGCCGGATTTCAGCGAAAAACAAATCAAACGCCATAAAAATACACAAAAATCCAAACATTATAAATAAATCGTACGTGCTTGATGATTTTAAACAAATACATCATCATCTTGAGTTGAAACCATTAAATTTTTTTGGTATTTTGATTTAAGCCAGGCTTGAACACACAGAAATGTGTATTTCACTGAAATTCTTAGAAAATTTGCTGGCTACAATTTTAGAAACTCGAGAAAAGGGGTTTTTTTAAATTTTCTTTTTATTTTTAAATACAATTATAAAAAAACTTTATTTTTAGGAAATTAAACGACATGCGACACCTTTTCATTTTGGTTTTTTTTTTTTTTTTGTTGTTGTTAGAAACCCGGTAGTTCACAATTAAACCGCTAAAATACCTTTAAATCGCTAGTTTTCTTAAATTGGCTTCTTTCTTTTCTTTTGTTTTTTTTCGGCATTTTCTATGAACTTGTTTTAATTTGTTAGAAATTAAAGGGTTATTTTATGACACTTTATTTCAGTGTGTGGTAAAAAAGAAAAACAAGAATTGGAGCGACAAAATTTTATGAGGTCATTCCCAAAATACCGCTTTAATTTATGAATTACCGACCAAGAGGAAGAACGATTAAAATAAAACAAATTATTAAGAATTGTTAAATTATTAAAGTAATTTCTTGAAATTTACGAAAAAAATCAACAATAAAAGGTTAAAATAAAACAAACTGTTGTTTTTTTTTACTTTTTCTTTTTTTGAGTAAAATAAAAAAGTTTTAGTTTAATTAAAAACGGAAATAGTAAATTATTTTATAAAAAAATGACATCATTTTAACTTAAAATAACGAAAAAACAGCTAAATTCGAAACTGCTTTTGTTTGAAAACAATCTCTTTAAAATCAAGTTGGAGGTCTACACCAAGCGTTAAACGCGTTGAGGCGTTTATGCATCTTTTAGAAAAAGGAGAAGAAGTGTTAAATTGTATTGACAAGTAACACAGCATATGCCTTGAAAACATATAATTACGTATCAAAGGCATGAAGTGAAAAAAGGTCAAGAAAGTATCAAACGCATAAAAGGCGTGGTCTGTACCTCCAGCTTTAAATGAATACGGTATCGGCCAGGTCCCAACTGACTCTCTTTATTGCTAGAAACCAAGTTCTTATACAGCGGCCCGATAACCATATCAATTTCAATTTTTCATAATCTTGTTGAACTAGGTCTTAATCTTACACATGTGTTTCGCAGGGGCCTAAAAGGTACTCCAGTTCTTATTTGACAGGTTTTAGGTTTTTTGTTTAAAATTCCAAAATAAAGTTTTTTTTACATATCGCCCGGGAATCACGCAAAGGTATCCATTAACAAGTAAGAAAGTAGAGTCGGTCCGCCCCGATCATATGATACGCTACACCACAGTATTTAAAACAAATTTTCGAAAGTGTATGGCTATATAAATATGGATCTATCTATGTTTTAAATTTCTTTAAAATCTGTTAGATAGTTTCGTAGAAGCAGAAATTGCCCTTTATCTCCTCTCCTGGTCCTATTTTTAAAAAATGCATAGCTTATGAGTCCATAGAAATATGGATCTGTCTATGTTTTAAATTTCATTGAAATTGGTTTGATAGTGGGCACAAAAACCCTATTCCGGAAAGCAGCCTGAATGGGGGCTATATGAAATTATGGACCGATTCGCCCTTATGCAAATTAGAACTTTTGTACAAAATTTTTTCAAATTGTCCTCGAAATTGCGACCTGTACTTTGCGCACAAGGTTAAATGGGCAGCCAGTCAACCAGGCAGCCATCCGGACGGACATTGTTAGATTGCCTGAGAAAGTGATTCGATCGGTATACTATGTAGTTGGGTCTAGGACCAATATTTTAAGGTGTTACACATATCATCACAAATGCATAATACCCTCTCCACTATTGTGGTGTGGGTATACAAATTTTTAAATTACGACAAATCAATTGTCATATTGAATATCATACTCGTCAATACAATTAACTTCTTAAAATTGTTAAAACTCAACAAATATTTTTTAACAATCAGTTTGTATTATTAAATGCAATATTTGTTAACAATTAAATATAATTTTTTATAATAATTAGTATTGTGGTTAATTTGTAGAACTATTTACGGTTTTTAATAAAAATTTTTAATATTTTTAATTAGGCTTAAGTTCATTAAATTTAATTTTCATTAAATTATTTTTATGAAGAAAGGAGTTTTACAACATGAAAATTAATTAAAATTGCTATTGATAATCTTTCATTCTTGACCGTGGCCGGGATTCGAACCGCGGCCGGCAGGTTACCATGACATGTTTCGATCGCAACCACTCAATCTTCTCAAATGGATTTGCCGTTTTACGCTCGCAGCCATCGACGACTGCTGACGTCAATAGTCAAACATCAATCCTTAAACCAAATTGTATTTAACCTTTGGTAGATCGAAGTTTGCTTTTTTCGAAAGATTATCCATTTTAATTGATTTTTACATGTTTTTCCTTACTTCTGTTTTTTCGTACTTTTGTCAAGAATTTTTCTTGAAGTCCAAAGTACATTTTTTTTGTGAGTTTGTCATATTAACAAAATATTTTGTTGCTAACTAAGTTGAAGAAGAAGATGCATTTAAAAGTTATTTTTATAATCTTTTTTAAGAAAAATACATATACATATTAAAAATAACATCACTAATAACATTATAATTTATTTAAGCCACAAATTAAGACCTGGATGCACTGGAAGGTTCATCACCACAAAACGGAATCTTGGCACCACTATCAGTAATATTTAGAAATCTATAATTTATAACAGAACAGTTAAAATTTCTTTATAAGTCATTAAATAACAACTTTACTTACGTATAGATTAATTCAATTTCGCAATAATCATCATATCGTTTGTTCTTTTAAAGATTTTAGATCGAAATTCCAGATTTTTTTTTTATTTTGTATTTTTAATTTTTTGACACAAAATTATTTTTTCTATGATATACTTATTAATTTTCTATAAATGAAACAAATTGTTAATTTTACAAAAATGTTAATTAAGAAAATTATTAAAAATATAAGAAAAGTTTTAACAAATTTTCTTTAATTACTTAATATCTTTTGATATTTTTTTCTGTGTACATATTGTACAACCTAATTTAAAAACTTTGGCTGCTGCCGTTCTTCAGATATACAAAACACTATTATGTCTTTGTGTGGGAGGTGCCACGCCCGCTTCCCCAATACCGCCCATATTTTTAGAGCGGTTGTGGATTGACAGCTATGTGTAAACAAATTCACAGATAATTTTTCTCTAACCGTTCTTTGGACATAAGCCAATATATTTTCTGCCGCATTTTGTCGGATGCTGTCTATTAATAACCAAGATACTTGTACCTTTTTCGAAAATTTTGGTACTGCAGTTCTCCAGATATACTGAAAAACCCCACAACAAGGGACTTATGGGCAGCAAATAAAAAATGGAGCTTTTAAGGAAGCAGGTTTGTAAGGGAGAAACGTAAAAGTTTCGATTACGGAAGACATTAATTTTATACATATGGCGAGTTCCTACTTTAAAGCAATTCATTTTTTGACACAGAAAGAGCTTAATTCAGCGCATATAAAAATTGTTGAATGTAACGATTAGCTTTACTAACTGAATTTTTAGTTGCTCCCGTTATTTAGGGTTGCCGTTGAAAATTTCTTAACATGACACTTTTACGAAAAAGGGTATTTAAGAAAAAAAAGGGTCAAAAAGGGTATTTTAAAGTAAAATAGGGTAGAGTTTATAAGTATGTATTAATAATATACATTATACTAAAATAAAAGTCATTTTCCATACTTGAATTATAAATCAATGTTAGAACTCAGAAGCAATTCACAGGTGGTCATATTAGTTAAAATTAGTCTTATTATCAAAAAAGAAGTAACTTTTTCAAAAACCTTTGACAATGTTTATCTTTTTTGAGAAATACTTATTCTATATTTTGTAATTAATTCTTCACTTGGAGTCCATTTTCCAGCTCCGATTCGAGCAAATTGAGAGAGGAAACATAGACTCACAAATTTCTATTTTAAATTTGTTTGTAAATAGTTTCCGTGGACACTATGACACTAGACGTTATGACATGCTACCAAATCTTATATGTATGTTCACAAAACTCATGAGAGCTTTCGTAAGAAATACGGAAACTTGTACTTATTTTCAAAATGGTTTAAAAAGTATCATAAATTTTGTTAAAATGATACAAAGGGATATATTAAAAAAAGAGTCACGAAAAGTGTCAACGGCATAAAAAAGGGTCAAAAGTTAATATTCTCTCTTACAAACCTGCTTCCTTCACGTCGTGGCTCTTTAATTAATATATATTTTTTTTTAAAAATTGTTAAGAATTTGTTCATTTACCTTACTGCATCTCTGTGAGAATTTTTCTACTGCTAATATTTACTAATTCAATTAAAAAAAACCTAAGTTTAAATAAATTTTTTTTAAATTTACACAAAATTTGTAATTAACAGGGAACCCAAAAATATGCACTTGCATGTATTACCTTGTGCGACCAATGAAGGCAGAAACAATATATTTTTATGTTTTAGAGCTTTTTAGAAATTTTGGCATCGATTTGTTAGTGTATATTTTTGCATATTTTACCGTTTGGAGCATTTTTTGCATAATTTAGTTAAAAGACCCTTTTTTCAGCATTTTTTTTTAGCCTAAAGCGCATATTTTGATACATGTTAAATTTTTAAGGTGCCTACAAGAGCTTTCGCAACATATAACAATCATTTTTTTTGCATTATTTTGGCTTTTCTGTTTTAAATATCTACCTATATACCTACGGTGTAAATTAATAGGCATAGCAGTTTGTCATTAAATATAAATGTTATTTTAAAACAGTGTTCGAAAATAAACACTAAATATCGCTCCTTAATGTTCGGTTCAGTAGATTTGTGGAAAACACAAACGCTAATAGTGTTCGTGCTGCGGTCGTTGCTTAAATTTTTTGTTTGTTCATTCCTTTATCAATGAAAAAAAAAAAGAAACATTATAGTACATTAAAATATAATGTTTGTCTACAATTGTTCTATTTTTAACGAAGAACACTATAAAATGTTCGGCTATTTCTTGAAAATAGCTACTAAGGGTATCAAGGGTTGTGTTCGTCCACACAAACACTAAACAAATAGATATCGTTCCTGGTTATAGAAGCCGAACGCTTAATAATGTTCTGTTTATTTTTGAACACTGTTTTAAACTTTAAAATTTTATATGTTAATAAGCAAATATTAAGAAAAAAATCAATTATATACGTTTTTGGCGATGTGTCAAATAAATAGAAATCTGGACCAATCATTTCGTATACCGATCGATTTAGAATCACTTTTAAAGTGATCAAACAATTACCATCCGTCCGTCTGGCTAGTTGCCTGTCCATGTTAATTTTGTGTGCAAAGTACAAGTTGCAAACTTGTAGATAATTTGATTAAATTTGGCACATATATTTTAATTGTACTAAAGATGAATTCTATGTAAATGGTGAGAATCGGTCTATAATTTAGCATATTCCCCTTAAAAACTTCTTTCCAAAATAGACTCTTTGTGTCCGTAAACCATCTAATTATTTTGGTTTTTATGTTAAATTATCGCCAAAAATATTTTACTGCAAATTAAATTCTTTTAGAATCATTTAACATCTAAAAATAGCTTTAAAGGGGTCTGTACACGGTCGAGCCTTTCTCATCAAGCACTGTGGTAGTAATAGTGAAAATGTGGTAATACATGTGACACCCACGATGCTGGATGAAAAAAAAATAAAAAATTAGTTTTACGGCGAATATTACGTCCAGCGCACGTACACGAGTGAATTCGCCGCGACGTCAAGCGTACAGACCCTTTAACTTTCCTTTAAATGTTAACATTCATAAGCAATTTAGCGACCATCCCCGAAATCCCTTTAAACAAAAATATCATATGGATGTTAATATCTAGATAATATTCGGCACAAATAACTCTTATATGAATTTGAACCTCCTAACATAACTCTGTTTTTGAGAGCCGATGACTGCCCATCGTTTTCAAATAAAGTAAAATCTCAAAATTGTCTGTAAATATTATGGTGTATGGGCTTTACCGATTATAAGTTAAGGATTGTTTTTATTAAATGGAACTGTTATTAAATTGTTGAATATTCTATTTTCAAATTAGCAATTTTTGAATTTTTTAGAACATATTTTTTACAATTGTCAGGCATATTTTCAAGTTTTTACTGCATATTTATTTTTTTTTAATTCCCTTAGCTAATCCCCGCGAAGTTATATGCTGGTCTGCAGGAAAGAAACCAGAGTCTCTGGCGAGAATCGAACCCGCAATCCCGGAGCTGAAAGATTAGCTCCGGGGCACTCATAAAACGTTTTTTTTTTCGAGCATATTTGTGGTTTCCCTGGTAATTAATTATGTGAAATCATCTTAAGAAAATTAATTAAAATTCAGCAGATTCCTTTCAGACTTTCCACAAATAACAAAAAGAAAAAAACTTACAAATTTGAAAGTGCAACGTTTTAAAATAAAAATCTGTTCAATCGACATCTTTAAAGTCGGTTAAAAACGTTTGATATTGTTTGAAATGATTTTTGAACTACCCGCTCGATACAAAAAAATGGCATTTGTCAGGCTGCTAACAGAGAATTCTAATAGAAGGGAAGCATCGAAATCAAAACATAAAACAGCAACCATTAATAAATTAAAGCAAGAAAGTGTTAGTAGACAATTTTTATTAAACTTTGAAACTGCATAAAGTTTTTCTAATGTGCTTTGATTTAAACCTTCCCTTCTAGGTTATTTCCATAAAATCAAATATCAGTCATCAGTTAACAAATAACCAGAAAATCATTCATTCATTCACCTTCCTTTTTTTTAACTCCCGACTTTTTAACACATCACAGCAATGAAATGCAATAAAAATTAATTTCGTTATATACGACACATGATCGAATAAACAGATAAATTTGTATAAACCACACAAATCACAAATTACAAACCAAAACGAACAACAAAAAAAAAAAAAAATAAACTTAAATCAGTCAACAGTTTAAGCCACCAATAACTGAAGACCGAAACAGAAAAAAAACCGGCAAAAAAACGTTCAAAAACGGAGCAATAATCATTAAACAAAAATCTGAAATGACGATTATAATGACGATGGTGATGATGATTATTATGAACTTGATAATAATGTCTGATGATGATTATACGCTTTCTATAAACTCTTTAATGAGTTAAAGACATTAAAAAATGTCACTTTTTATTCGTTGTAAAAGTAATTTTGAATATTTTTTTTTCTTTCTTCTGCCATCAGAATCAACAGCAACACCTTAAAAGTAATTTAGACAATTCGTTTATTTTACAAAAATTCGATGGTGGAATTAATGATTAACAAGACTTTATTTCCTAGGAATAATAAAAAAAAAATTGGAAATGAAATGTCTTGGAATAAGATATATTTATTTTTATTGGCGGAAAATGTGAAAAATGTTTAATTTTATACAAAAATTTATGAAAACCTTAAATCGTCTAAAAGACCTTACCGATATTATGAAAATATTTTTAATTAGGGTATTTTTGGTCCTCTGAGTTCAAAAAAAAAAAATTTTAAGCCCGTACAATAAGTCGTTTACATTTCAGGTGAGAAAACATCAAGGAGTTCCTTGAGGCACCCTTGAGCATTTAGTAATAAAATAACATTTAATTTTTGGGGAAATCTGTTTGTTAGTTTTAATTAAAAATTTAAAAAATAATTAGTTTTGTTTATGATAATCCAAGACACAATTGAGCAGCATAAATGAAATTTGCATTTGGAACAAAAGCATTGGGTTCGATATTGTTTACAATGATTTAAGAGCTTTGAAGGGCTTGCGAAGCTTTTACAGATATTTTGCTATATCTTTAAGCAACTGTAAAAAATGGGAAATTAATAAATGTAAATTAATTAACAATGTTTTTAAAATATGACTTTTAAAATGTTTGCGTTTTCGATTTCCAGCACACCCCTTATATATTGGACGTCAGAACAACCTTTGTGGAGAGTGCATCGTGGCACTCTTAGCCACTAGAGGGTTAAAGCTTAAAGTTTGCTTTTCGGATTGTGGTAATTGCTTTTCAGCAAAATATAGATTTTTTTTTCTCATTATTATTTATTGAATCTTCATATATTAAATAATTAATCAAATCTTATCCTAATACTTTATTTATTTCCTGCCAGTGCCAGACAAAAATTTTCTTCATCACGGGTTCTGTTCACTTATTGAGGTGTTTATCGCTCTTCTAATTGGGTAAGTGCTGCAGTGTCTCTTCTTCTTAAGCGAGTGTGGCCGCCATGGTTTAAAATATTTCGAGCTAGTGGATTTGGGTGTTGTTCAAGCCTTTTTAAATATTTTACTGCATATTTTGTAATCATAGTTTTTACTAATGGAACATTGAGATCCTTGTGAGTATTTGAGTTTTTAACATACCAAGGGGCAGCTGTGATTATTCGAAGGAGTTTATTTTGGCGCCTTTGAATTTTTTCGATATAAGAGGCCGAGGCGATGCCCATAACTGAATGCCGTAGCACCAGATAGGCTTTTAGATAGAGTTGTAAAGTTTGCAATCGAGATTAAGAACAGAATTTGTTCTAATGAGTTAATTAATTTTAATTTCTTTTAGTTTCATTTAGGTTTACTTTGCCTCTATAGATGTATACCGAGGTATTTTACATGCGAATTTTGAGGCACTAAATGATTATTGATTTTAATAGGGGGGCATGTTTCCCGACGCAAGGTAAATGTTATATGTACGCATTTTTGCTCATTGACCTTTATCCTCCATTGCTTTAGCCACAGTTCGAGTTGAAATAAATGATCCTGTAGGTATCGAGATGCTTCTTGACTGTTTTCGTGCACGCTCAGAAAAGCTGTGTCATCAGCATATGTTGAAGTTTGGATGTAGTTGTTTGTTGGCATTTCCGAGGTATATATTAAGTATATATTAAGTATAAAAGTGGGCCCAGGATGCTTCCCTGAGGGACTCCAGCTTCAATTGGCTGAGGAGAGCTTAAATAATCACCTTCTTTAATAATAAACTTTCGACCGACTAAGTAGCTTTCTAACAGCTTGTGTGTGTTTACTGGTAACTTTAGCTTCAATTTATGTAATAAGCCTTCATGCCAGACTTTATCAAAAGCTTGAGAAACATCGCTTTTCTTATTGCGTTTACTATACGATGGGTTTGCTTATCGAATAATGCCTGTAATTAAGAGTCAAAACGAATCTCTACACATGACTTCAGAGAAAGAGAAAGAGAGAGAGCATGCTCTAGAAAAATTGAATTTGATTATCTTCAGCACTACTTTATTAAAAGATTTTCCCAGCACTTCTGGTAACTTTTGAAACAAGTTTTAAACACTTGCAATCGTCAAAATTCCTTTCTCAAGTCATAAAAATCTATAACGTTCTTTAATTCAATAAACATCCAGCAAACACATTTTACAGAAATTGGAAAGATGTAAAAAAACCAGCGAAACATTGACATGTGCCTGTTTTCATTTAGTGTGAACACCTCACAAATTTGCAACACCAAACAGCATGAGTGCCAAATGCAACAAACACGACATCATCAAACAAAAAAAAGGCACCAAAACAATGATTCCCAAAAAGCAACACACTCTCACAAAACTCAAAACCTCCAGCTGAGTCATGAGGCTGAAAACAACAGAGAGGCTTCTGTTGAAGGATCCTAAAGGAGGTTAAAACAAAAAAAAAAAAAAAAAAAAAAACAAAAAACAATGATGATGGTGATCGGCAGCATGATGATGGAGCAGTCGCTGCTGCAATATAAATTGTCCAAAGTCGATATCAACATAAAAGTATCATTGCAATTTAAAATTGCATGTTTTGGTTGCCGTTTCGCTATACAAAAAATCAGCCAGAAGGAAGTTCACATTTGGAGTTTATCAGCAGCAAGCGATCAATACATCAATATGGTCAATAAAGTCAACTATACAACAACTTGAACAAAACAAAACTGGCAACAACAACATCCGACAACCAAACAGCCAACGAACGAACAAACATGACAAATTTTTATTATGCATAATTTTTTGGCAACACTGTTGTTGCTTGAAGTTTTGGGCCTTTTTCAGTTTTTCTTTC
Source organism: Pollenia griseotomentosa (assembly GCA_963931875.1). Classification (NCBI taxonomy): domain Eukaryota; kingdom Metazoa; phylum Arthropoda; class Insecta; order Diptera; family Polleniidae; genus Pollenia; species Pollenia griseotomentosa. Next base: position 172,970,875 of record OZ007563.1, read on the forward strand.
CAGCCAGTATGTGAAATTGAAATTTAAGAACTTGCTTAACAATTTTTTTTATACATATTTGTTATTTGTTTTCAAGTTGAGTTTAGTTTTTAATTTATTTTGTGTTTGCATTGTTGTTCTTACTACCATCACAATTTTTTTTGTTTAAAGTGTTCTGTTGTTTGTTTTTCGGCTGGTTTTTTTTTTTTTTTTTGGAGATCTCAGAGAAGCTGTTTCCTGTCGCAATTGTATGTTGATCGCAAATTTTATTTTTGCTGCAAACGAAAAACTGATGCTGCCAGCAACAAACTATTGCTATAAGTAAGTAACTGACAACTAGCAACAACAACATACTTATAACATCTTAGACTTGAACCATAAGTTTTATGGCAGAAGCAACACTCGAGGAAAAAAAGGAGTAATTAAGTAAAATAGGAGTAAGTTTTTTTAAAAAAGTTTAAACATTTTTTAATCTATTATTTAAAAATCTGTTTATATAATAATTTTAATAATTTTTTTAAAACATTTTGAGCCAGTTTAAAAAATAGTAGTATGTAAATTTATTCGCTTTTTATAAAAAATAAAATATTAAAAATTTTTTTTTTTTTCAAAAAGTAAACTTTGTTGAGAATTTTGTTGAAAATTTTTTTAATTAAGCATAAAATTAAAAATTTAAAATATGTACATATATTTTTTTGTTTAAAAGTTGTAAATTTAAAATTAAGTAAAATCCACTACTATTTTTTCTGTTAATTTAATACTCACAATTAATAAAATTTTTTATTAGAATTACAACAAAAACCCGGTTTTTGTTTTAAAAAATAGTAGGAAATTTACTACTATTTTTTTATTTTAAAAAATAGTAGTAAATCTGCTACTATTTTTTATACAAAATATATAACGTTATAATAATTAAAAAAAAAAAATGTATTGTTTTATTTAAAAATAGAATTTTGCAAAAGGTAGCAAATCTACTACTTTTTTTTAATACAAAATAAAAAAAATTTTGATAAAGTTTTTTATATAATAAAATCAGAATTATAAAAACAATAAATAAAATGTTAAAAAAATATTGATATATTTTCAGTTAGGCTTGAGTTCATGCAGAGGTTAGGACGCAAAGAATTCTGATGAAAGAATGTGGTGATTCTTGAAACATGTAAGTTCAACTCAGGTTCAAGCCCCAACTCAGCCAAGAAAATTATCAATAAATCTTTATAAAAAATTTCATGTTGTAAAATGCGTTCCTTCAGTAAAAATAATTTAAGGAAAATTAAATTTGGTGAACTCAAGTCTAACTGAAAAAATATCAAAATTAAAATTAACACTTCAACTAAAAATCACAATTGTTTTAATAAAAAAAATTATGTATGTAACACAATATTATATTTTAAACCACTTTTTCTTTATTTTTAAGAATAAAACGAATCGATGGCTTAATATAAAAAAGGCGTAACTCAATTTTTTGTAAGTTTACAAGGGAAGGAAAAAGCCATACAATTGTAGATATGTAAAATACTAAATTGCAATAATTAAAAAGAATGCAACAAATTTTATACTATAGCCCCCCGGAAATTTAAACAAGGTGCATATTTTGCATTTATCTACCAGAATAAATAAAAAACTCTATTTTGAAAGAAATTGAGTTACACTTTTATTATATAAAGCAAACGATATATGTTATTTTTGGAAGTTTAAAAGATTCAGTGTTTAAAAATTGAAAATTTTTGCTATTTTAAAAAAGGGGGTTAGTCTACATTTACAATAGAAACGAAATTGCGCAAGAAACAAGCAGGTTTTCTGGTCGAACAGGTCGTGTGTTTTTTTTTTGTAAATTAAGGTTTTAGAGCTGTTAGTTGTAAAAATTTTTGCATATTCTCTATTTTTACCAGTAAATCTACTACTTTTTTATAAATGTAAAGAATAAAGTGATTATTTAATGCCTGAAAGCTTAAAATGTGTAAAAGTGAACTAATTTTATATTATTTATTTTAAGAACATTTATTAAATCTACTAATATTTTGGTAGTAAATTTGCTACTATTCTTTGAATATTTCAAATAAAATAACATTTTATTTTCTTAATCGCTTTTAAGGAAAAATGCAATGCTTTTAATAACAAATTTTACTAAACCTACTACTAATTTGGTAGTAAATCTACTACTTTTTCATAAACGTTTAGAAAAATGTGATTCTTTGATGCCTGAAATCTTAAAATGTATAAAAGTGAACTAATTTTGTTATTTTGTTTAAGAAAAATTTAAATTTGCTACTTTTCTTTGAATATTAAGAACTAAATAAAATTTTGTTTTCTTAATCGTTTTTTATGTAAAAATAAATACTTTTTATTACAAATTATACTAGACCTACTACTATTTTGGTAGTAAATCTACTACTTTTTCCTAAATGTAAAGAATAACGTTTAAGAATGTTTTTAGGAAAAATTCAATGCTTTCAATAACAAATTTTACTAAACCTACTACTTTTTTGATTGTAAATCTACTACTTTTTCCTAAATGTAAAGAATAATGTGATTCTTTGATGCCTGAAAGCTTAAACTGGGCTAATTTCATGTTATTTATTTTAAGAAAATTATAAAAAGTGAAATTTTATTTTCTTAATTTTTTTCTAGGTAAAATTAATGCTTTTTTTACAAATAATACTAAACCTACTACAATTTTGGTAGTGAAAATACTACTTTTTCCTAAATGTAAAGAATAATGTGAACTTTTTTCTAGGTAAAATTAATGCTTTTTTACAAATAATACTAAACTTACTACAATTTTGGTAGTGAATCTACTACTTTTTCCTAAATGTAAAGAATAATGTGATTCTTTGATGCCTGAAAGTTTAAAATGTAGAAGAGTGAACTAATTTTATATTATTTATTTTAAGAAAATTATAAAAAATTTATTAAATCTACTACTATTTCGGTAGTGAATTTGATACTATTCTTTAAAAATTAAGAACAAAAAACATTTTATTTTCTTAATCGTTTTTAGACAAAATTCAATGCTTTTAATAACAAATTTTAGTAAACCTACTACTATTTTGGTAGTAAATCTACTACTATTTCCTAAATGCTTAGAAAAATGTGATTTTTTGATGCCTGAAAGCTTAAACTATATAAAAGTGAACTAATTTCATGTTTTTTATTATAAAAATGTATTGAATCTACTACTTTTTCGGTAGTTAATTTGCTATTTATATTTGAATATCAAGACAAAAGAGAAATTTTATTTTTTAATTTTTTTCTAGGTAAAATTAATGATTTTTTTACAAATTAAACTTAAACTACTACTATTTTGGTAGTAAATCTACTACTTTTTTTCAATGTAAAGAGTAATGTAATTATTTGATGCCTGAAAGCAAAAAATATATAAACTAGAATCAATTTTTTGTTACTAAGTTTAAGAAAATTTATCAAAATGTATTAAATCTACTACTATTTTGGTAGTCAATTTGCTTTGATTTCTAGAATAAAATAACATTTTGTTTTCTTAGTCGTTTTTAAGGTAAAATATATAATTTTTATTACAAATTATACTAAATCTGCTACTATTTTGGTAGTAAATCTACTCCTTTTTCCTAAATGTTATGAAAACTGTGATTCGTTGATGCCCGAAAGCTAAAAATTTATAAACGTGAACCAATTTTTTGCTATTAATTTAAGAACATTTATAAAAATGTAAGAAATCTAGTAATATTTTGATATTAAATTTGCTACAATTCTTTGAATATTAAAATTTAAGTAACATTTCGTTGTTTAGGTTAAAATAATGCTTTTTATTACAAATAATTTTAAGCCTAGTACTATTTTAGTAGTTAATCCACTACTATTTATGATATGTTTAGAAGATGGCGAATTTTTAGTTCAAAAAATATTTAGTCAGCAAAAATTATAATTTTAGAACGGCAAATGCTTATTCTCGAAACATGTACATTTGACCCGAGCTCAATCCCGTGTTCAGTCAAGAATAAAATTATAAAAAAAAAAAAAAAAAAAAAAAAATTATCCATTTCATGTTGTAAATTTCTTACTGCACTAAAAATAATTTAATGAAAATTAAATTTGATGAACTAAAGCCTGATTTAAATACCAAAAACTTCAAGTAAGTAACATTTATATTTTTACAAAAATTTTTTTGCATTTTTTTGAGCGTAAGTGGATTAAAAAATAAAGAAATTCAACCTCCTTCTTATTTAATGTGTTACTCTTATTGCTGTCGCTGTAGTTGTTGTTCTTATTGTTGCCGTATTGCTTTTTGGAGTTTTGTACAAATTGCAGATCACGGTTTTTATGTTGTACATGGAAATTCATGGCTACTGTGGAGCCAAAACAAATAAAATACCAAAAAAAAAAACTAAAACAACCAAATCAAGTACCAACTAAAACCATTTAAAACCTTTTGTTTATTTTAGTTTAGTGTTGTTTTTGTTGTTGTTTTAAGTACTGTCCAAAAAAAGATTATTTCGTTTTATAAAATGTTTATAAATGTGATGGGATATCCTTTCGTTGAATTTTTTTATTTCTTACTGTTTAGCTGCTTTCAAAAAGCTTAACAAAGTATCGAATTTGTATTAGTACATCTTATGAATAAAGGTATTTTTTTTAGTTACATAAAGACGGTAGGACAGACAGACTGAAGCAAGGACAGACAGATAGATGGCTAACATTTAAGCCATAGATACTTAGCAGCAAAAAGAAAGAAAAAAACAAATCGTAGGTTTCAATATACATTTAGTTGCATGTAGGAAAGTTGTATTAAGTAAATGCCAGTAATACAACTATTGCTACTAATTTTTTTACTACTATTTATAGTACCTTTTTTAGAATAGTTCCTTTGTATAGGTTTTTTTTCTAAACTACAAATGATGTGTTGTTTTTGTTTATTTAACTACTGAGCAGTCAAACCCAGCCATACGAGTTTAAAATTTACAGTCAACCACCACCAACCATCCAGCCTTAAAACAACAACAAAATTAAATAAACTGACAGTTTACAAAAGCATGTGTGGCAACTAAATGCATGTTTGTTTTCTGTTTATATTGTCGTAAAATTACAACATTTTTTCCAACAACCGTGCTAATTTTTTTTCTTTACTTTATTGAGAGCTTTTTTCCCCAGTATTTGTGTTTTTGGGAAGGACTGGTATTTAGTGTTTTGAATTGGTGTGAAATTGTTAAACTGAAATTGAAAATTAAAATTTTTTTTGAATTAAAAAACTTGAGATCTGCAAGGCCACTAAAAGAAAATTGTTATTTGGGCTTCAATAAAATAAGATTTGTGTAAAAAAGTAAAAAAATGTACGAATTCTTCGATTTTGATTAAAAGTTCAACATAACCTAAATTAAATTATTAAAAATTTAAAATATTAAAAGCGAGATATCTTTAAAAATTAGCAAATTATTTTTATAGATTAAAGCTAAAAACTTTAAAACCCGTAAGAATATTTTAGTTTTCTGCAAGACTTTTTGAGTGATTACTAAAAAAAAACTAAAACCTAACCTCAAATTTTAATTTAAAAAAAACATGATTTTCTTTTAAATAAATACCGAATTAAGTACACTTTCACAAATAAATAAAAGTTTATAGAATTTTTTGGAAATTTCTTTAATATTTTTCAAGTTTTTAACAAAAATTCAACCTAACCTTAAAAATTATTTTTTAAGAAATCACAGTTTTCTTTTAAAATTTTAAAGGATTTCAATAGATTTTTATAAATAAGTAAGAGATTTTAAAATATTTATAAATTTCTTTAGCTTTTTTATAGTTATTAGTAAAAATTCAATCAAACCTCAAATGTGAATAAAAAAACGATATTTTTGAACATTTTATTTAGAATATTACAGCTCTTAGATAGGTTTTTAAATTTGCATAAGAAAATAGCTAAATTTTCTTTATATGTTTTAGTTTTTAAGAAAAATTCAACATAACCCTTAATTTTTAAAAAAAATTCTGTATGAAATTTATAAAAAATATTATGAATAATTTTTTTAATGTTTTTAAGACGTCTCTATTGCTCTCTCTTAATTCTTTCAATTTTTTCTCTCTTCGTGCAGGTGCCGTGCTGAAATTTCAAGGATTTTTTTGTTTGATAAATATAATAACATTTAAGGATGTTAAATATTAATAACAAAAAATATATGACTTAATAAGAAACAACTTCATCATCAATAACTTCCGACAATTTTTAAGCCACGAGCATTAAAAAAAAAACTTAGAAAAATTTTATGTCTAGAAAATAAAGCAGACCTGCTGGGTTTTTATTACCACTAGACAGAGATATTTGGCCAATAAAAGCACCAGAAATTGAATTGACAATCTTTAAAAATGCCATTAAAATTAGTAAAAATAAAAAAAATATTTTAAGGCTTAAGAAAAAACTAAAATTAAATCAATGAAAGGATAATTGAATCCTTTGGTGATTTTGTGAGCTCATAAAGCAATAAAAATCACTTGCAATAAAATCATGATGTATAGGCACTCACATGCATATACGATGGTAGCCCTGAGATTGTTAACGAGAAAAGGAAGAAGCAAAAGAAAAACGATAAAGATAAGAATCAAAAAGTAATAAAAACACTTTAGACAGAAAAAAACAGTAGTAGAAAGAGCCAAAGAAAAACTAAGAAACTATGAAAAAAGTCTTATAAAATTTCTTTCTTAAATATGGAAATTAAAAACAGTATCTCGTAAAAAATTTCGAACAAACATATAGTATTAAAAATGTATTAAAGTAAAAGTGTTACATTCGGCTGTAACCAGTCTGTGAGACCCTCCGCCTAGAGTAAGAATATATGGAATCTATAAGTTATAAACCAATCATAATAAAAATCGTCCTTTTAGCAATAAAATAAATTGCGGTTTTAGGCGAACTAGTGTTTGCCAAGTGGTCGAAATTCGACCATACTTACTAAGGCAAATATGAAGAAAACATACATACATATAAGCATAAATGCTTTAACATGTTTCGAGAATTTGTTTTTTTCATATTAGCAGATCAATTTGGAGAGGGACCGACCGCCGGTCCATATGTTATCTTCCACTCAAGTCCGTGAAGGTTTAATTTTGTTTTGTTAGTTCAATAATATAAAAAATCAGAAAAAACTAATTGCAAAACAAAAAAGTACCGAAAATTCTCCTTTTATAGTTTCTCAACACTGTGGACTCTGTTGAATTTTATGTTTCTAGGTTAAGTATTAATAAAAATTAAAAAAGTACCAGGTTAAGAACGAAAATGACTCAAAAAGATTCGTCTTTCGGATTCTCATTCGCACATTAATTATTCCCATGCTTAGGTTTATGCTTCTAGGTCTTTTACTAATATAAATTCAAAAAGTACCAGCCGAAAGACAAAAAAGTACCAACAAATTCCTCTTAAAGATTATAATTCGCTCAATTTTAGTTTTCTAGGTCTAATACATACTAACGAAAATTCAAAAAGGACCATTTGAAGAACAAAAAGTACCAAAAAGTTCGGTCCTATAGATTCTCATCCACTCAGGATCTTGCATATTTAATTTTATATTTCTAGGTCCTTTACTGACGGAAATTCAAAAAGTACCATTTGAAGAACAAAAAGTACCAATAAGTTCGCTCTTATAGACTATCATACAATCAGGGCAGTGCATGAATTAAATGTTTCTAAGCTAAAAAAAAAAACTAAAAAAAGTACCATTTGAAGAACAAAAAAGTACCAAAAATTTTATTCTTATAGATTCTTATCGACTGAGGACATGGCATGTTTAATTTTATGGTTTCAGGTCCCATATTCAAGAAAGTACCAATTGAAGAAGAAAAAACTACCAAAAAGTTCGCTTTTATAGATTCTCATCCGCTCAGGAAATTGAATTTTTATTTTTAGGTTTCTAGCGGCATTATTAACGAAATTTCAAAAAGTACCATTTGAAGAATAAAAAGTACCACAAAGTTAGCCCTTATAGATACTCATCCACTAAGGACATTGAATTTTAATTTTTAGGTTTCTAGCGGCAATATTAACGAAATTTAAAAAAGGACCAATTGAAGAACAAAAAAGTACCAAAATTTTCCATCTTATACATAGGTCATCTTATTTAGTCAGGCCCGTGCACCTATAATTTTATATTTTTTGTTTTAATATTTTTGAGAACTTAACAATTACCAAATGAAGCACAGAAAAGTAAATGAATGACAGAATTTGAATTTCCCGTTTTTCCCCTTTTTGATACTTTTTTTGATCTCTATTGAAGTACTAAAAATATTAATATTGTAGTGGGGGGTCATAATTTAAAAAGTAGTATATGTCAATACATGGAGAAAAAGGTTTTGTTGAAAAAGTACTACAAGAAAGTACGATTTTTATCCCTTAAACGTTCGAATTTCGAAAAACTAGCAAATAAATATTCGTATTTCTTTGATAAGTTACAAATTTGGTATAATCTTTATTTCTATGTTTATCGGTTTAAAAGATAGATGGGGGACAAAGAAGTTACAAAATACAGGGTTTACCCGCATACTCCCCAAAAGATCCAAAAGTACCGATTAACATATGGATTGATTGCAATGATGAGAGACTCACCCTTCATGTAGGGAAAGCTAAAGCTAAGTTTGGCATTCTTTAACTTTTGTGTTCAGGAGTTGGAAATTTTGTTCCTGTGTTGTAGAACTTACTAAATAAATGTTTTACCCTGAAACAATTTTACCCTGAACAATTTTACTCTGAATTATCAACATTTTACCATGTTTGATAACTTTTCTTGTATACTGTAGCGTATTTATAGATTTCTATCTACTATAGTTAATGTTGTAATATATTGTTTAGTATTTTCAAAAGTAGTATTGATAGTTGTAAAAGGGGAGAAACATATTAGCCATAAAGTTATGTATGTTTATTTCCTTGTAAACCGTTAAACATGGTCATATACAATATTTCGCCTTTTACTAAATATGGTTGCATCATTTTCCCATTGTTGTTGGTTTTTTTAAAGGTTGACATTTACACTATCTGATGGTAATAAGATACAAGTATCTGTATCTGTAAGCAAAACATAGATAGATATTTATTCCGTTTGTAGTAAATTTGAGTATCTAAGACTAAAAAAAAAAACTTGGTGGCTTTTTTTTAGTCAAAGATGTTCTAATTTTTTTATTATTAATTTTATGTCGTTTCGACTTTTTATTGAGAAAATTTATAGCGTGAAAATATGTCTTGTTAAGTGGTAGTGTATCTGTATATACCTATATGTCTTAAAAAAAAGGTAGCTAGTTATCAATCTAAAAAAAAATATGTTGGCATAAAAAATAAAGAAAAATTTTATTGTTTTAAAGATAATCATCATCTTTACCCAAAAAAAAAACCTGGAATGTAGTAACACTGTCTAAGAACTACTGATTTTTGGAATATTTTTTTTAATGATTAAAGTTTTTTTTGTTTTTCTCATATAATTCTTTATAATTTATTTTGTTGTTTTAGTGAAAAATGCTTTATTACAAGGAAACGTGAAATATGTATTTTGAAAAATTTCAAAAATGAACTAGAAATTAAAAATCATTTTTATAAGATTAAAATTTTAACTAAGAAAATAAGATTCTGGGGAAAAAAAGTGTAACTTGAACAAGAAAGGGTGTTAGATTTAAACGTGCTGAAACTTTAACAGCCATTGGCATTTAATAAAAAACAACCCCCCCTCAAAAAAAATTTTATTAAATCAGTGCACTCGCGATAATATGAACTAATTAAAACAAAGCCAGTTCACTTTTGCAAGATTGTTCATATTTGCGAATGACATCTTATTTCCCTTCAAAAACGTTTTTCCCATAAAAAAAGTCTGCTATGTTAAAATTTTTTTATATATTGTTCATTGGGTTTAAAAAACTATTGATGTTTAAAAAAGAAAAACGAACTTGAAAGTTATTATGCGAAAAAAGTCTGTGATTTTCTTCCGTTCGATCGCCTTAAAAATGCGCCTCTCTTACCAATCTCCTGATATTTGCCGTGTCCGCTAACAGTGATCTCATTTTCAAAAACCATCGGTGCATGCATTACCATTTTTTGGATACTCGGAAGACCGCACATTTTTCTTTTTCCAGGTCAAATAAACGTATTGTTAGCACATTAAAAAAAAAACATATTTATTCGCTAAATTAGTACCACTTTACTTACACCTTTTCCTTAATGTTTTAAATTTTCTAACTTTTCTGATTTTTATTTTTAAAGTTCAAAAATTATGCTTTTTTTTAATTCATATTAAAGAACTTTTCACGTTAAAATTATATTTAAAGATGTATATAGGATTCCATGTTAATTTGACCACTAACTAGAACGTGTATGTAAAAATTTTGATTAACAACTGAAGACAATTTTAAAGCAGGTAGCTAGGGAAAATTTCCAAGTTATTATGCAGTTGAATCAAAATTGATATTGATTTAAAAAAAACCGTTTAAAATACAATTATGAGTAGTTCATATTTTAAAGCTTTTGCACAAGTTCATATTTTAGAGTAGTCAATGGAAGAATATAAGTGTTCATATTTTGGGATGTTAATATATTAGGGTGTTCATATTATCGCAAGTGCACTGTAATTGTAATCACAAAAAGCTTCAGCAGATATACTTTAAAAACCTCCAATTTAAATGCAAAATAATTGAAAGTACAGTGCACTCGCGATAATACGAACACCCTTATATATGAACACCCCAAAATATGAACACTTATTTTCTTCCATTGACTACTATAAAATATGAACTTGTACAAAAGCTTTAAAACATGAACAACTTACAGTAGTATTTTCACCTTTTTTTTATCTACATACCCAGTGTTAATATCAAAATCAATTTTGATTCAACTGCATAATAACTTCGGGATTTCCCTTGCTATCGCTTTAAAATTGTCTTCAGCATACATACCTACATACATAGGTACATACCTATAACAAAAGCAAGTTCCCAGCCGAATTAAACACCAAAGTCATTGAAGAAACAACTAACGAAGTCATACAGGTAATAACAAAAATTACACAAACACAATCAGTAAACAGAAATTACAAAAAAAAGCAACACACACACAAGAAACAAAAGCAATAATAAAATCAAAGTGTATTTCCCCTTTACACTTAATAATACTCCCTCTTAACTAAACCATCACTAAAAAATCTCTTTACCCTTTCATCTACTTCAGCACTAACTAACTATTGACAACAAACAAAGTTGCAAGAAAAAAACAAAAGCAAAACAATAAATACCTACCTACTTCTGCAAAACAAATCTGTAAAATACACAAACACTTTTAAATAACCTCTATTTCCTCTAAAAATCCCTTTAATAGCGTGATCTACAATGAAACACTGTACAGACTTGCCTGCCTGCCCACCTCATAACTACTTTGTTTCACACAAACATCCATACACTTACTCCAAAAATTCTTTATGCCTAGAGCAAATCGAATTAAATGCAAAGAAACCAATTGATGACGTCACATTTTGTTATACATACCGAACACCTGTCCGCAGAAATTCTTCAAAGAAACTTTAATATGTAACAAATAAATTACTTTTTATTTAAAACTTAATATCTATTAATTTTTTCACTTTTTTATTAACGCTTGTTTTCCTTTTAATTTGACACTAATTTTATTAAATTAAATAAGCCTTTACTACTAAAATTATTTAATTAAAAACGCACTTATGTATTTATTAGCGACATAACACCGTGTAGAAAAATCTGAAACTAACGAGAAACTCCAATTGCTTAAATGATTTATGCTACGATTAATAATTTGCTAATAAATACCCCTTCTTATTAAGATAAATGTCCACTCAATACAAAACAATAACAAAAATGCTTGAACTAGGAAGAGTCAATAACAAAAACTAACATCATTCTCTTAAAAAACATCTCCGTCTTCCCTTTCAAAATAACTGCAATACCAGGAAGAGCAACAGCAAAAAACTCTTTTCTAAAGTACACACTCACACACACTCTGTATATTAAACATAGTAATTGGTATCCCCTTTTTAAAAATTTCCACCAAGCAAATCAATCAATTGAGGGGTTTTTAGTTCGTAATCTTTGTTAATAGTGTTTGGTTGTTTAAGCGTAAATGCGTGTAAAGATTAAATAATTCTATTAGTGAAAAGTTATTAAATTTAATAAAATTGGTTTCAAATTACGACCAAAAGAAAGTTTAAAGAAATAGTGAAAGAATTTTAGTGATATCTTAAGTGTGAAGAAAGATATTTGTGTTTAAAGTTTCTAAGAAGAATTTTCAAGGGCAGGTGTTTGGTATGTATCACAAAATGTGACGTCATCATTTGATTTATTTTGCATTTCATTTAAATTGTTCTAAAAAGATTTTGTAGTGGTATTGTATGAGATGGGTAGGCAGTCAAGGTTGTTCACTGGACAGAGTTTCATTGCAGGTCGCGAGATTAAAGTGATTTTTATGAAAATGTTTGTTACTTATTTATTCTGCCATGCAGGCAGACGTGTCAATTGATAAGATTGTTTGTTACAGAAAAATTGTTATGTATGCTATGCTACTTAGTTATAGTTTAAGTGTATTTTGCAGAAGTTTTTAGAGAAGGCAAGTAAGCATGTGATCATTAATGACCTAATTTGTTAGTTAGTAGGGTGGTAATGTTATGTATATACATATGTATGTATTTTAGTTATTGGCAGTGTTTTTTACAGATTTTGATGGCAAAAAGTTAGTATTATTTCTTGACATAAAACCAAATGCAATTTAAAGAGAGTTTAACTTTTCATATTGTTGTGATAGAATTTTCTACGTTTGCTATTAGAAAAGTATTTTGTGTGTTTGCTTGCAATTGACAGTGCGTTTTTATTTTGTGTTTGCTTTGAATAGAATTTGAGTGTGTGTTTTTTTTAATTTTGCACAATTTCGTTCGTGTAGTAGGTATCTATTAGTTTACTTTAAAAGGGGAAACATATTTTCCTCTGCATGTTTAGTTGAATGAGAATATTGATAAGAGTGTAATTGGGAAAAGGTTGATTTTTTTTAACTTTCTAGTAAGGTTTTTATAGTTGTTGTTAGTGTTTGTAGAGCAGTAGGAGTTTAAGTGGTGAATTGTTGGTTTTGTAGGCACCTATGTATTTGGGGTTTGATAAGCAATTTGTGTGATTCTCTCAATGCATTTGTGTTTTTTTTAATAGCAAGAACCTCAATGAAACAGGGGCTATGTTTTGTCATAGAATTTAGTTTTTGCAGGAGTGTTTTTTTAATTTTCAGTGGATAAAAGAGTAAAAGGATTTAATGATTTAGGAAGATTTTTGTGTTTTTTTATTAACGTTTTAAGTATAGGTACCTACATACCTTCCTATTTTTACATACTTTTTTCTCACATTAAGAGTGTAATTTTGTAAAGAGAAATTTTTCATCAAAAAGTTTTTGAATTTTCGTAAGTTAGGTAAATGTAAGGAATTGGGTAAGATTCTTACCTTTTTTATTTGATCTTAAAATTTAGAAAATTGTTCAAAAAGTTGCTAAATTAATTATTTTTACATATTATTTCTAGGGATGTAACGATACGGCATTTTGCCGATGCGATACCAATACCGATACTCAAACAAAGATAAAAATTATTCCAGTAACTGATTGTGGGGTATTAAATTAGTTTTTCGTACTGTTAAATTGAATAAAAATATACCTAGGTAGATAGGTACCTAGTTATTTTACGAATGACTTTATTTTTAAACACTTATGTTTGTTACCTATTCAAAAAACAAGCTATCAAAAAATTATGTTTTTCCGTACTTATGTATATTTTTATATAGGTATCTACCCAGAAAAAAACTTTATATAACGATAGGTATACTAAAAATGTTATTATTAAACGATTTTAAATAATTATTTAAATCAATTTGCAATACCTACATATACCTATTTCGTTAATATTTGTTAGATATTCGGTAATTTCGACTGCTTGGATACTATTTTGCTACTTTTACAAAATGCACCCAAATGTGATACTTTTTGCAATTCTTGCCACTTTTTTTGCTATTTTTACTAAATGTAGAGAAAAGTTTTTTTTTACTTTCTGTTTTAATAAAATCCCAGCCTTAATGAAAGTTACATACATATATGTATATGTAAGCAACCTTTTTTCTTGTAATGCGTGGTTAGCTTATGTATTGTTTTTACCATGTTTTCTACGTTTGCTATTAGAATAGTATTTTGTGTGTTTGCTTGCAATTGCCAGTGCGTTTTTATTTTGTGTTTGCTTTGAATAGAATTGAGTGTGTGTTTTTTTTTACTTTTGCACAATTTCGTTCGTGTAGTTGGTATCTATTAGTTTACTTTAAAAGGGGAAACATATTTTTTTCTGCATGTTTAGTTGAATGAGAATTTTGATAAGAGTGTAATGGGGAAAAGGTTGATTTTTTTTAACTTTCTAGTAAGGTTTTTATAGTTGTTGTTAGTGTTTGTAGAGCAGTAGGAATTTAGGCTGACTTCCAAAACGTAGGTACTAATACAAAGTTCGTACCAGTGCTGCCACAACGAATTCAATTTTTACAACAAAAATGTTTGAAAAAGTTACCAAATGTAAAAAAATATAACCAAATTTAAAATGCTTTCTATTAATTGAGAAAATCATTAAAATCATTGTAATACATTGTAACACAAAGGTTATTTGCACTTTATAGTAAAACAATAATTAGGTATAAATCAAGAAAACAAAACAAGAAATGTAATTCTTTTATATAGGTAGGTATTAAAAAAATAACGTAAAACTTAATTAAAAGTTTTTATTTATGTATTAAATATTCCACTGAATGTTTAATTTATTTTGTAAGTTTAATAATACAAAAGCAATAAAAAAAACAAATTTAAAACCAAAAAAGTACCAAAAACCTTCACCTTATAGTTTCTAAATCACTCTGTACTCTGCATTTTGGATTTTTTTGTTTTAAGGTTCAGTTTTGTAAAAAATGCATGTTTAATTTGATGATACTAACGAATATTCAAAAAGTACCAGTTAAGGAACAAAAAAGTACCAAAGGGACCCCTCTTAAAGTTGCTCAATCACTCTGCACGGAAAATAATTTTTTGTTTCTAGATTCAGTATTAATAAAAATTCATAAAGTACCAGTTGAACAAAGAAAAAGTACCAAAAATATCCCTATTATATATTCTGATTCCCTTGGGACCTGTCATGTTTAATTTAATGTTTCTAGTTCCAATATTAACGGAAATTCAAAAATACTAACCGATAAACAAAAAAGTACCCAAAAGTTCCCTCTTATAGATTCTCATCTACTCAGGACATTGCATCTTAATTTTATGTTTCTTAGTCCAATATTAACGAAAATTACAAAAAGTACCAGTTGTAGAACGAAGAAGTACCCAATAGCTCCCTCTTATAGATTCTTATCCACTTAGGACCTTTCATGTTTAATTTTATGTTTCTAGGTCCAATATTGACGAAAATTCCAAAAAGTATTAGTTGGAAAGCATAGCTGCCACCATTTTTTTTTATCGTAAAGGTTCTCATATACTAAGGACCCTACACCTGTAATTTTATGTTACAGCAGGAAAAAAATAAAGAAATACATTTAATTTCGAGTATTTCCCCTTTTTAAAACTTTTTTCTCCGCGTTTAAGTACAAAAATTTCAATATTGTAGTGGGAGCCCATAATTTAATATTTAGTTGTAAATGAATTGAGAAAAACATTTTCTGAAAAAAGTACCAAAATAGGTGCGACTTTCAACCCTTAAACCTTTGAATTTCCAAAAAGTACTTAATTCTTATTTGTATTTTTAGCTTAGTTACAAATTGGGTATTCAATTTTCTTCCTTGTTTATTGGTTTAAAAGATAGACTGGTTGACAAAAAAGTTCCAAAATACAGGTTATACCCGCTTACTCCCAAAAAAGGCCGATTTTCAAAAAGTACCAGAAACCTGTCCGCTTAATTTTCTAATGAACAACTATAAGTATTAATTTTTTTTAGTAATTCTTTTAGTTTTAGAGATATGAAGTTAACTTATTTACCCATTATTTAAGATTTTAATAAAATATATATTGTGCACTTCTGTAAGTCAATAACTTTCAAATGGTGTATTTTTTGTTTTAATCGGTTGACAAACAGAGGAGAAAAGTGTGTTCAACTGTTTTGCCTTTGCCGATTTATATAAATATAAGATAATTCGGAAATTGGCTTAAAAATCGCTCACAACACTTGCTAAAACGATTGATTTGAAATCGAAAGATAAGCTTGTACTTATAGTATGAAGTATTTAAAACAAAATTATTTAGTGAACTTTAAGCACTGGATCGTTTTTAAAGTTTATTCGAATTTGATTTCACTCGAATTCGATTTCCCGAACATGGCTGATAAGTTTTTGTTTGAAACTGAAAATGTTTGAAACATTTTGCTACTTTCATCAAAATTTAGTATTAATAAAATTGTAGCCTTTATTCGGTCAAAGGAATGGTATCTTGTAGGGTATTCATTCGGTTAACCGTCAATCGGTGAACCGATTAATTACTACCCGATTAACTGATCGGTTAATTTCAAATTGGCTTTTTTCGATTAACGATTAAACCGGTTAATTTCAGTCGATTAACCGATTAACCGATGTAACAAAAATTTCAATATTTTGTAGTATTATAACATATTTTTTTTGTGTTTTTAATTTTTTGTTTCGTCTTATATACAAAATGTATGTATTTAGAAAATATTTTTTTATACAAACAAAGAAGATGTTCAGTGATCTTCATTTTAACCCATTTTCTGCCGACCGGTGACTAAAATTACAATGTTTTTTTATCTTCATCATCGATCAGCAGGAATGTAGTGACAATGGGTTAAATGTTTGATTGTCAACATTTTTTTTTGTTTCACGTTTCTCATACATATCTTCACATATCAGTCTTTAAACAAAATTAACCGAAACAATTAGAAGTGTTAAAAATTTTAAAAAGCTCTAATGGCATAATGGAGTATTTTATATGCTTAGAGAAATCCTGGAAAAGGACTGAGAAATTATTTTTACGATAAGTAAAAGAAGTCAAGTTTTGTCAAAATTAAAAAAAAGGATCGGTTTAATCCTAAACATTTAAACCAAATTACTTTTCTAAAAGATTATTTTATAAGATCTCCTTTAACTATTGAAATAAACAATAAATTTATCTCAGTTTATTTTTTTGTAAATATGTACATATTTGGGGGATTCACAAGGTAGTCATAAAGTCTTATGTCTTAAAATAATTAGAAGAAATATATATCGTCGGCTTAATATGCAAACCGGCTAAATCCACTTTTTATGTAAATTGAGATGTTGATGCCGTGTGGTAGAGAAAGATACGCCTCGTCGACCAACATGTAGTTCTTCTTCTATTTAAGTCTTGAAGTGTGTAAAACTAACTGTATTTTTAATTTTCTATCAAGCAGCAAATAATAGGGAAAATAAAAAGCTTTTTGCCTCTCTTGTAAAATATGCTGAAAGTGAGTTAGCAGGTTTGCATATTAAGTCGACGATATTACTATTGTGGGCTATCGCTTATAATTTAGATTTCTACTGTACAGTTATGACGAATCAATGAACACAGTATTAACATTTTAATTTTTATTTATTTTAAACAATTGTAAAATATTATTTAGGATATTATGACGATATGACTTGATAGCACACCTTGTGTATTAATTGAGAAAAGGCATATTACATATTTTTGAATTGTTTTTTATTTGTTCGTTTAAGTTCAAGAATTGTTATGTTTGGCATGTTATTGTTTTTTTACTAATAAAGTCCAAATAATAAACAATTAATGCATTTTTATATATTGAAATTACTTAACTTATAAACAAAAACTTGATTAATCGGTTAACCGATCAAAACAAAATTAACCGATTATTAACCGATTAAACCAAAGCCTCGGTTAATTAATCGAGCGATTAACCGATTAAAGCAAAAGGTCGATTAAATGGATACCCTAGTATCTTGTCAGCAAAGATTATTAAAAATACCTTAAGTCCTTGTACAAAAAGTATTGCTAGTTGGCATGACTAACAAACGAGATCAATTTATATAAATTTTGTACGTTATTTTTATCGCATTTTTGAAAAACTAAACCATATCTTATTAATTTTATTGTCTGTCGGCAAATTAGAAATTTTTTCCTTACAATTTTTTCTAAGCAAAGGATTTTGTTTTATACAATAATAAAAATAATTAACAAAAAAGTAATTTTTCAAAATTAAATAAAGTTTTTTAACTGGATAAATTGCTTTTTAGGTGGAACCTGGATAACACCCAATAGAACTGGCCAATCCAGGCCGTCTGGCAACCCTAAGGGTGCATCTCCAAAAAGAGAGGCATTCGATCTGAACGGAACATTATTTGATTTTAGGGTTGATTTTTATAAAAGATATTTTCGGTGGTTTGCTAGGATTTTCTTATTAAAAAGAGAGAGAGAGAGAAATTGTCCTGAAATCTTGTGCTATAGAAAAACCTGGTTTTCTCTTTTCCTATGATTATCACTTGCGAAATCAAAACTCTCTCAACATTTAAGAGTTCTCAGTAGCTGCTGTCATTAACGTCTGGGAAAACTCTGACACTCCGCCAGCATGTTTATCGATCGTGCAGCAACTGGGAAATCTTAAGAAATAGTACTATTTCAATCCGCTTTTATACAATCTTTTTTCTTAACTTCTAATATTTCAGTTGTTGTTGTTGGTTTGTCTTGAAGTTGTTGTGACAATTTACAAGATTTCTATTTCATTTAGTCATTATTTTATTGGACACTTTAAACCACCTACGTACTAAAAACACATTCACCACAAACTTAAACGCATCTAAGAGTTCCAGAGAGAAGTTTGTTTGTTAAGGAAAAAAAAAAAAAATGTTGTCATGGTCGATATTCCAACTGATGTTTCTAAAGACTAAAACTAAGAATTTGCATTAAAATGTAATTTTATTTTAGAGTTTTTTTGTTGTTGTTATTATTCTGTCTTCCATTGGACCAAGCTGTTAAACATGATCACTCGAGAAAAAAATAGAAAAGTACAGGGAAAATGTTTATAGAAGGTAAAATCTTTATACATATGAGCAGGAGTATATTGAAAGTAGCATTTAAAAGTTGTCTGTCTGTCTGTCTGTTGGTGTTTCCATTTGATTTCTTTTCTTGGTTTTGGTGGCAAAATTAACATAATTAGTCAAATACTTCGTTTTTTTTTTCTTTACGGTGGGATAAATGTACTATAAATATGAGGGGGAAAGAAGGAAAATTGTGTTGAAATTGTTGGCGCGAAATTGTAGCAGACATAAAGAACACTTTGACAGAAAGACAAAAAAGAAAAAAAAGCAAAGATAAGTACTTTGCAATACTTTTTTCTTGCACTTTTTATTTGCAATGTGTTAAATACTGTCGTTACTACTTAAAGTTTCTTAAGGAATAGACATAAATTAGCAAAAAAAAAAACAAGCAGGGAGTCTTAAATTGTGATAAGCAGGCCTCTAACAAAAATAAATAGTAGCAAAATTAGGAAAAAATTCCTTTTTAAGTTGTAATTTTTATACCCACACCACAATAAGGGAGAGGGTATTATGCATTTGTGCTGATGTGTGTAACACCTTAAAATATTGGTGCTAGATCCACTTTATGTACCCATCGACTCAGAATCACTTTCTGAGTCGATCTAACGATGTCCGTCCAGATGGCTGGTTGACTGGCTGCCCATTGTTCGCAAAGTACAGGTCCCATTTTCGAGGACAATTTCAAGAAATTTGGTACATACGTTCTAATTGGCACAAGGACCAAGCCTATTGAAAATGCGTCGAATCGGTCCATAATTTCATATAGCCGTCATACAAGCTGATTTCCGGAAAAGGGTCTTTGTGCCCATTGTCTAACCGATTTTAATGAAATCTTTATCATAGACAGATCCATATTTATATGGACACAAAGGCTTTGCAGTTTTTTCAGAAACAGGACCACGAGGAGAGATAGGGGGATATTTCTGCCCCTCAAATCAATTTCAATGAAATTTAAAACATAGATAGGTCCATATTTATATGGACAAATAAGCTGAGAATTTTTTAAAAAAATAGGACCACAAGGGGAGATAGGGCGGAATTTCAGCCTCTCAGAAACTATCAAACCGATTACAGTAGACGCTCACAAATTAGAGCTTTCAGTAATTCGAACGTCCAGAAATTAGAATCTGTGTTTGCAATACATTAAACGCTTTAAAATTCGAATTTATAGTTCTAATTTCAGAGCGTTTTTTTTTTTTGTTATTTGAACACAAGAAATCCGCAATTTATTTTTATTCTGTTTGAAAAAGGGGAATTACCAAATTTTAGATGTGTTTCCTTATTTGTTATTTTTTTTTGTCGCATTTATATATATTTGTGGCTAGTTTATTTGTAAAATTCGAAACATGTGTACATATTTTGGAAGTCTCTATTAAAAAGTAAAAGTGTATCATTCGAAATGTCAAATAAACGTAAAAAAAACTTTATCATTGGAAACGAAGGTCAAAATATTAGAAAAGCTTGACAAAGGGTTTGAAGGGAATATTAATGTTACGACATCTTCAATCAGCTATATCAAATCACATAGAACAGCAATATTTAATGCTGTTTTCAGCACATATCAGGAAGCAAGCAATAAATCTTTGCACAGCGCTGAATACCCAAATATGGTAAGTCGTCTGTATGAGTGGTTTAAAGAGAAAGCTAAAAAATATATACAGAGGAATATCCCTATAAAGATGAAAATGCATTCCGTGGAAGCAATGGATAGTTTTCCAAATATAAGAAACGACACGGTATTTTTAATTTTAAAAAATACATTTAATGTATTGGAGTGAATTACGTTTTGTTTTCTTGTTTTTACCAAATAAAATTTAATTTAAAAAAATTTAAGTAATTTTTATTTTTTATTCGAAATAAAAACGTCCAGAAATTAGAATAATTCAGAAATTAGAATTGCCTCAAAAACAAAGCGGTTCTAATTTGCGAGCGTCTACTGTATAATGAAATTTAAAGCAAAGATAGAAAAATTTTTATATGGACACATAAGCTATGCAGTTTTTCAGAAATAGGACCACGAGGGGAGATAGGGGGCAATTTCTGCCTCTCAAGTCAATTTCAATGAAATTTAAAACGTAGATAGATCCATATTTACATGGACACATAAGCTAAGAATTTTTTAAAAAATAGGACCACGAGGAGAGATAGGAGGCAATTTCTGCTTCTCAGAAACTATCAAACCGATTTTAATGATATATAAAACAAAGATAGATCCATGTTGTTATATTTACGAGGGGAGATAGGGGGCAATTTCTGCCCCTCAAAACAATTTCAATGAAATTTTAAACATTTTTAGGGACACATAAGCTATGCATTTTTTAAAAAAACAGGACCACGAGGGGAGATAAGGGGCAAATTCTGCCACTACGAATTTATCAAAATGATTTTAATGAAATTTAAAACATTAATAGATCTATATTTATATGGACACACAGGCCATGCAGTTTTTTAAATAAAGGACCAATAGCAGGTAGGAAATAGGGTACACTAGCAAAAATTGTTTTTATATGCTGTGGTGTCGGGCCTGCATTTTTAATTTGAAAAATTTTTTTAACTTTTTCTTAAGGTTTCCTTTAAAAAAAGTTTAAGATTTCCTTAATCATTTGAAATTAAAAATTTTGTGGTCTACCACATACTTAATTTCAAATTTTAATCGCCCACACTGTGTCAAATCGTTATATTTTTTCCTTTTATTTCTTTTTACAGATGCTTCGCTATTTTCGCTTTAAGGAGGGCCTTAGAAGCCTTTTAAACGCCTACTTTTACAATTTGATTTGCCATTAATTTCCACATGAACATTTTTTTTTGAATAAAAAAAAAATCAGCTACAGCCAGAGATCAAAACAGGGGAAAATAAACTCATATTCCAAAAATAATTATTTGATTTTAATTAATTTATTACATTTAAAATCTTGTTAACGTTGGCAGTTTGTTGTCAGTGTAATTGTCAGTCAAATAAAAACGGACGGCTAAAAAGAAACAGGAAAAGAAATTTAAAAATGTTTAATATTTGCAAATTTAGAAATTCGTTTAAATAATTAAAATTGTTTAGTTTAATTTAATATTTACCTAACATGCAACTTTATTTAATATTTATAAAATTAATTAAATTAATCAACATTTTGCTATTTTACTGAAACCTCTCGATTAGTTTTTTCTTTGCCAAAGTATCTTATTCAATTCTTTTGCTAGATTTCTAAACTAGAGGAAGGGGATATTGGAAAAAAGTACTTTAATCAGCATAAAAATTACAAAAAAAAGGAAACATGCGCGCATGCTTTTTTCAATAAATTAATGCAAAAAAAAAAACAAAAACAAAAAAAAAAAATATTATTAATTGCATATGAAAATGCAATAAGCAAAAAATGACGGAAAAATATAAGAGTTTTTGTAACAATCGTCTATATTTCATAGCAACAACAAAAACTGATGTTATTTACTGAGTGTTCAGTCAATAGTGTCTGATATTTTTAATTTTTTTTTTGTATTTTGCAGTTGTTGTCGTTGTTTTTTAAAGCCTTTGACAATGTGCAATATGCGTTGATTTTTTATGGCCTTCAAATTGAAGTTTTTAGTCTTATTTATATGCTACACTTACAAAAAGGATGGTTGTTTAGTGTAAACGATGGGTTTGGTAGGTTCTTTCTTAGTTACTACTTATTGAGAATAACAGTCATACTTAAGTTTGTATCAGTTCAAGTCCAACAAATATCAAATTTTTTATTTGCCGGTGCAATGATCTTTAGACTTTAGCGGTAGTTGCGACTTAGAAACTGATTTCAGTGCAATCTATAGTGTTAAGGAATATAATCACGCAAACTTATTAATGATAAGTAAAAATGTTCTCTCCTAAACTAAAAGAGATACAAAATAAATTTAAAACTTATCGCTGTTTAGTAAAAAAAAAAGCTGACAGGTGTCTGGTACTTTTTTGAAAGTCGTCCCTTTTGGGGAGTAAACGGGAAAAACCAGTATTTTGGAACTGTTTTGACTGTCTTCTAAACTAATAAACATAGAAATAAAAATTATATTTAATACTTATCGCTGTTCATTAACTTTTTGGTACTTTTGAAATTTGACCCTTTTTTGTGTAAACGGGAAAAACCAGTATTTTGGAACTGTTTTGACGCCCCATCTATCTTTTAATCTAATTAACATAGAATTAAGAATTATATTAAATTCGTAACTTGTCTAAAAAATACAAGTATATATGTGTACCTTTTTTGAAAATCGAACGTTTAAAGGTTGAAAAGCGTAAATATTTTTGGTACGTTTTTTTACATAACATTTTTCTCCATTCATTAACATATACGAATTTATCTATAGGCTCCAAACTACAATATTGAAATGTTTTTAATATTTTAATGGGGAGAAATAAGTATCAATAAGGGGAAATACGGGAAATTAAAATTTCTTTCTTTAGCGTTTTGGTTCTACAACTGGTACTTTTCTTAATTGCCGTTAATACTGAGCCTTAAAACATAAAATTCAATATGCAATGTGTTGAGTGTATAAGAATCTATAAAAGGGAACTTTTTGGTACTTTTTTGTTTTTTAACTGGTACTTTTTGGATTTCCGCTGGTATTGGACCTAGAAAAATTCAATTAAATATTCAAGGTCCTGAGTGAATGAAAATCTGTAATAAAACTTTTTGGTACTTTTTTGTTCTTTAACCGGTACTTTTTGAATTTCTGTTTGTATTGGACCTAGAAACATTAAATTAACCAACGCAAGGTCCTGAGTGAATGAGTACTTTTTTAAATTTTCGTTAATATTGGACCTTGAAACATTAAATTGAACATGCAAGGTCCTGAGCAAATGAGAATCTGTAAGATGGTTTTTTTTGGTACTTTTTCGTTCTTAAACTGGTATTTTTTTAATTTCTGTTTGTATCGGACCTAGAAACATTAAATTAACCACGCAAGGTCCTGAGTAAATGAGAATCTGTACAAGGGATCTTTTTGGTACTTTTTCGACCTTAAACTGGTACTTTTTATAATTTTCGTTGATATTGGACCTTTAAACATAAACATGCGGATGAAAATCTTTAAGAGGGAGAAAAAAGGATCAAAAAGGGGAATATGCGATATTAAATTTCTTTCTTTTACTTTTCCGTTCTACATGTGATACATTTTGAATTTTTTATAATATTGAACTTTGTAATAAAAAATTAGAGATGCATGGTCCTGAGTGAAGGCGAAACTATAAGTCGGTACTTTTTTGGTAAAACCTTTAAGCATAATCTTTAGCATATAAAAATATCCCCTGAGAATAGGAGACTCTAACGAAGTAGCGGGTTAAATGCTAGTGTTTAATAATGTATAATTTGATCCAACTTACCGTAGTTTGTAACACCGACCTACTTTTGGTTACACAGATTGGTTGTCTTACAAGGTTTTTGAGGAATTACCAGCCTATGTTTGAGGACTGTTGCACTTAATGGGTATATATGTGAGTGTAGCCAATATATTAAACATTTTAGAGACTTAAAACTAACAAACCTTAAATAGATCACGGCTGACCACGAGAACCAGTACCTGCATGGTTTTTATAAGTCCTGCCTATTGAAGTCCTTTCAGGGAGCACTTAATTGCTGTGGTTTGTTTGAGGGGAGTTTTGTCTTTAAGATGTGGAAGTAAAGGTAAAAAACTTGGTCTGCTTAAGGGTTAAACAAACTACACAAACTGTTTGAAAACAAGAAGAAGATGTAAGTGTGAATATAAAAAATTTATAATATTCACACAAAAATGTTATCTACATTTTTCATATATTTTTTAGCTTATTTGCTTTGTGATTATTAATGCCATATGAGCTTAAAGTTTTTTGAAGACGTTGGCGTTGGTAGACCCATTGTTAACACCCAGCGCTAAAAGCTGTGTTGGATTATACCGTTAAGGATAGAACCCACGATAATCTTAAGCATATATGTCATATATGATATGGTAAGTCTAAGTTCAAGTTTTGTGCGAAATATTGCCAGTTCCTGTTTATTGCGATAATCGCTGATCCACCACAGGCGCTCCAATTACAGACAATTTCTTAAACATTTAGCTTAGCTCCTTTTAAACGTCTTTATTGCCACCCCCTTTTTAAATTTCCCTATATAACTTTATATTTTATATGTTGTGCTTCAATTTTTGTGTTGTTTCTCTTGCAGATTTTAAACAGGAGATAATAATTATTTCAATATGTTCTGCCAGTGACGGCAACCATAAGAAAAAAAGAGTTTTGCAAAAAATATTAAATATACAAAAAAAAAAAAAAAAAATTGAATGCCAATGTTAATGCCATCATTCTTTGAATTTCAGAATGTATTTCCAGTTCATATTCAGTTCAGTTTTTTCTGGTATCGTGTTATAAATTCGTTAAATATTAAATGGGAACAAAAGCAAAAAATTAAAAAAATACATACAAGACACAATATATTTATAAATAAATAAGAAAAGGGCATCATAATACTTGAATATTGAATGATACGCAAACTTAAATTGAATTTCTAAGAAATTCATTAAATTATAATTTTTTTTTTTTTTTGGTTTTGGATTGTATCATGTTATAGATCCATCCATGCAACAACACATGTAAAATGTTAATGAATTATTTTGTTTATTGCACAAGAAATGCAAACAACCCCTTCCTGGCATAAAGCTGGCTTTTCGATACATCAATTTATGATCGCAATTAAATGTATTTTTTAATCAAATGTTAATTAAATATTTAATTAGCCAGAGAGTCGTTTAAGAGTGGGATTTAAACCAAAATTAAACACCAGCAGGAATGAGTCACTTTTAAGTTTAAGCTTGGAATCTTTGCTAAATCCGTTATTTTATTTATACAAACGAAGAGGATTCTTAGAGGATTCGAGTTATTTCGAACCCATTGTCCCATTAAGAGACTTGTACTTTATACTTAAGAAAAAGTAGTTATTCCAAAAAAAAAAAAAAAAAAACAAAAAGTGCTCTTCAGGAACCTAAAGAATCCGCTAAATAAACTTTATTAAGACAGTCCAAGTGTGCACACAAAATCCTTTCAAGATATCATTATCAACATTTCTGGGACGCATGACAGTTACAGAGAGGATATTGTACTTATTCCTCTTCTTCTTAACTAACCACCTGATTGAATTCTTTCTAAATAAAATCTAAATTGTTTTTATTCTGTTTAAACTGGTAAACGGACTGTTAAAATCTAGTGTTGTAATTGAGTATCGGTTCGCTGAGTTATAGTTCTTTAGTTATATTGGAATGGAAATATCTTGGAAATTCATAAGGAACAGATATAATGCCATACTAGTTCTTAATCTGCCATCAGCTCCGGTTCTGACTGGCGGCTTATAACTCAATTTTGCGGCGCTAATATAAGCGATAGTCTTCCTACGAACAGTTTGACGCCATAAGATCATAATTCGGCCAAAGAATATAAAAATTCCTGTCATTCCTATTAGGAACATAGGACCATATCTGTTCCATTCTCTTTTGTCCAACGCTAGTCCTTTTGTCTAGCTCCAGCTCCGGTTCTGACTGGCAGCTTCTGACTCCATAATCCCAATAATTCGCCCAGAGAATAAACACAAATTCCTATCATTCCTATAAGCATTGGACAGAAGAAAATGGAACAGATATGACCTTATATCAATATAAACTATCGGGCTTAAAAAAACACCCTTTATATCTGCCTTATATCTGTTCCATTCTCTTCTCTCTAACGCTAGTTTTTTAATCTCGCTCCAGCTGCGGTTCTTTCTGCCCTGATCTTCCTGTTCTACGACTTACTTGGGGACTCCATTCAATAGCATTTCTTCTTGTATCGATCGTAGGCCTTTGTACGATGTGACCAATCCAGCCTACTTTCACCCTTCTTCTCTTATTGAATTCTGACTTGTTTATATTTAGAGCCTTTATATATATATTTGTTCCTTTTACTCCTGCAAGGAGCATAGGGCCGCATAGAGCCTTTGGTTGGATATTATTTGAGTCCAGAATATACTCGAAATTCTCCGTGAAGATCGATTTGTAAGAATTCCCAAAGAGTTTGTATCCTGAAGTGAAGCGTTCCAACACTACCATTCAAAGAGAAGTATGCATTTTGCGCAGGAGTTAATAATGTTAATCTTGGTGTGTGGAGATCCATGTGAGCCATGTGAGACTTAGGACTCCAAATGACCGCTGGACCAGAAAAAAGCGACAATTAACGATAAAAATATGGTCTTGATTACCATAAACGCCTGCCATTATGGCTTCACTTCATGAAGGATCTTAACCACGAGTGAATTAATACATGCACTTACCAAATGCCCCTGTGTGAGTTGGAATTCGTTTGCACACATAGGTGGCAGTTTTGAGTATATAGACCCGCCAAAGAATATACACTTACCCCTTGTTTGAGGGCCTTCGTCTAACCTTCGTTGCCTTTTATTCATAAATTCTGGCGGCATCTATCAAAGAGCATTAGCACCTAGAGATCCGACCATGAACCGAACTTAAACCATAATGTCTAGATTCCTTATTGAACCGAACTTAAACCGTAAAGTAAAAGAACAGTCGTTACCAGGAGATATCCCTCAATGGACCGAACTAAAACCGCAAAGTAAAACATCAGTCCCTACCAGGATGTCACCCTACCTGCGATTTTGGGTTCGAATAGCTTTCCTGAATAGTATCCCGACCATCAGAAAGGTAAGGCTTCCTCAAAGACAATCAACCTGAAAAACAGAAAGCATTTCACGCAAGAAGCATAATAAACGGAGACCTCTCCAGTAGTCGCCGGTCGCCACTGGCTCCCGTAGCCCCTTCAATTTATAGTTCTGAGGTATATCTTCGTGTTCAAAAAAGTCCAAAAAAGGACCCTAAGAACTCTGTCTTTTAGCAGTTTCATTAACGCTACCAATTAGTTTATTTACAGTGTATAAGATTCCCTTTCCAGCATATCACATCCGTTAGTTGTCGACGGTCCAATGCATCGCACATCACATTACAGAGAAAATTCATTTCTCGGTCGAACTAGCCGTATGTTGAATCGACATCCGGCAGAAGTCATTCCAGTCCCTCTTTCCTTCTCCTCATTACCTATTTTGCTTTTACCAACACAATGCATTGCACTAGTAGGGGGCATCCGCTGAGTGTTGGCTCAAAGTAAGAACAAAGTTTAACCGAGAACCCCAAGAACTCTGTCTTTCGGTAGTTTCTTTGACACAACCAAGTAGTTTTTTTACAGTGTATGAGATTCCGAAGAATGCCAGTGTACCTTTAGCCCAGGTTAAATACATAACCAAGGCATAAAAGGTCAATTGTTCCCTTTCGGTATCAGGAATGACCCTAACCTGATTTGACCCGGAGGATGTAACACCAAAAGGTGAAATATCCCTAAGATGAACTCACAATCCCCGGGGGGAAATTAGCTATACATTAGGACAAAGTTAGATCCAATAGTTTTAATGGTCACCAGAATGTACGCCTTAAAGCTAAATGAAGATGCTGGAAAGTTAAACTCGCTGATTTGATTTGCGGGTAGCTCTATCCTTTTAGAATACAAGATTATTTATTAAATATGCATGTATAAAAGTGTACTTAAAATTATTATTAAAATCATAATTTAGGATTATTCTTGGAATGAAGTTCAGCTAATGCAACGGTTTTACGTGTTTGGCTTAATATTGTAGTTAAGTGCACTTCTATTTGGATAAGTTCTGCATGTTACATCTTTTTAACAAAAATTTAAGGTATAAAGCAACCTAGAGGCCAGTTTTTTAGAGAAGATGAAGAAGACAGTGACTGTATCAGATCGTCTGTATCAGATCGTCTGCATTAATCGATTTGCAGCTTCCGTTATGGCTTAGACTTCTGCATGGAAAACTTGTGCACCCGTAAGGCAACCTAAAGGACGCCAAGATTTTGAGAGAGAATGCCTATGTTTATATTAATTTTAGATCCTCAAAACTCCCATAACTCAAGATCCAATAAAAATCTTAGGAAGCATAAGTATGTTACTTTTTAAAGTCATATTTTTTTTTTGGAACAAAATTTTAAACTTCTATTAAAAATCTGTCATGTGTATCGCCATGATAAATTTTACCTTTATAATGCGTATCAAATATCACACTTGATGTTTTCTTTCTTTCTATTCTCCATGATTTTTGTTTTTTTTTTAAAACATCTTCCACATGACTATTTCATCAATGCCTTTTGAAGCGAAATGTTTATTACGCCTCATACTGCCAGCCTTTTTAAGGTGAAGACAGACGACAACAGTCTGACAAACTTAAATACTACACAATAGATAAAATAGATAGATTCTATTACGCTGAACAGAAATTTAGTGAAGTATATGAAGTGAGCGAACAAGCGAGCGAAATGTTTTTTTTTGTATTTTCAGTTCGTTTGTCTATTGTAAAAATCAACCATTCGTATAATTGTCGATGCGTTAAGGTAATTGTACACCTTGCCATTTAGACACAAACTCACACACACAAATACCTTTAGATACCTTACAGATACATAGATAACTATATCTTTCTTTCCCTGCTTAACTCCTTAGCTTAGCTTTTTCCCCTGCCCATCCGACACCAGACAAAAGCCTTCTCTTCGCTAAAGCAGCCATTAACCGTTTAAATTTAAATCCATAAGCAACCAACCCACTTGTTATTGTATTCTATAGATATTTAGATACAATTTTAAAGTATCTAATGTTATAGCAATAGTTGCTATTGCTTATAATGATGTTCATTATGATGTTAATGGTAATGATGATGATGATGATTTTAATGCTGTTTTGTTATTGAATAGTAAATATTAGTAATTGTATCACTTAAAGGTGTTTCTTCTTATTTTCTATAGTTTAGACGTTTTTTTTTTTTTTTTTTTGTTTTTACTAATTTTTCTATTGTTTAATTTTGTTGCTGTAATTGAGGAGGAAGTTTAATACGGATTTAGTATTATTGTATTATTGTGGTTATGCGCTGATTTGCAAGATTTAATTTCAGTTTTAGTTATTGTTAAACTATTGCCATTAATAGCTATTATCAGCTTTTGTTACTTAGAGATTAGTATCGTTTCTTTTTATTACCTTTTTTTAAATACCTTTTAAAACTGTCATAAACCTTGAAAAAAAGGAAATGATGTTAGAAATCTCCTTCTTAAAAGGTAAAAGTTGCTTTTAATATAGTTCACACTTAAAATATAAAATTGAAACATTTATAAATACAGCTTTAATTCTCAAAATTGACTACAGCTTGAAAATTATGACATAAATTGGTTTCGTCTGATTTTAAATTTTTAAGAAGAAAGCTCTTGGTTACTAAGTTTGCAACATTGAATGAAAAATGCTTCATATATTTAATGAATCGTTTTCATAAAAAAACTTTCATTGGTTAAATGAAAATTTTCATTGTCTAAATGGAATTTCATAGTTATAATGAAGTATTTTCGTTAAAATCGTTTCATTGGATTTCGTAATTACGTAAACAATTTTCTTGGTTAATATGAAAACTTAAGTTTGTCCAAGTTAAACAAAAAATTTTAATTGGGAACATAAAAAAACAATATACAAACATAGATATATTCATAAATTAGTACAAAATTAGAGTTTCCTTAAAAAAAATGTTTAATTGTTAATTAAAAAATGTAAGATTTAATTTTTTCATACATCTAATGTAATATGCCATTAAATTTATAAAATCAAAAATTTCTTTATAAAAGCAACATATTTCAATAATTGAAAAAAAAAATTTTTTTAACATTCAAATAACTCTATAGTGTCAATAATTAAAAGTATAAAAATATTTCGAAAAAGCATGCCTTCATAAATTTAAATTTTCATTATGACAATGAAAAATGTCATTATATTAATGAAACAAAAACTTTCAATCCATAATTATGTATGTTTTTAATTTTCTTTAATATGTACCTACCTACATATAGTATGTAATAAGTAGTGAACAAACAAATGTTCTCTTTAAAAAAAAAACACACGCTTATTTTAAACTGTTGTCAACCAAATGATGTATACGAAAATGCTTGTTCTCTCTTTATGTGGTCTTTTTTTATTATGCATTAGCAATAAAAAAATCAACGTTGCTATTGTTGTTATGGACAATTAAATCCCATATTTACGCTCTTAATTGAGTAATGGCAAAAAACATAGTTTTTTTATTCAAAAACTACACTGCCCCGGAAGGCTAGCTGGTAGTGAGCTAGTCTATCAGCGCCTTATCAGTTCCTTGGACAAGCGTAAGGCTTTGCGGGATAAGTTTAGGGAATTATTAAAAAAAGAAACAAAAAAAAAAAATAAAAAAAAAAAAAATTTTTCTTTTTTGAAAGAATTCATCCAATGAATAATATTCATAGATCTAATGTAATGTTTCATTAAATACATTTTAATGAAACTGGTTTAATTGATCCAACGAAGCGCTGCATAGGTTCCTTTTTAATGCTAATTTTCATGGGATTAATGTCAAAATTCATTAGTATTGTAAACAAAATTCTTTTAGTGTACAGACACATTTTTTTCTCACCTTTTGAGAAACGATGGAATATTTTGTTTCACATTTTTTCGATTCGAGAAGTTCTTACCAAAGTAGCAGAAAATTAAGAAAACATATTCGTTGTTCCATCGAAGGCATTAGGAAACAAATCAAGTACAATATGAAACAAGGCTGACCATAGGGTATCACACCACAGTATATAAAAAGAAATGTTTGCAAATGTACCCTATTTGGGATTCATGTCCAATCCAGGACCCGCCAGTACAAAATTATGTATTTAAGCTTAAGATTGATATAAAAGTTCTTTATGCCGATTAATATAAAGATATCGTCATCTATATGAAATTTGATTGTCTCTAAATGATTTTAGGAAGGGGATTTATATGGGACATATGGCTAATTTCGGAAAATTCTTGCATGACATAGTAGCTTTGGTAAATTTTTATGAAAATACTAACATTTAGAAGAAAGTTATGGCATTAAAGCTATTTTCGGGAGTAGTATTTGTATGTTGTGGATAAATAAGACAGAACGATTCAAGAACGTTGAAGAAAAGCAATCATATTCACTTGTTCCTGAAATAGAGAACTTAAAGTAATACGTTACCTCTCCAATGTCATCATTCAAGTTAATCAGTAGTTAGAAAGAAGAACTCTGTGCTAAAGGTGTGGATACCAAGATTCTGCAAAAGGGTTGAAAGCAAGAAATAAGGCAGTTTATAAACACGTTAGCAGGTTACAAATTATACTTTTGGCTTAAAATATCAAAAAAAAAATCCAAAAAGTGTCTTTAGTAAAAATTTCTTATGGTGACTTTTGGAATACAAAAAAAAGTAACTGGTAAAATTAAGAAGACTAGAGATAGTAAAGGGAAGCGTTTAAAAAACTGCAGTCAAAGTCGAAAAACTGCCATTTCTTCAGCTTCTTCTTTGGCCATTGGCAAAAAAAAAAAAAAAAAAAAACTGTTCCTTTTACTTATGATTCATTAATTGTAAACAGTCGCTGTCAAACCAACTCAAAAAGCGAATAAATGTATACAAATTTTTGTTTTTTGTTCAACAGTTTTTGGTTTCGACTGCAGTTTTTTAAGCCCTGGTTGACACGTTCACACAAGTCGAACGTATTTTAACAAAAATGCATCTCTGCTTTCATTATTGTTGAACATTTTTCAAAAATCAATAACAATTTATCATGGCAGGGTTGCTCAAAATACGTACAACTTGTGTGATCGTGCAAGCTACCCTTTAGGGTAAGCAGTTTTAAGCATCTTTAGAACGATGTCACCTTAGTTGGTGTAGCTGCCATCGACAGTATATAAAGAGTTGTCCCCCACACCGAAAAATCATAATCAACTTCCGGGGCTTAAACTGAAAAAGGACTTATTTTGGTGTATTCATTAAAATATATTCAATTTAAAAACAAATTTTCCTTAATAATGTTTGTTAAATTTCATAATCATTAATGAATACGGGGGTTACAAATTTACTTCTTTAAGAATACTTTCACGCTAAATAAAGAAAAAAACTATTAAGCTGATCTAAATATTTGTGAACCAATGAAAGGGGGATGAAGGCAGAAGAGAAAAGGAACTGGAAAATTATAAAGCAAAACATACAAAAAGAAACTCTAGTAGACAAACTGCGTTTGAGTTACGGAATAAGCGACCTTTGAAAGCAAAAATATTTAAAAGCACCTGGAAACATTAAGCTATTTTTTTTATTAAATGATAAACGAAATTCTGAAATTCTGAATTCTGTTGCAAAAAACTACTGCAAGGATTTGTAAAAAATGATTTAAAGTTCAAACAAAATTTCAGGTATTTTCAAGGTTCATCATCATGAAGTTCTGCTAAATCATATCGGCTACTCCAGCATATTTTACACCGTTTCAAAAACTTAATTAAAAAGTGGCTTAAAAAAGTAGTAAAAAAATAAAATTTCCAAATCTCTTAAATTCTCAAAGAAACTCCAACCATCTCTAAAGTTGAATGGTATTTAACGACGTATCAAGACCAGCTTCAGCCAAATAATAATAATCCTTTGACAATAGAATCGCAAAAAAAAAAATATTACAACCCTCTTTAAATACTTTTCCAATATAAAGAAGTCTAAAAAAAAGGATGTTGGTAATGATGAACTGCCAAACGTTTAATGTCACATTGTTGCAAAAATGCAAAAAAAGAAAGAAAGAATACAAAAAAATTCACATAAAAGAAAATAAAATTCCCTCAAGATTAAGGTTTACCAAAGGAATTACATGCTAAATACAACACTTTATTCTTTAAATGTAGTCAAGTAGAAAGAAATCGGTTTATTTTGCTCGATTAACTTGATATTTAACATTAACACTTGTCAGGAAGTATGAAGGAGACACCAGCAAATTACTCAAAGAAGAAAAAAGAAGTCAATGAACTCTAATGGAAATCTAATGCTCTAAAGCAACAACCTTTTAATTTTTGAAAGAAACACTGACCTTAGTTAAGATTTCTAATATACTAAAAGATCTAGAACATTTTAAAGATATTTTCCCAAACAATTTAAGTAGTTTCCCGTGGGATAATAATTTTCAATGATGAAGATCAATTGGTGTCACCATACAAATCAATACCGTAATCACAGTGAGTAGTAACCGCCAATTCTTTCCCTTTTTTTTTTTTTTTTTGTTCTTTTGTGTGACTTAAGAAGACAATTTTAGGTATTTTTGTGTGTTTTTAACACATAATTGGCAAATGAACATAAAATCAAAGCTTTTGGCAATTTTTTAACATCTGGTTCAAAAACTCTAAGCAAAACCAGCGAAACAAATAAAATGTATTTATGTGGCACAAGGGTAAGCGAGAGAGAGAGAGGAGGGCCGCCAAGTAGAAATCAACAAATATTTTGTTTAAACAAGTGATCACATGTTAAGAGAGAAGCTTAAACAATTTATTTATTTGATGTTACCGTCCAACCAATATTTAGTTTGGAAAATAAAGGATTCATTTCGATGGTGTTTTGTATGTGTTTGATCTTTAACCGCCACCAATCGAATCTCGGTTTTAAGACAATCTACTGGTGATAAAATTATTGGAATTACATCGTTTATTTTTACACAAAATATTTGCAAAACGGGGGTATTCACTTTAATGGGAAAATTAAGCATTCAGATTTTGGAATTACTTGTAAAACTTAAAAAATGTAAACAAAAGCTTCAAAACCTTAAAAAGAGATCTGTAAGAAAGTCGATTATATTGTCAGGTAAAGCGAACTCAGACGGAAAGAGTTATTCTCTTTAATGGGAAAGTAAGGGCTTCAGAGCTAAGAATTAATTCAAGAACTTTAATCACTTTATTGGGAAAATAAAGTTTTGAAGTTGTAGAATTTCTTCTTAGACTTCACTTCTTAAACTCCTTCTTACGCTTCAAAAGGGTAAAAGGAGACATGAAAGGACGCCGATTATTTCGTTATGTAAAGCGACCGGACGGAAAGACTTGGATAATTTTGACTTAATTCTTTTTTATATTAAATTAAGAAGGGATAAAAAACAAAAAAGCATATCCCTAGAACTTCTCTCAACCGATCCTACTTCCAATGCTCACATACTGACCCCTTTCATTTTTAAATTCTGGCCAACTGCAAAACCTGGCTCCTTACAAAGGGCATGATCATAAACTTTCCTAAAAAGGAGATCTAACAGCACGTAAAAACTGGGGAGGTATTACTTTATTGCGCAAGTTCAATAAAAACTTATCAATAAAACTTATCAACAACAGTTCTACCAGTTTAAGGATAATTGCAAAACAATCCGTAAGAGGGATTTCCCCTTTGGATTTAATATCTATAGAACCGTCAGTGAATATAAAGGAGGAATTCCTTGCTTAAGCAGCATTGGACGAAAGAAATAGGCTTCTTTAAATATCGGAGGGTCTAATGTCGATGAAGTTATGTCTGATGGAAGACAAAAGTCAGACGAGTGATGGACGATCTTACGGTGATATTTAAAATTTTTAACAGCAAGTTAAAACAAACAAGACCAGAACAAAGTTGGTTACGCTTATATCGGAGTACGGTAATATCAGTGGAGGACTGTAAACAGAAAACTAAGTAATCTTTAAAAAGTCAAAGGATTCTATTTTCATTAAACTGGATTCTGAAAAGAGTTAATATACAAAAATAAAAAGAAGAATGCCCCTATAATGACTTCTGTGGACTTGTTTAGGCAATAACAGACGTGTCTTTCTTCTGCTAATCCTGAATATCCCTTTTATTATCGGCAGTTTGATTGTTGACTGGACTACAGCCAGTAACACAAAACCAACATGTTAAAAATCACTTTACTTAAATCGCCAATGTAATTAAAGTGTTTTTTGTTTGTTTGTTTGTTGTTTTTTCTTTCGATTAACTGATTCATCTTCTTCTTTGTTGCGTATGCGCGTTTTGTGGCACAGATTTAATACTCTGTCGATGCTGCTTAGAGAATGCAAAAAATGTCGTCAAATATATTAAAAGATGAGAAATAAGCAGTTAAACAAAAAAAAAAACCAACTAAATGATCCTCGATATGGACACGTACATTCAGTTTGGAGTAGAAAGAAAAACTGTATTCCTTGCATTTACAAGAAATGATCGTAGTTATATTTCTTTGGGGGTAATTATTGGTTCTCACAATGGTTTGTCAATAATTGAGGCACTGCCATTCAAACTCTGGAAATCAGTGGTTAATGTGTCTTTTTTCTGTATTATGCTTTTGTGTTAAATTTTTCCCCTTTGTTTTTGTTTTAATTTGAGTTGTTGTTTTTCTTCGTTATCAATTATGACAAATCTTTGCGCATGCTTGCGTTTTTTAAATGATTTTTTCCTGAAGTTATATTGAAGTTTATTGTCGTGTAATTTTCTTCCTCTTGAGAGGTTGCTTAATCATTGGTTTTTTTTTATAAGACATTCATGAGTATGTTCACATATAAAGTGTTGACAATCTATGGTTGATTTTCTTTAAAAGTTAGTTTACACTCGCAACGAAAACCAGAAGTAGAGAGAAAGAGAGACTGGTATAGTTTATTGCAGGTTTAAATATTTCTTCCAAATTAAATCTTAATATAAATGCTAGGAACAAACTGGGACGAGCGAAGAATTTTCAGCGGCGAATATTCGTCGCTAAAAATAACACACATTTGTGTTTGTGGAAATACACCCAATCTTCAGATTGGCCGAAATTCGCCATAGGCGGCAAATTTGCAATTTATATTTCGTACGCCGGTGGACAACGATTAAATCAGTACCAGGTGACCATGATTGATTTTTTGTTTTCAAGTATTTTAGTAAATGATGTTACATGAAATGAAGCATTTAAAATAAATAAACAAAGTGGTGAGCAAGGCGAATTCATGTAAACGGTGATGGCAATACTACAGGAAATAACAACACCAAGAACACAACATCACTCAACGTCAAAAACACAAGCAACTTTTGACATTTCTCTCTCTAATTAAGAAAAAAAGTAGCTCAGCTGTGCTTTCAACGCCGCCTGGAAAATGAATTCACCTTGGTAGTATGTATATTAATTAATGTTCTATTATAAAAGCTGTAAGTTATTTATTCGTCGTTACTGAAATTCGTCGTGTTGGGCAAAATGCTTCGTTCGTCCCAGTTGTGTCCAAAGCAAAACTTTGCTGGTGCCTTCTAGAGATAATTAGAGGTGTAACATTCTTTACTGGATAATTATTTGGTTGTAACTTTCTCTAGTTATTTTTAGATTTGTTCTTTTTATAATTTCTCCGTAAAACGATAAATTTTCCTAACTTTTCTTTCTCAGACTTCAAGATTAAGAAAAAGGCCGTCGATTTTCTTAACAAATCTTCTTTTCTTATAGTCGCAACTACATTTCGTTGCCAGTGTTAACCACATGCGTTTGAAACTATTCAAAGCGCCTGTAAATACACGCCTTTTTAAGTTTTAATACCCGTCGCTTTTGCTTGCTAGTTGTCTTTTTTTTCTACTTTTCTATAATATTTTTTTAATATAAAGAGGTAAAATTGTTTTAATTGTGGTAATTACATCATGGTTTTTTCTTCATTATTTCTGTATTTATTTTATAATTGATCCAACAGTAGAGAGTGGGGTTTTTGTTGTTTAATGGTGGCCATTGAACGTATGACAATTGAAAAAAAAAAAAAAAAAAAAGAAACAAAAATGAAATCATTTAAAATAAGTTGTCGCTTGAAAAGCGTGCAATGAATGAAGGGCATTGATATGGAGCAGGCAAGCGCTGGATTGGAAAATGCCGACGGTATTGGGGAACTATAATTTTCAATTGGGTACTTAGTTTAATTTAAGGGATTGGGGTTGAGGGTTTTATAAGACAGAGGAGTTTTTTTTTGTCCAATTGTAAGA
The DNA here is from genome assembly GCA_963931875.1 of Pollenia griseotomentosa. NCBI lineage: Eukaryota > Metazoa > Arthropoda > Insecta > Diptera > Polleniidae > Pollenia > Pollenia griseotomentosa. Next base: position 173,008,738 of record OZ007563.1, read on the forward strand.
CTCGTAACCCTAATTTAAACTTTAGTTAAAAAAACCGCTATAAAAAAATTTAAAATTTAAATTCGATAAATAGTGGGGAATATTTGGTGGGATGGATGCATTGAGGGTGGATAGCTTTAGGAAGACGGTCAACAAGGCTTAACGAAGTGCATATCTTGGCATCACAGGATCAAGCAGAAGCCCACCACAGGCAGCGTTGGATATCCTACTATATAATATGAAGAGTGTGGCTGCTAGGAACTTATTTAGGCTTATTTTGGTTAGACCTAGGCGGGGTGATCCCGCGAGGATCCTGTAGGAAGTGGGGCTGTTTGATCAGGGTAGCATTCTCGAGGGAATTCTGGATCATAGGACTATGACCTTAAGGGACAAGTACACTCGTCAAATGCTTGTCCAGATGGCGAATTCATTTGTGTACGTGTGCTGGACGTAATAATCGCCGTCATATTTAAATTTTTCGATTTTTTATCTAGCATCGTCGGTGTGACACATACAAACAAATTTTCACTAATACTACCACATTGCCTGATGAGTATTTTGATAAGTATATTTGGGCCTTAAGACTTCGGTGTAACAACACCAGTGGAGTTACCGAAAAGAAAAGATTGGCGTAGGTCCAATGGGCTGTTTGGAGGCAGTATTTTCGACCGGGACCAATATGGACACTGGCACGGGTGCTGGTGTTTATTTTACGGACACTGACGTGAAAAGGTAATTCTGACTCCCGGACGAGTGCAGTATCTTCCAGGCTGAGATCCTAGCGATCTGGAGGGCGATGGAGGTGATACTGGGTCACATCGTCAGGGGGTCTGTGGTGACAATTTAAGTCGATAGTCAGGCTGCGCTCAGAACATTGACAGATTATACGGTGCTGTCTTGCCAGGCCATACGGTGTAGGAATGCTCTGAGGCAGTTCATGGGGCTATTCACAGTAAGGCTGTGTTGGATACCCGGGTACTGCAAGGTGGAGGGTAATGAGGTGGCAGACGAACTCGCGAGACAGGGTTCCAGTCTGAACTTAGTGGTAAGGGACGGGGGGTTAAACTCCATTTTTGTCACTTATATTGGGTGATCCGGAAAAGATTCCACGAATCCGTTTACCGGTCCAGAATGAAAAGAGCGGATTGCAGGGTGTCTAGAGCATTATGGCCCGGATTGAATGCAAGTACAACCTAATATGTATGCGACAAATAACAACACAGGTTGGCGGTTTAACTTCAACTGACTATTTAATAATACTCTTATGTCTAGTGCGCTAATCATAATAGTTACATATGTACTTATTAAGGAGAGTAGAGAATGCTGTAAGTATATAACCATATCAAAATGATATGTACCTATTTATATACATTACATTTCCTTACCCTTTTTTTAAAATTAGAATAATTATGAAATTATAATTTAATTACACATGTCAAAACAAAATATAATAATAATGATTTGTATAAATATAAGGTATATCTACCTACTGTATGTACTGCACATTCTTATATATTATAATTCAATATATACCTATTTATTATTCTTATTTTATTCGTCCTTAATAATGATACCTTCATCCTCACGCATTTTTCTGGCCTTGCTTCTTGTAACAATATTTGTTTCCTCATTAGACCTTAATCTCTTTCTAAGTTCCCTACAATAAGTGATATGCCCGTATTGTACATGTCTGATGTTAGCTTTTCTTAATTGATTTACATGAGCGTGTTTCAAACTGCCATTTACCTGCACCAAGTACCTTATACTACTAATTTTCTTTATTATCCTTCCAGGAATCCACCTAATATAATTAGAAAATACATTTCTGTACAAGACTTCCTCCTTTTCAATAAATGTTCTATGTCCAGGTAACCTATTTAGTGAAATATTTTGACACCGGCCAACTATGGAGTTCCCTTCGCTATTCCCTTCCTTCTTTCTACAAACTAATACATCTAATAGTGTTCTCGGTTTATATGTAAACAAGAGTTCCGATGGTGCCATTTTGGTAACGGTTGATGGGGTGCTTCTATATTGCATTAAAAAGTTATTCAATTTCATATCCCAATTTAAATCTTTCATCTTCCTATCTATCATAAATTTCCTAAGACACTGTTTAACAGTCTGAACCGCACGTTCCGCACTGCCGTTTGATTGTGGGTGGTAAGCCGGTGATTTCAATACCTCCATTCCATTCATTCTACAAAAACCAATGAAATATTCGGAACTGAACGGTGGCCCATTGTCACTAACAATGGATGTAGGTAAACCAAAAATTACAAATATTTTCCTTAATTCGTCACATACCGTTTTAGCATCTGTCTTTCTCATAATCACACAGTCAATCCATTTGGTAAAACTATCAACCAACACTAATATTGTTATATTTTCAATTTTGCAAAAATCTACATGGATCCTCTCAAAGGGGTAAGTGGTCGGTTTCCATGTTGTTAAAATAAGCTTAGGCGAGTTTTGAACAGATTGACAAGGCCCACAACTATTCACGAAATCTTCAATATTTTTATCAATACCCGGCCACCAAACATAAGTGCGTGCAATACCTTTCATCCGTACAATACCTACATGACCCTCATGAAGCAGTTCCAGAATATTAGAGATCATTCTCCTTGGTATGACCAATCTCTCCGCATAATACACACACCCATCTTCAGTTCCTAAAGCGTAGCGTTTGTTATAGAAAGGCCTCAACGACTCATCAATATACTGTGGCCATACCCCCGTAATAACATGTTCATAAACCCTTTTTAAAACATCATTTCCCATTTCGCGTCTTAGATCATCCAAGTTTAAAGGTAACCTATCTGGCGATATGCTGTTTATACAAATTTCTTCTATTTCCGTAGGTTTATTTATAGGCAGTCTTGATAAACCGTCTGCATGTTTCATTTCAGAGCATTTTCTATAACATATTGAATAATCATACATTGACAAAATTATTGCCCAACGCTGCAGACGATTAGCTGCAACTGCCGGTATATCCTTTTTGTCACCAAAAATAGCACGTAATGGTTGGTGATCGGTTTGTATGGTAAACCTAATTCCATAAATGTATTTGTGAAACTTATTCACTGCAAATATAATAGCTAGCGCCTCCTTATGTAGCTGGGAATAGTTTCTCTCTGCCGCTGAAAGAGTACTTGACACGAACATTACTGGCCTTTCCTCGCCCTCAATTATATGTGACATTACTGCTCCCACACCATAGGGACTTGCATCACATGCTATAACTATTGGTTTCCTAGGATCGTAATGAACCAGTGTATTTATATCCACCAGTAACTTTTTACTCTTTTCAAATACTTCCTTGTGCTCCTGCTTCCATTCCCAATTCTCATTTTTCCTAATAAGATTGTATAAGCATGTCAGCTCGCCAGACAAATTAGGTATGTGCTTATGATAAAAATTCAACATGCCTAAATATGATGCTAATTCTGTCTTATTTTTAGGCTCTGGAGCATTCAACACCGCCTGTATGCTTTCTTTGCTAGGTGTTACTCCCTCACTATTTATATTAAACCCTAGATACCCTAGTTCCTCTGTAAAAAATATACATTTTTCCTCATTAACTCTCACATTAAACTCTTTTAATCGATCAAAAACATTTCTTAGGTTCCGTTCACACTCCTCCATATTAGCTCCACCTACCAAAATGTCGTCAAAATAGATATGAACCTTGTCCAAGTCTCTCAAAATCTCGCACATTATTCCATTGAAAATCTGTGGTGCCGTTTTAAGACCAAAAATTAATCTTGTGTATTGAAACAATCCAATATGAGTATTTATTGTCAATAATTCCCGGGATCTTTCTGAAACTTCTACCTGAAGGTACGCACCCATTAAATCAATTTTACAAAATACCTTCCAACCTGCCATATTGGCAAAAATATCATCTATTCTAGGAATAGGAATGTGCTCGCTAACTACAAATTTATTTATTGTTCGCTTACAATTGACACATAGTCGAATTGTTCCATTTGGTTTATTAACAACCACTAAAGTGCTAGCCCATCTACTCCGAGTAACGGGTACTAAAACTCCTTCAGTACACAACCTTTTAATTTCCTCTTCGACCTTAGACCTAAGCCCATATGGCACTACGCTAGCCTTGCAAAAAATAGGATACGCATCCTCCTTAAGTGCGATTTCTGCCTTAAAACCTTTTATTACATCCAAATTACTAGGTTTTTTAAAAATATCCTTATACCTGTTTTTAATATCTATCACCGAACTATTATTTACTCTGTTGCATGACAGCCCAGACACATTGAAAACAAAAAATTTCCGCCAGGAGGGAAACATTACATCTAGCCAATTCCTTCCAAGTAGTGGAGTAAATTTATACTGAGTTTCTAAAATTGTTAGTTCTAGATTATAACGCTTATTTTCTACATCAATAGACACTGTTATTTTTCCGTACGTTTCTAAACAATCGCCAGATATTAATTTCATTTTTCTATTGTCTTTACTTATTTTACAATTCTTAAAATATTTTTCGAAATTATTTGTATCAACCCTACCTCTGCAGCAGTTGCTTCGGCCTCAAAAGTACCATCTTTTAATAAAATAAATTCCCAAAATCGTTTTGCAATTCTGGAGGATGAATCCTCTGAAGCACAAAACGTCATAAAATCGTCCAAGCCTCTCCCCATATATCTGAGGGAGCAAAATTCTACTGAGCTCATAAAGAGTTTGATAGCGGTTATAGGTGAAAATTCGTTTTACGTAGCTGCTATCAAGCGTGGTAGTATAAACGAAACAAAAATACAAGTCAATCATGAGAATGATTTTCGCAAAATTATAAGCAACTTTGAGGCACTTAAAAAAAACTTTTATACATACCAACTGAAAAGCAGTAAAGGTCTTCAAGTTGTGATTAAGGGTATTGACTCATGTGTGGACCCAGAAGAGGTAAAAACATTTCTAGAAGAAAAAGGCTTCAAAGTAAAGCATGTAGTAAACATTAAAAATAGAGAAAAAATTCCCCAACCACTTTTTCGAGTGGAGTTTGAACCCGGTGACGTTAAGCTTAAAAAAAATGAAACGCATCCCATCTATGATTTAAAATACATTCTGTACAGAAAAGTAACTATAGAGGAGCCGCACAAGAGAGGTGGTCCCGTTCAATGTTTGAACTGCCAAGAATTTGGCCATACTAAGGCATACTGCTATTTACCCCCTGTTTGCGTAGTATGTGGTGAGCTACACGGTACAGTTCTTTGCGATAAGTCTAAAACCGACCCCAACGTAAAAAAATGCAGCAACTGTGGTGGTAATCACACTGCCAATTATAGAGGATGCCCTGTATATACTATCGTCAAGCAGTCGGTTGGACCGAAAACTAATCCCCCTCAAATGCAGGTAACAAATCAAGTAAACAGTAATAACCTTCAGGCTCCGCAGCCTAGTAGTAACAGAACCTCTTATGCTAACGTCTTAAAATCAAACAATGTACCAATGCAAGGCGCTTCGTCAAGTAATGACGAAACCCCAGTTTCTAATCTAAGTCGTCTAGAAAAAACCATGGAAACATTAGTGCAAACAGTAAATAATTTTACAAACACAATGGGTAATATGATGCAGGAAATTCTTAGAATGCAATCGATGTTATTGCAAGCTATTCTTAACAAGCCATGAACTGTTTAAAAATTTGTTTTTGGAACGCAAACGGCATCCGCCAACATAAAAATGAATTAGAATACTTTCTTAAAAATAAACAAATTGATGTCATGATGGTTTCTGAAACTCATTTGACCTCAAGAAATACGTTTAAAATTAATGGTTATACTCTATATGATACCAAGGACCCTCGAGATAGAGCTTGTGGAGGTTCTGCTATATTAATAAAAAACCGAATTAAACACTACCCAATGTGTGATCATCGTGAAGATTATCTCCAAGCTACGAACATTTGTGTCGAAGAGCTAAATCGAAGCATAGTAATTTCATCTCTATATTCACCACCTAGATTTGCAATATCAGAAAGCCAATATTACAAATATTATAAGTCATTGGGGCCCTGTTTCCTGGCTGCTGGCGATTATAATGCTAAACATACCTTCTGGGGGTCACGACTAATAACACCAAAGGGTCGTGTTTTATTTAATACAATTTCTAAAATGAATTTAAATGTTGTCGCGAGTGGCCAACCAACATATTGGCCTGCTGATGCGCAAAAAATTCCAGATGTCATTGATTTTGGCGTTGTTAAAAACATCCCCACAAAAATGATTCACGTTGAAGCTTCCTTAGAATTATCCTCTGATCACACACCTACAATAGTTACTATAATAAACACCAGTAGAATTGAATCTCCCTCTGGATACATAGCGACGTCAGCTACACATATAAATTGGTTAAAATATAAAAAATATCTCAGTACCCATTGCACAGAAAATATTCCGCTTAGCACACCGGAGTATATAGATCGCTCTATTGTCAATTTTGACAGTTTTCTAAAACTAGCTGTTCAACATTCCAGTATTGCCCCTAAAAAAACCAAAAATAATAAAATATATTCCTCAGATGTCGAGCGTCTTTTGTCTGAAAAAAGGAGAGCTCGTAGAGAGTGGCAATTGCACAGATCCCCTCAACTTAAGAACTTACTAAAAGACTGTACAAAAAGGTTGAGAATGTTACTGCAGACTCAGAAAACGGCTTCACTGGAAAAATATCTCAAGGAACTTGATGCAACTCCACAATCAGACTACTCATTATGGCGTGCAGCTAGAAATCTAAAAAGGCCAGTTATATCTAAGCCACCATTAAGAAACTTAAATGGAAGTTGGGCAAGAAATGATGTTGAAAAAGGAAACCTGTTTGTCGATCATTTAAAAAACGTATTTACACCAAATATATCTCACAATATTGCGGTCGAGTTACCACCTGTTGCTGCTAGAGCAGCTATACCCTTCAGATTTGAGATAAGAGAAATCGAAAAGGCTATTTGTGACTTAAACACTAAGAAGGCACCTGGTATTGATAAGATCAGTAATAAAATGCTTTTAGAGCTACCTCGCATAGCAAAGAAAATTATTCTTTTTATTTTTAATGCTATCTTACGCCTTGAATACTATCCTCAAAAATGGAAGGTTTCCTTAGTTACCATGATACCAAAGCCAGGTAAAGATCATACAAAAGTTGAGTCTTATAGGCCTATTAGCTTATTATCAAATATGTCAAAGCTGTTTGAGAAATTATTAGTTTCAAAATTAACACCGATTTTAAGTGAAAATAGATGTATTCCAAACCATCAGTTCGGATTTAGAAGAAAACACAGCACAATCGAACAGACTCATCGAATAGTAAATGTCATAAGAAAAGCATTTGAAGAAAAGAAATATTGCTCAGCACTCTTCATCGATGTTTCGCAAGCTTTTGATAAAGTCTGGCATGAAGGCTTATTACATAAATTGAAACAAAATTTACCAGCTAACACACACAAGCTGCTAGAAAGCTACTTAGTCGGTCGTCAATTTATTATAAAAGAAGGAAATTTCTTAAGTTCACCTCAGCCCATTGACGCTGGAGTCCCACAAGGCAGCATCCTGGGCCCCCTATTATACTTAATTTATACTTCGGACATGCCAACCAGCAACTATACACAAACTTCAACATTTGCAGACGATACAGCTTTTCTAAGCATCCACGAAAACCGTTATGAAGCATCTCGTTACTTACAGCATCATATATTTCAACTAGAAATATGGTTAAGACAGTGGAGAATAACGGTCAATGAGCAAAAATGTGTGCATATAACATTCACCTTGCGCCGGGAATCTTGCCCCCATATTACAATCAACAATCAAATAATTCCTCAACATTCGCATGTAAAATATCTCGGTATACATCTGGATCGGCGATTAACGTGGAAATGCCATATAGAGGCAAAATTAACTCAAATGAAACTAAAAGCCATTCAAATTCATTGGCTTATTGGTAGAAACTCTGTCCTTAGTCTCGACTGCAAACTTCTTCTTTACAACTCCATCTTAAAGCCAATCTGGTGCTATGGTATTCAGTTATGGGGCACTGCCTCGGCCTCTAATATAGAAAAAATTCAAAGGCGCCAAAATAAAATTCTTCGAATAATCACAGCTGCCCCTTGGTATGTTAAAAACTCAAATATTCACAAGGATCTCAATGTTCCATTAGTCAAAACTATGATTACAAAATATGCGGTAAAATATTTAAAAAGACTTGAACAACACCCAAATCCACTAGCTCGAAATATCTTAAATCATGGCGGCCACACTCGCTTAAGAAGAAGAGACACTGCAGCACTTACCCAGTTAGATGAGCGATAAACACTTATATATGTGAACAGAACCCGTGATGAAGAACATTTTTGTCTGGCAATGGCAGGACATAAATAAAGTATTAGGATAAGATTTGATTAATTATTGTTAGTTCATATTAAATATATGAAGATTCAATAAATAAATATTGAAAAAAAAAAAAAAAAAAAAGAAAAAAAAAAAAAAAATTTGTATCAATAATTGTTTCACATGCCCCGGTATCCACCTCAAATATAATCGGTTGTTCATTAACTTTTAACGTAAGCTTGTGTGAATTATTGTCCAAAATTTTGCAATTATTAATATACCCACAATAAAACGAATTGTTATCCGAGTACTCGTCATCATTATCTTCTTCATTTCTTTCTATCATATTGATTTTTCTACTCTGCCTTTTTTTATTTCTGCAGTTTCTCTTTATGTGACCGTATGCTCCGCAGGAAAAACAAATTAAATCTCTTTGTGGTGTGTTCTGTTGATAAGAGTGTGGATATGTTTGTCTTTGATTTCGATCTCTATTAAACTTTGATGTACTCAGCTCTTGGTTTCCACCTACTCCCCGCTGCTCTCTTCTTCCCCACATGTTCTGCCGCTGACTGGCTACTGCATTAATATTATTGTCATCCCCAATATTTCTTAACATGTTAACATCGTTGTTGGTTATTTCTAGTGACATTGCTACCTCCGTTGCTTTATCAAAAGTTGCTATTTTATCATCATTTAAAATGTGATTTTGTGTTTTTGTACACTTTATACCACAGACAAACTGTATCAATAGCGCCCTATCTGTAAATGTTTTAAACTCACAATATTGTGCCATCTGTTTTAATTCAATTATATATTCTTGCAAACTTTCGTCATGCTTTTGCATTCTTTTGAAAAATTTAAAACATTCAGCGATGATATTTTTCTTTGGCGCAAAATGTTTTGTTAGACTTTTTACTAACTCTTCATAATTAATTGTTGGGTCTGTTTCAAGTTTGGGTGCAATTAATGACGATAGGACTTTAAAAAGATCTGGTCCTCCCAAGCTCACCAAAAACGATATTTTTGACGTATTATCATAGATCTTATTTAATGACAGCAAATGATTCAGTCTTCTAATGTATAACGAAAAATCTTCACCAATTGTAAAGAATTCAATACTCCCGACAAACACATTTCTTTCGGCCATTGTTTTTCTTTATTTCATTAATTTAACTATTAATAAACCAAGACCGTTTCAGTTCATCCACGCGGTTTCTTTTTCCTCGTCGCCAAATAATATGTATGCGACAAATAACAACACAGGTTGGCGGTTTAACTTCAACTGACTATTTATTAATACTCTTATGTCTAGTGCGCTAATCATAATAATTACATATGTACTTATTAAGGAGAGTAGAGAATGCTGTAAGTATATAACCATATCAAAATGATATGTACCTATTTATATACATTACACAACCGAGGTTCTATTAGGCTCAGATAGAAGTGGTCCCAAGACTGTTCTTGACCAGCCATTGATCTGTTAGAGCTTTTACGAGTAAATGGGACACTACCATACCGGACTTCTTCAGATTATGCGAGGATGCTGAGGAGCTAGAGACGATTTAGCATTTTCTGTGTTACTGCCTTATGACGCAGGATATAAGGCATAAATGGCTAGGAGATAGATTTCACGGAGAACTGGGGAGTATCCTGGATGTAATCAAGGCTATTTAAAGGGGTTTGTTAGGGAAATAGGATGATGGGGAACTTTAGGGGGAGTATTGTACTGTCTACTATCTATCTTTAATCTACTTATTACTGATTTTCTTCTCTCCTTCTTTTTCTTCTATATTGAAGGGATTTACAATGGACCGCATTGGTTTTCGAGTGGAGGTGTAACCTTGGACGAATAGCCCTTCTCAACCAAACCTTACCTTCTTTCAAAATACTGTTAACACAATGCTCTGAATCTTCTGGAATATAAAAACTTATCAGACATATGGAAAGTATTTAGTTCATGGTAAACTTTTCGATCGTATTCCCACTGAACCTATTCGCGAAAATTTCTCTTTAAAAAAATGTTTCTTGGGTTCTTTAATACCCAATAATATTCTGCAAAACTTTCAATGGCTTTACTTAAGTATTTAAAGATATTGTATTCTCTCTATTTTTCTCTCTTAAGAGATCTTAACACCAATTAATTTTATGTTAAATATTTCATCTTTGATCTCTCAACTCTCCAACCTCACCAAATCAAACTGAAATTCCAATTTCATCGCAAAGAAAAAACAACTGACAGTTTCTTGGTTCATTTCCATGATTGACACTTGGCAAATGTTTATAACTTGAACTGAAAACTAAAACTTAACCTAAAAGAAAACACAACTTAAACTTAAACACTTTGAATGACTGACATTTGATTATTGGCTTCCAATTTCATGCTGTCTTCAGCTGCAAATACTACACACATGTTGTGGGGTTAAATACCAATATTGTACAAGAGTATCAAGACAGCAATTTTTGTTTCTGTATTTAATTTTTAAAGCGAATACGTTTGACGTATAAAACGATCATTAAGTTGGCGTGTTGCTTCAAAGAACTTCTGCCACAGCAGCCATTTAACAGTGGAGAGTAGCTTGAACTGAACTGCTTCTGCTGCTGTTGCCGCCGTTGCAGACAGCAGTGGAACTACAAATTAAATGAAATTGAAGCCACACTTTTGTATATAAAACAGAAATAAAATGCAAGCAAATTGTTTTTTTTAGAGTCATTTAAATATATTTATTTCCTTTAGATTTGCAAAATTAAATATATTGGCGGTTGAATTTAAACTGATTGCTTGATTAAGGCAGGGATTCTCAAATATAAGTCAACCAGAAATCGAAATGACCCCAGCTTGCAAAATTTGTTTCTTATTAAATTTTTTTTTTTATTAATTTGATCGAATAAAGTTTCTTTTGTAAATTACCTTAGTTTGGGAAACTCTTCCTTCTTCTTTAAATTATTTCTTAAACATTGTTTGAATGACGTTTTCAAGCCAATTCAATTTGTATCACATTTTAGGTTGGGGTTCGTTGGTTGTATGTATTTGGCAAGCAGTTATTAAACCATTTTTTATTTTCCATCTTAAACTCCCAGCCAAGAGATCGATGGCTGAAGAGCTTTAAAAGCAACAACAGCAGCAGCAATAATATTAAACAGCAACAATAACAACATCAGCAAAATAATGTTTACTGGCTTGTCTTTCAATCTGTCTATCCATAAACAACAGATCGTGTACTGTCTTAGTTGTCAGTTGCCATTACTTTTGGATTTTCACATCACTTGCTTCCAGACAAGTTTTAGTTCAGTCTTGTTTCAAACAAATGGTCATTGTCGTTCCCAAACCCAGTCTTAAGGTGGTAGGAAATCATATAGTTTTTTAAAAATTTTTTTTTTTTTATTTTCAAGTTTCGATTTTTAGTTTTTAACAATTTTTTTTTTCTTATTTTAAATATACAATTTTACTTTAGTTTAACTGGTTGATTGACATTTTGTGGGGAGAGCGAATGAAATGAAAAGAAAAACACGCCTACTTTCGGCTTTAAAAGCTGTTTGTGGAGTAACTTTGAAAGGGTGTAACTTTAAATGGAAATCAAAGAAGAAATGGATAAATGTATAACATTCAATGCTTCAATAATTGGTATTTTTTTTTTTTTTTTTTTTTGGAAATTAGAGTGTTGGAATGAAATGGATGGATAGTATTAAAGAGAATAAGAAAAAGGTTTTGTTAAATATTTGTTGCATTTTTTTTAATCGTTTGAATAGCAAGTTTTAAATATTAGAGATCATCGAACATTTTCCATAATCCAAAATTAGTCTTTGACCATGTGATGGTTAAATTTTAAGGGCCGATGTTGAATGTGAACACCTTAAGGTCAAGCTTTTTTCTGCGTTTCATTAAACATTTCTCAATTATTATGGAAATGATGATGATTATGAAAATGATGATAAATTTTCGAAGAAAATCTTCTTCAGTGATGAGGCCCTTTTTTACCTCGGTGGATTCGTCAATAAGCCTAATTGCCGCATTTGGGCGAATGATAATCCAAGAGTGATTGTCGAAAAACCAATGCACGCACAAAGAGTGACTGTTTGGTGCGGTTTATGGGCTGGCGGCATCATCAGGCCGCACATTGGTTCAAGAGCGGCATTAATTAATTTTTTTCAAGTTCGCCGATTTGGACAATTTTTTGGTATTTTGTTGTCAGATATCTGAATATTATGATTCCGTAATATAATCCTGATATATTTATTATTTGTTTGGACAGACACGCTCAAAGTTCATATATGTTCGCTTGTTTAAAATGGCATGCAAAATTACTTTTGGTACAATCACAAAAACTTATCATTTGACTTTGTTGTATATTTTCGTAAATAAGTTGGAGAAAGTGCCATATAAAAAATTTCGTAGAACAAAATATAAGCAACATCAAAATTTCAATGTTCATCCAATTCAGTGGACTGCATCCTTTTAGAGCTGTTTAACGAAAGATGTCAAACTACAGCTTGAAGTCTCAGCTAAAAGTTAAAAAAAAAATCAGCTGCTCCTACCTGCTCCTTTCCAAAAAAAAAAAAAAAAAAAAAAAAAACAGTAAAAACTTTAAAATGATAAAGTAACAAAACATGAATTATCGTTCAAGCTTGTATTTGTTACCATAATTCTTTAACGTTTAAAATTATTACATAATACATAAACATCAATAGTGTTAATTGTTATGTATTTAATTGTTGACAAAGCATAAGCTTCAATTGAATTTGAATTTATTTATAGATATGCTGTCTGAGGAAGCTCAGGAAGCGAGGATTAAAGACCATAGAACCTATAGATTACATCATTCGCGAAGATTTAAACGTATAGCCACTAATGAAGACGTAATGCATAATATTTTATTGTCTTTAGACCCAGTATTAAATAGATTTCGCTCAAAGCAGCAAATCAAAAAATTGGAGTACGATAATGATGTTATAAAATTATTAAAAGACTATGCTTAAATTATTTATTCATGTTTTTGCTATTTGTTTTCTCTATGGGAGGTGGGCGTAAAAGTGGGCGGATGAGGTATATTTTTTCAGGAGCCCATTCTACAACTATAATATTTATTTTTTGGTAAAATTGAGTTGATGCATTAAAAACCAAGGGGAAAAAGTGGCATTTTTCAATACAAGTTGTATGGGGAGTGTGCGTAAAAGTGGGCGGATATTTTTCAAAATTCACAAATATTATTACGAGTATTTAAAAATGCTATGTGCCAAAATACAATGCCGTAGGTCAAAATTAAATTTTTACTTTGTATGGAAGGTGGGCGTGAAAGTGGGCGGATCATTTTGATTTTTCTATTTTTTCTTGATTCAAACAAAAAATGCCTATGTGCCAAGTTTCATTATCCTTCGAGAACTTCTTCTATTTTTTGCCGCTCGTTCTATGAACACAATCCAAAAGCAGAACTAAAGTTTTTCAGTCGAAGAATATCGGGTGACAACTTTTGCGTCTCCTGCTATCTGAAATCAACTCTTCTCCTAAGTTCATATTTTTTTGATGTTGAAATAGGTAAAAGTTCTCCTGCAAACACTGCAGGATAAATAAATCTGATCAATGTAGACTTTAAACCTTAATGATCCGCTAATTATTTAAAGCAAGTCAATTGTCGTCTGTGTTTTGTTAAACAGCCTGTAGATTTGTAATCTTTTATAGAAATCTCTAATGGCAACCAATTAAAGAAACTTTCTATTTCAATTAAACGTTGTAATTTGACTTGGAATAAATATGAAAATTTATAGAATAACTGTTACTCACCATGAGAAAAAAAAATTCCCAGATTCCATTATTAATTATTTTAAGCCCAAATTAGAAATCACTATTCGGATAAGTTTATTAAAATGTTCTTTGTTCTAATTTTGGGCTTATTTGAAACCTTAATGGCTTTAATAAGGGTTTTTCAAAAGCCTGTTTAAATAAATATAAATTTTCTTGATGTAACTAAAATATGCTTCAACTGGTACATAGGAAAAATTCTAGAAAATTTTTTTTCTTTCAATCAAATCATTAATCAAAAATAACATAAGTCTTAATTAAAAATTTAATCACATGAATAAAACGTGTACATATATGAACAAAATTACTGCAGAAAATGTTTTTAATATTGAAAAATTTTTAATTGATATTATTAATTTGTTAACTGGTGCAAATTTAATTAATCTTTTTATTAATATCACAGATTTTTTAACTGAAATTAATTTTTATTTTTTTTCCGTGTAGATTTTTCAAAGACTTGCAATCAAACAAAATTACTGCAGAAAATGTTTTTAATATTGAACAATTTTTAATTGATACTATTAATTTGTTAACTGGTGCAAATTTAATTAATCTTTTTATTAATATCACAGATTTTTTAATTGAAATCAATTTTTTTATTTTTTTCCGTATAGATTTTTCAAAGACTTTTAATCATTTTGAATCTTTAATTATATTGACAGAAAAATTTCTCGCCAATTATTTTTTTCAAAAATTAAACCAGCTTTAATTAAAGATTTAATCAAGTGTATTACACGTTTACTTATATAAACAAAATTAATGCAGAAAATGTTATTTATATTAAAAAAATATTAAATGATACTATTAATTTTTTTACTGGTGCAAATTTAATTAATTTTATTTTTATTTTTGTAATGCATTTATTTGTGCAAAAGTTTGTATCTTCATTTTAATTTGGTCCCAGCGCCCAGAGGTATTGTTGGGAATAGTTTTAATTATCAACACGAGTCTTTTAACTGTAATAAATTTTAATTTTTTTCTGTGTAGATTTGAAAAAGACTTTTCATAATTTTTAATCTTAAATTATATTGAAAGCTTCTGTAAGTTTCTTCGAAGGTTTTTTGTGAGCTTTAACTCTCCCAAGTTTTTTCATAATGCAAATGGTAGCTTTTCAACAAATTTTTAAATTCTCAGTCTAGAAATATATTCGAATAATCTTAGGAATTAAAATCGATTTTTGTTTAATAGAAATTGGAAGAAAAATCTCATATACGTCAACTTTTTCTTGGAATTTTCCATGGGCATTCAGCATTTACTTTCAATTTATTTCACTTTCAATCCATTTTTGTTGCTTTTTATTTCAACCTTGTTTTTAGTGTACCCCATTCGCAAAAGTTCTGTTTAACGAAAGTTCTCTGCTGTTGTTGTTATTGATTCTAAATTGTATTTAAATTATGGCCTGGTGAAATACAAACGTTAAGAAAGCAACAACAACCAAAAAATTATACTTGCGGCATTTTAACAAAGTGTTTAAATGTTGATTGTTGTGATTGCTTTGAGTATTTATTTGTTGATTTTTTATGTACAAGCCAAAACGTTTGCAGAATTCTTAATTGTCGGCGTTAAATGAACAGCAAAAAAGACAACAAAAAAAAAAAAGAAGTTAAAAAACAAACTACAACAAATGGGGAGCTTAAACACAACCAAAAACATTATTATTATCAAATTAAACAAGCAACCAAACAATTTACACAAAATCGATTAAATATATTTTTATTCAGACGTTGGGAATTTGCAAGACAAGAGACAACAAAAAAAATTAGTATATTTTTTCATGGGAAAATGACAAACTTTATTACAATTTTAAGCCAAAGGCGATCACTACTATTAAAATACTTAAATCAGAAAACCTTGAACTTGTATGTGATAAATGTGGCATAAATTTCAAATTAATTTCAATTTGTTTTAAACTCTTTTATCAGCCACATGGCTGGTTCGGTTTAAGCTTTCTTCCCTTATTAATGAAATTGTCTTAAACTTTAAGTAGTTGCAAAATAATTTTAAATCGATCTGTTGGAATTAATAAAACTTTCAATAAATCCTCACATGAGAGCACACACACACACACATACAAACAAAATCCAATAGCTAAACGCACTAAATCAACCATTCAATTTGTATACCCAGCGTTGCCAACTCTGTGCATTGGTCATCGTTTTAAGTGCTTTTAGAAATTTTCGCTGAGTAAAATTCTTTGATCTGTGCGCGATGCCCTTTTTTAAATTTCATTCAAGAACAGAAAGTGGAATAAATACCGTTCTTTAGATATAAATAAATCTATTTTGTATTACGCCCACTTCCCAATCCCGCCCACATTTTGTCGGATGTTGTGTATTAATAACTTATATGCTTGTACCTAATTTTAAAACTTTGGCTCTTGTCGTTCTCCAGATATAAAAAAAAAATCTATGAAAAGTGTAACTTCTCCAATTTTGTCGGTTATTGTGTATTTTTAACCAAGATGCGTGTACCTTATTTGGAAAAATAGAAATTTATAATGTATCTGTGCGGCAGGTGCCACGCCCACTTCTCCAATACCGCCCATATTTATAGGTAGGTTGTGTTTAAATAAACCAGTTATGTATACCAAATTTCGACAATATTTCTATTAACCTTCTTTAGATATAAAGAAAACTATTTTGTGCCACGCCCACTTGTCCAATACGCCAACGTTTTGTGTGCTGCTCTTGCCGTTCTCCAGATGTAGAGAAAAAATATACAGAAAAAAATAAAAAAAACAACAAGGAATTTAAGGGTAAAATTAGAGGCAGCCGTTGTCTTTTGCTCATATCTCAGTCATTTATGGAGCGATCAGGCTGAATTTCAATAGCAAACAGTTCCGGACTGTATGCGATATAATTATATAAGTACCAAGTCCTCATCCTGTCTGGGGTCTTGGCAAAACAGATTTCAACGGACATTGATAAATCCACTTCGCTAGTCATAAGGACCCATAATATTACTTCATAGGGTGTAAGATCAATATTGTAGAAATTATAAGCGTAATGCCAAATTTATTTATACTATTTTACCTTCGATGAGGGGTATAACAAATGCTGCATGGGATAAAATATGCAAAAATATGCCCTAACAATGCCTATATTCATATAAAGCTTTAAAACGGATAAATCTATTGTTTCTGCCTGCATTTTCGCTAAGATCCCCATGTTTACTGTTTGGTGTACTTACTTGATAAGGTGGCCTTAGTATTACAACAACAGTTAGCTTGTAAGTTTTTCATATGCATAATAAAAACTTTTAGTTTCAAAAATAGCTTAAACTGACAGTGAGTTAGTTCATTCGATTTTTTAACAGAAGTTATTGATAGCTCATCTGGAAATGTTTGTTGTTTGGATTATAGATTTGAAAATGCTTGTGAGCTGAAGAACATTGACGGTGAGACAAAATACGCGTAACCAGTTTACAGTAAAATTGGTTGAAGATATATGGTGCAGATTGCCTTCCAATTAAAATTTTTAATTAAGTGCTTTATTTTCCAAAATACGAGTTTTTTTCTTCTTCTCGATTTTAGTGCGTTTTAAAATTTACAAGTTGACAACACTGTGTATTATGGTTGGCGAGTTCCAGCACCCGTAACAGCGGCAGTTTGAAGTTGGAGTAGAAAAAAAGAACAACAACATACAACAAAGCTACTGCCTCATAAATTCAGACACAAACAATCGATCAATCATGTTGTAGAAGTTTGACAAGCCAGCCGCTTTAAGAGAATTTAACACAAAAAAAAAAGCAAAAACTTTAAATGAATATTTGCCTAAGCTTTAATATGCATGTGTGCTCATTATTTGACAGGGATGTTTGAATGGAATAGTGTTGTCAGGAATCGGTGATTTGGGGAGCTGGAAAAGTAATCGATTCTCTGATAAGATTGGGAGATGTCAATTTTTGCAATCTCCTAGAATGTGTAATCCAATTCAGATTTTAGACACTTTTAAGTAGAAATAACCTTTAAATTGCGGTTAAGACTAAATCTGGAAGTAATTGAATAAACTTTAGTATGTTCTTTAATCCTCTTTGAATTTTCTCTTATAAAAAAATCATTCCCTTGACTCCAGTATCTTCCAATCAGAACAAATTTATTATAATTTCTTGCTAGAACGCTATTATTTTTGGGGGTTTCGTAAGCATTTCTGTACAATTCAAAACAAAGTCCAATTTTGGACCCATAAACAACCTTATAACATAAAATCCTATACAAAAATCGGCAAAGGAAAAATAGTTAAGAACACATTCCTTTTCTATTTTATTAAAATCTGAAGGGGTTCAAAAGAGTAAAAACGGGTCAATTCGGCAACCTTTTATCTCCAAAACTAAAAGAGATACAAACAAAATGTAATACTTATCGTTGTTCATTAGAAGAATAAGAGGGCCGGTGTCTGGTACTTTTTTGAAAATCGGCCCTTTTAAGGAGTAAACGGGCTTTACCTGTATTTGGGAACTTCTTTGTCACCCCATCTATATTTTAAGCCAATAATCATAGAAATAAAGATTATACACAATTCATAGCTTTTCTTAAAAAATACGAGCCCAAGCTTGGTACTTTTTCGAAATTAAAAGGTTTAATGGGTGAATATTGTACCTATTTTTTCTACTTTTTTTAACAAAACATTTTCTCCATTTATTGACATAAACATATTTAATTATGGGTTCCCAATATAATATTGAAAGTTTTGATACTTCAATGGGGAGAAAAAAGTATCAAAAAGGGGATATAGGGGAAATTAAATTTCTTTCTTTTACTCTTCTATGCTGCAAATGGTAATTTTTGAATTTTCTTTAATATTGAAGTTAGAAACATAAAATTATAGGAGAAGGGTCCTGAGTGAATGAGAACCTATAGGATACAAAATGTTGGTAATTTTTCGTTCTACAACTGGTACTTTTTGAATTTTCTTTATGTTGGACCTAGAAACATAAGAATTAACATGCATGGTTCTCAGTGAATAATAACAATAATCTGTAAGGGAAAAGATTATGGTACTTTTTCGTTCTACAACTGGTACTTTTTTTGCATTTTGTTAATATTGTACCTAGAAACATAAAATTAAACATGCAAGGTCCTAAGTGAATGATAATCTATAAGAGGGAACTTTTTGGTACTTTTTCGTTTTTTAACTGGTACTTTTTGAACTTCCGTTAATATTAAACCTAGTACTTTTCTAATTTTTGTTAATTTTGGACCTGGAAACATAACATTAAAAATATCCTGAATGAATGAGAATGTAAAAGAGGGACGTTTGTGGTTATTTTTCGTTCTTTAACTGGTACTTTTTTTAATTGTCGTTAATATTGTACCTAGAAACATAAAATTAAACATGCAATATCCTGAGTGGATGAGAATCTATAATAGGGAAGTTTTTGGTACTTTTTGTTGTTCAACTGGTACTTTTTGAATTTCTGTATATATTAAACATTAAATTGAACATATAAGTTCCTGAATGAATAAGAATCTGCACGAGGGATCTTTTGGGTACTGGTACTTTTTGAATTTTTATTAAAGCTTAAAGTAGAAACATAAAATTCATCATGCAAAGCCCAGAGGGATTGACAAACTATAAGATGAGGCTTTTTGGTACTTTTTCAATTGGTACTGTCTGATTTTTCTTATACTATTGATTCTACAAAATAAATTAAATATTCAAGGACTTGAGAGAAATACAAAATATGGACCAATTATTGGTCCCTCGCAAAATCGATCCACTAAGATGGATTAAATCGAATGCTCGAAACATGTTGATTAACAGGGTTTAAAAAACTGCAGTCGAAAACCAAAACTGTCGAACAAAAACCGAAATTTTGAGTTCAACTTTTCGCTATTTGAGTTGGTTTGATAGTGACTGTTTACATTTAATGAATCAGAAGTAAAAGCAACAGTTTTTTTTTTTTTTTGGCCAATGAAAAATGAAGAAGTGGAAGAAATGGTAGTTTTTCAACTTTGACTGCAGTTTTTTAAACGCTTGTATTTAATTTGAACTTATATGTATGTTTTCTTTATATTTGCAAAAAAATGAGGGTCTAATTTCGACCAATGGGCAAACACTAGCAAATATAAATCTGGTATAATTTTAAGTCGACTGATTAACCAATTTCGTTAGTTCCTTAAAAAGAATTGAAAGTTTTGTAACAGATTTATACCTAATTCTTGCTTAAGCTCTTATAATTATTCGATTTTTCATAGTTTATCTTCGAAATTCCAATTATAGAAGATTATTTCTTCTTATATTCTAGTTATTTAAGGCTAATAATGAGAATAAATAACATTCGGTCGTAATTGATCTTATTCTCTTGTTTAGTCCTTCAATTTGGTCGCATGCTTCATTTAAGTTCTTTAAAATAACAGATGAGGTTAATTCCATTTACATGTGAGGTTTATTTGATTCACATCCAAGTTTATTGGTTATCTGATCCATATTATTTCTAATCTTTTCACCTCAGTATCCTTAATATGGGTACTTCCACAGAAGTGTCACATTACGCCACCAAGCCATTAATCATGTATTTTAGATTCATGTTACTAAAATTTTTCCTCTCTTTCACTAAATTGCGCTTTACAGCGAAATACAAAAAATTAAATAATAGATAAATTATTTTTTGAAAAACAATTTAAAAAGTTTAACGTTACAAAAAAGAACCTTTCCTGTAGAAATACCCATATTCATAAACCAAGTTTGACTGTCAATTGAGTTGTCACTCTTTTTCAACTAGAGAAAATGTGGATTTAAATTATATAAATTTTGGTCTGACTCCATTTCAGATCTATTTTATGTGGTCCCATTGATTTTTTTAAACTCGATCCCAATTTACATCCAACGTATTATTTAATTCCAATTATTCTCTATCTTCACATCTCTAGCTCCAGCATACATAAACCAAGTTTGACGGTCGAGTATTCGATTGGTAGCAACATGAGTTCGCACACTTTCTGATCATTTCTTTCTTATCTGTCTGTCTCTCTGTCTGTTTGTTTGTTTCGTTGTTGTTACAAAATTGTTTTTGTTGCACCGACTCCACCAGTTGTTGTCGTCATCTTCACTGTCATAGTCTTAGCTACTTCACAACAATTACACAGCAAAATTTTTGAAACAATTTATTAAGAGCAAACAATGTATAAAAGGAACAAAGATGCTGGTCAAGCGATTAATCGATAACCAACCGAACAAAAAACTCATGATCAAAAATTGCTTTCTGTTGAAAACTCAGTCATCTTCAGAGCTTCTGTCATCAACGATTTCACTGAGGTTTGTTAAAAAGAGAAGTATCTTTTTGAAAAAAAAAAAAACAAGAAAAACACTTTATAATCAATTATGCATCAATTCACTTTTTTGTGTTTAATTTCCAATAAAAAAAGATAAAAATCGCAAAAAATTATTTATATTTACCGAGATACAAATAAACACTTGTTGTTTGTTGGTTGTTTAAGGAAAAACGAGAAGAAAAAAATATTTGATAAAGTACTTGAAATTCTCTTACAGAGAGTTGGTAAAGGTAAATATACAGTAGCAACATGTTAAGACACTGGTCGTCATTTTGTCTGTCAAATTGACATTTGAAAAATATAAATGATTAAACGAAAAAATGGAAAAAGACGAGTTTCAGAGTCTCTGCCAAACCAAAACAGTCGTAAAAGTATTTACATGAGTCTTGAGAATAACCCACGTAATTTGTTTTATTTTTTCATCTAATTTTTGAGGAAGAAGATAATTGAGAGAAATAAAGGATTCGAGTAAGCGCCCTACAATGTAGCTAATTTTTTTGTTGAATACGACGAAAAGTTTATAGCTCCAGCCCAATTCGATATTTTATCTAGTATTAAAAAAAAGCATTTGAAATAAAAAACGAAGAAGCAGCAAAGTATTTAAAGAAAGTTATAGGGAACTTCTTACGGGTCACTGCTGATGAGTTGGCGAGACTGGGCTCGGAAATGGAGGACCCTGACTGTTGGGAGACAGTCAAGGCTCAAATGAGCTTTTATTTTAAAACTTAGAGAATGTGTTCTTAACGGGATAAATCGTGTCCGGGGAAAAGAATGGACTGCAAAGTATCGAGTGCGCTATGGCCGGTGTTTAGGAAGTCCAACTCGGAAGCGCTGCAGGGCAGGACTAAGGTATGCGTTAGTACCATGATAGGTTTAATCGCGGGCTGGATATTTAAAGGTTGTGTGAGGACCCAGAGGAGTTGAAAGCAGTTGAGTACAATATGTGTCACTGTCCCAGGCTGCAGGACAGCAGGCTGAGATAGCTAGGTAGTCGATTCTTTGGCGAATTGGCAGATGTCTCGAACTGTGGGCTCGATAATCTGAAGGGATTCGAAATGGGAATGCCCTGAGTGTATAACAGGCGACTGGGTATATGTAAGACAATTTTGTTTAGTAGGATCGTTTTCTCTTTTTGATCCAATTTGTTTCTTCCACTAATTTCTCCATTCTTGATTTTTTAATCTTTATATCTCTCATTATTTTCTTATTAGAACTCTATCACTAACAGGGACGTCACAATAGACCATATAGGTCTCTGGGTGAGGGTGTGACTTCTCACCAGCCTTTCTTCCTTACCTTAACTTACCTAACCTATAGAGAACTTGAAAGAGGCTACGAGATGAACAGAAAAGAAATCAAAAGGAAAATAGGAGCCAGCAGCTATGCAAAGATTTTTGAAAACGGGATAGATTGTTGAGTAAAAGATTTCTAAAAAAAAGTATAGAATAATAAAAAGTAGGGAAGGAAAGGAAGGAAAGGAAAGGAAGAAATGGAAAGAAAATTAAGAAATGAAGGACAAGAAGGAAAGGAAGGAACTGAACTTAAGGAAGGAAAGGCACGTAAGGAAGGAATGGAAGGAAAGGAAGGATTGGAAGGAAAGGAAGGAATGGAAGGAAAGGAAGGATTGGAAGGAAAGGAAAGGAAGAAAAGGAAGGAAAGGAAGGAAAGGAAAGGAAGGAAGAAAGAAATGGAAAGAAAGTTAAGAAATGAAGGACAGGAAGGAAGGAACTGAACGTAAGGAAGGAAGGGCACGTAAGGAAGGAAAAAAAGGAAAGGAAGGAAAGGAAGGAAAGGAAGGAAAGGAAGGAAAGGAAGGAAAGGAAGGAAAGGAAGGAAAGGAAGGAATGAAAGGAAAGAATGAAAGGAAACAAAGGAAAGAAAAAAAGAAATGAAAGATAAGGAAGAAAAAAAGAAAAGGAAAAATTAGGAAATAAAGAAATTGATGCAAGAAAGGAAAATAAGTGAATAAAGGAAGAAAAATTAAAAGAATAATAAAAGGATGTACAGAAAGAAAGTTAAACAATTATAAAATAAGACTTACTTAAACAAAATCTTTGCCAATTATTTATCTAACTCAAACAGATTCAATCAAACTATATTTTCTCAAGATTCAGACGATTTAACATAAAAATAGGGTAAAACTCTGTCGCTGCGAGCTGCATTTCCTCATCGTAGTCATCTCCATATGTTTATTGTTATTATTATGTAGTCATTCCATTAAATAATGCCGATGACTTGACAATTTTCATAATTCCAATTTGTTAACTGGTTGTTGTTAAAGAGTCTGTCTGCTTTTTATTTTTTCTTTATATCTGTGGCTGCTACTGTTGTCTTAGACTTGAGGTGAAGACAAACATTAATCCTTATTTCTTCAACCTGTTACTCGTATTTTAGGATAAACTGTGAATGCTTTTATCTTCTGCGTTTTTTTTTTGTGTTTTGTTACTACTCTTTTTTGTTCCTGATGTAGTTGTTGTTGATATCAACAAGTATCACTTGAAGTTGGCGGCAATTGAAGAATACAAATGCAACTTTTGAATTTTGAAGCATTTAGCCACACATAGGAACAGCTTAAATTCAAAGTTTGTTTTTCTTCGTGTTGTTGGTTTTTTTTTCATTTAAGAACTCATTTCAGTTTTCGCTTAAATGTCAAAAAAATCAAGTGTGTAAAATAATGGATTATTTTAAAAACTAAATGACACAAACAGCTGTAAAAACCAGTAGTCAACAAGTTGAAAGAGTATTAAAGTTTAGAGAAAAAATATGAGCTGTAGTTTTTATGAGGATAGACAAACTTGTTAAATTAATGTCTAATGGGTGGAGGATGACAAGAAATTGATTTAAGAGATAATTGTGATTTATTTTCTACGTTGCTTTGAGATTGAAATTTCAGAACCAGGAGCCAGAAGATCATTTTAAAGAATCTTATCTAGTTCTAGATCTAGTTTGAATTCTAGAGAGATGTTGAGAAAGGATTTTAAGCAAGGTTTTCAACTACTTCACTTGGTTGTTTTCCCAAATAAAAGCACGAAGAATGCTTGTCAAACACTCGTTAGGGAGTTCCAAGGTACCTTTTTTGCTAACTACACAATTAAGTGAAATTTTATTTATTACGTTTTCCAAGATTAATTTCGAAGTAAATGTAATTAATTAAGTTTGATAATAATTAGAGCTGTAGTCGGAAAGCACAAGGATCTGATGGAACTGCTAAAAAGGTCTTGTGGCTCTAGCTTAAAATGATTTTAAGCACAAAATCGTAGGTAAACACAAGCCAAATACCTTTTGGCAAGATTTTTAATTCCTAAAATAGGTTCCAACCGTCGAAAGAAGCTAACAAAGTATTTTTGGCAGATAGAAATAAGGGAGTTCCCACGTACCCTTTTACAATCTTATTTATGGCCATCATATTTTTCAAATTTTACTTGTCATAAAACTTTAAATTTATCGCTTATGTTCATCAATTGTGACAGGTTGAAAACTTAAAATCTTTTAACAACCATTCACATGAGCAGACTCAAGCGAAATCAATACTTATCCACCTACTGGCCACGTTCAAACTGATCAAAGTTTGTATTCATAAGCCATCATTGACACAATTCTAATTGTCAATAAAAATTTAAATTATTTGCTTAAATCGTTTTGTTGGTTTTCTTATATCTTCTCATGATTGACTTTAATATAATTTTCCGTACAAAAATAAAAAAGATTTCAACAATTCAATTAACATTTAAACTCGTTTCAATAATAAAATACACACAAAAAAAAAAAAAAAACAATGTAGAAATAAATATAAATTAAATTTACATACAAGTAAAACTCAAAAATAAATTCAACTACCCAACTGAGCTCGTACATTTTCTATAACCGACAAGTCAGAAAATCCAATAAATCAATGTTTAACAGAACAAAAACGACCAGAAACCAAATAAAAGTGAACCGATCTAAACTGAAAACAACATGTTCAATTCAAAATCTTTAAGTGAAGTATTAAAAGTTGTAGTTGTTGTTGTTTAGCTGATGTTCAATATTCGAATTTGTATTCGTATTGGAATTGAATTGAAATGATTTTGTTATGCATGGCTGGTAACTGGATACAATTATGCAAAATGAGCTGTCAAACTTTAAACTTTTTTTAAGTTTCAAATTGACAGTTAAAAGTAACAATTACTAAATCAAGTTTTTATATAAAAAACAAACCGCATTTATAAGTTTTATTTTATTTTTAAACACAATCACAGAAAAAAGTGTTTAACAAAATGTTTTATTAAATTGAAAGTATTTTTTTTTTAATTTTATAACTTTTTATGATTGGACTGGAGTAGAGAGAATATTATTCAATATAAAAAGAAATAAATTTTTTAATTTTATTATAATTAACATGCTCAACACATCAGATTGTTAAGGAAAAATAATTATTTAAAATTGTTACCAAATTAATGTTTTATTGGTTTTTGTTTTTAAATTTATAAAAATTCAAAAGCTGTCATTAAATGTTTGAGTAGTTTTAATAAAAGCCAGAAATAAATATAATCGTTAAAAGTTATTTGGCAGTGCTGCAAACTCTCCACCACTAAAAATAGCGAAATTTTACGGACAAAATGGCTAAACAAAATTTACAACATTAATTTTTATTGATTAAATTGGACTACCTTTTTTTTTTAAAAAAATTTGCTAAATATAAATGGCTAGCTGCTAAATTATTTTTCCATGGTCTAACAAGATGAAAAGTGGCTAAATCTAGCCTTAAAATGGTTAAGTTGGCAACACTGATTGGAATTTCTATACTTCTCTTTCTGTTAAACTTAAAAATACTAAAAAGTCATAAAAAATGCTTGAAGGGTTATACTTATTTCTTTCTAAACTTGAAAATGCCTAAAAGTCTTATATGAATGCTTAAAAGTGTTATACTACTCTCTTTTTAAAGTAAAAGATCCAGGAAAGTCATAAACTAGTGCTTTAAAGACTCTTATTACTCTCTTTATAAACTTTAAAATAATTAAGACTTTAAATAATGCTTGAAAGTCTTATACTACTCCCTTTTTAAACTTAAAAATTCTTAACAGTCCTATACAAATGGTTGGTTGAAAAATACTTGAAAATATTAAAATTAACTTGGAAATGTATGAAAGTATTATACTAATGATAAAAAGTCTTATACTATTCTCTTTTTAAATATGAATACACTAAAAAGTCTTATAATCATGCTCGAAAGTGTTATACTAATTTTTCACCTGGAAAAGCCTAAAACTCTTATACTACTCTCTTAAAAGTATTATACTAATGCTTAAAAGTTTTATACTACTCTTTTTTAACTGAAAATGCATAAAGATTATACTAATGCTTTAAAGTTTTTTAAACTTCAAAATACTCAAGCCCTTAAATGATGCTTGAAGGTCATATACTGCTCCCTTTTTAACATAAAAATTCATATTTTTAAACTTGAAAATACTAAAGCCTTTAAATAATGCTTGAAAGTTTAATACAATGTACTTACTACCTTTTTTAAATTTAAAATACATTAAAGTCATATACTAATGCTCAAAAGTCCTACACTACTCCCTTTTTAAACTCGAAATTAAATGATGCTTGAAAGTCTTATACTACTCCCTTGCTAAACATAAACATTCTTAAAATGCCTATACCAATGACTTAAAGTGTTACACTAATTATAATTTTTTTAAACTTAAAAATATTAAAAGTCTTATAATAATGCTTGAAACTTTAACACGGCTTTCTTTTTAAACTTGAAAAATGTCTAAAAGTAATATACTTATGCTTAAAAGTCTTATACTAATTTCTATTTAAACTTGAAAATAATTTAAAGTCTTCTATTTAAACTTGAAAATACTTTAAAGTCTTTTAATAATGCTGAAAAGTGTTATACTACTTCCTTTTTTCATTCCATCATACTTAAAAGTCTTATACATATTTATATTTTTAATCACAAAAATGCCTTAAAGTCTTAAACTACTCTTTTTAAACTAAAAAATGCATAAGCTCTTAAATGATGCTTGAAAGTCTTATACTACTTCCTTTCTTAAATAAAAAATGCATTAAAGTCATATTGTAAGGCTTAAAAGTCCTACATTACTCCCTTTCAAAACTTGAAAATACTTAAGTCTTTAAATGATGCTTTAAAGTCTTATACTACTCCCTTTTTGAATATAAAAATTCTTAAAAGTATTATACTCAGGCTTGAAATTCTAATACTAATTTAATTTTTAAATTTAAAAATACTAAAAGTCTTGTAACAGTGTTTGAAAGTCTTATAGGGTCATCTTTTTAAAACTTGGGAATGTCTGAAAGTATTTTACTAATGCTTAACTACTCTCTTTTTAAACTTGAATATACTTAAAGGTCTTATAATAATGGTTTAAAGTCTTAAAACTTTAGAAAAGTTAAAATCTTTTAAAAATTCTTGAACCTCTTATAATAAATAGCTAATTAAACAGGGACAATGTAAATTTAAACTAATTTACAACCTTCCTTTTTAGGCCAATTTCCTTCCTACTAATTTTTCAAACAAATAATAAACTTTTAAAAACATGAGCAGTTCCTATGTCGCGGCATTAATATTTTGCTAGAAAGTTGGGAAAAGGGCACAGCTAACGACGCGAGGGCCGTTACTTTAAATGAATTTTTATTGTATCAATGTTCCATAATAAACTCTAAAAATTTTTCAAAAAATCCAAATGCTTTATTTATAAACCATTTGATAGACTCATTTACATGTAAGTCTTATACAAAGATCTTACATTAGCATTTTAAAACCAAGATTAAATATTTTGAAAGTCTTATACAATTTGTTGGTATTATACAAATATTTAAAAGTCTAACATGAGCTACAAGTAAATAGTTCTTAGAAAGAAATACAAATTGATTTCAATTAAAAAATTTGTTATAGTTGTTAGAAAAACTACTTAAATTTGCACCAGTAAACAAATTAATAGCATCATTTAAATATTTTTTGATATATGGGTATTTCCACTGAAAGGTCTCCTTTTTGTCACGTTACGACACCAAGCAATTAGTCTTGTATTTTAGAACCATGTTGTTAAAAATTTTTCCTCTCTTTCACTAAATGTAAAGCTAGTTGCGCTTAAGAGCAAAATGCAAAAAAGTAAATAATATTTTCATTATTCTTTGAGAAACAATTTAAAATGTTTGGTGTCATAACGTTACAAAAAGTAGACTTTTCTGTGGAAATACCCATAAACAACATTTTCTGCAGTTATTTTGTTTATATAAGAAAACGTTTAATTCACCTGATTAAATTTTGAATTAAAACTGATTTTATTTTTGATTAAAGTCTTAATTGAACAACAAATTAACGAGAATTTTTTCTGTGTTGAAATAAAGTATAGAAACACAAGATAGAAATGATAAAAAGGAAGGACGGTTCAGGTGAAATAAGAAAAAGGAAGGAAAAGAGGAATTAAAAGTTGAGTTGAGAAGGTAAAGAAAACAAAAAAGAAAATAACGTAAATGAACTAATGTAAACTGAAAGAAGAGAGAAGAAATATCAAGAAATAGAACTGACGTAAGATAAGCAAACTGCTGATTTAAAAATCAGTTTTTGTTTTAAACGTTATAGTTAAGGGAAGGACATTTTCGTTTGAAATCGAGCGACAGCCAGTTAGTACTTGTAAGTACATTCATAATTTTATTTAAATATATTTTATTATTCCTAATACAAAACTTAAAGTAATAAATTGTTTCCTAATGAAATATATACATATTTTATTCACCATTCGCTACATAGTTTGAAGAGATAACATTAGAATGGACCTTTGGATGGTTAATAAACTTAAAATCCATAGTATTTGGCTAGGTATGGAAAATTTTTATCAAGGCCTTTAGTAGTCAGCATTTTTAAGACAATTTAGAAAATGACTATTTGGAAGTCTTAAAATTAACTTTTTTTAATTTCTTATTGAAATATTTACCATCTTTGAACACCTTTAAAATTTTTAAAGACTGTTTTTGTTTGAGTCTTCTATTAGCGAGTCTAAATTGACACCTTAAAACTTCATTTAAGAAGTCAATGATATACTTTAATATTAAAAATTAAACCACTTGTAGTTTTTTAGATTTCTTTTTTTTTATTAATAATTTTTACAATTATTAAAGTTCATTCATACGGGAAGTGTAAATGATTTCTTATGAATTAAACAGACACACAGATACCAAATTAAAACCAGTAGCCAGTTTTTTCCTGCTTTTAATTTCTGAAACAACTTCTTAATATTTTCAGTTTTTTTTTTTGTAAAACATAAAGCAGAGTTTTCAAGTCGTAAACGAAAACAAAAAAACAATTTTCGGTTTAATAAATCACTTCAATAAAAAATCTACAAAAATATGTATTAAAAATAAAAACAAAGCCAACTAAAAGTTTTCAAAATTCAAAGAAATTTGTAAAAAATTATGAATGAATGAACTTAAAGACAAAAAAAAAAAAAATCATAAAATAATGATTAAAACGCAGACACATTCAAATATTCATACACATGTTTAGGTCATAAGAGATGTTTAAAAAAATTAATTAGCATGGGAATACAATTTAAACAAGAGTTTAAAGTGTAATAAGTAGTCAAGTATAAGAGTATTTATGAATTAAACTAAACTTTGTGGAATAATTTGTGTAAGTAATATTAACTAACTTGCCTCATATTGTTTTTAATTCATATTAACCGGCAATAAAACATGTGTAGGTTAAGAAACTTTATAAACAACAAAATTTATAGTGTGCAGTGAGAGAAAAGACTAGATAGGTGATGTAATTTGAAAGTCTTATACTAAGACTTTAAGAATTTTAGGAAGATTTCGGAGCCTTACATAAAATTTCTCAATAGAATCTAAGGCTTTTCAGAATTTTTGAAAACTTTTAAGTATTATATAGAAAATTTTTCACTCTTATCTTCTTAGTCTTTTATAAGAAAAGCTTTATTCTGTATTACCTTAGAGTTCTTAGACCAATATAAAGCTTCTAAATATATATGTAAAAAACTAATGATAATATTATTATATTCTTGACATTTGAAATCTTACACCATTGTCTTTTAATACATTTCACTAATTTATATTAGACTTTAAAATTTTATATATTACATCAAAGCCTTTTATAAGACTTTAGAGTGTTAAAGAATAGAAGTATAACATATAAATATGTATATAGAATAATACTTTTAAGTTTTATATAAGACACTAATATTTTATAGGACTTTTACTAAGATTCAAAAGTCTTATACTAAAATTAATATGTATTACACCAATAAATGTCTTTTAGTATTATACTAAATTTAAAAAGTCGTATACTAAATCTTAAAAGTCTTATACTAAATCTTAAAAGTCTTAAACTAAATCTTTAAAGTTTTTATTTAAACTAAAACATTGTATAATAAAATTTAAAAGTCTTTAAATATGATAAAAAAGTTTTATGCTAAAACTTAAGCGATATAAGATAAATTATGCTAAAGTTAGCCTAAGCTACTTTGAAAAAATGACGAAAATTCTGCATTCAAAAAACAAAAAAATATTTGATTTCGTACGGAATGTGCGATAATTTTCGCACTTTGCTGAAACCAATGAAAGTTTCATAAAATTATACGTAAAGGTTTCCTAATAATTTGTTACATATGATTAACAGTTACTTAAGCCAGCTCATGCAATTTATGCTTGGGCCTTTAAAAGTTTGGTTCTCAGTCTAAGAAGTCTTATAAAATTTAAAAGTCTTTAATTTAGATCAACATTTGCAAACTAAAATATAAAAGTTTTATACTGAAGCTTAATTGTCTTACATAGTCAAACTGAAAAGCTATATAGCAATATATATATTAAATATTCCATGTTTTAAAAGAGGTCTTATAAAATTTAAAAGTCTTCAACTAAGATCTAAATTTGGAGACTAATATATACAAATACTGAAGCTTAAAGGCCTTATTCATAAAAAATATTCTATGCTTATAACAGGTTTATAAGACAAATTTTATATGAAAAGTGGTTTAATTAACCTTTTATAAAACTGAAATATTTTTTATGAATTTACCCCTAAATGTCTTACATAGTCAAACTGAAAACTAATAACCGTAATTTCAAAGTCTTATTCTAAGATTTAAATGTTTTATACTAAGGATCTAGGGTCTTATACTGTGTGTAAAAATTTATAAACCAAATTCCATACATACTTAGTTTTAAACTTAATCCTTATTGTATACTTAGTTTAAAGCTTAAATTATTTTAATAAAAAAACGTCCAAGTCTTATATTGAAATTTAAAACTCTTATACTGAAATGTGGGTCATATAATTTAATTTATATTGATGCCAATAAGAAATTATGTCAATATTTAAAAGTCTTATACTAACCCTTCATGTTTTATACCAAGGATAAAAAGTCTTATACTATGTATACAAAATTTTAAACCAACTTAATACTTATATTAAGTCTTATACTCAAATTTGAGTCATATAATTTGACTTATATACGTTTTATTCTAAGACTTAAATGTTCTATAATCAGGATCGAAACTCTTATACTAAGTGTAAAAGTTTTTTAGCCAACTTAATACTTATTTTATACTCAATTTTAAATTATTTTAATAAAAATACTTTAAAGTTTAAAATGAAATTTTAAACTCATGTACATACTTAGTCTTATACTGATATTTGAGTAATATAATTTGACTTATATTAATACCAATAAGATTATATAAGTTTATATTGTAGTTTATATTTAGGATTTAAACTTTTACAGGATGATTCATAAGTCTTTTACAGTATTGAATTAAGTTTTATTAAAATTTTAATTATATTATTGAATTTTTTTCTAGTGTATTTTAATACCGTTTTTTCTTTTGATTTCATAAGAACATTTTAAAATTTTTAAAAAAATTTGGTCTAAAGACCACCAGCAGTATTTTTCTGTGAAAATATAAATTTTTTTTTTTAAATATTAAAACCATTATTAAAAAACACCAACTGATAACAAAATTTATTACATAAAAACTGGATAGAAATACAAAAATATCATAAATTTATTATAGTTTTGTAAAGAAAAAAACTAACAAAATTTGATTCCCATAACTCCACATTTTAACGCATTAATGTTAACAGTAGCAAAGTTTGAGTGGTAACAGTGGCAATAAGTTGGGTAAGTTTCAAACACATTAAATCCGAAAATAAGGTAACAACTAAAACAACAAACCCAAAAAAATAATAATTGTAATGACAATAAATTTAAT
The DNA here is from genome assembly GCA_963931875.1 of Pollenia griseotomentosa. Taxonomy (NCBI): domain Eukaryota; kingdom Metazoa; phylum Arthropoda; class Insecta; order Diptera; family Polleniidae; genus Pollenia; species Pollenia griseotomentosa. The sequence goes on from OZ007563.1 coordinate 173,041,367, forward strand.
GACAGTCTTGAACAATAAAACCAAAAAAATACAAAAAAAGAAGCAACAATTAAAACAAAAATATAGAAGAAAAATCTACAACTGCATACTACGTCAACATGTGTGAATGACTTATTAATGCCGAAGAAGTGGCAGTGACAACTAGAGAGTATTGGGTAATATAGATAGTAATACGGTAGTAAGTAGTAATACCAACTATTTTGGATAATAGTTACCTGTACTCTTAAAATTTATTTGTTTTCAGGTGACGACTTCAACTTGTATTTCCAAAACTACAGAAAAAAATACTTGTTAATGATGAGTCTCTTTTTTGATTTTTTAAACTCCCGTCATGTTAAAAAGTTATTACTTTCGTAGGAACCCTCTTATTTATGGTGGGAATATGATTTTAGTTAAAAAATCTATATATTTTTTAAATGTGTGTTTTTTTTTAATTTTTCTTGTGTCTTGCTTGGGGTTTTATTAGGCGGCAGAGCGTGTAGTTCATAAAATTGTTTTTTTTTTTTTCAAATAAAAAATTATAATTGTTTAATATTTTTCTTCTTTTATTTTGTATTTATTGTAAAACTTTTTAACTATTTCAAAGAAAAAAGTTTGACTTTTTTGATGTTTAAAGCAAAAAATTTAAAACTCAACAAAATGTTTAAGTTTTTCTTTTCCAAATGTCAACAAAATACTCTTATAATATAGAAAATATTCAATAAATGACAAGAACATTAAAAAAACTTACCATTAATTTGTGTAGAAACCTCAATCGTATCTTATCTGATCAAATTAAAAATGCTTTAGAAAACTTTAAAACATACTACTCTTAAAATGACATACAGGTCTAAAAGTCTTATACATAAAAAAAAAATAATTTGCTTACGCAATATTATTAAAAATAGTAAGTATTTTACGACCACTGCAAAATCTTTTCATTATTCTTAGGAATCTTAAACTATTGTTTCTCTTGTCCTTCTTAGAAAGTCTAATACTAAAACATATAATTCTTAAACAAAAAAAAAAAAACAAGTCGAATGCTAAAACTTATAAGGCTGTGATTAAAACATATTTTCATAAAACATTTAAGTTTTATACCAAAACAAGAAGTCTTATACTAAGTTAAGAAGCCTTTTACTAAGACTAGAAAGTGTTATTTTAAGACTAAGACCAGATTGTCTTATTCTAATACCAGATAGTCTTAAATTTACACAAGAAAGTTTTATACTAAGACTAGAAAGTATTATATATATACTAAAAAGTCTTATACTAAAATAAGAGAGTCTTATACCGAGACTAAGATTTAAGATTTTATTATTATACTTACACTTAAAAGTTTAATTCTTATATTCGAGAGTCTTATACGAAGATTAGAGATCTTCAACTAAGGCTAGAAAGCTTTATACTAAGATTTACTTAGACAATAACATCACAATATAAGCGTTAAAAGTCTTATATAGTTTTTTATATATTATAGTTTTATAATAAGATAAATAGATTTTTAACACACTAATCCAAAAAAAGAACTTAAAAGTAAATATAATTTTGTTAGTTTTACTATGACTAATAATCTTTAAAAAAATCTTAGATCTTGTACTAAAACTTGAAAATAGTTACCTGAATTGAAAACAAGACAAATACTTTAAGATCTTAGTATAAAACCTAAATATAATTATATGTCTTATACAGCAGTTTAAAAATCTTTCTGTTATAACTTTCAGGGCCTTACTATGACCTGAAAGTGTAACAAAAAGCCTATTCTATACAATTATTTGAAAATCTTATACTAAGGCTTTACATAAATAGTTTTATACTACGACCTTTAATACTGATAATACCATTTTAAGTGTAACAATATAATTAAAAGTAATTATTAAATTAAGACTAAGTATTACATTGAGACTTAAAAGACTCACATAAGTCTTAGAAGTCTTATACTAAGAATAAGAAAATTTATGCTTAGACTTAGAAGTTTTTACTAAGTCTTAGAAGCTTTATACTTAGATCTAGATGCCTAGTAGAATGACTGAGAAATCTTTTACTAAGACTAAATACTTTCATACTAGGACTTAGAAGTATTAACAAGAACTAAGTAGTCTTATACTTACACTCAAATTATAATGTTGTTAAATTCAAACCAAAAATTAATTTTAAATAACTTAAAATTCATTTAAAAACGGATCATTTACATTTCATTTACAACAAATTATTTTAACATTTTTTATTTATTAAACAGCATATTCCGTAAAATTGAATATTTTTAACTTTTAAATAATATATTTTAACCGACAAAAAACAAACTACATAGCAAAATAAATACGGAAAAACATTATTTTTTTGTAGTTTGTTTTTTGAATAACAAACATATATGTTAAAAAATAAAATTATTCGTATATTTTTTATTAAATTTTAACAGTACGGAAAACGAATTTAATAACCCGCAATCAGTTACTGTAATAATTTTATGAGTGTTGATTAAGACGTCTTCTACTAAGACTAAGAATGCTCATACAAATAATTTAGAGTCTAATTAAATTAAATAAGTACATAGATATCCTTAGCTAAGATTATAAGGCTCATACAAATACTTAATAGTCTTATTCTAAGACTTAAAAGTCGTGTACTAAAACTTAAAAGTCTTATACGAGGACTTGAAAGATATACTATAATACTTATAAGACTTATACTAGACTAAGATATCTTATACTAAGACATAAAAGATTAATACTAGGACTTATGACTATAATTCTAAGACTTAAAAGTCTAACACTAACACTAATAAGTCTTTTACCAACACAATGATGTATTTTACCAAGATTTGAAGGCTCATACAAACATTTTAAAGTTTTATTCTAAGTCTTTAAAGTACTACTACAACTTAAAAGTCTTAAACGATTACTTAAAAATATATAATAATACTTATAAGTCTTATACTAGATTAAGAAGTCTTATTATAACACATAAAAGACAAATACTAAGACTTATGAGTCTAATACTAAAACTTATAAGTCTCATACAAATACTTAAACATTTTTTACCAATACATAAATGTCTTTAACTGATATAAGAAGGTTCATACAAAAAATTAAAAGTATTCTAAGACTTAAAAGTCGTATACTAAAACTTAAATGTCGTATACTAAAACTTAAAAGTCTTAAACGAAGACTAATACTAGAATAAGAAGCGTTATGCTAAGACATAAAAGATTAACACTAAGACTAATGGCTCTAATACTAAGACTTATAAGTCTTATAAAAATTCTTAAAAGTATTCTACCAATACATAGATGCTGTTTACCAAGATTAAGACATTTTTTAGAAGTCTTATACTGCGACTGAGAAGTTTTTACTAAGAATAAGATGATAAGAAAGCCAAGGTCGTAGTCATCTACCTAAGTCGATTTACATAATAATGTATCTCAATTGAAATGTTGTTATTTTATACTTTTATACTTTTTTCTTCCAAATCCTTATTCAAATTTATTCTAAACATTAATCGAAAACTTTGTTATTTTTAATTTGACAAATTGTCTCATGTTTTATGTCAATATTTTGTCATGTTTTTTTTTTCTTCTTCTTAAGTTTAAATTTTATATAAACATGAGATATTGAATATTAACATAACAATGACTAACATGTCAATATATGACAGAGTCTCTAGCAATACAAAAATAAAAACAATATAAAGCGTTTTAATCCCTGATCATTCCCCAAACAATAAAGTCGTTAAATGTATTTTATACACCTTCTTTATCTCTGGCAATCTGCAAGTTAAAATTTTTTCCTTCTTAGTTTTGTTGTTGTTTTATTTATGCAGAAATATTTATAAGATTTATTGACATAAAATCATCTACAAGTATTAAAACGCAGAAATAAATGCCAATCCTTGAAAGCGCAGGCGTACATATGATTAAATTGTTGTTTAAAAGCGAGACTTTGAATGAATATTGAAGTCAAAGGAATTAAGTTTAAATAAAATCAGAAACCTAACAGAGAAAATGAAATAAAAGCAAAATTTATTGATTTATTATAAAAACAATGAAATTTATGCAAAATCCAGAGAAGAAAAAAACGTCACTAAAAATTGTTTAAAGAGATATTGAATTTCATTAAGGAACAATAAATTTTTCGTAAACAAAATATTGAATCATATTGAAGGAAGTTGTGTGATTAATACTGGGCGATACAGTGAGAGAAATTGTAAAAAAAAAATTTAGTTCCACTTTTAAAAAAAGATGACAAAATAATCAGTTTTCAAATTTAATGGTGTTTTCTTTTCTACAAAAATATGTTACATTTTATTTAAAAAAATGCAATTTGGTGTCTGATTCTTAAACATTTTGCTCCCAAAAAGGATAAGTTTTTTACAATAAAACAAGCCACCCTTTTTGGGAGCAAAATTTTTAAGAAACAGACACCAAATTGCATTTTTCAAAAATAAAATGTCACATTTTTTGTAGAAAAGAAAACACCATAAGTTTCTTATCTTTTTTCTTGTTTAAATCAAATTTAAATATTTTATCATTCATTATAATGCTGTGGCATAAATTCGATTACCGCTTATCTGTTCTTTTTGGAAAACAACTAAAAGTCATAATCTTAATTCTTAAATAAACACCCTACGCCTACAATTAACACACCAAGATCTGAAAACAATAACCAAGAGTTTCAAAATAAACAAGAAAACCCACAAGAACCCACAGAAGAAACATTTCGCTTTTTTATTTTCGGGCTAGCAAACAAATAAGAAAGGAAAACAGAAAAGTAAACACAAAATGCAGCAGCAATAAAAAAATACGTTGTAACAACATGTTGAACATACAAAATCAAATAATCAAATAAAAATGATGGACGCATGTCATACATAAACTACAAACTAAAAGAACTTGTAGGAAAAAAGAAAAGAACCCGCATTCTTATAAAATAAAATACTCGCAACTTGAGGCAACTCATAGATGAATGAGTTGCACGATGTGTTTTTGTTGTTGTTGTAGATAGTATAATATTTAGTATATTACCCAACAAACATAAATAATGAAGTATTTGCTTAAGCACTTGTTTACAAATTGATAATCGTTACAAAATTTTCCCCACGCACACAAACAGCCATATTAAAAAAATTTTAATTAATTTTTTTAAATAATCCGAAGAACAAGCAAGCAAGGCACCCTACTTTGTATAAAAAAATTAAGGTGGATTTTGTGGTATTGACGTTAAATCGTATAATTGTCTTATTATACGTTCTAAACTAAAATTGACCAGTCTTTGTAACATTTCAAATTATTATGGATCGATTTGTCGAGGGACCAACCTGCCGTCCATATGTTATCTTCCACTCAAGTCCGTAAATGTTCAATTTATTTTGTAAGTTTAATAAAAAAAAAAATCAGCAAGTATTAATCGAAAAACAAAAATGTACCAAAACGTTTCCTCTAATAGTTTCCCAATAACCCTGACCTCTGCATGTTGAATTTTATATTTCAAGGTCCAATATTAACGAAAATTCAAAAAGTACCAGTTGAAGAACAAAAAAGTACCGAAACGATCCCTCGTTTAGATTCTCATTCATTCAGCCCCCTGCATGTTTAATTGTATGTTTAGAGATCTAATACTGACTGAAATTCAAAAAGTACCAGTCGATGAACAAAAAAGTACCAAAAACCTTACAAATTCTTATTCACTTATGATCTTGCATATTTGATATTTTGTTTCGAGGTCCAATACTAACGAAAATACAAAGAGTACCTGTAGAAGACCAAAAAAGTACCAACAAATTCCCTTTTATAGATTCTGATCCACTAAGGACATTGTTTCTTGGTGCAATTACAACGAATATTAAAGTAAAATACCAGTTGCAGAACGAAAAAGTACCAAAAGGCTCCCCCTTATAGATTCTTATTCACTAAGGACCTTGATTTTTAAATTTTATGTTTTAAAGCTTAAGAACAAAATAGTACCAAAAAGTTCCCTCTTATAGATTATCATTCACTAAGGACCTTGCATGTTGAATTTTGTGTTTCAAGGTCAAATATTAAAGAAAATTAAAAAAGTACCTGTTAAAGAATGAAAAAGTAACAAAAAGATCCCTCTTACAGATTCTCATTCACGCAGCCCCTTGCATATTTAATACTATGTTTCGAGGTCCAATACTAACGAAAATTCAAAGAGTACCAGTCGATGAACAAAAAAGTACCAAAAATCTTACAGATTCATATTTACTCATGATCTTGCATATCTAATATTTTGTTTCGAGTTCCAATACTAACGAAAATAACGAAAAAATAACGAAAATTAAATTAAAATACCAATTGCAGATCGAAAAGGTACCAAAAAGCTCTCCAATATAGATTCTCATCCCATAAGGACATTGTTTCTTGGTGCAATAGCAACGAAAATTAAAGTAAAATACCAGTTGTAGAACGAAAAAGTACCAAAAAGCTCCCATTTATAGACTCATATTCACTTAGGACCTTGCATTTTTAATAATATGTTTCTAAGTCCAATACTTACGGAAATTCAAAAAGTACCGGTCGAAAAACAAAAAAGTACCAACAATTTCCCTCTTATAGATTCTCATCCACTTACAACATAGAATCTTTAGTTTTATGTTTCTTAGTCCAATATTAACGAAAACTAAAAAAAGTACCAATTAAATCACGATAAAGTGCCAAAAAGATTCTTCTTTCAGATTGGCTGAGTTCCAAAACATCAATATACTTTGCAGCACAAGTCAAAAATGTATATTCAAGTTTAATAATGCACAGCTTTTGTATAATGTTCTCATTAAATACTTTTTTGGTGCACATTGGGACAGATTTGTCCGGTTTAACGTGATTGGGACAAATAGAATTGTAATAACCTACACGGTTGCATTGTAGCATGCATTTAAAAAAGATAGTTGCTTTGCAACCGACGTTTTTGAACTCAGCCATTCTCATTCACTCAGGATTTTGCATGTTTAATATTATGTTTCAAGGTACAATACTAACGGACATTCAAAAAGTACCAACCCAAGAAAAAAATAGTGCCAAAAAATTCCCTCTTATATGTATATATATATGTATATGTATATACCGAAAATAGTTACGATGTTCACCCTTTAAACGTTCAAACATTAAAAAAGTACCAAATTTTTATTTTAAGAAAATTTTAGAATTTAGTATAATCTTTATTTCTATGTTTATTGTTTTAAAAAATAGATAGTGTGACAATTAAGTTCCAAAATACATACAGGTTATACCGGCCGAATTTCCAAAAAAGTACCTGACACCTGTTCGCTTATATTTCTAATGAACAAAGATGACTTTTACATTTTTTTTGTATCTCTTTTAGTTTTGGAGATAGCCGAATTTACGATTTTTGCTCTTTTTTTACCCAGATTTTTATTAAATATATATATTGTGTACCTCTGTATGTAAATGCCTTTCAAATGACTTATGTTTTGTTCAAATCAGTTGTGCAGACAGAGGAGGAACGTGTTCTTAACTGTTTTGATTTTGCCGATTTATATGTAAGATTATTAGATGGTTGCTATCGAATCATGTCAAATCAACCTGTACGCGAACGTGGGTTCGATTCCCGCGGCAGTCAAGAATGAAAAATGATCAATTAATTTTAATTCATTTCATGTTGGAAAATGCATTTCTGCATAAAATTAAATTCAATGAACTTAAGCCTGATTAATATAAAGGGTCCGCCAAATAACTTTTTTTTTTTGAAAATGCTATAAAAAAAACTACTGAATATTTTCTCAAATTTCTTTTTTTATTTGAAAGTACAATCCTTCCGATTAATAATGGAAAATAATTTTATTCAAATGGCTGCCTCGGCAGGCCATACAGTAGCCTACACGATCGGTCCAATTTTTTGGCACATTATCGATTGTGTGCAGCTGTATTTCACCAATGGCTTCACGAATATTGTCCTTTAAAGCGTCAATTGTCTCTGGCTTTTTGGCGTAGCACTTATCTTTAACGGCAACCCACAAATAATAGTCCAACGGTGCCAAATCGCAGCTCCGAGGTGGCCAAACGACATCAGCTCTGCGGCTGATAATGCGATCTTCAAAAACAGGGCGCAAAACATCGAGTGTAGCTTCGGCTATGTGGCACGTAGCGCCGTCCTGTTAAAACCAAATGTTGCCAATATCCTCCTCTTCAATTTTTGTGAATAAAAATTCGTTCAACATGGCCGATAACGATCGCCATTGACTGTAACGGCCACTCCTTGCTCATTTTCGAAGAAAAATGGCCCAATTATGCCTCTGTCTCGTTTTGGGTGCATCGGCATGCGTGCGGGTTTTCTGTGCCCCAAATGCGGCAATTTTGCTTGTTTACATACCCGCCAAGATCAAAATTACCAATTTTCGCCCACATTCTGCAACATTACCATGATTTTCAAAGTAATGTCGCAATATTTCCCAGCGTTGTTCAAGCGTAGACACAACCATATTCATTCAGCGGAAGGATAAAACTAATTATCTGTCAAATCAGACATGAGCTAAGTGTTACCATTCACGAAATAAGCACTAGTTGAAAAAAAAACATTAGATGGCGGACCCGTTATCAAAATTTGGATATATGTATGATATATGAGTACTTCGGTTAGGATAGCCTTATTATTAACATTTACTTATTTGTTAACATATAGTCATTTGTGCGCAAAACTTATAGTAAAAAACTTATAGTAATTTTTTTTGTCATTCTTTTTTCTTTTCTTTTCTCAATTGATTGTATTTTCATACTATTAAATATAAAATATACTTATCTACCAAATTGCTACCCAATACTGTAATATAAGACTTGTTCTTGTTGTATTGTATTGATAAATAAATAAATAAAATAAATAAATAAAATAAACAAAGATTATGGTAAAATTACCAAGTTTTCTACTAAATCTTACAAGTCTTATATTAATATTTTTAAGTCCAGGACACAGGTGTGTCTTTTATTGAAATAAACATGTTTTTGATTAAGGAAAGACTTTTACCCATTGTTATTTATTTACTTAGTATTATACGCCTTAAAATAGGATTCATAAGTTATACTAAGTTAACCCTGCTAATACTTAAAAATCTTTATGCTAAATATAAAAAACTTATTTTAACCCAAAAAAAATATGTATAGTTAGATTTAAAAATCATATACTAGGACTCCTAAATTTATTAACATTTCAAACACTTATACTAAGACTCAAAACCCTTTTGGAAAGAATTATAAGTTATATTATCAAAATTCTACTGACTTAAAAATACTCCAACATCTCTTTCAAAGACTCAAAAGTCGAATACTCGTACTTAAAGCTTTAACAACAACAAGAGCTTAAAGTCTCATACTAAATTAAGTCGTACAAGAAGGCTTTATAGGGGAACTCCTTATCTGGTTTCAAAATCATCAAACCTAGAAACTCAAAGGTTTTTTTCAGTGACATGATCTCAGAGCAGCAGAGCGTTTTAAGCCATTCTTTTAAAGATTTTAAGGAAAAATTAGTTAGTAAGAGAAATTCCTAATTTTCAGGAAGCTAAAAAGAACTTTGCTAAATATTACACTGAAAAAAAAGCTTCTTGAGGAGTATCTAAAGCTTCGCAGGCTGAAAAAGAGGACGCGTTAAAAACCACGCCAAAAAACACATGTTACAAAAGTGCTAATTAAACTTCAAGTAGGGTATAGGTTTTTTTTTGTAAATTTACAACAACAATTTGATCTATATATATATATATATAAATATTTGATCTACATTATATTTTCTTAATATTTTTAGATGATTTATCTTGTTTTTAGATTTATGTATTTGTTGTGGTAATCAAACATCAATGTTCTGATTTCATTTCAATTGTTTACATTGTTTACACAATTATTTACCTTGCGTATACAACAACCTGCTCAATTGTTTACTTAAAAATTACAAAAATAAAAAATAACAAAAAAACTTAAAAAAAATTTAAAATTAAACGAAAATTTTTTGTTTTTCAAATAAGCGCGTGTTGATTATTTGCTTTTAGTTTATGAGTTCTTTTTTTCCTTACATTTTTTTTTTATTTCAATTGGACGGTACTGTTCATGATGGGAGGGCCATAAAAAACATTTATCTGATTTGTTGTTAATGTTTTTAATCTTAAGAGGATGTTTGGTTGATTTTTAACGAATTTTTTTTTTTTTTTTTGTTAATGGGATGTCAGGATACGGTCGGTTTCTTTTTCTGATACACAGAATTTCCTTAAACATAAGAAAACAAGTTTTATGAGCTTCACATTTTTTAGGTGTGATCTTGCCGACATCGATAGTGACAAGCCATGGAGACATTAAAAAAAAGATTCTTTTAAAGCAAAACAAACAAACAGAGATTTTTAGATTAAAAGCTAATAAAAATTTTTTTACCTCAAAGTGCAATAATCAATGTCAGAACTCTATTTCGAATCTTTACCAATTTGAAAAGCTTAAAATAAAAGCTTAAAAGCTTAACATAAAAAAAGTTTAAGAGACAAATCTGTTTGGATAAACAGTTAGTTTGGGTTCCCATTATGAAAGTCTACTTTCAGAAAGTCTGACGTTAACGTTCGAAATCGACGAACAGGCTGTGAGTTTTTTGGTGAGATGGAAGGGAAGAATGTTCTCCTCCCCTCTTATCAATAAACTAAGACTTTCTAGAGGAAAATTTTCATAGTGTGAACCCAGACTAACTTTTTCGCCAAAAAGATTTGCCTCTTGAAATTTTTTTATATTGAGCTTTAAAGCTTTTATTTAAACCCAGATTTATTTGGCATTGTAATGCCAAAGACTTATAAAAAAACAGGCTGTGAGTTTTTTGGTGAGAGGGAAGGGAAGAATGTTCTCCTCCCCTCTTATCAATAAACTAAGACTTTCTAGAGGAAAATTTTCAGAGTTTGAACCCAGAGTAACTTTTTCGCCAAAAAGATTTGCCTCTTGAACTTTTTTATATTGAGCTTTAAAGCTTTTATTTAAACCCAGATTTATTTGGCATTGTAACGCCAAAGACTTATAAAAAAAGCTTTAAGACTCACGCTTTTTGTTTTCTAGTTTAAGGACTTTATACCACACTAGTTACGTTTTCTGTTAAGATATGGAATATTATTATACAATTTTTTTTTAAGTAATTATTTTCATAGTAGAAAGCTTTTTCTCAATATATTTCCTTCAAATTTTAAAAGCTTAAAGGGCATAAGATACCAAAGATTAGGATTAAAGCTTTATCTATAATTATATACATATAAAATTATTTTTTCCCATCTCTTTCTTAAAACTGTCTTTAACTTCTCAATAATTTTCCCGTTAACTCAAGCCATTCCTTTTCGCTCTTCAAGCCGAAATATGTCAAAAACTTCATGTTTAAATGTCAAACTTAATGGACAAACTATTAATTAGTAAATCAAAACTACAAGAAACATGAGAGATAAAAAATAATTTCACACACAACGCAAATCACACGAAAATACTCCCAAATCAATGAGAAACTTCAGCAGCAAGAGTAAGAAAGAAAAAAAAAAAAACTACAAAATACCTTTAGGATCAAAGTCAAAAATCAAATTAAAATCGTAAGTAACCCACAGAGGTATTCTAAGGAGTTTTTTTTATTAACTTTGGTGTTATAATCAAAAGATGTCAATCATAAGTTATACGCGCTTTTCCACTGCATTAACTGCAAATTTATATAAGAACCGAACAAAAAAAAAAAAATATTTAATATAAAATAAATAACGAATAAAAGAATGAAGTGAAAGGAGAAGATGGATACAGGGGACACTAGTCTGTATTGAAGCAAGATTTTTTTTATTAACTCACTCAAAATCTAATGTATTTTGTATCAGAATTTTATTTTTTTTAAGAAAATACGCATTTAACTTAAGACTATAGGAAAACAAGTATTGGTATTAAAAAAATTTATGCTGGTTTGTTTTGTGTGAAATTTTAATTAACCCATTAAAGGACAAAGAAACAAATTACTTATCCCATGCTCTGCTTATAAATTAGCTTAAATAAACTCAGTTGCCCTAGGGAACTACTTTATGATCGCAGCAAAGAGTCCTCCAAAAGGGCGGTTTTGATAATTATTTTGGGTTCTACTTGCACTAAATAATTTACAGCAACGTTGGACTCAGTTGCTCAGGAAATCCTCTTGTTTTCCGATGCTGCGTTTTTTTAGATGAATGCAATGTGCAACGCAGGACGTCCAAGTACAGTATTTGGCTACTCTAGTATTGATATACATATATGCCTTTTCAAGATCGACAAAAAAGAAATAATTACTTTTTATATCCTCTGCATATAAATAAGCGGAAAAAAAATCAGCTGCCTTAGGGAGTGCCTTTTTGTACGAAGCAAAAAGGATTCCAAAATGGCGGTTTTCACAATTACTTTAGGTTATACTTGCACTGAAAAACTAACAAGATTAAGCATGTAATTAATACAAATTTTTTAAACTATTCTAAAATTTTCAACAATTTTCTTAATTAAATTGTTTGTAAATTGTCATATTAACACTTTGTTTTAGTTGAAAAATTGAAACAATTTTCTGTTAAAAATTTTTAATACAAAATTAAAAAAAAATAATTTTGTTTTTGTTTTAATCTCGTAAAAAATGAATGCTGGGCCTGTATTGAAAACAAAGTTTATCTTAGGGGTAAGTGAAGTTGTTATTTGAAACTTTTTACCGAAATTTAAACACTGTTTAATTTATTCTAGTTTTCAAATTATATTTGATGCTTGTGTCAAGAATCGGGTTTGAGCACGTGTTACGACCTTCTTCTTATTAAATATTTGATCAAATAAGCGTAACCCCTAATTTTGTTAATAGTTAGTGACATTTAAAATGGTCTTAATATTACAAAGTAAACTAATTATACTACTAAACATAGCAAAAAAGAGTTTTTTGTAAGATGTGGTATTTTAATCAAAAAAAATATTGATATTAAGCGAAATGATTTTTTAGTTTGGTTGTTGGTCCCGTTTTTTTCGTCAAATATTTGATAAGTCCGACCGTAGCTTAAGTCTGTTTATGTTAAAGATATGTATTTGTGATGAGATTTTTATTATATTTAAATAAAAAATTGTATTAGATCAGCAATTTTAATGCATCTCTTTCTGTTAAATTGCCATACTTTTTTTTTTTTAATTAATAAGCAACAAAACATTTTGTTAAAATGACAAATTTGTAATAAATTTTTTTATTTGATTGATTTTATTTAATGTTACAAACTCACTGTTAAAAATATTTGTAGAATGGGAACAATTTTAATTAGCAAAAGTATTTTTTATATTAACAAATTCGGTTGTTGGTGCCTTTTCAATTAAAAAATTAATTGTATTGACGAATATCGTATTCAATATAACAATTGATTTGTCGCAATTTTTTTCTGTGTTAGGAACTCCTCTTGTTTTCCAGTACTGTGTTCTTTTAGCTGAATGGAATGTGCAATGCAGGACGTCCTAGCACGACATCCACGCCATATTTGGCTACTTTGGTATTGATTGCGTCTGTATGAAAGGCATCAAAAGGTGCCACCAACCTCGGATATGCTTGGTCTAAGGTTAAATGAATACAAACGGCAAAGGTTTTTGTCATCTGCAAAAGATTAGAAAGTGTTGTATGTTTGACATAAGAGGTGAATTAGAAAAATCAGAAATCGAGTAGGAGAAAAAAGGAGCCTTGCGGCACCCCTGAATGAATCTTGAACTCGTTTGACGAAACTCCATCTATAACAAGAGAAATTATCACCGACACCAAACGAAACACGTTTTGAGAAGAATGCACTAGCCAGTCTCTGTCAAACATCAAAAAATGGTGAACGGAATGGTGTCATCAAATTGAGCCTAATGAGTCCTTTCTCCGATTTTACTCAGTCATCGCACTGATGACATTTTTTATTAAACTGACTTTGATTCGTCATTTCTGTGATGCCGATGTGTCATCCCATTGATGACATAATTTCTATGTTTTACCCTTATGACAATTTGGTCAAGTGACTTCACGAAGATGAAAAGTTTAATGGGGTCAAAAACTAAGTTACTTTTCATAGTGCTGATGCCAAAATACATTAGAGTTATGAAGCCTTTTTTTTATCAGTTTAAGACTCAGAGATTTTTTAAGCCTTTTCTAACTGGTTAAGAAACTTGTCTGCAAATCTGAAACCTGGTCAATGGTAGTCCTAAGATTTCACTATTATTTTCGCTTTTTTCTCCCCCTTAATGGTTTAATTTCTCCTAAACTCTGTTATATGAAATTGATCAATTTCAACAGTTTCATAATCTCTATACATAAAGTTGTATTTGAGTCAAACTTCTGCCATCACCAGCAACATTCATTTCTATTTTTTTTGTTTTGTAGCTTGTCTTTTAACATTTTTTTCCTGGTTAAATGTTTTATGTCAATCATTTAATTCTACGCTTAGAACTTGACTGTGTATAACACACAAGAGTGTTGTCCGCTTTAAGTTGATGAATATGAAAAGAAAAAAAAGATATCTGTATTTATTTGTTTTTCATATTTTCTTTTTTCTCCAAAGTTAAGCTGAAAGCATTTAAAACACTTTTTATTAGGGATATTTCTAAAAGCGACTAAATAATGATTGATAAAATTATAAAAGAGTGAGAAATAGAGTTAGATTCGTGAAGAAAAGTCAAACATAAACAGTTAATTAAATTTTGTTAAGCAACTTGTTTTATAAACAGTTAAAAAACCCGGCTACTGGATTTTGAAATTTTTGTTGAGACTTTAGATCAAAATTAAGCTGTGAAGAAAAGCTACTGGAAATCGTTGAGAAGATGAATTAAATTGGGAAGTTAAAGTAAAAATAAATTAAATTAAAATATTAAAAAGATCGGTTAAGTTTTGCGTTGCAAGCAATTAAGCATTGAAGCAAATAAATTTAAAGCATACATTTGGGCTTCAATTAGTAATTATTAAAAAGCTGTAGATCAAAATAAAGCTGTGAAGAAAAGCTACTGGAAACCATTAAGAAGAAGAAGTAAATTGGGAAGTTAAAGTAAAAATAAATTTAATTAAAATATAAAAGACTGCTAAAGGTAAACGTTAGAAACAATTTAGCACTTAAGCAAAAAGTTTAACAGCAGACATTTGGGCTTCAATAAGTAATCATGAAAAAAGTTTGGGTTCACAATATGAAAGATTTCTTTCAGAAGGTCTGAGCTCATTGTCGATAGGGGAAGAGAACATGCTATTCTTCTCTTCCCTCTTACTAATAAACTCAGACTTTGTGAAAGAAAACTTTCATAGTGTAAACATAGACAAACTGCTAAGTCTATATTAAAATATAAAGTTACCTAAATTAAGACCTACCCTAGATTTAAACACTAAAGTTCAGCTTTAACTTTTAGTACAAGTCAGTATGCTGAACACATATGTATATTGCCAAGTTTAAGCCACAATTCTCTCTTTAGATCACTTTTTCCCTGTTTTAACCATCCTGATATTAATGATGATAAGGTGTTGATGTTAAATACTATTTAATTAATGAATTCTAGGCAACAGTAAAGATGCTTTCTAAACAACAACATGAGCAGCAACAACAACTAAATGCAAGCCCACAATATGCAAGTAACAATTCATCAAATAGGCACCTTCTCCCCCTCCCAAAAAAATTTAAAAAAAACTAAAACCGAAGGAAAAAAATTCTACATTTAAAGATGTAACCAAACGTAACGTTAAGAAATAACTCTCAGCAGCGGTTAAATGTCTCGTTAGACCTGTGGCGGAAAGAAGACAAATTTGACTTCCTCAATAATGTGCATTCATACTAACTTGGGCTTAGAATATTTGCATGTTTCAGGTGAAAGAAACAACAACAACAGCAACAATAACAACAACAAGATTTAGCTGTTAAAGTTGTTAGAGTCAACAAAAATGTTTTAAGCAAAATTTTTGTTCATGATGGTTGGCTGTTTTTTTTTTTTTTTTTTTTTTTTTTTTTTTTTTTTTGGTTTGAGGTGTGAACAAACACCTCATCGTTTTGCATTAAACTTGAATGAAAAAAAGCTACAAAAAAAATGCAGTTGTTGAAAAAAAATTATGTACAAAATTGTGCAAAAATTTTTAAAAGTGTAGTCACTATTTTTGAAGTTGGTTAATGGGACCAACTGAAATTTTTGGACAACAATGGTTTTCTTAAAGATTAAAGATTATTTAAGTTAAATAAATTAATAAACTTGAGAAAATAGTTGAAAATTACATGGCTTTTTTAACAGCGGGACATGAACTGTGACTTCCCACGCATCCAATCTTCAATGTCATTTTAGCTGTGTGGAATAACAACAGCACATAGAGAAACCCATTACATGATGGCCTTTATCCTAAGTTTAAGAACAAAAATCACACCCTTGCTCGATTATTTTAAGAGCTTTATTCCCGTGATTTGGGTTAAAACTAGGGGTGCGCCAAATATAGGTTTAGCGAATGCGAATACAAATAATCAGGTAAAATATTTGTGAATGCGAATACTTACAATATATTCAAAATCCTTTTTTTTTTGCTTTTGGTTGACATTCTAAACGTCGTAGTGGCTGTTTTGATTACTTATCGTTCAATAAAATGGTAAACATATCCGAATTAAGTGAATCTGTTAGATTAGAAATTATGACAAAATATAACTTGGGAATTTGTGTTAAAAATATCGCGAAGGAATATAATTTATAACGACAAACTACCCTACAAGAAATGAATGAGCGAATCATCAACATTTTTCACGTTGACGTTAAGAAAATGATGAGAGAAAAAATAGAAAACCAAGTTCTCCCATCATTTTCTTAACGCCAACGCGAAAAATATAATTTCTTGTAGGGTATTTATTATCAAATAAATAAATATAAAAAAAACCAAACAAGCAAAAAATTTGCGGTAGATAGGAAGGAAATGCAAATCTACTATGAATGAGGACCGGTTGATCTTGTGTACGATTTAAAAACGACCGATTCAAAACACCAACAACTGCCGCTTTGGAGTAGAAAAAAGCGCAACTAACCAGATAACTCAAAGAACCATTCGTCGGCGTTAAACCAAATCGAAGATTAAAACATATGTTGTAAAAATTTCCCTTTTATTACTCGAAAAACTAGATTGAAACGCTTAGAATTCGCCAGAAAGTATTTAAACAAGCCTCGCTCGTTCTGGGATAATGTATTGCCGAATGAGGAAAGCAGCTTTGAATACCACTCATCACCAAAGAAACTGTTTTCAGAATAGACAAACAAAGACGCAGGAACATGGCACCCATATGTCAGAAAGTAAAACAGGGAGGTGAAAGTGTTATGTTCTTGGGATCTATTTCTTTTAATGGAGTAGGAGACTTTGTGCCTTCTGAGGGTGAACCAAAATCAATACTTAAGCCTATAAAATAAGTATAGTTTTCCTTTTGGCGATAGATTAACTGGAGAGTTTTTTTCAGCAGGATAGCGCTCCATGTCATTAAATAAGAATGATCAGTAAGTTTCGACCAGAGACGGGAATGCAGCTTCTGGACTGTCCTCCACAAAGTCCAGATTCATATGTAATAGAAAATGTTGTCTGGGGAGACATAAAGCAAAATAGACACAGAGATTTGACAAGAACAAAAGAGATTTGAAGGGAGTTTCTCCATATCTTGGCGAATTCTGTTCAAAACCGCCTTTGAATAGTTGTGAATGCTAAAGAAGGATGTACTTATTTTCCATTAATTTAATTCTTTGGCATTTCTACAAAACATCTTAGGTCGAGAAAAGAAAGCGAAAAAGTTTTTAAAAGAAACTCGGTGAAAAAATCATTTTTATTAAAGAATAAAATAAACCAAAATTAAAGAAAAATTTTGTTTATTATACAAAACTAGCTAACCCGGCAAAAGTTGTTTTGCCATATAAATTATTTCTTTCCGATGTTACAGTTTCTGCATGTTAAACTTTAAGAAAACCGGTTAATTAGTTAAGAAGATATAGGAAGGGGAACCTTTAACTCCTCTTGCCCTATTTCACGCTCTAAATAATAAAAATTATAGGCTATAGTTCCTTCCAGATGTTACACTATTTGCCTGCCAAATTTCAAAAAATCGGTTAATTAGTTAAGCAGATATAGGGAGGGGGAGCTTTTATCCCTCTTGGCTTATTTAACGCCATACACTCTATTAACTTTTAGATGTTACAGTGTCTGCATGTTAAATTTAAATAAATCCGGTTAAATAGTTAAGAAGATATAGGGAGGGGAACCTTTAACCCCTTTTGCCCTATTTCACGCTCTAAATAATAAAAATTATGGGCTTTAGTTCCTGTCAGATGTTACCCTATTTGCCTGCCATATTTTAAGCAAATCGCTTGATTAGTTAATAAGATATAGTGAGGGGAAGCTTTTACCCCTCTCTCCCTATTAAACGCCATATTCTCCATTTTCCTTTCAGATGTTATTGTGTCTGCATGCCCAATTTTAAGAAAAAGGTCTTGCCCTTTTTTACTCCCTAAATAATAAAAATTATAGGCTATAGTTCCTTCCAGATGTTACACTATTTGATTGCCAAATTTTAAGAAAATCGGTAGACTTGTTAAGAAGATATAAGGAGGGGGAGCTTTTAGCCATCTTGCTCTATTTCACGCCCTATTCCATATTTCCTTGCATGTGTTACAGTGTCTGCATGTCAAATTGTAAGAAAACCGGTTGATAAGTTAAGAAGATATAAGAAGGGTGAGCTTTTACCCATCTTGCCCTATGCCACGCCCTATTTATTATTTTCCTTCTGCGATTACAATGTCTACATGCAAAACTTTAAGAAACCCTGTTGATTAGTTAAAAAGAGGGGGCTTTTACCCTTTTTTCCATTTTACGTCCTCTAGCGATATGAAATAGTCTTTGCGACCTATTCTCATACCTATTAAATTCACATAATTTCATAAAAATCGGTCAAGCCGTTTCGGAGGAGTTCAATTACAAACACCGTGACAAAAAAGTTTTTTGAACGAAAATTTGTGTAAAAGACATATTTTTCAACTTTCTAAATTTGACTTAAAATGTTTTGTCAAAATGCCACAGAATTAGTTTTTATACATTTGTAATTTTTGAAAGCTTTTCAAGAGTTTTTTAACACGTCAAAATACTTATGTCATATACTAAGTTCTTATGGTTTTAGTTTTAATTAAAAAAAAAAACATAGCCAAAAGCGTTAGAAAAATATGTAAACATATTCGTGTTCTAATAAATTGTTACAGAATCAGCTTAAAAATTGGAGTAACACCAACATTTTTTTAAAATCTTCTTCAGAGTACCGTGCAAAGGCAAAAGGTATTTATAAGTTTGTCATTCTGTTTTTAATTTATATAATATTGATTTTAGCAGCTTTAAAGCATATACATATATTCTGGCAAATTTGATTTAACGATGCCCGGCTGTCCGCGTCTCCGTTGAAATGGGGTTCCCGAAGACCCCAGTTACGATGGGGACTTGAAAGTTATATATATGTCATATATAGGCTGAAATTGTTTGCTATTGAAATTCAGCCGGATCGGTCCACAAATATCTGAGATATAAGCAAAAAAATCGCGAATGCCACTAACTTTACCCATAAATTCCTTATTGTGGTTTTTTTTATTTTTTATGTATATCTGGAGAGTGGCAAGAGCTAAAATTTCCAAATTAGGTACAAGTATGTCGGTTATCAACACATAACGTCCAATGTGGACGGGATTGGAGAAGTGGGCGTGGCACATTCATACAAAGTCATTATAGATTTCTGTATATCTGGTGAACTCCAAGCATAAGCATCGCTATCAATAGACAACATCCGTGTGGAAAAGTGGGCGTGGCACAAAATTTATTTATTTATATCTTAAGAATGGAAAGGGAAAAATTGTCCAAATTTGGTACACATAGTTGGTGATCAATAAACCACCTTTCTTAAAAAAAAATGGGCGGGATTAGAGAAGTGGGCGTGTCACCTTTCATTCTAAAAAATGGGAAGGATTAGAGAATTGGGTTTTATCCATCTCAGGCCAGCCGGCTGGGTTCGAATCTCAGGTCAGTCAAGAAAGAAAAATTATCAATAACAATTTTAATTAATTTTCATGTTGTAAAATTCCTTTCTTCATAAAAATAATTTAATGAAAAATTAAATTTGATGAACTTAAAGCCTGATTAAAAATATTAAAATTTGGATTAAAACCATAAATAGTTCGAAAAACAAACCACTATACTAATTATTGTTGAAGCTAAGGCACGAGTTCTATGTGTACAATTGTCCTTCAAGTTGTGCTGAAAAAGGTCAACAAGAAAAAGAAAGACAAACATGGAAAAACAAAAATGTACTTTGGACTTCAAGAAGAATTCTTGACAAAAAATACGAAAAAACAGAAGTAAGGAAAAACATGTAAAATCAATTAAAAATGGATAATCTTTCGAAAAAAGCAAATTTCGATCTACCAAAGATTAAAATACAATTTGGTTTAAGGATTGATGTTTGACTGTTCACGTCAGCAGTCATCGATGGCTGCGAGTATAAGACGGCAAATTCCTCTGAGGAGATCAAGTGGTTGTGATCGAAACATGTCAGGGTAACCAGCCGCCTGGGTTCGAATCTCAGGTCAGTCAAGAAAGAAAAATTATCAATAACAATTTTAATTAATTTTCATGTTGTAAAATTCCTTTCTTCATCAAATAATTTAATGAAAAATTAAATTTGAGGTGTTAAATATTTTTAAGAAATTTTTGTTTGTTCTTTTTCGAATACTTTTAATTGGTTCCATTATTGTACCTGCCCATTGGTAGTGCGTTTAACAGCATTTTGCTGTAAATGCGTTAAATAACATTTGTTGCCATTTCATTGTTCTATACATATTTTACTCTTTTTTTTTTTTTTTTTTTTTTTTTTTGAGGAAACTTGAATGAATGATAAAGTGTAAAGTTTTGTTAGTGTATTTGGCAGCGTAAAGTAACATAAAGAACCATATTATGGTCTTAAATATATTTTAGGTGTTTTCCCCATCATTTGTTTTTTTTTGCGCTTTTCTTTCTCAAGCAGTTAAAGGTGGTGGTTAACAAGCTTAAGAAAAATTACCACATTTCGCCCTTTCATCACACTTTTTTTGTAGCAAAATAAGTAAAAAAATAATAAAACATAAGTAAGGAAAATGCAGTGGAAAGAAATTATAGCCCAAAAGATATGGAAAAAGAAATGTTGTATTCTTTTTTCCCTTTTTTTCGTTACTTAACCAGCAAAAGCTGAGACAAATAGTTTTCTAGCTTGAGGCTGGAAATGCACTTTATATAAAGATATTTCTTTCGTTTTCTTTTCTTTTTTTTGGAGATGCCTGATATTTTCATAAGAAAATTTTGTTTTTGTTTTTTTTTTTTTTTTTTTTTTTTTTTGTACGAACATTTGGAGAATTTGTGTAGGCCACAATTAGTACGCGAAACATTCAAGACGATTTATCTTCACCTTAAGCTAAAATTGTTCATGGTAATACGAGTTTCGAGTACAGATAATGTTATAGCAATTGTATGCTAAATAGTAGGAACTGTTTTTCGGGGTTATAGCTTAATTTTTTTTTTTTTAAATAAAAAGAAAGAAATAAGTATCCGTTAATTTGTGTTATATTTAAGAAACTTAAGGCCATTTTGGGTTTTTCTAAGGAACATTTTTTTTCAATTTTTAAAATTGATGTTTTAAAAATTCTTTAACAATTTAATTAACTTCTCTTTATTTGACTAAGTTTTGCCATTTTCATAGTTTGTTTTTAATCAAGAAATCTTGTTGTTTTTTTTATTTATAAAAAAACGCATTCATCTATTCCCCTTAACCTCTGGAGTGTGATTTTAATTTCATACTTAAATAATTTCAAGTCAAATGTAACGAATATTTCATCATTCCTAAACTGACACACACACACTATTCATAGACAAATCAGTTTCTTCCCTTATTCTGCTGCCTTAACACACTTGATACTAAAAAACAATCCGGATATTAATCCAAATAAAAAAGTACCAAATAAAAAAATCTAAATAATGAAAAAAATATTACTCCCACGAAGATTAATAACACCGCAGAAACATATTCCAGCAAAGGCATATGCATATTTTCCCCAAAAGCTGCCAACAACCTTCAATTCCTGTCATAAAAAAAAAAAAAAAATATTTTAATAAAAACTAAAGAAAAAGGAAAACCAAAAGCCAATGAAACAGTGAATACATAACAGGTTCATGCATGTTATAACTGCCTCCCCTCACTTGCCGCAAAAAAGCATTTCATCATTTTTTTGTATGATTATTATTTCATTGTAAACCAAATAGTACTAAAATTTCGTTTATTCAGTCATTCTGTTTTTCATTTCATCATTTTTTTTTACCTTCAGTTATAAATAATTAAAAAAAAAAAAAAATATTAAAGAAATTAAATCGCTTTTCATTTGGAATTATTCTTATTTGAAATTCATTTAAAAAAAGGCTTTTACTGCTCATTAGGTGATTGCGAATTTCTTAGATTACACTGTGTGTAATTTTTTAAGTCATGGAAAAATAACCATATACGGGCAACTCTACAAAGTTGTAGCTCTTCCCATAGAGAACAAAAATTGTGAACATATAAAATCAAAAAACCTTCATCTTCAAGATCAAAATCGCAAACAACTTTAAAAAATTCGATTTTTTTACCTTTTTTCCCCTGTTCAGGTCGATAGGTAGCAAACCGCTAAAAATTCAAGGAAACAGTCAACTACAAAAATGTACCTAAGATCTCATTAAACAACTTTTTAAAACATATAAACTTCCTAGGAATGATTCTTAGCACCGTTTTGGTAGCCGCAAAAGTGAAATATTGCCCGATTTGTGTACCTTTTTTCCCCTGAAGCTACCTAAACGGTATTAAGAATCATTCCTAGGAAGTTTATATGTTCTAAAAAGTTGTTTACTGAGATCTTAGGTGTCTTTTTTTTTTTTGGTCTTTTATCACGTAGAGTTGTCCGTATATGGTTATTTTTTTCGTGTTGCACTGTGTTACAAAAAGAAAACGACCAACTTTATTCGAGTTTAGGGGAAAAGAGCATAAAAATAAACCAATTGGATTTCTTTAAAAGAATCCAATTTAAAGATTCTAGCTCCATCTAGAGGACACTAGAGGGACAAAATAACAGATTATTCTAGTTTGATTAATATTCTAATGGGAATTCATAATCATGTAGCAAATTCTAGTTTGATAATATTCCAATGGGAATTCATAACCAACTACACCTTTTTAAGTTGAAATTGAGACAATCCAAATTAATATTGAGAAAATACAAATTAATGTTCAGAAAAACGAATTGATGTTGAGAAAATACAAATTGATATTAAGAAATCCAAATTGATATTGAGAAAATACAAATTGATATTAAGAAATCCAAATTGATATTGAGAAAATACAAATTCAAATTAAGAAATCCAAATTGAAGTTGAGAAAATACAAATTGAAATTAAGAATTCCAAATTGATATTGACAAAATACAAATTGATATTAAGAAATCCAAATTGATATTGAGAAAATACAAATTGAAATTGAGATAAAACAAATTAATATTGAGATTTTTTTCATTATTATATTTTGAATATGTATTGTTTACATAAAAAAATACCTTGTCCTTTTATTATGTATACATAATAAACATTACAAATTGCAATATATATTGCGTTGCATCAATATTGTCATTGACCTATCTGTCAAAAAAATATTAAGATAAGTTTTTATTTCTAAAATGGAATTTAAAGACAATTGCTGCGTTTGTCAGATATCAATGATAAGAGGAGACATTATCAAGCTAATTCCATGTAACCATCTTCTACATCCTAATATCAATAAAACTATGAATTTATATCTCAATATTAATTTGGTTTTTCTTAATATTAAATTGGGTTTTCTCAATTCCAATTTGTATTTTCTCAATATCAATTTGGATTTCTTAATATCAATTTGTATTTTCTCAACATCAATTTGGATTTCTTAATATCAATTTTTATTTTCTCAACATCAATTCGTTTTTCTGAATATTAATTTGTATTTTCTCATTTTCAACTTGAAAAGGTGTAGCTACCGCTTGCGTGTACAGTTGGACATATGTCTCCTCTAGGTGTTTCCATGTCGTTCTGTCTCGTGCTACATTCATCGAATTTGTTACATCTCTTTTGATATCATCGCTCTATCTAGTCCGTGGTCTGCCTCTATTCTTCTTGTCTTCTTTACTGCCCTCCTAAGAAATAAAGTCGCATCCCCATTTTAGTAGTTTTAAGCAGGGTATGTTAAAAATTCTGCTCGCGTCAATTCTCTCGTTTTAAAATCTCTGCTCGCTAGTTTTATTTTTAAACTCGCTGACGGCGTCATCAGGCCGTACTTCTTCGAACATGAGGTCGGCCGGTATCGCGAGATAATAACGGACTTTCCCCACTTATTTCAAGATTAGTTATAAATTTTGGTTTTTTGCAGTGTTGTCGGTTATTAAAACGATATCTTTAGCAAATCGTAGAGGGTTAAGGTATTCGCCGTTAATTCGAATGCCTTTATCGCCCCCAGTCAAGAGTTTTAAAAGTATATTCCAGTACTGTAGTAAAAAGCTTAGGGAATATTGTATCGCCCTGTCTTATTCCCCGCTGTAGGTTAAATTTTTCAGTCATTTCGTGTAATATGACACTTGTCGTCGCCGTTGCGTTAATATTGCCAAGCAATCGATTCTGCATTCCTGTAATGCGTTCTGTATAGCTACGTGTTCAACGGTATCGAATGCTTTTTTAAAATCAATACAAGAGGTCTATTGTACTCCACAGTTTTCTCGATAAGTGTCTTTAACGTTTTTAGATGGTCGTTAGTACCAAAACCGCTTTGAAACCCTGCTTGTTCCTGTGGTTGGCAGAAGTCCAGCTTTTTCAATAATTTTTAGAGGTGAGATGGGTGGCTTATTGGTCTATAATTCTCTGGATACCCTGGGGATACCCTTTCTTATGTATTAGAATTGTAACTGTATTATGCCATTTGTATGGGATTATTCCATTGTCAAAGCACAGATTAAACAATTAAACTGTTTCCTCTATGAGTTATCTTTAAAGCTTTGCTAACAATTCACAATGGACCGTTTTGGTCTCCAGGTGGAGGTGTGCCTTTGGGCGCATAACCCTTCTTAACCTAACAATTTCTTCACAATATCTTCTATTTACTGTGTTTCTTTCTTGCAGGCTTTTACTTCTTCGGTTGTTGTTGTTATAGCAGCGAATCATGAATAACTGGCGTTGCTGAGTTGACAATCCTTAGGCGGTGTTCGTTAAAGTCCGAGTCGTTCTGGTGCGTAGAACCGATTGTCGATGGCGACTTCTGGTATATCCTTAGATCCAATAAGGTTTCTCTCATTGAGTGTTGATGGATATGGATTTCTATTTACTGTAGCTTGATTTTTGTAAAATTTCTCTGTGATTTCCGGTATTAATTTGCGGTCAGTTGTCTCATTTCGGTTACTGTTTTTTAACTTGTGTATTTCGTTTTTACTTCAGAAAGGTTTTATCTCACTCATACTCTTCACATTTTAGATTTTCTTCAATTGGTTTCTGGATCTGTTCTGTGTCAAATTTTCGAATATCTTTTCGTACTTACTTTGAAATAGTTTTATTAACTGCCTGTTTTTAGAAAATTAAAACAACAATAAAAAACGAAAATTTGTTTTTGTTCTTAATATAATTTCTCACTCACTCACTTCTTTTTAATTCCTAAAAACAGGCAGTAAGTTTTCGTAACAACGAAAATTCCTTAATAGAAATAAAAATCTATCTAGTCCTAAATTTTAAACAAAAATTTTTTTTCTTCATGATCCTTCAATTAATGTATGAAATATTGATTTTGATTTTTATGTAATATGATTTTACTTTTTTTTTCACCAACATTTAATGATTGTTGATGTTTATTACGTGTCTTGTATTAAACGCAATTTTCTTGTTTTGATCAAAATTTATATTGACAATAAAAAATTGCCCTGTGCCTTAGTTTTGCCATTAAATAAGTATTAAATAAATGCTGAAACTACCCAAGGACACTCACTGTCACTAGATAAGGCACACACACCACCCCACCACAAACCAAAAAAAAAAAAAAAAAAAAATATTTTCCATTTGCGGAAGCAGACCATTGTGCATCGCACTATTAATTTCTTTTTTTTATTTTCAGTTCGAAGTATTAAAACCCCAAAATCTATATTTACGATTATTGAAGTTTATGACGAAACATTTTCGTATCATTTTGTGACGCTTCATAAACATGATGCAAAAAAAAAAACAACATACATGGTAATAGACACATGACACATGTATTTCTACAAGAGAAAAATAATAATAATAAACTCGCAGAGACATGGTGCAAAAAACAGGAGTAAATATGGTCGTTCTAATGATACTACTGAAGTAAAAGGGCTTTACATAAAAAGGCCTTTTGGTAAACGAAATTTTGTGTGAATTTTCTACGGTCTAGTCTAAACTTTGTTCTAGAGTCTGGAGGCTAATTATGGCATTCGATATCGATCGAAAATTTTTTTTTGATTGTATTGTAATTTCAATCGATATCGAATTCCGTAAAAACTTGAACGACAAAAACAAAATTTTACAGAAGAAGGCTTTTTTTATTTTATTTTATATAAATTTTATATGAAGGTTGTCGCTTACGATAAAATTGTTTTTGCTATAAAATCGTAACCGTAGCTTATGTGACCATGACATTTTAGGAGATGATGCAATTGTTGACACTAAAGTTATTTATGAAAAAAAGAAAATAGAAAATTATGTCGCTTATGCTTTTTTTGCGGTAATGCCTCGACATAGTATGGTCTGGTTCCTATTCCGGTATATAATCTGATCTAAAGTCTGTCATATATTCTCGTATATAGTGTAGTCTATAGTCTAGTTTTAGTCAGGGGGACAGTCTGTTCTATTTTCTAGTATACTGTCTTTTCTATAGTCAAAAGTCTGAACTATAATGTTTATTAAAATATTCAGTCCAGTTAAGAGTGTAGTAACAGTTGGTTTGACGCATTATTTAGTCTACAGTCTGATCTATAGTCTAATATATATTAATGCGAATATCGTGGTTAATAATACCGCTTTTAGATCTTTAGTGTGTCCTTTGATCCATATTCTGGTCTAAGGTCTGATCTTTAGTCTAGTCTATAGCCGAGTATATAATCTGTTCTATAAACTGATATATACGGCCATGTTCTTACAATCGCACGATTTGAAATCGCAAAAGCCAGATTTATATTATGGTGTTGTTTAACTCGTACGTTTAGCTTGCGATCTGCCGGTTTTTTTTTTTACAAATATTCTAGTTCTCTTTTGCAATTTGAAGTCGCCAAACTTCTTGCTATTGCGATTTACAGAACACCTAATTTGCAATTTTAAGCCAGAATCGCCAATGTTAAGCGTTTTGCGATTGTCAGAATATGCCCGATAGTCTGGTGAAAATCGTAGTCAATAGTATATTCCTTTAATATGGTTTAAAATCGGGACCACAGTATAATCTTCAGTATGGGCTTTAGTATGGTCATTGGGCTAGTTTATAGATATTTTTTAAAAATATCGCATGCTATAAAAACAATTTTTAAAAATCGCATGCGATAAAAAAATATAATAAAGAAAATACGACTCTACCGGTTTTTTTTTACAAATATTCTAGTTTTTTTTTTGCAATTTGAAGTCGCCAAACTTCTTGCTATGGCGATTTACAGAACACCTAATTTGCAATTTTAAGCCAGAATCGCCAATGTTAAGCGTTTTGCGATTGTCAGAAATGCCCGATAGTCTGGTGAAAATCGTAGTCAATAGTATATTCCTTTAATCTGGTTTAAAATCGGGACCACAGTATAATCTTTAGTATGGGCTTTAGTATGGTCATTGGGCTAGTTTATAGATATTTTTTAATAATATCGCATGGTATAAAAATTTTTTTTAAAAATCGCATGCGATAAAAAAATATAATAAAGAAAATACGACTCTGCCGGTTTTTTTTTTAAATATTCTAGTTTTTTTTTGCAATTTGAAGTCGCCAAACTTCTTGCTATGGCGATTTACAGAACACCTAATTTGCAATTTTAAGCCAGAATCGCCATTGTTAAGCGTTTTGCGATTGGCAGAATATGCCCGATAGTCTGGTGAAAATCGTAGTCAATAGTATATTCCTTTAATCTGGTTTAAAATCGGGACTACAGTATAATCTTCAGTATGTGCTTTAGTATGGTCATTGGGCTAGTTTATAGATATTTTTTAAAAATATCGCATGGTATAAAAAATTTTTTTAAAAATCGCATGCGATAAAAAATATAATAAAGAAAATACGACTTTTTACACGAAAGTTCAAAGTTTTTATGAGATATCAATCATTTTATTTGATATTAAAAACTTATTTGATATTTAATTAGATTTTTAATAATAACCCGGTGGCGAACGTCATAGTGATTCAGCGTGACAAACGCTGACAGTATTATATCATCGATGACAAGTGTTGATTTTACTTTGGTGTCATATATGAATTTTTAAAGTATTTGTCCAAACTGTCATAGATGACCAATGTTGATTTTGTCTTGTAGGCGTCCATTTGTTTGTGAGTCCTAACAGACAATATCATCAACTTTCATTAATGAATTTTTCAGGTAGAGTGACAAGGAAAACACAGAACAAACTCAAGTAATAAATGGAACAGAACAAACAGAATAAAGAAACGGTCCGTTATTTCTGATTTATTTATTGACGAAGACATGTAGCAGACAAAGTCCTGCAGCGATCACTTCGTGATCTATTCATAACAGACAATGTCGCTTAGTTTTTCCTTTTAAGGGAATAGTGACATTGCAAAGCCGTTGTCATGCATAACTCCCTAAATATCAACTTGTTACTGACTGTGGTGCGATTATTCATCGATCAAAATGTCATAATGAAAATGTCGCTCATAAACGCCACCGGGAAAATTTAAGATTTTTGAAAAAATGCCACTTAGACTGAAATTTTTATGAAATACTTCCGCCACTGTGTACAGATCCTTCCATCTCAGGGAGTCAAACCTTATAAAAATGAAGACTATGGAGAAGGCTACTATAACCTATAAACATTATATCCAAATTGTATTTGTGAAAATTATTATACATTTTTGAAAATTAGACTTAGATCGAAGGATTTGGACACAGTGGCCATATCCCTCACTGAAGTCATTCATAAGAATTTCAGTCTGCCATATTTTTTCAAAAATCATAAATCTTAATATAAAAAAATTTAATAAAATATTACAAAATTACAAAAAAACTTTAAAATTTTGTGTAAATAATCGTATTTTCAAAGTTATTTACGGGAATACAAAATTTATCATTAATACGATTTCTGTATGACGTGCTAAATTCCCAATTTTTCATATTTGATAAATACACTGAAATTTATTGTTGAGGGAAAGCTAGCTTCTATGCGCATTTCACTGGTTGCTTAGGCCAGCTCATCAGGAAACATTTTCCTAAGATTTTAGAAATGCTAAAAATATTATACCAATAAAACCCTAAAGCGAATAAGAATTTTAAACACTCAAAGTTCTACTTGTAGCAATATCAAAGCTTAAACAAAACACCAACAATAAACAGTGAGTTTATCTTTACATCCCCCTACAATTGGTTGGGTTCTTTCTTTATCATTTTTTTTATGTCATGCGATAGTTTTAAATATATTTGTTTTATCGCATGAGCTATTTTTTTAAAATTAATTTAACTTTTCGTATTTATCTTCACACACATAGTTTTTAGACTGATCTTTAGTCTGGTATATGGTACAATCTAGTCTATATGTAAATATATAGTCGCGTATTTATCGTGGATAATAGAATCGCCTTACATCTGGTTTATAAGCGGGCCTCAGTATGATCTTCTTTGTGGCCTTTTTTGGCTTGTTTATAGACTGATCTATAGTGTGGTCTAAAGTTTAGTCTTCCGTTGAGTATACAATCTGGTCTTTAGTCTGATATACAGTCTTCTATATGTCGTGGTAAATAGCGTTGCCTTAGATCTGGCTATTAATCGGGTTCACAGTATGGTCTTCAGTGTGGTCTCTAGCCGTCTTTATAACCGCGTCCACAGTATGATCTTCAACTTGATCGTCAGTGTGGCCTTTGGCCTAGCTTATAAACTGATTTATATAGTCTGGTCTAAGGTCTGATATATAGTCTTGTCTATAGTTTGGTTTAAAGTTCGGTCTTTGATTTGGTCTTAAGTCTGGTCTCGTCGATAGTATGATCAATAGTCTGGTTTCTAGTCTGCTCTATAATCTGGCGTAGAGTGTATTTGTTGGTTTGGTCTCTTGTCTGATTTAAAGCCTGTCTTATTGTCTGGTTCATAGTGCGATTAATAACTGGTATATAGTTTAGTCTATAGCCTGCTTCATGATTTATAGTCTAGATCATAGCTTAAAATTTATTCTGGTCTTATGCCTTGGCCGGAATTTTTGTTACCTTTTTGCAGGGCTTTTTGACCCCGTATGCCCTCCCTGCTTTTTTTGTCTTAATAGCTAGTGTAAATATATTTCGAATGCCATCATATCATTTGCCAAACATGCTCACAGTTATTGAAACACATTGCAGTCGTTAAGTTTCGAAAAGTAGCAGCAAAATTTAAGTAAAAATTACAATTGTATTGGATTTCAGTGACAGTGCCAGCAAATACACACACATACACATATAAACAGATACATGCACATGTTTTTAATACATTTACAATGAAATTGCTGTTATTGTATTTACACAAGTCATAATTAGTGCTTGTGTGTGTGTATGTAAAGCAAACATTTCATTATTTGCCATTCCTCTCTTTTTGGTTTCATCTCTTTAAGGGAGGCTGTTTTTCACATAAATTTGTGTCATTATTGTTGTTGTTTTTGTGTTGACCATTTGACCAGATTCTTAGATTGTTGTTGTTGTATTATTTTATGACTTTAATGAATCCTCAATGTCCCCAGTAAGAATTAAAAGCGTAAAAATACTGAAAAACAGAACAACAACTTGCGTTATATGTAGTATTTTTGCATGATTATTGATGAAATTTTTATTACACATTATTTGCCTTGTGTGAAAGTGTATGTGTGTGTGTTGTTTTCATATGTGTTTGTTGAGAAGTTTATGAGGCGTGCGTTCCTTTTTGTATTTAGCCCTGATCCCTGAAATTCCATTAAGAAACATTTTACCTGTTTATTTCTTACATTTTCGTTTAATTACTTTAAAGTTTTTGTAGTTTTTTTAGTTATTTATTTTAGTGTAACTGAAATTATTGTTACAATTTCTTCGATTTCATGTTTAAAACCCATATAAAACTTGTATGAGAAATAAAATTATTCTAAAAGTAAGTCTTAGTAAGGAAATATGCAATAAATAATAATAGTATGTTTTAAGGAATAGTTTATGTTTTACTTTCTATAGCATAGTTTTAGGGGTAGGTAATTAAAATTACTTCATTAATTTTGTACGTAAAGCATAATGTGTAGAGTAGGGTTATAAATATTTTAGCAAAAATTGTTGTTTTTTTTATTACATTTTATTTAAACAAATAAACAGACCTGCAGTAAGTAATTAAGTGATAATAAAGTTGAACAAACAGAAAATCAATACTTAAACTTCTAAAAAAGTCTTGAAAACATTCTTTTAAAGCAAAACCTACGATATCGTTCTAAATCTGCCCTATTTAATTTTACATAAAGGGAAATTGATTTCAATTTTCCCTAAAAAAAAAAAATCAAAACAACAAATTTATACTGCTTTACAAATTATGTAAAAACCAATGACTTTTAAACTCCCTTCTGTCCCTTATGCCATTATCCTATAGAGCGTTAGAAAAATGTCAAGTGGTGGCGGTAGTCAGGCTTATCAATACAGCAAAATCATGTCAGTTTAGCATTTGACATTTGAATGGTTTTTGAATCCCCCCTACCTAGAAGCCACTTCTCTTCTCTACAAATTTAAATTGTATTTTTATATCTCATTATCTATGGCATCTATTTGTTTGTAAAATGAAAATATATTTTATATTGTTAGGGCCAATTTTTTTCATTTGTTTCTTATAGATTTAAGATTCGGTTTTTTTGTTAGTTTTCTCTTTTAAG
Source organism: Pollenia griseotomentosa (assembly GCA_963931875.1). NCBI lineage: Eukaryota > Metazoa > Arthropoda > Insecta > Diptera > Polleniidae > Pollenia > Pollenia griseotomentosa. Next base: position 173,073,439 of record OZ007563.1, read on the forward strand.
GAGTGGGACAAAAAAAAGATTTTGGATTTGTTTTTGTCTTTTGGTAAGGGACCAATTTTTATGTTTAACTAATGATTCCAATTCATTGAATTGTAAAATTGTTTGTTTTCCTTTAAAGACATTATAACGCCAATTGAGGCTAGAAATTGTGGTAGTACATACAAAAAAAAAAAAAAAAAAAAAAATAATACTAAAAACAAATATTAGGGAAAAGGTCTTAAAAGGCTTTAAAGTTGTTTATTTTTATTTTAGGAAATCTAATGTTTAAATTTTCTTTAAGAAACTGGGAAGTGGATGCTATTTTTAAGAAAATGAAGCTTATTATCATAAAAGCTTACAACTTTTATATAAAACTAAAATTTCCGAATAAAAGTAAAAACAGTCAAATTTAATTAAAGCTTTGTGAAAACCATATTTATATAAATTTTACTAAAATTCAATCTTTTCAAGAACAAATCTTAAGAAACAGCTTTCCAAAAATCGCTTAAGCTACTTGAGACTAGCTCAAAAAAGTCCCTAAAGCTTGAAGCGCTTAAAGTCTGTTTAAGCTAAAATGCATTTTTGTTAACCAAATGCTGCAAAAATTAAAATATCTTAAAAGCTTTTTATGAGGTTAAAAAATCTCTATAAATTCAAACCGTTAATTTTTTTTTTTTGTGAAATACATTTTGAATATCAAATGCCTAAAAAAAGCTCTTAATTAAATAATTTTAAAAAATTTTGTAAGATGAGCTTAAAAAAGCTCTTAAAACGTTTGAACTATTGTTAAGATAGAATGCTTTTTTGCATACTAAACGCTATAAAAAAAGATTTTTTTTATATAAAAATCTCAAAGGCTGTTAATGAGATAATTTCCAAAGAGCTTTTAAAACTCTTTCCAAATAAAATAAATTTTTAGATACTTAATGCTTTAAAAGGCTTTTTATGAAACAAAACTTTAATAAAGCAAAAATTGTTTCAAAAACAAAGGTTTTTTAACTTTTGTAGAACTGCGAAATTAAAAAAAAAAAACTATAAAACCCATTTAATCAAAAATCAAAAAAAAACTTGAAAAGATCTTGATAATCTTTTAATATTGATTTATAAAAGCTTTTTAATAAAATTTTAAAAAAATAAAAGAGATTTAAAGAGTTTTAGAAAGTCTTGATTTAAAAGAGCTTTAATAAAACTCAAAACAAAAATGCACATTAATACCTTAAACATAAAAGCTTTAGAAAGTTCTTTAAGCTGGATCTTTAAAAGCCTAAAAAACGCGTAATATAATACTTTTTAATTATAAGTCTTCTTAAGAAGCATAAAAGAGGTTTTTGTTTAAATTCTAAGCTGTTGTTTTATAAAAGCTTTAATAAAACTTTAAACAAAAAAGAAAAGAATGTATGTCATACTTTTAAACGAAAAATCTTGTTAGGAAAAGAACAAAAAAACTAAGAAAAAATTTTTTTTTAGCAATTTTACAGACTTTCTTATAAAAAAAGATCAATAGAACTTTTTATATAAAAAAATCAGAATATTTATTTTAGGAAAAGCTTTAAAGAACTTTTTAAGAAAAAACAGAGGAAGAACAAATATTTTTTTTTAAAAAAGCATAAATAAAATTTTCTTAAAAAAAATTAAATCTCTAGCTCTATGAATTATTTTTAAAATAAAAACTTAAAAAAATAATTATTTTTTTTTAAATATTCAAAAGCTTTAATCACGTTTTTGAAAACTTGAAAAAAAAAATTAAAAGAAAAGCTTTTATTTAAAAGATTTTTAATATCTTATTAAAAAGCTTAAAGCTTTTAGTTGAAGTTTTTAATATTTTAATTAGGCTAAAATTCATTACATTTAATTTTCATTAAATTATTTTTAGTTTTCATTAAAAATTTTTTGATAATTTTATTCTTGACTGAACACGGAATTGAACTCGGGTCGAATTTACTAGTTTCGAGAACAAGCACATTCTCATCATCACAATTCTTTGCCGTTCTACCGTTTGCACCACTGCGGCGCCTGCCAGTCTATAGTCAAACATCAATACATATTTAACCAATGGTAATGGTGGATCGAAATTTGCTGCAATTGATTATCCATTTTCAATTTTATTTACATGTTTTTTCTATTTTTCTTTTAGGTTATAAAAAATAATCTTTAAGTTTATAATAAGCAAGATGTTTTCTTAGAAAATATTTAATTTTTTTATTAAAACTAAGATTATTTTCCACTTTTATTAATTCAAACAAATGTGAATCAAAAATATTAACAATTAAGATGGTAGACTTCTGATAAACTCCACTCGCATAATATATTTCTTAAGCCCTGACGTTCAAACTAAATAAAAAGCAAAAGTGTAAAATTAACGACTTTAAATTTAAAATTTAACAAGAAGCAAAACAAAAAAAAAAGATTATTTTAAAAGTTGACAGCCGCTAATGAGCAGAAGTGGAAATCGTACAGTAGTCCGACAAATGTTTGCAATATTCTAGGAATGTTTTTTTTTTTAGTTTATATTCAAAAACAAAAGATAAAACCGCTTAAAATGTTTAAAAAGATGTTTAAATATTAAAAAAACAAAGACAATAACATTTTAAAAGAAACGAAATAAGATAGTTTTGACTGTAGAGAACAAGTTTCAAGGTGATATACATATGAATATGACTACTGTTAAAAATTAAGGTTTTCGAAATTTATCAGATCTAAGAAGAGGACAAATTAAACAATAACTTTATATAATTAGCTGTTAAGTTATTAAACAAAGTACTTTACTTTTAAAATGATCCTAATTTTTTTTTAGAAATTTTAGATTTTTAGTATTGTGGTTATTTTGTTGAACTATTTATTTATGGTTTTTAATCCAAATTTTTAATATTTTTATTTAGGCTTAAGTTCATTAAATTTTCATTAAATTATTTTTATGAAGAAAGGAATTTTACAACATGAAAATTAATTAAAATTGTTATTGATAATCTTTCATTCTTGACCGTGGCCGGGATTCGATGGTTTAAGGTTTGATGTTTGACTATTGACGTCAGCAGTAGTCGATGGCTGCGAGTATAAAACGGCAAATCCATCTGAGGAAATCGAGTGGTTGCGATCGAAACATGTCATGGTAACCTGACGGGCGCGGTTCGAATCCTGGCCACGGTCAAGAATGAAAGATTATCAATAAGAATTTTAATTAATTTTCATGTTGTAAAATTCCTTTCTTCATAAAAATAATTTAATGAAAATTCAATTTAATGAACTTAAGCCTAAATAAAAATATAAAATAAAAAATTTAAATTTTTTTTTTGTCTCAAAGATAAGTGTAATAATGTCATAATCTTTTCTAATGCCTGTTAGTTTATTTAGGCAAAGAAACCAAAAAAAAAATGACCATTAAAACTCAAATAAATAAAACAAACAAAGTCTCTAAATTTTGCTGTTTAGAAAATCAAACAATTTGCTTGCTGCTTTGCTTAACAGCCCCCTAAAAGCAGACAATTGTTTGTGTTTAATAAGCTTTTACTGGTAAGAACATTGCTTTTGTAATTGGTTTGGGGTTAATTTTTGTAAAACATAATTCTTTTTTTTTTAACATAATATATTTTCTATTTAACTTAGTGATAAAGTTAAACAATTTAAGGAATTGATGTTTTTTAGTTGTCTTAACAAAAAAAAAAAAAAATACCATGTTTATACTTAAGTCAACAAAGGAAATTGTTTAACTTGTAAAAGCAAAATATTTTCATCTTTCCCTTCAAATGGTTGGATACTTAAACAGAACAGATCCTGTTTGTTTGTTTACACTTTGGCTTTTTGCATATTTAAACTTTGATTTTTCCCACTGACCTTTTGTGTCTGTCTTAAGCCCTAGACTTTATGCTAAAAAAAAAAAAACGAAAATATTTGAAAATTTCAAAGTCAATTTAACTGGCAATTAATGCAGATTGCTTTAAAACAACAGCTTTATAGACAACAACATCGTCACCATTGTAGACATCGTTTGAAACCATCAAACCAACATACTCATACTAAATATTCTCTGTATATTCATTGATGACATGTATCACCAACTTCTGCTGTTGCTGCCTGCTACTGTTTTGCTGCTATTTTCATTTGTTTGTTTTTGTTGTGTGTGCGTGTGTGTGTCCCCAGGGTGTCATCTGTATTAAACATTTGCCGCGTTGCTTGTTTTGTTGTTTTGATTGCATTTACTCCTACTCCTTTTACTCCAAATTCTTAATTTTCCCATCCATTTTTACTATAGATTACAAATTTGTTTCGAATTCCATTCTCCAGTGTTCACCAGTTTACATCAATTGCCTCATCTCATCATAAGTACCTGGTATCAGTAGCCATCAACATGATTGCCAAACAGTTATTGCCTTTTTGACCTCAAAAATTTGAATTCAGAGTAAAATTTCAATGTGTTCGTTTGTTCGTTAATGCAGCACAGGAATCCTTTCATTTTGAGGTGTTTGATTGGATTTTCAATTATTCATTATTATTGGTTGCAATTTACACAACACATTTTGAATCTAATCTAAACACAGATACTGATTTTAATGCTTTTTCCCCAACACCAACAAACAACAATGTTATTTTAATAAAACGAGAATGAGAGGATAGAGGTCAGAATATGCAAGAGCTTATGGGTCTTCTTCTCTGTATGTTAATGGGAAATCAGCAAAGAAAACAGGATGTGTTTGAAATTATAGGTATAGAATTAAGTAAATTAATTAAGAGGCTTTAAGGACCTTGAAAAGATAGAGATCTTAAATCTCATAGAGCATTTCAATTTTGCTTCTGACAAAACTTTTGATTTCAAAATTTAAAGAAAATAAACCCAGTAAAAAATTTCTGGCTCTCAAGCGAAAAATACAAAAGAGGCTCCAAGGGATTTTCGGGTAAAATTCGACGCAGTCGTGATTTTTTGCTCACATCTCAACCATTTGTGGACTGCTCAGGCTGAATTTCAATAGCAAATAATTCCTGACTATATGTGACATAATTATATAACTAACAAGTCCCCATTATATCAGGGGTCTTGGGAAAACCCATTTCAACGGTCACACGGACAGACTGAAATCGTTAAATCAACTTCGGTCTTCATAAAAACCCAGAATATATATATTATATGGTCTGAGATCCATATTGTAGATATGACACCCTTCAATATTGTATAATTAGACCCTTCACCGAAGGGTATAAACGTAAATTGCATGTTTCGGTTTTAAAGGTTAAATTAAATAAAACACACAAAAAGTTATAACTTCAATTTAACTTTTTATTCATTATTATGCTTAACCCTTGCCATCACGTACGAAGTATAACGTCATTTAAATGACCGCCTCTGGATTGGCTGCAGCAGTCGTTTTCAACTACTTTTTTGCACATTGCGGGTAATATTTTTTATTACATATTTTTTTTTTTAATTACCTAAGCTAATCCCACGAAGCTCTACGCTTGTCTTCAGGAAAGAACCCAGAGTCTCTGACGGAAATCGGACCTGCAACCCTTAGCTCACTTCCAACTTGCTAACTGAGGCACTCATATTTCGGCGATAACTCGACGGATAGGTTAGGTTCAAGGGACAGCCGACACGAGGACGGCTTACTTGGGTACTTTGTGATACCCTTTGCCAGTGACCAGAGTCAGCTAGTATCCACCAGATTATTCTCCAGACGTCACTGCAGCCTCGCACCACAGCGACTGCCTGCAAAACAGAGAGATCGGTTTGAGCCCCCAGTAGACACAGCGCCCAAACATGGCAATTGTGGTCTCTTAAAATGCCTAATCTTAATAGCCCCGAGACCGGGGCATTGTTAGAGAAAGTTAAACACCTTTTCCTCCTTTTTATCTTCATGACAACTTCTACAGTAGACATTATAACCCAGACCCATTCTCGCCGCATAAGTCCCTTTCATCCAGTGACCCGTCATAACCGATATCACTTCCCTAATCGTTCACCTACCGAAACCTCTCCGCGTCGTAGGCAGGCCTTAGAGTCCCGGCCATCAAGCAAGTATTCTCATCAAGCCATCTCTCCTGAGCCCTTCCGTACGACTCACTTTTGTTTAGAGTTTTACAGCGAGCCATTGAAATGCCGATCGGGACGTCGACTGTCCGAGGGACAGCTTTGTTGTTTTTCAAATGTTGCAATGTTAGGGGAATATCCCCATAGCCTAATCGCATGCTTCTTGAAGGCCAATTGACATCGAAAAAACGTGAAATTGCGTGTTCTGAAACACTTCCATGTAATAAAGCCTAAATCGGTCGAGTTGTGTTACTCATGGCCCCGTCTTGTTGAAACTACAAATCGTCCCGTTAAAAATCTTCAATAGCAGGCCAAAAATTCGGCTATCATACGGCCATCGCCCAACTCATAAGATTATGCCGGTAAATTCAAACGAAAAATAATTATTGCGACTGGAAATTCAATTAAAAAACGGATCATTTATATTTCATTTCATTTATGCATAATGGACAAATTTAGATTATACGCCCCACTTTTACTAACAGAAGCGATATTTTCGTCCGTGCACCCATTGCGATAATAAACAGGCCTAACCACATCTGCAACGCTTCCAACATCTTCAAAATTTCTTATTAATCTTGCAAATTCCTTGCACAGTAGCACGATTATGACGATCATAATCACCCCGTAATGCTCGAAAATTATCACATTTGAACCATCACCTTTTTGTATATGTATATAAATTTGTTCATGATGTTCCTATAAGGAGCATAGGGCCGTAACAAGAATGTTCCATTCGGATTTAGTGGGTGCGATTGATTTCATTTCTCTCCATTTTTTTTTTTGGATTTTCATAATTTCTGTATGGATTTGGAGCTTTCATGAATGAGCAGGGGTACCTCTTCGTCTCCTTCGCTAGGGATTCCATTCGATTGCCTGCCTGGCAATATTATCATCATCTTTCCGAAGCGTATACCTCATCCAATTCTACTTTCATTTACAGATTTCAAGTTGTATTGGGATTTTTTGTGTTAAATATTTTCCAAAGTCTAGAGTTGGAGATGGTAATCGGCCAGAATATTTTTAAAAGCTAGTATATTTGTAGAAGTTGTTGATGAAAACTTGTAGAGCGTGTAATCAGAGCTAGTGGCATTCCGTGTTTCACAGCCATACAGAAGAACAGCTTTTACGTTTGAGTTGAGGATTTTCAGTTTGGTTCTACGCGGTATAACTAAAGATTTCGAAACGTTAGTTAACATATTTAATCCATTCTGAAATATCGGCACTGAAGCCGCCCGCCCTGTCTATTAACAAAGTTGCCAAGGTAGCAAAATGATTTTCCCTCTTCAAGCCGTACTCCATTGATCTTAAGAGTGGGGTTTTTTTTTGGTTAAAAATTCGCACTTCTTTCATTTTTTTCTAAGTTTATTTTCACACCAGCATTAGAGGCGTGTGCGACGATCATGCGTAATTTATGTTCCATTGCAGCAAGCGAATCTGTTAACAGATATAAAGCGTGCTTTTTAGAGTATCACAACTTTGAGTTGGCATCACTGCTTTATTTGAGCACCCACTTAAGAGCTGATAGTTGCTTTTTGTTTACTTTACTTTGAAATTTCATTATGAATCGACTTACACCAGAGCAACGCGTGCAAATTTTTGAAATTTTTAATCAAAATAATTGTTCTATTCCTCAAACAAATCGTGCACTTCTTCCATTTATTGGCTTACATAATTGTCCTTCAGAGCGGCTAATACGAAGAACAATACATCGCTTTCGGACCACATTTACTGTTACTGATAATGTGCATCCCGTAAGACGCTGAACAATGTGCACTGAAGAAGCTGTAGCCGCTGTACAGGAAAGCATTGAAGATGATCTTAATCAATCAATTCGTCGCCGTTCTCAGCAACTGGGGTTTTGTCCTTCCACTTCATGGAAGATTTTACGTAAGGTTCTTGGCTTTAAAGCTTTCAAGATTCAACTTGTGCAGGAATTAAAGCCAAACGACCATCGTATGCGCCGCTACAATTGATTTACTCAAAGAAACTTTTGATGAAAAAATAATTTCACGTAATGGTCCAACTAATTGGCCAGCAAGATCTTGTGATTTACTCCCATTGGATTATTTTCTTTAGGGTAACGTTAAGTCACTTGTCTACGTCGATAAACCACAAACAATTTAACACCAACATTTGAAGAGTTATCGGCAAAATACGACCGAAAATGCTGCGAAAAGTTGTTGAAAATCGGTGTTCTAGATTGCGCCTTCTACACGCCAGCCGTGGAAAAATCATATTTAAACATTAATCTTATAAAATTTTCTTTCCATTTCATTGATATTAAAAGTTTACTTCCTTGTTTTATTATGATTTAAACTTGTGTCACCCTGTAAAAAACACTCAATTTATCGTCTGCATAGTCTAGGTCTTCAAGTCTACTTTGAAGGCCCCAGGTTATGCCGTTTCATGGTGCTGTAGCTTGTTGCATAATAACATCCAACACTATGTTGATGAGAAGTAGTGAGAGGACGCATCTCTGGCGAACTCTTTTGCTGCTATTTATTTTGGCAGATAGTTGCTTCTCATGACGGATTCTACTTGATGCGTTAGCGTAGATTTGATGATAGACATTAGCTTTTCTGGTACTCCTTTACAAGCTTATGCCTTCCAAATGGCAGTAGTGTTCAGCGTATCGAATGCCTTTTCAAATTCTATAAAGAGTAGATATACAGAGGTGTGCTGGAATTCGCAAACGCAAAACGCAAGAATTTGGAGGATGTTTTTAATACACTTTTATTCTAATTCTTATAAATTTTTTTATAAAATTCTATTCAATAGAGAAATTTTTACTAAAAAACGACTTTTAAAATTCATGCGTTTTGCGTTTGCGAACTCCAGCACACCCCTGATAGTGTTTATCTCTATTCTACGGACTGCTTAACTATTATTCTAAGACTGTTGACATGGTCAACATAGTTTTCCTCGGCGGAACCCAGCCTGCTCTTTCTGCATACCGTATAAAATTGTATCATAGAGCTTTGTTTTTCTAATACGGGCTATAGAATTGAGCAGTATATTTAAGAGTGTTATACCCAAGGCGAATTAACTAGAAGGTGAGGTCAACTCTCCAACAACACTGATTTTGTGGTCGGATTGTCAAAAATATTGCTAGTGAAAAAAGGTTTGTTTACATAAAAAACTAGTTTGTATAAAAACTTTGACAAGTCGACCAAAGAAAAAAACGCCCACCTTCTAGTGAATTCGCCTTGGTTATACCTCTTCAGTGACTATGCTCCTATAATTCACTTTTCTTCGGGATTTTAATTATTACACCCTTTAAGAGTTTCTTCGATATATGATTGAAGGACCAGAACCTATCAATAAGAGGAAGCAACAGTTTCAAGCTGATCATTGGATCCACAAACGACAGTTCTATAGGAATATTTTCCAGGCCGGGTTATATTTCTTTTTAGCAAGTTTAAACTATTTTTACGCATTCTTCGGTTACTTAAAGATGGCAAACTTTTAATTAAATAAATGAGCCGTCAGATGAGAGATATTTAACAGCTGAAAGCCTTGCCAGACCGGCAAATCACTAAATGGACAACCCTTTATAAGCTTAGAAAAGGGACTTATTGTCAGCAGAAAGTTGTTCTTCAAACCGGGAACTGCTCTTACAAAAGCAAATTTTTTACTGGTTTTCTTTTTCTTAATAATTTCTGGGTTATTGCACCTAAAAACTTGTTTTAGTTCCTATTTTGAAAATCGCAAAAGTGTTGACGTTTCTTAATGACGTACAGCGTACAGAGCAGACATTTTACATATCATTGATATTAGTTTTGAGTATATAGCACTGATCTTTGGTCACAATAAACAAATATGCTACAAAGCTTTAAGATAATACAATACCTAAATGTATGCTTTAAATGTCTTTGCTTATATCACTTGTTAAAATTATAATAGAACTTTAACATATGTTTCGCCAGTTTCAAACTAAAAACAAATAATTTTAAAGCAGACGGCCATTATATTTCTAACATTTGGTTTGAATAAATAATTTAAAATATTTACCTATTGTGTTCTTTAATCATTAGCCTCTACTGTTTAATTTTGAACTTTAGTTATAGCATGAGTTTTTGAATGTTTAGCGTTAACATTTACATTCGAATTGATCGTATTTTGTTTTCATATCATCAAACAACGACAAAGGATATATTTTTTTTTACATTTCACTCTCCTCAACCACATAATCTCAGGGTAACATTTTAATTTTAAACAGACTAGAAAAGCTGGAGAAAATACACATTTTGTTTTTCTATTTACTATATTGTGCAATTTTCCGACACATCAATTTCGATTGCAACATTAAAAGGAATTTTTAATGTTCAAAATGAAAATTAAAAGAAAAATATCTGCACTAGTCACACAAACAATTACAGGAAATTTCATTAAACATAAAAAAGTATTTTTAAGGGATTTTTTAATTAAAATATTTATTTGTGTTTTAAAGAAAAAAAAAAATAAGAAAGAAACTACAAAGAAATCCTGTTTTACGTTTCCGATTTTTTTCATCTGTTAAGACAAATAATTTCCAAAGCCCCCCCCACACCTTCAGTTTTTTTTTATTAAACGTGAGAAAAAAATTTTCTTTTAAAAGAAAAATAAAATAAAAGAAATTTGAGGCAAAAATTAAAAAAAATTCATGGGCCTTTAAGTTTTTTTTAAGTATATTTTTTACAAAAAAGGTCAAACTTTTTTTCGTAAGACAAAAGAATAAAAAAACTTAAAAAAGTATTGGTTTAAAAAAAAAAAAACAGAAAACTGCATAAATATTTGTTAAACAAAACTTTAGCATAATTTATGGCCAAGAAAACCCTGAAAATTTTAAAAGTTTTTGCTATTTACCATCGTTACAAAATATTTTTGGTAAATACATAATTTTTTGTTTTCTGAAACTTATCTTTAGTGCATTTTAATGTTAAATAGAAAATGTATTAATAGTAAAATGCTTTAAAAAAAATAGGATAAAAGGACAAAGCAAAATAATTTTAACATTCTTTTAGAGTTAAGGAAAAACAGCCTTAAGGTATGCACAAAATTTTTTAATTAAGTTTAAACCTAAAAAATGAGAAAGAATTGATACCAGGCCGTTCTTTATAAAGATGTAGATCAAAAGTATAAAACCAATATCCAGTTTAACTTTCTTTTGGCTATTTAAAACGCCTAAAAGGAGACAAAGAAAACTACTTAGATTAGCTGCAAATTTAACATATCAAGAAAGTATTTCTTTATCAACTTTAAAATAAAAGCTTAAAACCGAAAGGATTTTTTCTAAAGGTACACATATTATTCATGCCATATTATTGTGCAATTGCCTGTGTATATATTATATTAGCAGGTTGCACAATATAATAGGAAAATTATTGACACAAAACTACTCATTTGACTGGATTTTGAGCGGGTAGTGGCTGATTTCATATGGTTCTATTACTTTATATGAAGGGGATCTATCCTTTAAATATGGTTCACTCGGGACAATATCTGCGACAGGCATTGTTTTAGCCGAAATTTAAAGTGTTATTTCAGTGACCGGTTACAAAGTGTCAAAAAGGTGCCAAATAGCACCCTCCTAGAACTTCGCCATGTTATAGTAACAAGTCACCTTCATTTAAGTGTTTGAGCTAGAACCAGTTCCTTCCACTCTAGAGCTGTCACGCAATAAGTTTGATGTTAGTGCCCTTTCCCCTACAGTTGTTTTATCACAATTTTAACGGGGAAATTAATGTTAATTAACGGAAAAAAAAAATTATATTTATTTATAATCCATTTCGAGATTTATGACTGCAAAGTAGAACAAGTGCAACTTTTCTCATTTGGGTATTTCAATTGCACGTTTGGTTTTTGTAAAAGTTCTTAGAGAGAGAGACATTATTCATTGACATTTTCTCTCTTTATTCTTTCGAAGAGTACCTACAAAGAGTCAAAACAGAATGCATAAGAACCTATGCGGTTGCAAATAGCTGTTATTTTTTTCTTTGTATTATGTCATATTTCGATGTGACGTGCGACATTAAAAAACAACATCAGAGCGTCGATTTTTAATGCAGAAAGCTCATCAAATATCGAGAACAGATATTTTTTATAAAATGAAAACATAAGAAATATTACTGAATAATAAGAAGATTTGTAATCTTAGTACTTATATAACGTTGGTCACGTGCGACAACGCAAATGTGAAAATTAAAAATTGGAAAACAATTTTTTTTATAAAAATTATTTATTTATGTAAATACATACATTTACGTGCAAACACACATTTACATACATGTATAAGCGCACTGGTTTTCTCGAAACATTTTGTGTTGCTGCAATGTAGTCAGTCCTTGGTTGTAGTCTTTTTTTTATTTCATAGTTGTTAAGATTGAGGTCTATTATTTTCTATAAAATTATTTATTTTTTTTTATCCGATATTTCGTAACGCCTTTGTGTGAATTCAGGGAAAATAAACAATATTTATTCATTCCATATATACGTACTTAGGAATAAATATTTGTTTTTACTGTAACTGTCAAATGGTCGAAAATCGGCCACCGGGGCGAACCTAGTACATAGACAATTTCTGTTCATATAAAAACATTTTAACTTAATTCATTTGTATAAAATTTCGTAAAGAAAATGAACAAAAACAACATAAATATAATGATGGCAAAAAATGTCACGTGCGACAGGTCACATCTGATAATAATTAAAATTAACTTTAAAAACGTATAAATAATTTTTGGGTAAAGTCAAAACCATTTTCGGAGATTTTAGTGCCTTACATTCTGAAATTATTCGCATTCAAAAATTTCGCTGAAATCGGCATTTGAATTGTTGGCCGCGAAAACTACTTCTGTTTTTGTCACGTGCGAATGCCTTGCTCTTTTGCAGTTGTCTTAACACGAAAAAAATTATTACATTTAACAACAACAACAATAATAGAGCTATAAGTTATATATCTTGTCAAAATAAAAATCCATTTTATTTTGCCTGTTTTTTTACTTTTAAAGTTTACGACGGTCACGTTCAATATCAAGAATTATAGAGCTAATTAAGAGCTATAAGTAAAATCAAACAAATTTTTATATTGTCTTTTTTTTTACTTTTGATGTTTACCACGGTCACGTTCGACAGGATGGATATATTTCTTATATTGCACAACTTATTGAGTAGTGTGAGGCTAAATGACAATTATAATAGATATAAAGAACTCAATATTTTGTAGTCGTTGGGTACTTTAAAAGTATTCTTTTAAAGTTTTTTGCTTTAAATGTTACTTTAGATTTTCGGCTTTTTTTATAATAAATAAAACTGGTTTTTAAAATTTTAATGAAACGGATTCTCTAAAAAAATTTGTTGAATACGCCTTTTATAAACCTGTTTTATATTTTTTACAAATATTGCGGTTAGTCTTTAAGGCTTTATAGTTTAAGCAAATGTTGAAAACCCCTAAAATCATTCTCTAAAGGCAACTAAATTTTGTTGGAGAAATTGTATGAATTGAGGATATTTTTTTAATAATATCTAAATGGTTTTGGTTTTAAAGTTGAAATAGTAATAATTCTCCTAAAAGTCTGTTACAAAATTTCAAAGAAAATTCACTCCATTTAAAATATTTACTTCATTGCTAAGTGTCTTGTTTACTAAGCCAATGTGGCTTAAGTTTTAAGGTGTTCGTAAGAAATATGCTCTTAACTCTAGTATACTCCTAGGAGTATGCTTCGAAACATTCATAAAACCTAGTAGGTTTTTACAAAATTTATAAAATCAATGTCGCTCTAAATTTGTTCCGATTTGAACCTTAAAAGCAGGCACCTGAGCTCCCAAATTAAGGTGGCTAATATTAAATAAGATTTTCAGCATTTTAAAATCTATTTTAACTGCCATATTTATAAATATATTTTTAATTTAATAAAGGCATACTAAACCAATTTTCTATCTAAATTTCACTTATTACACGTTTGTTAAATTCAATAAACGTTTATGCATATGGGGGTTAAGTTTTAACAATTTATCCTAAAACTTTGGCTTAAAGTCTTGGAAGAATAAATATATTTTTTTTAAATTAATTTAATAGAAGTCCTTTTTAGGTCAAACAAACTTAAATCGATTAAGCCTTTAACGCATTAAACACCTTAAAGCAGGCAGCAAAAACTAATTAGTCGCTTAAGTGTGCCAGAAAGCCTAACGACGTTTCTGTCAATATAAGTATGCTATTTCTAATTTATAATAATTTTACCCCTAAGAGTATACTTAAATGTAAAATGTATGATTTAGTCCAGTTTTCTATAATTTTCTTCAGCATTTTAAAACCCAGGTAGTGAAAACATCATCGAATAGTATCCAAGATTCTATAGAGAGTAAAATTTTCCTTAAATTCAATTTTTGCTCTCTTAAAGGTGATTTTTGGATTTTTTCTATTGGTCTAGAATTTTTTCCTCATTACATTTCTGACTTCTTCATAACCATTAATGATTTCTGCTAAAAAAAAAACATATTTATTACACTCACGTCAAATGTTTAGTAATATTTATTAGCCTTTTGGGTATTCATTAGCTAAAACTGATACTAAAGCCTGTTTTTATATGACCAGAAGACTGTGTAGTCTGGCCCACATTTTATACGTCAATATTGACAAACAACTGTCATCATATGTGATGGCAATAACTAATACCAGGTTTGATAATAAATCAAGTTTCTTTCTAGGAGAAATAATGAAAAATTATGTAAAAAAGAAATAAAATGAAAAAGATTTGGAAATAAAGAAAATAGAAAAACATTTGTCTGCCAAACAACTCCAAACAAAATACTAGAGAAATAATGATGAAACTAATGAAAGTCAGTCGTAAAATTGACACATAAATAATGACAAGGACATTAGGTTTTATACACAAATACACACACACACGCGAGCTCTTTTATATGCAGCACAAAAAATAAACAAAGACAAATGGTCAAAAGACGCCTTGTATACAGAGATATTTACTTATACATTCACATATGATTTGCCAGGGTTGCTCTTGAAACATTAGAAATGTATCTTGTACTGTATGTGACATAAATAAAAATTTTAAAATTATTTTTATATTTTTCTACATTCAAATCCTTTGAAATGTTCTGCACGATTGCACCTTGGAAAATTATAATTTACTATTTCGTTGTGGGGATCGAAATGTGTCAAAACATTTTCCTTTTTTTGTTTTGAACTCATGTTCAACTTTTTTAAAGTGTTTTAAAAGCTGTTTTGAAAAAATGACAAATGATCTTTTAGGGGATGGGCTTAGGCTAAAACCAGACCGTGCTTAAGAGGACTTTATAAGAAAAATGTTGAATAGGTAAAAAGGGTTTTTAATACTTTCGGGAGTTTTCGCCTTAACGATAATAAAACTCACATATACGACTTAGAAAGTACCCTGCGGTTCTTAAAATTGTCTTTGACCTAGAGTTTGCTCTACCCCTTCAGGGTTCCACAAGCAAGCAAACTACTAAAATTCCCTTGACTCCTTAAAGCTTAAATTGTTACTTCATTCTTTCTTAATTTTTATTTTTTTTGGATAACAACAGTATTAATGTTTCAAATTAACTATTAATGCTTGTCTGAGGAAAATTAAGAAGAAAACAAACGGATTAAAGGTCCCAAACCAAGAAAACACCTTTAAGTAAGCAAAAATTTAATTTAAAGAACATTTTTCTCCCTTATAGAACCTTGGAAACTTTTCGACGCTGTTTTCACTGTCTGGGTTTTGATATGATGAAAAAATTATAGAAAACTGGACTAAATCATACATTTTACATTGAAGTGTACTTTTCGGGGTAAATTTATTATAAATTATAAAGCATTCTTATAAGAGTAAATTTCCAGAGACTTAAAAGTAATCTGTTAACTGACTTCCTTTGCATTACAAGAGAGGCTATTGAAACATGGGGGTCTAATGGAAAAGTGACACACATAGGCACTCCTTTCTTAATGTCAATTGCACCTAATATCCAAAAGGCTTGGTGTCTCCTGTCACGCCAACGAGGCTCTGACGACCGACCTTTGGCGGGACAACCCTTATATTTTGTATGGCTAAATACCTACATACGCTTGGTGGCGATGGTGGCAGCCCCAACACCAGGATCGGACGCCATTGTCTAATAAGCTGTACGTTTTAAATGTAAACCTTATTACCAGAACAAGCATGAAAACTAATAAACCCGATAGAATTGACGGAATTTGTCATGAAATCTAAGGCAAGAATCGGAACATGGATTAAACGTACTCTTTTGGAAACCCCAAGGCTTGCACAATTATGCAAGGAATGCACCACCTATAAGCTGGTGCTAATCTGGAGAATTTACTACAGCACAAAGAATTACGGTTTTTTTTTTCTTGGGAAAAACAACGAACGAGTTGCCTCGTTCTATTAAACTAGTGAAACGTGCCCTAATTTATTGGAAACCTCACTCCGATGGAATCTTTACTGCCAGAGTGCGCGGCAAAGCCCGGTATATTACGTTTTTCCAATGTTACGCCCCCACTGAAACCTCTGAAAACTCCAGAAAGGAATCTTTTTATAACCTTCTCGATAGCGTCCTCGCAACAGTGCATAAGGGAGACACTGTCATTATGATGGTTGATTCTAACGCTCGGGTACGCCCCGAAGATGCCAATGTGTAGAACAAAATAGGCAGGCATGGCCTAGGACAACTAACGGAGCATAAAAAAATGTTTCTACAGGACTAATCTTGTCATTAACGTTACGTAATTCCCTAATTCAAGAGCACAAAACCACCTAGATATGGCCTTATGCTCCCTAGAGGAGTAAAAGGATTATATATAATGACAAATAGAAGAAAAAGAAGAGAAAATAATATTGAAAAATTGTACAAATCAAACTTGCTATAAGCAAAAGCCAATTGAATTTCCACATTTTACAAAAGCCCGTTTTTTATTCTTAAATGAAATTGATGTATTACCTTACCCATTTCCAGGTAGCCAATGCTAGAGACAATTAAGTCTTTTTTGGTTTCCAAAGTAATCTGTTTTAATAACTCTTCTTTTAACTATTGAAAACTCGGCTAAATGGAAAATAGTGCAAAGAAAACTTTGTCCAAAATTGTTCACCAATTTAGGCATTAATAAAAAAAAAAAATCAGTTTCAATTAAAAATTTAATCAAATGAATTAAACGTTTAACCAAGTCAATTAAACATTTAATCAATGGAATTAAACGTTGAATTGATACTATTATTTTTTTTACTGATGCAAATTTGATTAATTTTTTAATTAATATCACAAATTTTATAATTTAAATCAATTTTATTTTTTTTTTCTGAGTGGCAAGTAAAAATATCGCAGTATTCTATAAATTGAAAATTTGGTTTTAAAGAAAACGTATCTTGAATTAGTTATTTTGCACATTACCGAGTAATTTGTGATAAATGTAATGACTTTTTTGGATTTAAAAAAAACCCATAAGCTCAGTGACTAGTTATTTGAATCTTAAGGTGTCCTAGAAGAAAATCAAATACGTGTCATAAAAATTATTATGGTCTCAAAGAATGATATGCTTACTTTCTGCATTCCCCGGTAATATATATTTGTTCCAGTTAATCTTATTTGCGGTTAAATTGTGTTTTTTTTTTTTAACAAATAAACACACCACTATTATTAAAATGGCATTTTAATGAGTTCTTTGCAATATAAAGTTTAAAAAACGAATTGACGTTCATCCATTACCAGGTAATGTATTATTTCTCTCTGCTTCTGACAATTACACTAACATGGATTTTGTAAAAGGTAGCTAACACTATCACACAAGTCTCTCGTAGTTTGACTAAAATGCATCTCGGATCTAATTATTGTGTGAAAATTTTCAAAAAGCAATAACAATTATCATGACGGCGTTGTATTTTCCCCAAAATACGTAAGACTTGCGTAAAAGTGTAAAGTAACCTAAACCAGCAACTTATGAACAGATGTCTTAAAAAGAAAATGTATATAACTTGACGAACTGTTTATGGATTTTTTAAATTTGGCAAGTGATTTCTTCATCCATTCCCAAGTAATCCAAGGAGGTTTTAAAAACCCCGCCAAAGAATTAATTTAACGAAAAACAAAAGAATTTTCTTAGTTTCGGAACTACTGGGATGATTTCTTCATCCATTCCCAAGTAATCCAAGGAGGGTTTAAAAACCCCGCCAAATAATTAATTTAACGAAAAACAAAAGAATTTTCTTAGTTTCGGAACTACTGGGATGATTTCTTCATCCATTCCCAAGTAATCTAAGGAGGGTTTAAAAACCCCGCCAAATAATTAATTTAACGAAAAACAAAAGAATTTTCTTAGTTTCGGAACTACTGGGATGATTTCTTCATCCATTCCCAAGTAATCTAGGGAGGGTTTAAAAACCCCGCCAAAGAATTAATTTAAAGACAAACAAAACAATTTTCTTAGTTTCGGAACTACTGGGTGGTTATCAAAAAAAAGTGTGTGTGTTTGTGCAAAATATGACATTCATATGAATTTATAGATATCATCATGCATACATTCGTTTGTCATTTGTACTTGTCGAAGATGTTATAGAAATTTGGAAATATTTATATTTCCTGCGTGTATTTTTTGTTTCAATCAAACATTTTTTTTTTTTTTGTTGCTATTTTAACATCTACTGTTTGTAGTTGTTGTTTGTCACTGTCACTGCTGGTCATTAATATTTATTAATTTTTTATTAGCTATGATATTTTAATATTCCAGAAAAGATATAGATATAAATTTACTTTGCATTAAAATAAGAACAGCTAGAGAGCTAAATAGAGGAAGGAGTCAGTTTACCTTCATACATTCTAAAATTGTTTGTGTTACATAATGATATTTTTGTTATTGTCATCAATATTATTACACATTTACTTCAAATTCTGTGTCTATGTAACCAGTTATTAGGAATAGCCAAAGTATGTTAGTTCAACAGAGACGGGGTGGGGTATATCTATGAATATCCTTTTACTTCGTTATGGGTGCTTAAATCACTCTGAGCATTACAGCAGGCTTTTATCACATGAAAATCTCCTTCATCACACACACAGACCCACACATATATAAGTAAGTATTAGTGGTAACTGTTTATTATGCACTTAAGTAAGTGTATGTGCATTTGTATCTGTTAGTTCTGGTTTGTTTGCTCTAGATATTGATGTTACTCGAAAGCTGAATATGGTCGTAAAAGGACAATTTTCGTGGCCGTGGTGTTGGTGGTTGTGTGTTTGGAGGCAGGGTATGTTTGATTTTTGCTTGTATTTGATAGATTAGTTGTGTCTGTATTAGAAGACATCATGTCATCTACAGTTAGTAACTCCTCGCTCTCTCTCCATTTCTTTTTTACATAAATGTATGTAAAACCTATAAATGAACTTGTTAGACGTGTTTGGAATTAATAAAACAAGAAAAATTTAATATTTATGAATTTATTAGGGGAAAATTATAATTTTTTTTATTTTCCTTAAAATACTTTTAGTAAAAGTTTTAAAGAATAGATTTTGATATTGCAAAACATTTTTTACATAGTCTAGGGAAAAGCTTAGAATTTTGTTAGGTCAGCAGTTAGTTTTATGTCTGACCTAATTAAGGGACTTCGCTGCAGACAGCCTGCAGCCCAGTCTAAAATATAGTCAATGGTACATAGACAAAAGTAAAAATTTATTTCAATTAAAAAATTTGTGATATTCATTAAAAAATTTATTAAATTTGTATCAATTAAATAACTTTTGGTATAAACAACATTTTCTGCAATAATGTTGTTGATATAAAAAAACGTTTAATTCACTTGATTAAATTTTTAATTTAAGCTGATTTTATTTTTAATTAATACATATTTTTTTTATTAAACAAAAATTGTTGATAATTTCTCAGTGCAGACGGTCTGCAGCCCAGTTTTAAGTCTAGTCAATGGCACATAGAAAAAATAAAAATTGATTTCAATCAATAAATTTTTAAAAATTATTTAAAAAATTAATAAATTTCCAGCAGTTAACAAATTAATAGTATAAATAAAAAAATTTTTGGACTTCAAGAAGAATTCTTGACAAAAGTACGAAAAAATAGAAGTAAAGAAAAAACATGTAAAATTAATTAAAATGGATAATCATTCAAAAAAGCAAATTTCGATCTACGAAAGGTTAAAATACAATTTGGTTTAAGGATTGTCTATTGACGCCAGCAGTCGTCGATGGCTGCGAGTGTAAAACGGCAAATCCATCTGAGGAGATCGAGTGGTTGCGATCGAAACATGTCATGGTAACCTTCCGGCCGCGGTTCGAATCCCGGCCACGGTCAAGAATGAAAGATTATCAATAACAATTTTAATTAAATTTCATGTTGTAAAATTCCTTTCTTCATAAAAATAAAAACTGGTTTTAATTAAAAAAATTTATTAAATTTGCACCAGTTAAAAAATTATGTAATAGTTTCAATTAAATATATATTTTTGATATAAACAACATTTTCTCCAGTAATTTTGTTGTTATAAGTAACCGTTTTATTCACTTGATAAAATTTTTATTCTAAACTAATTTTATTTTTGATTAATGGTTTAACTGAAAAAAAAAATTGCCGAGAATTTGTTCTGTGTATATTCTATCGATTCCAACGTGCAAGAGATGCCTTGTGCGGTTTAAAATTTATGATTTCAACACGGACGAGAAAGCCCGCTTAAGAAAAAAATTAACGCAAAATTACAAAAAAAAAAAAAAAAAAAAAAAAAAATAGATGCATATTTCCATTTATATCGATTGGCGTAATTTGGCCCAAAAAGGTCATAGATAATGAATTGGGAGATACTAATCCAAGATCATTGGAAGCAATTTGAAAACGTTAACAAGCAGCAGTAATTTATCCAAAATCGAAGAAATTGGGTATCACACGAGTTAAGCCGAGACACGTTAAAAAACTCTTTTGTATATCCAAAATGCTGCTTGAAAATCGTAAAAAGAAGTTCTTTTTGCATAGAATTCTTACTCAAAATAAGTTATAATTCTATAACGACGAAGCTCAAAAATTGTAGGTAAAATTCAAGCGACAAGTCGAATAAACGCCAATTCCGAATATCCATGGCGCCATGGTAATTCTTTGTATATGGTGAGACCAAATAGGCAATTTTTAGCTGCTGCGTTTGGTTCAGACGAATCTAAAGGAACTAAGCCGAATACAGTTGATTCGTACGAAGCGATTATTGGCCAAGAAACGCTGGGAATATGCAACTAGACATTAAGACATAATATTGTATAATGACAAAGCTCGGAAACGTTTGACACAATGCCAACTAAACACTGTTTAGAAAATAGTAGTTGCAAAGACTTTAGTCTATACTTACGTTTAGTTTGTTGTACAGCAGTCCATAGTCTAGAATATGGTCTAGTCTGTAGTTAAGTGTGTATAGCCCAAGTGTAGTTTGATTCATGATTTGGTTTGTATTCTTTGCTTTTATTAAGTCTGTAATTTAATAATTAGTTTAGTAATAGATCTAACGTATCGCACATGTTTCTCTAAAGAGAGTCAACTCAAAATTTATAAAAAAGACAAAAAAGTTTTTGCTTTTTATATGAAGTCTTATACTATAAATTTTTTTTGAAAAATACTAGAGAAATTTATTCATCGATTTGTTGCAAAAAGTGAAAAATCGGGACTGTAAGAAAAGATAAACTCACTGTTGGCTGTTGTTGTTTTTGTTTGAGCTTTGATATTGTTACAAGTAAAACTGTTGTTTATAATTCTTATTCGCTTAACAGTGTTATTTGTATAATATCTTTAGTTTTTCTAAAAACTTTCCCGATGATCTGGCCTAAGCAAGCAGTGAAATGCGCATAGGAATAGCTTATCCCATCAACAAGTGCGATATAGTCCAGCTGTACCAAAAATGAACGTGGAGAAAACGAAAATTTATGTTGAGCAAGCGAAAATTTTTATAATTTCTGTCCAATGAATTTGTTCCTTGCGACAATGAATGACCGTTCTTTTAAGGATTTTATTTTAAAAATTTAATAAACTGTTCGTTAATACAACGAAAAAGTTTATCAATTCAACGTACAAAGTTCATCAATATTATTTTCTGTTAATTAATAATTAATTAAAAGAATTCTTTTATTCAATTAACTTATTCGTTAATTTAGCGAACCTTTTCGTTAATTCAACGAATAATTTTGTTTTTCAAATTTATTACTTCAACTAACACAGTACATTGTCTTAATGAATTTTTTTTTTTTAAATTTTGGTGTTGATATTGTATAACCTCTTGGCTTAGCACACTGCGGTGCAAATCGTGATGAAAAATGGTTACGTTGTTGTGGGTCCCTGTGCCAGAGAAGAATGAGAAATTGGTTGACAACAAAGGGGCACTTAAGGTTTACCAATGATTTTTCTCGATTCTTTTTAACGGCACTCACATTTTATTTGTGTTCAAATATCGAATTCTTCCTTTAAAATGGATACAAATAATTTCAGAATTTTATTTAACACAGCTAGCAAATTATTTAACTGAATTTAATTTAACCTACAAATGCTCTTTTTTTACTTTTATATAAGTGCTATTAATACACACAAGATTTTAAATTTCACACTAAACTTTTGTAGTTGCTTAAAAAGAAATTGTTCGGACTGAATTATAACAAGAAATGCCAAAAACTGGCAAACTTTCACTGTTTAAGTTTTAAAAACAAACTTTAAAAACGCTACGTTACCCTCATTAAAGTTTTATTTACTTGAACTTGCGAGTTCGTTGAGCTAACAAGTCAATTGTATATTTGATGCGTGGGGAGAATTTTTAGTGGTGCTTTCGTTAACTGAACGAAAACTATTTTAAGTTTAACGTACGGGTTCGGTATGATAGCCAATATAGAATTTGTTAAATCTCTCGCTAGCTCTACGAACATCTTTTTTATTTTGACGTACGAGCTGCCTGGGACTACGAATAGCTTATAAAATTAACGTGCTTTTGTGTTAATAAGACTTAATCAATTTTTCATAAGCTCAAAGAACACTTTATTTACTTTAATGCACATTTTAATTGAGGTAACATATAATGATGTCAATTTCCACGAACTATTCCATTGTCAAAAAAAAAGTTTTTTTTTAATTTTTAGAAAATTTGTTATTACAACGAATTGTACAATATTTATTATAAGTCCATTTTAACGAACTATTTAATTAATGCTTGTTCATTGAGTCAATGAAGGGTACGTAAATTTAAATATTTTTCATTATATTACTAAATAACGCATTGAGCCAACGAAAATTATTTGAATAAACGTTGTTAGTAAATATTATGAACACTTTTTGGTTTAGTGAATGATCTAGTTAGTACTCTTTGCTATTAACCTATCGATGGCTAAAGCTTCATATGTTTACACTTAAGAAATACTTGATGCCCCACACGTAACCACTATTTTTATAAAACATTTCTTTGATATTTTATAATGATTGCTAGATTAAACAGCATTTAACAATTGATTGAACACATTCTACGACAATTTTTCCAGAAATAAAAATTTGTCAGTTAATAATATGTATTAATAATAATAAAAAGGAACGTTAAAATTTGGACAATTTTGTGGTCACACTTTTGCTCGTCTAATTTTGTTAATTGTTAACATTTATTCTCTTCATCAATAAGATTTTGTTATGATGTGCTAAATTTACTATTTTTTATTCTTGATAAATACACAGCAATTAATTGCTAAAGGAAAAAGCTGGTTCCTATGCACATTTCGCTGGTTGTTGAGGACAGATCATCAGGAAAGCTATTTCGAAAGACGTTTGAAAATATATTATACAAATAAAACTGTAAAGCGATTGAGGATTACATTTCTTTAGTGATTAGTTTGACTATTTTATTTTTTAGTCTAGAAAATCAAGCAAATTTTATTTCTTTTCAAGGTTTTATTTAAAATTTTTTTTTAATTTTCCTTAAACCGGAGTAAATCACAAGCAAATCCATTAATTTTTATTGTCTTTTCTTCGTCTTATTTTAAGACTTTTTATCTTTTTTATTTGTCTTGTATTTTTTTAGCTCTCATTAATTCTTAAGATTTCAAAAGCTTCTCATAAATTTTAAATATTTATTGAATTTTTTGAAACATACCACCCTAAAAAATACCCAGAAAATCTTATAAATATTTTTTGTATAAAAAAAAATTTATGTGTCACGGTATAATAAATATATAAATACCGGCAAAATTGCCGATAAATTTAAAAAAAAAAAAAATAAAATAAAACTTTAAACCAACAAACCAAACCTTAACGTAATACCCAGCACAAGGTCGAGGATTAAGAAAGTTAAAAAATTCTCTTTGTAAGGAAACAAACAAAAAACCCACCACCTATGAACATTTTTTTGGTTTTATAGTTAAAAGACTTTTGAATGAAAAATATTCAGTAGATAAAGTAAAGCTTATTGATTTTGTTAATTTCCATAAATCTAAATGTTAAACGTTATAAAACCCCTGTTTCAGTTTTCGTAAAAGTTATCCAATTTAAGCCATTAAATTTAAATGTTTTGAAAATAATTAAACCCTTTTTCGAAAATCAAAAACCATATATCAATATTTTATTTTAGCAACGCAAAAGGAACTAACTAGCCAAACATTAAAAATTGACTTTTTCATTGATTCAGATGTAATGCATTAACCCATTTAAGCCCAAACAAAAACTACCGGACAAAAAATTAAATATTGTTTATTTTATTATTTAATTCATTACATATAAACAAAAACAAAAATTTTTTTTGTTTTTTTTTTTTTGGAAATAAAGAGGTGTACCCAAATTGGCACTACGGTCACTTTAAAAAAAAAAAATTTTTTTGATGTTATTTTTTTTTGATGTTATAAAAATTTCTAAAATTTTAGTTTATCAATAAGGTAAACATATATTGAATAATGTCAAAAACTTTGTCGGAAGTTGCAAAAAATTAAGTGATCCCAAATTGGCACAGCGGGTGTAAATGGGTTAATACAAGTGTCCACAACAAGTTTTGGGATCTTTCGACAAAAATTAGCCATTTTATTAAAAAAAAAAAAAAAAAACAAACGGCTGTATCAACAAAATTATATGATTCACGCTAAAGGCACTAACTTACAGTTTGCATAGTATGCAACATTGTCAATTGTCAAAAAAAACTGGTAGGTTTTACAAGGAAAATAAATAATAACAGCTTAAGGCAATTTATCAAATTTCCATTTTAAATAGTTTTTTACTTTCTTCTGTAATATTTTAAAAATGTTAGATAGGGCCTTTTGCGTTATAGGTAACGATATAAAGACTTATATGTTTGAGTAGATTTGATATTAAAAGGGAGTTATGTGTAAATTTTGTAATTATAAAAGTCATTATTTAAGTTTAATTGCGTTACGCGTATTAATGTTTTGTTCAGTTTAACGAAAATCCTGTGACCGTTTTACATATGTTTAGGTGTGTGTGTGTGAGTGTGTGTTTAAAGGATATCAAATTAACTTTCTATATGTGAGATACTAGTAATATAGTTTTACACATAATAATATTAAAAGTAATAAATTTATAACAAAACCCTTGAGTAGAACTTTTGTTATATTAAAAGAGAAATCTAAATAAATGAATGGCCTACTTTTAGGGATGCTTTAGTAAATCGGCATAAAGTTTACAAAAGAATCACTTATTTACAATTTGTAAGTTATTTGAATGGTAACAAAAGCTATTAGACTTGAAAAAAACACTTTAAAAGCCTTTATAAAAAGTTTTATAGTATAGTATTTTACGGAAACTCTAATTTATAGTGCACCAGAAAGGAAAAAAAACTTCCTCCTTAAAGCTTTTTCATTATTTACCTCTTATAATTTAATAATTAATTTAACACATTTATCACAACTTATTGAAAATTTATTTAAAACTTTCTTGTAATGACATGGCATTGCTAAAAAACCCTGTACAGCTGCTACATGTTTTTTATTTGCCGCCTACGGCTTATGCACAGAAAATTGCGTAATTTCACCATCAACTGCTAACAATAATTGGTGGTATAATTGTGATATATCATTCATTGGGAATATTGGCATGTGCGTGCTTTTTTTCCAACACCGCCTCAGGTAACAAATTAATTAATTGTTTTCATATTGATGGAATATTTTTTTTAACAATTCCCAGGAAATACATATTGATAATTTAAAGCAAATATTATGTTGTAATTAAAAGTTAAACAAAAAAATAAATAATTCAATAACAATATAAAATAAAATAGCTAAGGGGAAAAACAAATCTTCAATTTAATAGCAAACATGAAAGGAAAAATATTTTTTGTCCACTTTTTTAAATCAAAACAGCAACTAGCCCTATAATCCCTTATCGTAAATCCTATGATTGGTTATTGAACATTTATCGAGCAGGCGCATTAGTAAGTAAACTAGGAAACCCTTTACCTTCCCTTGCCCTTTCTCATCATTCATTTAGGACAACCAATACTCTGCCATCTAGATACCTGTATTCCATTGTTTTCTTTTGCCATTCCTTTTTAAGGCAACACCTTTCTTGTGCATTTCTAATTGTGCAGGAGTTTTGCAAAATTGTACCTGGGTTTTTTTTATATTTTCACATCTCTTCTAATTCTTTGTTTGCTTTCTGAAAATGTTTAATTGTTGATTTATACATTTTCACTGCATTTTTTTGTCTAGGGTTAAAAAAAAAAAAAAAAACAAATATAAAAATATTGCTTAGTTAGCAGTTATGAGTAGAAAACTACCATGACTACTCAACTAGGAGCCGAATAAATAGGGTCGCTCAATATTTAAGAGACATGAAATCCTTTAATTTAGCAATAATTACATTTTAAAGTTACTTAAAAGTTACATATTTTCTAAACATTTCATAGTAATAATTAATAAAAAATTTTTCTTAAAACCAAACGCCCGAATTTTCAGAAAATGTTACCTCCCTATTTCCTTTTTTGCTATCTTGATGTCTAACATATAAAAAATGGCCATTTTTCTCATTCATATAGCAGAAAATAAACGAAAAAAAAAACTCGCGAATATATTAATGACTTTTAAGATGAAATATAAAAAATATATATGATTCTTAAAATAAAGGGTGCCTCAAAGTATGCTTCATTTTTAATTTCAATAACAATAGAATGTAGAATTAAACATAGCTTAACTTTAGTAATACTACGCAAAATTATAGATTACAGAATTTAATTTACTCACGGTTCAACACTAGACTATAATCGTTTCCACATGCTAGACTGTAGTTTGGACTTCTCTAAAGAATTTTATTTACTCGAGGTTTTAAACTAGGCTATACTAGTTTCCACATGCTACACTTAGTCTGGGTACGCACTATGAAAGATTTCTTTCAGAAAGTCTGAGTTGATTGGTAAGAGGAGAGAGGACTCATAGCAAACTTTCTTTCATAGTGTGAACCCAGAATTAAGCATATACTGCAGTTTGGACTTCTCTAAAGAATTTAGTTTACATAAGGTTCTAAGCTAGACCATAATAGTTTTCACATGCTACATTTAGGCATAGACTGTGGTTTGAACTTCTCTAAAGATTTAAGACAAATCAATGAAAAAAATTTGGTAATTCTATATATTTGACGGAAGTTTTGGTTATCCATTAAACAGGATAGGCCCAACTTTGAGTGACTGCCTGCCTAAGATATTACACACGTTGTGATGTATTTTTCTTAAGCCAATGGAACATCTACTTACAACAATTTAATAACATATAGTATATAATATCACTTAAATTAAGCATTAAAATATTTATGTTTTAGTTATATAAAAATTAAGAATACTTATTTCCTAAATGGAAGATCCAAAATATGTATTCTCTTTAATCTTCTTATTTTATTAGTTTCGTCTAAAAGACAAGGAGATAGTGACATATCAGTAGTAAATCAATGCTTAAAGAATTTTAAATATTTTTTTTTAAATATTTTGGCATTCTGCACAAAGAAAAAAGGATCGATTTGTAAGCATGCATGCCAAATGGCTGGAAGGAACAGTGACAATACCTATATTTGGGAGTTCGTCTGGTCGTCGTAGCCACAAAATCCATTTGCAGGGATTAGCCAATTATTGCAAAACTTTACGTTACTTTATATCCCTGGCATCCTATGATACCTACAATGCACAAGATTTTAATACATGGCGCAACTGTAATGAGCGAGGCATTGTTGCCTATCGGGCTATTATCAGAAGAAGCGTCTGAGGCACGAAATAAACATTTTCGGCTTTACAGGCAGAATTTTGCTAGAAAGTTTTCGAGGGTTCAGTGTAACAAAGATATTATAAATGGACTTTTGCTCAGTTCTGACCCACTGATAACTAGCATAAGACCAACTCCAAAAAAAAGTCATTACCCTTTACGAAAGAAGCACTTTCTTTTATGCTTCCTCCTGTACTTGACTCTGAAGAGAATTCAGATTCCGAAGAGGATTTTGAAGAATCAGACGAAGAAGAACCATGGCACTTATCATCATCTTAGTGCAAAAGAGAAGTTATTTAAAAAAAAAATAGTTGTTATTATTTTAAATAAAATTTGTTGTAACTGTTATCAATAAGTTATAACAACGAATAAATTAATTATTTTCAGATAAATTAAATACCATGAAATACATAAAATCACATAAAATCTTAAAAATAAATATTTTTTGGAAATTAGCAAAAAAAAAAATTTTTTTTTTTGACAGGATCTTTCCAGGGGTTGGGCTTAGAGGGATACCTCCCCCCACCCATAAAAGTTCAAAAATTTAATTTGTATAGTAACGGGTGATTTAAGTAGAGATACTTTTTTCAATAACCTTTTTTTGACAGATCACGTGTGAGTCGTGTCATGCTGTCAAGTTATTTTTGTTTAGTATTGTTTGGCATTTCATAATGGAAAGACTTACGCCTGAACAACGTTTACAAATCGTTCAACTTTATTACGAAAATTCACGTTCTGTGAGGAATGTGTTTCGTGCACTTCGCTCAACTTTTGTTCAGCGATGAGGCCCATTTCCGGCTCAATGGGTATGTAAACAAACAAAATTGCCGCATTTGGCACGAAGAGCAACCTGAAGAGATTCAAGAACTGCCACTTCATCCAAAAAAAAACAACGGTTTGGTGTAATCATCGGTCCATATTTCTTTAAAATAATGCCGGTGCGAACTTAACCGTTAATGGCGACCGTTCTCGTGACATGATAACCGACTATTTGATGCCTTAAATTGAAGCTCGTGATCTCGGCGACATTTGGTTTTAGCAAGACGGCGCCACTTCCCACACATCGCATCAATCAATGGATTTATAGAACACTTCGGTGAGCAAATAATTTCACGATTGGCCACCATGGTCATGTGATATCACACCGTTAGACTTTTTCCTGTGAGGATATGTAAAGTCTAAATTTTATGCGGACAAACCCGCTTCGATTCAGACCTTGGAGGAAAACATCACGCGTGTCATTCGCTAGTTACCAGTCGAAATGCTCGAACGAGTCATCGAAAATTGGACTCGACGGATGGACCATCTGCGACGTAGCAACGGCCATCCTTTGTTAGACAAAATCTTCAAAAAAATAAATGCCAAAGAATGTTCTTTCAAATGATAATAAACATTCCCCATTATATTTGAATTTTCTGTGTTTTTTTCTTAGAAAAAGTAGGGAACCACGAAATTGATCACGCTATAAAGAGGCATTAGTAATATATTTGTTTTAATATTTTCATTTTGTTTAAATATTATTTTATGTAACCGACCGTTCGGAGGAGGAAGCTGCAGCCGTAAAACAGCAACCGGGGACGAAACGTCCTAAAATTTCATCGAAACCGATGAACAAATCTTTCAGCGAGGTGGCCAAAGGTCACCTGGTACGAGCTATCATCGACAGAAGTGTCGATAATGGTGCCATTTCTCATACCAAGTGGGATCTGGTAAAACAAAAACTAATGGGTGTGTTCTGGACGATCCTCAGGGAGAATCCAGGGCCACCCCCTCAATGCGATGACGCTGGTTGCTACCAGGGTCACGTGAAGCTGATGGCTTGCGCGGATGAGCGCTCAGCGCTGCTTTTAAAGCGGGCCATCCAACTGCTAGGAGAGGTTTGGGAAGGTGCTAGGCTTGACGTGGTGCTGGTTGGAGAGATACCACGGAGGCCGAGATCAATTGCCACCATCCCTGCCGAACCATCGGAACCTGAGGAGATCTTGAAGATCATTCAGTGCTGCAACCCTCAACTACCCACACATGACTGGAAAGTAGTGAAGGTTTCAGCTACTGAAGGGTCCTCAAGGACGGCGATTGTGGTTATCAACCAGCAATCCTTGGAGCCACTGAGGGAGAGACAGGGCAAGCTCTACTATGGTTTTAGTACGATCTTGCTCCGTGTCTACCGAAGTGACAACAAGGGCAATCCGGCTCCGTCAGTAAGTGAGGCCAAGCAATCTGAGGATAGAATGGCTTGTGACGATGCCGTGGGCTCAAGCGACATAGAGGACACCCAGTCTGTCTCAGGATTGGTGGGTGACTTCTTTGATCTCTTGGGTGACACGGTTGATGAGGACGTGCTGCTGGAGTCTGACCAGGAGGACGTCAACATCACTGTAGTCGCCAAAATGGATCATGGTGAAGGTGCTACAGATAAACCTCCACCACTCTAAAGCAGCATCTGCTGCATTGCTCCTCCGTATAGTGGAAAGAGGGGAGGAGCTCGTGATGGTCCAAGAACCCTGGATTCACAAGGATCGGGTTTGCGGACTCAACCTCAAAGGCTATAAGCTATTATTTGCGAAAGGTACAGGTAACATAAGATCTTGTGTCTTAGCTAAAAACTCGTTGAATATTTTCATTCTTTCTGATTACAGTGATGAAGATACTACAACTGTTGCTCTTGAGACACCGGACGGTATAGTCTGGATGGTCTCAGCGTACATGGCGCACGACCACGGGCAGGACCCACCCAATGGGCTCATCCGTGATGCAGTTATAAAGGCCGCGGGCACTGGAACTCCGGTTATCATCTGTGCCGATGCTAATGCGCACCACACTATATGGGGTAGTACGGACACGAATGTAAGAGGTGAGTCACTATTTTCCTTTATTATTAACTATAATTTAGGAGTAGTAAATAGGGGCTGTGAGCCTACGTTTGTTGTTGCAAATAGGTGTGAGGTTCTTGATGTCACGCTAGTTAGTATAAACCACATCGATATGATCGAGAGCTGGATGGTGTCGAATGACTGTTCGCTCTCTGATCACAGATATGTGGAATTCAGTCTAGGGCTTAGGTCTTCAGGATCGATGTCTATATTGAACAGGAGACGGACGAACTGGGGGATTCAATACTCCTCTCTGGTCCGGTCTCTACCTGACCCTCCTAGGGTTGACGATATCGGAGGGATCGATGCAGCAGTGGATCTGCTTTCGAACTCACTGCAGTTGGCGACTTCCCTGGCGTGTAGGCCAAGGGTGCGTAGGGGCAGGAACCGGCCACCATGGTGGGATCCTGACATTGCGCAGGCGAGAATTGACTGTCGTAGATTGTTCAATGTGGCAAAGCGCCGAGGCAACTGGGCGGACTATAAGTCATCATTGAATAGGTTTAGAAACTTGGTTAGATCTGCGAAAAGGTCTGCTTGGAGGAACTTCTGTAGCGGCGTGGAAGGATCCTCTGAGACGAACCGTTTACGTAAGGTAATGGCTTCGAGCCCGGTTGTTCCGACATACGTCCGGAAATCGGATGGTAGTTGGACTACGAATAGTCAAGAAACACTGGAGGTGTTAATTGATACTCACTTTCCTGGAAACTCCCAATGGGGTACACGGGATCCAGCGTGGGAGGCGACTTCCACTCCAATGTCCATTCCACTGGACTATGACAGGATTAAATGGGCCATCGATAGCTTTAGCCCATATAAATCTCCGGGTATGGATGGAATAATTCCGGCGGACCTGCAGAGGAATTCGACCCTGATAATACCCTGGTTGCTGGCCATATATAGGGGATGCGCTAGATTCTCGTATCTCCCTGTGAAATGGACCCTGTGTAGAGTGGTCTTTATACCCAAGGGGGGTAAAGCTTCTCACACCGAGCCGAAGGACTACAGACCGATCAGTCTTGCATCCTTTCTTCTTAAGACTCTTGAGAGGGTTATCGATGTGCACTTGAGGATGACCATCCCAAGGGGTTTACTTTCTGCCTCTCAACATGCCTATACGAAGGGCAGGTCTGTTGAGACGGCTCTTCACTCTCTGGTTGGAACAATTGAGAGATCGCTCGAATTCAAGGAGTACACACTTGTGGCCTTCCTCGATATTGAGGGGGCCTTCAACAACGTCAACCCGGACTCTATTGTGACGTCCATGGGGAATCTGGGGATCGACGTTGGCATATGTAGATTTGTTGACAATCTACTGAGGAATAGGGTCATTTGCTCTACAATAGGTGAAACCAGTGTTCAGAGGCTGGTGAACAGGGGTACTCCCCAGGGGGGAGTTCTATCCCCACTATTGTGGAACCTGACTATGAACACCATGTTGACAAAGTTGGACAATATGAGGATCAAGGCAGTGGCGTATGCTGATGATGTGTCAGTAGCTATAACAGGGAAGCATTTGGGCGTAATGTCCCAGTGTATGGAGACTGCCCTGAGGGTACTAAGCACCTGGAGTGCATCATGCGGTCTGGGTGTAAATCCGTCTAAGACGGAACTGGTACTCTTTACGAGGAAGTATAGGACCGAGGACTTTAAGCTTCCGAGGTTAAACGGAACTGAGCTTCAGATATCTCGCAGTGCCAAGTATCTGGGCGTGGTTCTGGATAGCAGGCTGTCATGGGGACTAAATGTCCGGATGAGAGTGGAGAAGGCAATAGTTGCCATATATGCGTGCAGGGGTGCAATAGGCAGAAACTGGGGTATGAGCCCGAGGTGTGTCAATTAGATCTTTGAGGCAGTGGTAAAGCCGACCCTGTACTATGGGGTCGTTGTATGGTGGACTGCACTGGAAAAGGGCATACACCGCGGGATGCTTGAGAAAGTATACAGACTTGTCGCGTTGATGATCACGGGATCTATGCGATCTACTCCCACGAAGGCGCTGTTCACGATTTTGAACTGGCTTCCGGTGGATATAGCGGCCAAACAGTTGGCTCTTTGCTCGGCGACGCGGCTGCACGCGGCTGGCGGTTGGTCGACCCGTGACTATGGACACGCCGGGATAATCAGAAGTACGATTGTCCCTGATGGAGTGGACTACTGCACTCCGGTACCGTTCTTTGGTGCGGGGTTTGTTACACGAGTGGCGCACGGAAACGTGCTCTTGGATACTTTCCGGGAACCGACCCTGGGGGTCTATACCGATGGTTCGAGGAAAGGTGAGAGGGCTGGCGGAGGTTTCTTCATAGAGGAATTGGATGTGAAGGTTTCCTTTCGTCTGCCGGATGGATGTAGTGTCCTGCAGGCGGAAATCTCGGCTATAAGGCGGGCGGCAAACTGGCTGAGGTATCATCGCATATCGGGAGATATACGTATATTTACTGACAGCAAGGCTGCCCTTGCTTCTTTGGCGGGTGTCTACTCGACATCTAAGTTGACTGCAGAATGTCGGATGTCTTTGAATGAGATTGCGAAACATTCAAGGGTAACGCTTATATGGATACCTGGTCACTCGGAGTGCCCAGGCAATCTAGTGGCAGATGGGCTGGCTAGACAGGGTGGTCGCATGGATGACGTATTCATCGATCAATTTGTTGGTCTTCCAATAGCCCACTGTAAATTACTCATCGAGCGCGAGTCTTATAGAATAGCGCAGATGCGGTGGACCTGTGAGTCCACCTGCTTGATATCCAGGATCCTCTGGCCTGGATATGACAAACGGAGAACTGGCTCTCTACTTGGGTTCAGCAGGAACCAAATTAGGTTGGTGATATCGGTTTTGACTGGACACTGGCCGGTGGGGACCCATGCTGGAAGAATGGGTCTGGAATTCAACGACTATTGTAGGAGTTGTCAGAACGAGGAGGAAGAGGAGACTGTGCTTCACTTCCTCTGTCACTGCCCTGGACTGCGGGGCATAAGGGAAGAATACCTGGGGAGACCGGTGTTTTCCTGCTTGGGGGATCTGTCTGGGATGGAACTAAAATCGCTCCTTCTCTTCACTAGGAAGACGAAGTGGTTGGAACTTGCAGTGACACCATCTGAGTAACTGCTCCAATGGATGGGCATTGGCGCCGGGTATCACAAAGGGACCAATTGAGGACCCAAGTGAGCCGTCTTCTGATGGCTGCCCAAGGAACCTAACCTAACCTAACCGACCACAAAAGGGGCGGGGCCTAAAAGTGTTGTTTTACGATCTCCTGGGTCCAGTTTTAGGTTTTTTAAGTTTCGCCGACCTTAAAAGTTGCATTTGCCAAACAAAAGTATGGGAAAACTTTAAAAAAATTTAATTTTTCAGAGGTTGGATTAGTTCTTCTAGGGGAAACTTTTTCCTCTGATTGTTTTATTTTTAAGGTTTTACTGCCTATTACAATAACACATTCTGCCTAGTTTCATTGATCTTGTGGCACTAAATAACTTTTAAGAAGCAATATAAGCTAAAAAAAAAGTAATGTCCGGCTAGATTGGCAAAAAAAAAAAAACACCTATGTGCGGCGGTCAGTAGAAGTGAAGTGTGTATTGTGTTCCATATAAATATTGCCCAACCACTTATCCGTGTTATAGACACCCCTTTTGGTTTTATTGTATTACTTTATAATTTCGGGGTTAGATCCATGGTTGATAACATTATTACAGCTTTCTATTTTTTGGCACGTAAGAGCACAACGTCGCCTCTTTGCGAAATACAAAATTTGTAGAAAATAATTGTCTAAACTATAATTGTAGCCGACAGCTCAAACCTTTATTTTTTCTCATTGTTCCAACGAGTGTGAGATTTCACGAACTTAATACTGTTGCCAGTTCAAGAGATGTAAAAATATTATCGGTTGTGACATTCCTTCCTGAGTTCTTATATGGACTTAAAAGATCTAAGACAGTCCTCTCTCCCACATTTGTCTGGCGCTCACTTTCTGATAGTTTACCAGTATATAATTGGCCATCTAAGGGGGAAGCATCACAAGCGCAAAATATTTTTATCCCATACTTTTCCGGCTTTGCCGGCATATATTGTGTACGTCCACGATATCCGTATAACTGATCATCCACAGTTATACATTCATCGGGCTTGTAACTTTGGCGTAAATTAGCATTTAGCATGATCCAAGTATCTCAAAATGCTGCAGCTTTATCGGATGTGGCACGCGATAAACGAGTTTTATCGTTATAAAAACGTATGCATCGTTACAACAACTTAAACCTGGATAAGGCCATTGCTGCCCGAAACAATGGCAAATTAATAGGTTCCCGTAACTCTGAAATATGCTCTCTATTTGACTTATGAACGCCAGCTTGTATCAAAAGACCAAAGAATGCATTTAGTTCGGCTTCGACGAAAGGTTTAAATATATTGTTTTTAGCGGTTACGCTTTTTGTGCCCACATGTGTATTGCAGGTTATCGCAATTTTTTAATTTTTCGATTCGTTTCTCGTAATATAATGTCACACATTTCAGGTAACAAAATAATTTCGAATATTTGTTTGGCTCCAGTAACCAACAAGAATAATCTTTGCCGAAAAATATGTTTCTACTTTCTATTTCATCACTATCGTTGGTTTCATCTGAGTCGGAGGAGTCCTCATCTGTTTCTATAATCCATGTAGGTTCAGCTATCAGATGCAATGTTATCATCCTCCTCATCTGAACAAATAAAATCTTCGTCACTTAATTCACTCTCACACAATTAATTGTTTATTTCTGTAGAGCTAAATCTTTTATTACGTATCCTTGTATTTGAGCTCATTTTATTACTTATTTGAAAACTCTCACAGCAATTATAAAATGTTTTCTGCAAAACAAACTTCCCTGTGTAGATACAAAAAAAGAATGGAAATAATGAAGAAATATTCTGCCAACGCTTATACTTTTGCTTGTAAGGTGAATCAGCTAGTTCAATTTATTTTCTGCTGATATTTTACATTACGACATAACGGCTAAAATAATCAAGAAATGCCTAAAAGTACACAAGTATATTAAAACGTTTGCAAAATTTCAAATTTTGTTGCAAAATGGTTTATTTCTTTTTCACTACTATGCACAGTGGCAGATTTCGGCCAAAACTCTATAACTTTAATTTTTTTTTTATATTTTTCATTTAAAATGTAAAAAATGTTTTTCCCTTTTGCTTAGGTTGACCAGTTCATTAGGGTGTTCAATCGACCAATTCTTGTTCGATTAATCGAACAATTTTAGACGACAAATTGTTCGAATAATTTAAAATTGCTAATTTCGATTAAAGAATTAATCGAAGAATAAATACCGATTAATCGATTAATATTAATATATAGTATTTCTATTTCTTTAAGTTTAAAGTCGAATAAACATACAAAATGTATGTGTCTGTTGGAATTAAAGAAAAAAAACAGTCATGTTTAGTGAGTAATTTAGGCTCTAATTATATAAAACGCAACGCATCGCCATAGAATTACATTGAAAGCAAAAACAAAGTCATTGTGTAATTTTGTTGTTGCTTCCTACAGAAATTGCTGTAACGTTTTAAAATTTTTAACGCCACAAGTTATGAGGCGTTTGAAATTTTACAAGTTGTTTTGTCGCAATTTCATAGATATACTGAAAAAAGTAGCAAAAAAAGAGCGAAAATACTCACATTTAATTTTACATAAAAGCCGCCTTTCACTGTTTTACAAATGTCACGTAACAACGGTATAAAATTCTGTTTTATACAGAATGAAACGTTACAACTTCGGTACATAAAATTTCGGTAAGCTTTTGTATATCCCTTCATATAACAAAAAGCGAACAGCTGATTGATACAGTACAGATACGGTACAGCAACGTTCGCCTAACTGAGCCTTTTGCTTATATTTTTGTTAAATTTTTTCAACACAATTTAATAATTAATTTCACAAAAGAACAAAAACAACAAAGGTATGTTAACTCAATGATCTATATTCATTTATCGGGTATGTTATAGAATTTGAAATGAAGTGAAATTGAAATCGAACGATAATTTAAATGCAATTACTATTTAAAAAATGACCGTAGTTTTTGTGGTTTCAAGTGTTGTTCTTGCAAAAATATGTTCGATTTTATATCCACTTCATTTCAATTCAGTGCTGCCAGATTTGACGATTTATCGTCATCTTGACAATTTTTTGTTCCGAAATTAGCAAAGTGCCGTTTTGCTGATTTTTTTCTAAAAAGTGACGATTTTTTTAGTCTCCAAAGTCTGAATTAAACATTAACAGCCATATTCATAAAAAGTTCTTCTTTTAAGCTAATGGTATGTAATAACTATTAAACGCTTTTTGTCTTATAAACCTCTTATAAAAATTTGAATTCATATACGTACAATAACAGCTTTTTTACTAAAGGGTGTTTTTTTAAGCCCGATAGAACTTGAAATTGTAAAAAATAACACAAAAAATTAAATTGTAATTTTTTTTATTCGAAAGATCAATACGTGACATTAACATTTGAAAATGATTTCGGGCATATGGGCACCGCGGCTGTTCTAGACGAAGCGCATTCTGGACGTCCAATTTTGGGCCACTTTTTCGAGCACTGCTGGCCGTATGTCACGAATAACACGAACAATGCTGGCCTCCAAGGCGTCAATTGTTGCTGGTTTATCAGCATAAACCAGTGACTTCACGTAGCCCACAGGAAATAATCGAGAGGTGTCAAATCGCACGACCTTGGAGGCCAATTGACAGGTCCATTTCTCGAAATCAACTTATCGCCAAATTTTGATTTCAATAAGTCGATGGTTGCGTTCGCCGTATGGGACGTAGCGCCATCCTGTTGAAACCACATCTTCTCCGGATCAATGGCATCCATATCTTTGCGCAAAATTTTCCACGTAGTGGACGGACAGAGCCCCAATTTCTGCGACCGACGACGAATCGATAAATTTGGATCTTCTTCCACACTTTCGTTTACAGCGGCGATATTCTCTTCAGTACGCACATTCCTTCGACGTGTTGGTGTTATTGCATCCTCTAGAGAGTATGTGGTACGAAATCTATCCACAGTTCGACGAATGGCTTTTTCAGATGGACGATTATGTACGCCATAAAAATGACGAAGTCGTCTTTAAGTTGCGCGAATCGACGACTGATTTTCAAAGTAAAGCGTTGTTCAAGCGTGAGTCTATTCATGATGATTTGTCAGAGTATACTGAAACGATAAAAAAAAATATTTCATCAAAATTTAATTTTTTGTGTTACTTTTTACAATTTAAAGTTCTATCTAGCTTAAAAAAACACCCTTTATAAACTGTTTGCAGCGATTTTCTGTTTAAGTATGGCAACTTTCTTTATATTAGGCTACCATTTTATAGTTAGCGATGCACGAAACTTCTATTCGGTTTACATGATATTATAAATTAAAATTTTTTTTATAATTTTTTTTTAATTGTAGACCTTCAAAATTATTCTTATCAAATAAAACTACATATTATTTTAGTTTCTGAACAAAATGTTTCCGAAAGGTATAATAAAAACTTTCGTTGGAACCTTTTTTAAATATACGATACGAAAGTATTCGAATAAAAAGTTTGTTTATGATTGGTTTATTTTATTCTTTTTTTATTTTTGAACAATAATTTGTTGTTTAAAACAAAAAAAAAAAAAAAAAACAACTAGTTGCAATAATTTAATAAATAATTAAAGAGAATATCTGCATTTGCCCCTGAACATATTCATATAAATCATATAAATTTTTTTTAAATAATTATCAATATAACTTTAAATTGGCTGTCCAAAATAAAAAAAATTAGTAAAATGTATTTAACATGTCCTTTGTAATAAATAAAAAATTTTTGTCATTATTTTTCAAAAAATAATATCTTAAAATGCAAACACCTTTCAAAATGTCATTTTATTTTTGGTTTAAAGAAGAGCAAATCCAACAATAAATTGTCTTACTTTATGAATGGTTTATTAAAGTTTCAATAGCCTTTTTTTCGTTTATGATACAACTTTAGCAATTTTTGCTTAAAAACGGTCAATTAATCAATAAGTTTTTATGAACACGGCTGTTAGAACACAATTATTCTATCTGAAATGTATAAATATCATGAAAAAAATAAAAAAAAAAATATTAATTTGAATGCCTGATGTCGCCGTGAGTAATTGTCTTGGCAACTCTGAAACTTCAAAAAAGCAAAATAATAAAAGAAGAAGAAGAGACATTTTCTTAGAAGTTTGCCCTTTGACGACATTTTTCAAATGAACTTTCACTTTCCTGTGTAATCGAACAAGAAATTTTCAAGAAAGTCATCTGTTTCATTGGAATTTTTATTTATAATACGTATACAGAAATTTCATGAAAGAACTTTCATGTGTAAAGGCAGTGTTAGCTATCAAGAAAAAATTTAATTTTTTTTTTATATATAAAATAAATATACATACATACATTGGTTTATTACACAGTACAACACATGATTTCGGGACTCAATTCTGATAATTGGTTATGAAAGTAGACCCAAAAAGAAGAACTTCTGCATCATTAGTTTGGTCATGGTACATCAAACAATAATTTAAAAATTAATTTGAAGTTAGTAAGTATTGTATAGGGGAATTTGTCACGTTTTAGGCTCTTTTGTTTGTCATAACTCGAGAACCACTAGTCCGAATAAGCTGAAAAAATTAAGAATTACAATTCCTTTAATATTTGGAAAAAACATTCATGACTTTCTTTATGATTCTCAGAATTAAAAAAAAAAAAATAAACAAAAGGTTATTTGATTTTTATGATTGCGGTATCAATGTAATAAGCGTTAATAAATGTGAGTGGACAATTTAAAGGAAAAAAGGAAAGTGCACTTTTTTAATTATTTGGGTTTTTCCGTTAGTTACCTGCATGACTTCCTTACAGAAATTACACCCATATTTATGAGTGCTCATGTTTTGGAACGTTTCGAAAACATATTTCATAAGTACCTGCCAATAAAATATTGAAATATTTGTAGTATTTATAGGTGCTATAACAAATTCAAATAAAAGTGAAATTTATTATGTAGTTTGTTTCTTTAAAGCTTTGTTCACAATCAGAGCAACAATTTCTTTTTTTTATCTTATTTCTTCCCATTTCTTGATTCTATCCAACTCATACTCCTTTTCTTTTCACTTTCTCTACTTTTTCTTTTCATTGAAGGGATTCACAATGGACCGTATTGGTCTCCGAGTGGAGGTGTGTCCTTGGGCACATAACCCTTCTTAACCTAACCTAACCATAGGTTTATCTTATTTCTTCCCATTTCTTGATTCTATCCAACTCATACTCCTTTTCTTTTCACTTTCTCTACTTTTTCTTTTCATTGAAGGGATTCACAATGGACCGTATTGGTCTCCGAGTGGAGGTGTGTCCTTGGGCACATAACCCTTCTTAACCTAACCTAACCATAGGTGCTATTTGATCGATTTATGTCATTTAACAAGAGTCGACGAACGCGAGAAGTACAAGGGAATTATTCTCCGGTTTTTAAAGTGAATAACAACAAAACATATAAAATATGGAAAATAACAAGTGCCCACAATTGGATAATTTTTGTTACGTTTGTGGGCATATCGCCCCAAAAAGAGGCCAACTGGATCGAAAAAACTTGATTACTGAGGAATTCAAAACAGCGTATTGTCATTATTTTGATGAAGCAGATTTAAGTGGTGCAAAGTTTACGCCGAACACAGTGTGCAAAAATTGTTATAATACCCTTATAAT
Source organism: Pollenia griseotomentosa (assembly GCA_963931875.1). Lineage (NCBI taxonomy): Eukaryota > Metazoa > Arthropoda > Insecta > Diptera > Polleniidae > Pollenia > Pollenia griseotomentosa. The sequence continues at coordinate 173,114,237 of OZ007563.1, forward strand.
GTGGATACATGGAAAAGGTGGACAGTTTTCTTTTATGAAGCCAGTAATTTGGGTGGAAGACCTAACTGGACATGATGAATACAGGTGCTACGCATGCATAAATTCTCGTCATGGATTAAACAGAAAACAATTGAAAACAAAAGTTTACGTTGCTGCTTTTACTGCCACACTTCCAGTTAAACGTGCTGCTGGTACACCTAAACCTCCGAGTCTGGATACTGTGTCCCTGCAACTCAGTGAAGCTAAAATTAGAAAAGGTACGTATCGTTGTCAGTATTTTAATGATGTCATATCTAAATTTGTTCACTTCGATATATTCGCATTACCAATAATTTTTTCGTAAATGTATTTTTTTTTACTATTTCAAACAGGTATTCTCAATGGATCGGAATCTTTCACAAATATGCTTTTTAACCATTATAACCACCTATGTGCATGGGACGCATTAAAACAAGTCATCGAAGGCGTTTTAGGAAAGAACCGAGTACATCGAGATGACATACCAGTGTTGCCAAAACTTTGTGCCAAAAAATGGCTAAATTTACAGAAAAAAATGGCTAAAAAATGGCTGAAAACTTTTTTTAAATAAAAACACATTGAAATTCAATAACAGAACAAATATAAACCATTAAACATGTTTTAGAATGAAATTTTAACCTAAGATTAATTTTCTACATAAGAAAAAAAAAGTAAATTAAATATTCTGACATTTAAAAAATTAAATCTTCGGTAAATTCGATGTCGTTATCGTTCATAAATAAAAAGGTAAACCATTATCATGACATCCTTTACCCAACCTTTTGAGTCCAAATCTACATTACAAAATACAAAAAGATAAAAAATATTTTATTGGTAGAGCCACATTTTTTACCTAATTCATAAAATAGAATTTACGGTTGCCTATTTCTCAAGTTACTTTTAAAAATCTTAACTTTTACTTTGCAATTTTACTGAGCAATTTACTTGAGCAACTTTACAGAAATACTAAAATTTCTAAAACTTCCGACCAGAAAGAAACTGTTGCTTTTGTTGGTCCATTTTATAAATTGAATATTTTAATATTGTTTCTATTATTTTACTACAAAAACGGCAAAAAAATTTTATGGCTAAACAATTTGAAAAATGGCTAATGGCTAAATTCATTTTTTAATGGCTAAACAAGATGAAAAATGGCTAAATCTAGCCACTAAATGGCTAAATTGGCAACACTGTGACATACAGACACGAGTGGACAACTTGCTGTATTATTTTGAAAAAACCAATGCATCCATGACGTTAAAATTACATTTCTTGCATTTCCACCTTGAAACCTTTTTGGCACAATTACCTCAGGAATCGGACGAACAAGGAGAGAGGTTCCACCAGGTGACCATGCCAATGGAAAAGCGATTCAAAGGCAAAAAAATTGGATGCATTGCTTGCGGAGGTTTGTTGGTGGAGTTTTAAAATTATGCAGTTTGAAATTTGTGGACACACTGAACAAAACATGCCCTTGAATATTACGTCTATCTCGGATGATGATGCAGACTCAGAACATGAATATGAACAACCTACGAAAATAAGGTCATTAGAACCACAAGCGTCAACTTCAACGAGGATGGATAGTGACAATAATTGAAAATGTTGTAAATTTTGTTTCCATGCATAGATATGATATAAAAATCGCATATATTCTGTGTAAGAAAAGCTGTAATATCAATCGGAATGAATATTTTCATGCAAAATAAAGAATCAATAAAAAAGTCATCAATGTTTTTTCCAAAGGATTTTTTATGAATTAAAAATAAAAAATTTAAATTTTTTGGGCAAAAAATATTTTTTTTCTTCATACATTTATTAATAACTGCGAAACTGTTGCTTATGTACCGAAACGTATGAACAGATTAAAGGAATTGTAATTCTTAATTTTTCTCAATTTGTTTCAGCTTATTCGGACTAGTGGTTCTCGAGTTATGACAAACAAAAGAGGCTAAATCGTGACAAATTCCCCTATACAATACTTACTAACTTAAAATTAATTTTTAAATTATTATTTGATGTACCATGACCAAACTAATGATGCAGAAGTTCTTCTTTTTGGGTCTACTTTCATAACCAATTTTCAGAATTGAGTCCCGAATCAATCACCTGAAAAATGTTGTACTGTGTTATACAATATGGGGGCTTGTCTGGTGTTTGTAGTAGTTTTGGTTGTGCAAGTGGCATTTGAAATTTTAGTAGGAGTAATTGAAATGTATGTAAACGATTCCTTAACCACCCCATTTGTACCCACATCCATCCCCGAAGTTAACTACCGTTTACCTTTAAACATTAAGCCTATCCATTACCATATTCATCTCGGCCCTTACTTGAAGGAATCTGATGCCAAAAAATTTACTTTCGATGGTGAATGTTTAATTAAAATACCAACCAAATTCAATTGCATATGAGTAATTTGAATGTGTCCATCGGTAGGTATTACAAAACGAATGAATTAAGAAGAATTGACCTTCCCCAGGCAACTTCCAACAATTTAACCGATATTGTGGTTTACAACACAAATGCTACCAAGTAAGTTTTACAAACCCTATTTAATACAAAATAAATTTATTGAAAATTTCTTGTATTGAAATTCTAATTCTTTAATAGATGGCTTTATGCAACCCAGTTCGAACCAATTCATGCCCGCCGTGTCTTTCCCTCTTTTGATGAACCGGAATTCAAGGCAAAATTTAATTTATCTATGACTTATGACCCTTCATTTAAATCTGTGGCCCCTACTGATGTTTTGATGAAAACTGATCTCAGTTATCATAAAAAGAGATATTATAAAACTACTCCTAAAATGCCCACCTTTCTTTTGACTTTCACCATTTACACCAACTTCTATGTTCGCGATGAAGGCCGACTTGCTGTTTTTGCCAGACCTAAATACTCCTCGCAAATAGAATATAGCCACGAGTGTGGTAAAAAATTTGTGGCCGCCTTTCGTAGCTTCTTTAATACAAGTTTAACCCATTATAGGCCAGCGTCCTATTTATAGGACATTAAAAAAATCATGTTTTTTTGTCACCTATACAGATTGTATTCTAAAAAATATATCACCTATAATACCTCTAAGTCCCAGCGTCCTATTTATAGGACGGGCAATATTTTCGATATCAAAAAAAAAAAATTTTTTTTTAATTCTTGTGTTTTTTACTTTAATTAAAAACGTTTTACAAAAAAATAAAAAAAAAAAGAATTTTTTTTAAAGTTGGGCGCTAACCGGTTAAGCACAATAACTGAAAATGTCATACATTTGAACGATGTTTCTACTTCCGAACTCGGTGAATATTCGCTACTCTACGATAAGAAGGAGAGTTCATTGAAGTCGAAACAATTGGCTGCTAATATTGTTGCTTTTGAAGTAGCCCAGTTGTGGTGGGAAAATTTGGTAACCTGTAAATGGTGGGGTTATATCTGTAGCTCGTTTCTGTATTTCTCGCATCGTAAAATTTCTTACATGAAGTGTGAAACAAAAAATTCCATCGTTTCTCGATTTATGAGATAAAAGTGTTTCTGTATTTGAATGCGAAAACAGACACAACAAATTCTGTTTAGTGCCCATTTACATTATACGATTTTTGTCGTTGCGATTCTTACTTTATAGGCAAGAGGGGTGAGAGGAATTATAAGGGGTACAGAAGCGAGTGTACTCTTCGATTCGTTTTGTTCATTCATTCGTTCTCTCAATTTTCTCTCATTTGACGAAAAATGTATTAAGATTGTTACGACAAAATTCTTACAATGTAAATATGAGACCGACTTCAAAGAGGAAACGACAATAATCGCAACGACAAAAATCGTATAATGTGAATTGGGACTTATACTGGAATATTTCCAGTACTTAAGTGTCAAATAAAAGCGAAACGTCAACAAAAGAAATAAATATAATAAAAACAGAGCTGCCAGATTTGACGAGTTATCGTCATCTTGACGATTTTTTGTTTCGATATTAACAAAGTGACGTTTTGTAATTTTGTTGTTACTTTCTATAGAAATTTATCTTGAACTTTTAAATTTCAAACACTTCTATTTTGTGGCGTTGAAAATTAAAAAAAAAATAATATGAATGTCTGTAGAAAGCAACAACAAATTTATAAAATATTTTTGATTTTATTTTTGCTTTTAATGAAATTGTTGGCGTTGCGTTTTACACTATAAGCCCCTTAGTCGTCGAAATAAGATAATTGTAAATATTTTTATATGTTTGTTTATTAGAAAAAAAGATATCTTTAGAAACAAGGCTGCTTAAATTTTTATATTTATCCCTATTGTGAAAATTGTCCTCGAAATTGTTTGTTTCTTCCCTAAAAAATGTATCGGCAAAAGCAAAATTTCGAGGGAAAGTAATGGACCGACTTGGCTTATTTTGAACATATAATACATATACAAAATATGATTGATATTTGATATTCTTATCTTATATGTACACTTTTGTGCCAAAACCATTATTCCGGCAAGAAAGAAATTTGTTTGTCTCCCAGTAAAAGCTTTTTCAAAATGGATAGCTTCTTTCACTCGTTATTAAGTAGCTTTCTTCCATAAGGTAACTACTTTTTTCTGGATGTATTACGATAAAAAAATGACTTACTTTTGAATTTGTTCTTTTTGGCACAACCCTTGTAAAATTCATTAGTTTTTCAGTAGAATTGTATGTAGTGCTTTTATGTGTTTCTGATTACTTAACATATTATTTTGTAGGCGAAGATTTTACTGGGTCTTTAAGCCGTTTATTTATGAACCGATTTTTTTAATTTTAACTACAAGGTAAGTCTATTTCAGGTAAAAAAGAAAAAGATTATAGGAATAGGTAAATTAAAGATTTATATCTCAATTATTAAATAATAATTATTAAAAACCCATGAACTTTAACTATGTTTTTGTTTGATTATTTTTTAATAAAAGTCGAAACAAATTTGTTTAAAATTGATTTTAAATTGCACGATTTTTAAAACAAAAAAGACGATCTTTTTTATTTTTTTCTCAGGAAATTGACGATTTTGACACAAATTTATCTGGCAGCACCGATTAAAACCCAAACAAGAAAAGGCTAACAAAAATTTAAACTAACAAAATATAACAATTGTTTTTTGTTTATTTTCATCATATAAATTATGAATTTATCATATATATTCCTTCTATTTTTTTATTTATTTAAAAAAAATAGTATATAAACATATTTTAAATTTAAAATATCTACATTTTGTTTTTCTCGCCACCAATTTCAAATGTGACTTATTTTGACAGTTCTTGAAAGAAACTTTTCGCAAAATATTGTTATAGAAACACTTTTTCTCGCATCCTTCCAATAATTGCTGGAAAATTATTTAAATGACAGATAGTTCTCGCAAAAAAAAGATACAGAAACACTTGTGTGAGAAAAACCATTTTTTGTTTCATTTCACACTATTTTTGTTGCAATTCACACGTTTCATGCGAAGAGTTTTACGATGTGAGATATACAGAAACGGGCTACTGGTTGAATAAAGGTTTCGCCACTTACTTCCAATACTTTGGTACTGATTTGGTAAGTGCAAATAATATCATATCCATAAGTTAAATAAGATAATAATACAAAAACACATTAAATTAATTGTTGTGTTGGTTGAAATATTTATCCTAAGACCCAAAATATGAAGGAAATCTTGAAATGTCTACTATGAGCACAAAACCAGGACTGCCTTTCATATTTACTCATAAATCTCTATTGAAGTTTACTTCTAATTAACGAACTATTATTTTCTGTAATCCCTATTAAAATCTTATCATCAGGGAAACCATAAATATGCAACTGCATGTTTTTCCTTCTACGACCAATGAAGGCAGAAACAATATATTTATTCGTTTTATAATTTTTAATGAATTTTGGCATCGATTTGTTTGTGCAAATTTTTGCATATTTCAAGGTTTGCATCATTTTTTGCATAATTTAATTAAAAGAGCCTTTTTGCAGTATATTTTAAGTTTATAGCGCATATTTTGCCTTTTTGAGGCATAATTTAATACATGTTAAACTTTTTTAGATATTTTTTTTTTTGCGAAATTTTGGCTTTTCAGTTTTAAATATTTATCTGTATAATCAGCGTGTTGCTTCGATTCCACCGTCTACATTTAATTTTTTATCTAAAATTTTAAGCTGGTTGTCTGTCAATGGTAACCTTGTGCGCAAAGTGCAGATAATTTGATCCAATTTGGCAAATACATTTTAATTGTACTAAGGGTTAAGTCTATGTTAATGGTGAGAATCGGTCTACAATTTCACATATTCCCCAAAAAAAAAACTTCTTTACAAATTCGACTCTTTTTGTCCGTTAAACCATCTAATTGTATTGGTATTTATATTAAATTCACCCCAAAAATATTTTACTGGAAATTAAATTGTTTTCGAATCGGTTCTATTTTGTCCAAAGCTCCTAATTTTGATAGCCTTAACTTCCTTTTAAATGTTAACAATGCTATTATAATATAACAAGTTAGAGTGCTATATTCGGCTGTGCTGAATCTTTGATACCCTCCACCGACAGTTCGAATATTTTAGGAGTGATATCTATATGATGTCTATTTATTATTAATTTATCTTATTATACAAACAGACATCAGCATTAAAATTGGTTCCGGCTTAGAGCTATATTAAATTACTGACCGACAATCTTTAGTAAATCTTAGTAAAATGTCTTGATTCTTAAGAGTTTAAGCCAAACCTAAATGGTTTGCAGGAGGGGGATTTATAATAGAGCCATGGTAAGTTATGACAAAATAATCCCAAAATTCCGCAGAGGTATTTCCTGTATTAAAAAACATAAATTTCAATAAATTTAAATACAGTGGTGAAATTAGTTTTAGCGTTTACAGTGAATCTCAGAATGCTGCTAAATATGGGATCCAAAGTAAATTATGGAACGTATATCACAAAATTGCTTGACATTTTTTCTGGCCATATGAAACTAAGCTGGAAGAAATTTTACCACAATAACTATATATCTGCTACGATTTTAGGCGTATTTAAATAATTTACCAGAGTAGGCTTTATATGGGACCTATAGTAAATTATGGACCGATCATTACGAATTGTTTAGTGCTATTTCTAGTCCTATAAAACTGTGAAGAATTAAATTTTATTCTGATGCCATTATTAATTACGGTTTTAGGCGTACTAAACTGTGTTTCGGGAGTAGGGTTTATATGGGGCCTTGGGTAAATTATAAACCGATCTTCATGAAATTTTACAGTGTGATTTCTAGTCCTAAAAAACTGTGACGTGCCAAATTTTGTTACGATAGATTTAATAATTACGGTTTTAGGCGTACTAAACTGTTTTCCGGGAGCAGGATTTATATGGAGCCCACGGTTAATTGTGGACCTATCTTCATGAAATTTCACAGTGTGATTTCCAGTCGAATAAAACGAACATTTGCAAAATCTCATATTATTTTCCACCATTTATGTTAGTTTTTGTAACAAAATTATCAATTTTTTTTAGGTGGTGGTTCCACGTTTTGATTCATAGCTCTGATCCTACTGAACCGATTTTGCTGGATTTCAATCCCAAACTGCTTTGGATAACTACAAGCAATTCGACACCCAGTTTGTTTATTTCTTTTGAGTTTTTCGAAAGTGAGCGTGTTTTCAACAGACGGACAGATAGACGGACAAGGCTAAATCGACTTAGAATAAGTCAAGGAGCCAGAATATATATACTTTATGTGGTCTGAGATTAATAATAAAAAAGTTTCACACGGAATGACAAAACTTAGTATACCTTCTTCACAACTTATTGTGGTGGAGGGTATAAAAATATAACAATATAAAATATATAATGTTATAAATATACACTAAAGGAAAAGAATTTTAAGTAAATAGTGGTTTAAACAACGAGCTGTTTTGTGGCAAACCATGCGGTTTAAAACAAATTTGAATATACGACTGAAAGTAAGTGAATGCTTCTTCTTCAACGTCTCTACTCTGAAACAATTTCGCTGAAATGATTACATTCAGCACTAAACACCTCAAACAGTTTGAAAAATGTCCAAAATTCTGTCAAGTATTGACGGCCATGTTCATACAACTTCTTATTTTAAGTTTAAAGTATACAATAACTATAAAACGCGTTACGTCTTGTATATCTCTTACAAAAATGTGTATTCTTAAACGTACATTAACTGTTTGTATCGATTTTATGTTTAAGATGGCAACTGTATTTACGTTTTGTTGCCATTTTATTGCTAGTGATGCATGAAACTTCTATTCGGTTCAGATGATATATTTGTTTTAAAATTTAAGATCTTAAAAATTATTCTTATTATATAAAAATACATATTTGTTTTAGTTTCTAAACAAAATTTTGCCGAAAGGTATTATAAAAATGCTTGCTTGAACCTTTTTTTAAAATATACGATAAAAAAGTGATCGAATAAAAAGTTCGCTTTCTTTTTATTAACATCGCTACATATTTGGAAATCCCGATCCCGAAATCCCGGGATTTTCCGGGGTCACTTGGTGGCCACACGATCGAGTTTTGCCTTTCAATTTGCAATACACTCTCACTTTTTTACTAACACACTCACAATTTTTAAATGACCACGAGATTGCTTTTAATTTCACCTCTCCATTTGTTTGTTCTAAGGCAAAATATTCATACAAATTTTTCTTAAAATACTATTCAAATCTATTTTAATTTTTTATGAATACGGCAGTTAAAGTTTTATATAAAAATAAAAAAACGACATCAAGCTTGATATTTTAGTTATATTTTAATAATAAAGTTCGAATAAAATACTTATAATAAATTTAATACAATGATTAAGAGTATATCGTTAGCTAAAATGCAAAAGGGCGTAACTTACAAAAAATTCAAAATCGTATTTTGATTGATTATTATGAATGCCATTGAACTACATGTCTTGACAAAATTGTACACTTCTGCGATCAAAAATTACGATTTTATTAACAAAAAAACAAATAGGCGTAATTACAAGAGTGTTTATTTTATAAATGAAAAATTACGTAATAAACCAATTTTTTTTTTCAACAAAAAAAAATTAAATGGTTTTCTTTAAAAATTGTTTGAAGAATTCCATGTACGACTTATCTATGCATGCTTTCTGACTTGTTTATATTTTTCATTAAATAAAGTTTTTTGCTTCTCCTGTAAAATTGTATTTTTGTTAGTTATGCCTTTTTGCATTTTAGCTAACGATATGAGATTCGGTTAATTAAACCAAATATAGCACTATTTTTAGTGCTTGACTTATGGTTAAACACAACATCCAAACCATCTTTCAATATTTTCAATAGGACAACATACACAGTTAAACCAATAAGAAAAAAAAAATTAAAGCCGTATCTAAATAAAGAATATATGTACATAAAAGAAATTTTAAACTATTAGTAAATTTTTAACAATTAATTTATAAAAAACATGATGGATTGTATAATTTTAGGTTGATAGTTCCTTTAATATGTCAAGCCAATTTGTCGTAAATGTCGTCCAAAATATCATGTATCAGGATGCTACAAGCGATGCCAGGCCAATGAGTAACGAAAATGTTCGCACAAAATACGATATCATTCACATGTTTAACCAAATTTCTTTCCAAAAAGCAGCCGCTTTTATCCGTATGACTAAATCTTTTTTAGGAGAAAGGAAATTTAGAAAATCTTTGAATGAATATCTTACAACTCAGTAAGTTTTTCTATTACTCAAGTAAAATAACACAATAATCTTAACGATTATATTTTATATTTTAGTGCATACAAAAACACAATTCCTGCGAATATCTTTAATATTTGGACGAAGTACTGTCCTCATTTACATAAACCATTTTTGTATTGAATCGTGCCCAAATGGTTGACGATCTCCTCAACTTAGCTCGTGCGGGTGAAATTGATTACAAGGTGCCTTTAAATATTCTTAAATATCTTAAAACGAAACCGATTATTTGCCATTGGCTGCTGCCCGCAAAGGATTAAGCTATCTTATGACACGTTTGGGTAACGAAAGTGATATCATTGTTCCCTTCATCCGTGAGATCATTAAAAATAACTACGACATCGTGGGCTTTACGCCAACTTAAAATTTCACTACTTTAGAAATTTACAGACGTACCTTAATTTTGGATTGGTCCTGCAAAAATATAATACCTGACTGTGTTGACCAAGCCAAGGTACATTTCGATGAAATTTCGAAAAACCGTTCCGTTGAAGTCAATATTCGTTCTGCTGTTTATTGTACAGTTATGCGTGAAGGCAACGAAACTAATTTCGACACACATTATAACAAATACATGGCCGAAACTGTTGCTAGCGAAAAAAAATTAATTTTTGAATCTTTGAGTTGCGTCAAAGACAGAAATTTGGTGGACAGATTTTTTGAAATAATCCTTTCCAATAACTTACATGCCGTGGACAGGACCATCGCTTTGTATAATTTGTTCGATAAAAAAAACGAAAATGTTGCCCGCGTTTTTTATGACACTACATTTTTAATGCATTGTTCAAGTTTTGGTGAACAGTACAAATATAATGTAATACAAAAATTTACCAAGTGCAAAGAGTTCAGCTGTATTAAAATAAATGGCAAACTGTCAAAAATTTTACTAAAGTTATCGATAAAAAATTAAAATTGACATTTCAAGCTTGAAATATTAAAAGTGTTGCTGAATCAGCGGTTTATGGGCAAATTCAGCGATTTACCGCTTTTTGTTTTTAGGTTTCTCATAAACAAAAAGTTGGCAGCATTTAATGAAATAAACAAAACAGGGATGGCTAAGTTGTTTCAATTGTTCTTTTTTGTTGATACTTTTTTAACTAAGATTTATAATACCTTTTTGTGGTGTTTTTTATGAACATAATTGAAATTAATTTCAACTAAAGAAAATCTTTTAGTACAATTAGGGTAAAAAACTATAATTTTTAAAGGTATTTGGTACAATATTAAAAATTCTCAACGCCATCCCTGAAACAAAAACATAACAAGAGAAAAAAAAAATAAAAAACTTTGTTTACATTTTTTATAGTTTGCTCTTTCTTACATTTACTGTTTCTTTCTATTAATTCTATATCAATTACTGAATAAAAAATGTAGTGTCATAAGGGCTTTAAGCGTAAGTTTATAATTTATTTATTTATTTTTTTTTTTTTTTTTTTTTAAACATATTGCAATTAAAGCTCAATGAGATAAACTTATGGCTTTAAAGGAAAAGCACGCACACAGGTTCGGTATTTTAGCTTCGCTTTTGAAAAGGGCAGTACGTGTTGTCGAAATGAATTTAAAGTGGTCAAGTGAAAATTTGCTAAAAATCAAATCAATTCTTGCAGAAATAGCACCAATATAATCATAAGTTAGTTTTTCCTTTAAAAAAATACATGTAAAAACTACTGTGTAATATTTTTGTTTGTTTTAAATAAACATAAGAATTCTTTTTCCGACATAAGCCGGGATAAGTCGATCAAACATTTATTGGTAATCCTTTTGGAATGTTAAAACAATTGACAAATAATAGTTTTTGTATCGGATTGAGACTAACGATATAAAATATAGTTATGACAATATAAAGGAGAATTTGGTATACACATTCAAAGAGGGTCCCATAAGCAAATCTTAAATCAGGCGAAGGTTCCGTTGTACATTTAGTAGATCTGGAGGGGTTTTGTGCGTTAAAAGAAAACAACTTATGTCAAACTAAAATATTAGCTTTGCGGACAAAAGTTGATCTATGTATGCAAAGAGATCCGTCAGCGAAAAAAATCTATAAAAAAGCTGCCAAATGCGTTCTTTTTAAATAAATTATTTAGTTTTATAGTTATGTATCAGTGGGGATAACTTTTATCCCAAAAATTTTTATTTTTATTTTATTTAAACTTAAATAAGCACACTAAAACAATAATGCCATTTAACCATTTTTACAATTTGGTAATTATCTGTCAAATTCTGACCAAAAATCTACGTTATTAACATTCTTCTAGCATTAATGGAGTCAGTCTGAAAATCCACGTTAAACCATTTAATATCCTTTACGAACTTCTGAAGTTGTGGAGAATTGTGGTTATAATTATCGTATTTTTCTGCATACGATAGACACTGACGTATCGAATGAAAACTCGAGAGATGTAATGTCTTTGGTTACTCGATATCGAACGCTATCATCTTAAATTACGATACATTTCATTTGATATCGAGAGTCATGATACCAAAATAAAAAATTTCAATCAATTTGGCTAGATATCGTATGCGGTAATTAGACCCCAGAATCAAAGAATTCCTAAATTTCTATTATATTTGGTCCTTCATTGGACGAAAAAGAATTACCGAAATTTTTATTCATGAAAAATAAATTTTTTGGACACTTTTTGGACGCGGATTAGCTCGCGGGAGGTTATCGCTAGAGCCAAAATATTTTGGGAATCTTCATAAAACGACGAAGTAAATTTTCAGGGGAGTAAAACTTAAACTTTTTGTTTTGATATACTAAGTGTAACATTGTTGTTTTTGTACTCTGAAAATAATCCTTTAAAGATTTTCTAAAGACTTGCATATTACAGCCGTACCTAAACAAAATTGGCCACTGTATGACCGTAGAAACCAAAATTGAATTGGTTTGTATGGTATGCTTTTACTGAAGAAGCGTTAAATTAAAATATATTGAGTCTATGAGTTTGTTTCTTTATTTGAGCGGCATATCATATATATGCATTAATGTGTATGTGTATGCGTAAAATTAAACACATTACAAAAAAACACCACTTGTAGTGAAGGTTATAAAATAACAACAACAAAAACCACATTACCAACACTGTATTACCATAGCCACTGTCTGACGGTAGAAACCAAAATGGAATTGGTTTATGTCGTTTTGGTAACACAGTGTTAGAATGGTAATGTCACGTCTAATTTAACTTTTAAAGGAAACAATTTGAGGCAGTCGTTGTTGTTTTTAATTCATATCTCAGCCATTTGTGGACCGATCTTGCTGAATTTCAATAGCAAACAATTCCGGACCATATGTGACATAAATGTATAATAACCTGGCCCCCTCATTTATGAGGTCTTCGGAAAATCCATTTCAACGGACAGACGGACATCGTTAAATCAACTTCGCTCCTCATAAGGACCCAGAATATATATATATATATATATAGTTAAAGGGTCTAACATCAATATTATAGAAATAACAAACGGAATGACAAACTTATATATACCCTATTCACCACCTGTGGTGAAGGGTATAAAAACGAACGTGTCAGAAAATTTACAGACGTATTCATAAAAACTTATTGATGATTAATTGACCGTTTTTAAGCAAAAATTGCTAAATTTGTATTCATAAACGAAAAATAGTCTATTGAACCTTTAACAAACCATTCATAAAGTAAGAAAATTTATTGTTGGATTTGCCCTTCTTTAAACCAAAAATAAAATGACATTTTAAAAGGTGTTTGCATTTTATGATATTATTTTTGTAAAAAATATGTTACTATTTTTTTTATTTTAGACAGACAATTTAAAGTTATATTGATAATTATTTAAAAAAAATTTATATGATTTAAATTAATATGTTCAGGGACAAATGCAGATATTCTCATTAATTATTTATTAAATTATTGCAACTAGTTGTTTTTTTTTTTTGTTCAAAACAACAAATTATTGTTCAAAAATATAAATAAAATAGACAAATCATAATAATAGTGATGTTAACAAAAAGCGGGAAAAAGAAGTAGTAGGGAGGCCTTCTAGAAGGCCTCTGTTCCCCTTCTTTTGGATGTACAAGGCCTTCTTGCTCCATTCCATACTCGTATCTTTTTTACACACGTTGTCATTGCGGAGAAGGCCTTCCGCTCTCGCTTCTTCAGCAGGTGCATAAGAAGGGTAACAGGACCAAAAAAAATTGATTGTGCAAAAAAACAATACAAAAAATGTTACTCCTTCTCTACTCCCTTCTCAAAGAAGCGAATGTGGAAGGTGTATCTTATCTTTTATACGAAAGAGCCGAGGCCTTCTATGAGGCCTTCTTAAGCAGTGAGGTGAGAATAGTAATTGAATCAAAAAATCTTTTAAGCAGGCCTTTAAAAAGGCCTGAAGTAAGAAGGTCTTCCAAGTTTTCCCGCTGGGTTGGGTTGAAAGTAAACAAATGTAAATGTGTTAGTGAAAAATTCTGAGTGTATTGCGACTTTCATGAAATTACTTTCACGTGTAAATGCTAGGTAAGTCGTTTTTTGTTTTTTTTTTACACACTTTTTTTCTTCACTAATTTACTAATTTGATTAAATAGTTGCCGAAATTTTGGGCCTTACTAAAGCTCTTAACATTGCCGGTATTTCTTTTATAAGAAAATAGTAATAAATTACACACACAAACGTAAAAACTTTCGGTTTATGGTTATTGATAATTATGAACTATTTGATCAAGAGTTTAATGAAATTTAAATAATGAAAACAAAAGCTAAACTCTTATTTATTTTTAAAAAGGTGTCTTAGTTTCCATTTTGTTAATCATTTTTCAATTTATATATATTTAAGTTTTTAAATTATCAACTTGGCATGAGTGAGCTTAATTCTTTTGAAAAAAAAACTTATTGCGACAGTGAGAGACAATCATTTATGTTCAAATAATGAAATTTTAAGTGGAGCTTTTAACTATTTTAAAAACAAATTTTCTAAATTATTCGACTTACATATATCAGAATAGTTTAGGAAATTTTTTACCAGATCTACCTAATGATGAAAAACAGACATTCATGTTCAAATAATAACATTTTTAATGTTGCTTTGAACTATTTTAAAAACAAATTTTATAAATTATTCTAAATAATGTATTTATTACGACTTCTATCAGAAAAGTTTAGGAAATTTTTTACCAGATCTACCTAATGATCAAAAACAGACATTCATGTTCAAATAATAACATTTTTAAAAGAGGTTTAAACTATTTTAAAATAAAATTTAAAAATGTGTAGAATTTACCTTGTATAAATATGATGATGAAGTTAGGTGATGAATTATGGATGTTTGGTTGAATGTAGCTCTATGATAAGAGTAGATGTGTAGTTGGAATATTTATATATGTATAGTTGTTTGTAGATCGTGTGAAGATATTTCAAGGTGAGCAAAGTAGAAGAGGAATAATGAGTTGGTGCCCAATATAGACTTGGAAGAGAGTGTACATCTGTTTGTACGTATGTAAGTATGTATGCAAATCGCTTTTAGGGGTGGTTTGCAGTTGATAGAGATGAAGAGGAAATGATCTTTGGGTATGTCCCAAAAGACAATAATGATGTTCTGGTTGGTAAGTTCCAACGGCCACTGATCATATAGTTTATTGTAGATGTTTCCTAAGATTTAATAGATTCTCATGAAGAAGAATTATTAAATCATAGAATCGTGGGTAGAAATAAAAGATATGTATGATTTAAGTATTACCTATGTTCAACCAATCTTTATTTAGCCAAATATTAATTAATTGCAAGAGATGCTCACCTTGTGGATGTTAGAATAATAAAAAAGATTTGAATACTAAATCTTGCCATGAATGCTAGGGTTTTTACAATATAGCTAACTTTACATGAAAGTAATACAATACAAAGATGGCAAATTACAATGTTATTTTTATCCAACAGATAACACTATGCTAAGGTTACTACAACGGTTTTCAAACTGTAGTATTAAGGGATATAAATTGACTGTTACTGAAATTCAAATGTTAAGGGCTTAATATAATAAATCCAATATAAATTCAAGTAGAATAAAATATAATAAAATTATGTTATATGCTAATTTATACAAAGTGTTTAAAAACAAATTCTAAATAATTTATTTAAAAAGAACGCATTTGGCAGCTTTTTGTTTCTAGAGGGGATATTTTAAGAAATTCTTATTATAAATTTGGGAAAGAAAGAAAGAAGGTTATTTATTTGAAAAATATTTCGACCATGATTAAAGGTTAAAGCTTTGGCATTATGTATGTATATGTTTTTTCTAGATTTTTTTCGCCGACGGATCTCTTTGCATACATAGATCAACTTTTGTCTGCAAAGCTAATATTTTAGTTTGACAAAAGTTGTTTTCTTTTAACGCACAAAACCCCTCCAGATCTACTAAATGTACAACGGAACCTTCGCCTGATTTAAGATTTGCTTATGGGACCCCCTTTGAATGTGTATACCAAATTCTGCTTTATATTGTCATAACTATATTTTATATCGTTAGTCTCAATCCGATACAAAAACTATTATTTGTCAATTGTTTTAACATTCCAAAAGGATTACCAATAAATGTTTGATCGACTTATCCCGGCTTATGTCGGAAAAAGAATTCTAATGTTTATTTAAAACAAACAAAAATATTACACAGTAGTTTTTACATGTATTTTTTTAAAGGAAAAACTAACTTATGATTATATTGGTGCTATTTCTGCAAGAATTGATTTGATTTTTAGCAAATTTTCACTTGACCACTTTAAATTCATTTCGACAACACGTACTGCCCTTTTCAAAAGCGAAGCTAAAATACCGAACCTGTGTGCGTGCTTTTCCTTTAAAGCCATAAGTTTATCTCATTGAGCTTTAATTGCAATATGTTTAAAAAAAAAAAAAAAAAAAATAAATAAATAAATTATAAACTTACGCTTAAAGCCCTTATGACACTACATTTTTTATTCAGTAATTGATATAGAATTAATAGAAAGAAACAGTAAATGTAAGAAAGAGCAAACTATAAAAAATGTAAACAAAGTTTTTTATTTTTTTTTTCTCTTGTTATGTTTTTGTTTCAGGGATGGCGTTGAGAATTTTTAATATTGTACCAAATACCTTTAAAAATTATAGTTTTTTACCCTAATTGTACTAAAAGATTTTTTTTAGTTGAAATTAATTTCAATTATGTTCATAAAAAACACCACAAAAAGGTATTATAAATCTTAGTTAAAAAAGTATCAACAAAAAAGAACAATTGAAACAACTTAGCCATCCTGTTTTGTTTATTTCATTAAATGCTGCCAACTTTTTGTTTATGAGAAACCTAAAAACAAAAAGCGGTAAGTCGCTGAATTTGCCCATAAACCGCTGATTCAGCAACACTTTTAATATTTCAAGCTTGAAATGTCAATTTTAATTTTTTATCGATAACTTTAGTAAAATTTTTGACAGTTTGCCATTTATCTTAATACAGCTGAACTCTTTGCACTTGGTAAATTTTTGTATTACATTATATTTGTACTGTTCACCAAAACTTGAACAATGCATTAAAAATGTAGTGTCATAAGGGCTTTAGCAAGTCGTTCAATATGTTCATCAATTAAATAAAAAACGCGGTCAACATTTTCGTTTTTTTTATCGAACAAATTATACAAAGCGATGGTCCTGTCCACGGCATGTAAGTTATTGGAAAGGATTATTTCAAAAAATCTGTCCACCAAATTTCTGTCTTTGACGCAACTCAAAGATTCAAAAATTAATTTTTTTTCGCTAGCAACAGTTTCGGCCATGTATTTGTTATAATGTGTGTCGAAATTAGTTTCGTTGCCTTCACGCATAACTGTACAATAAACAGCAGAACGAATATTGACTTCAACGGAACGGTTTTTCGAAATTTCATCGAAATGTACCTTGGCTTGGTCAACACAGTCAGGTATTATATTTTTGCAGGACCAATCCAAAATTAAGGTACGTCTGTAAATTTCTAAAGTAGTGAAATTTTAAGTTGGCGTAAAGCCCACGATGTCGTAGTTATTTTTAATGATCTCACGGATGAAGGGAACAATGATATCACTTTCGTTACCCAAACGTGTCATAAGATAGCTTAATCCTTTGCGGGCAGCAGCCAATGGCAAATAATCGGTTTCGTTTTAAGATATTTAAGAATATTTAAAGGCACCTTGTAATCAATTTCACCCGCACGAGCTAAGTTGAGGAGATCGTCAACCATTTGGGCACGATTCAATACAAAAATGGTTTATGTAAATGAGGACAGTACTTCGTCCAAATATTAAAGATATTCGCAGGAATTGTGTTTTTGTATGCACTAAAATATAAAATATAATCGTTAAGATTATTGTGTTATTTTACTTGAGTAATAGAAAAACTTACTGAGTTGTAAGATATTCATTCAAAGATTTTCTAAATTTCCTTTCTCCTAAAAAAGATTTAGTCATACGGATAAAAGCGGCTGCTTTTTGGAAAGAAATTTGGTTAAACATGTGAATGATATCGTATTTTGTGCGAACATTTTCGTTACTCATTGGCCTGGCATCGCTTGTAGCATCCTGATACATGATATTTTGGACGACATTTACGACAAATTGGCTTGACATATTAAAGGAACTATCAACCTAAAATTATACAATCCATCATGTTTTTTATAAATTAATTGTTAAAAATTTACTAATAGTTTAAAATTTCTTTTATGTACATATATTCTTTATTTAGATACGGCTTTAATTTTTTTTTTCTTATTGGTTTAACTGTGTATGTTGTCCTATTGAAAATATTGAAAGATGGTTTGGATGTTGTGTTTAACCATAAGTCAAGCACTAAAAATAGTGCTATATTTGGTTTAATTAACCGAATCTCATATCGTTAGCTAAAATGCAAAAAGGCATAACTAACAAAAATACAATTTTACAGGAGAAGCAAAAAACTTTATTTAATGAAAAATATAAACAAGTCAGAAAGCATGCATAGATAAGTCGTACATGGAATTCTTCAAACAATTTTTAAAGAAAACCATTTAATTTTTTTTTGTTGAAAAAAAAAATTGGTTTATTACGTAATTTTTCATTTATAAAATAAACACTCTTGTAATTACGCCCATTTGTTTTTTTGTTAATAAAATCGTAATTTTTGATCGCAGAAGTGTACAATTTTGTCAAGACATGTAGTTCAATGGCATTCATAATAATCAATCAAAATACGATTTTAAATTTTTTGTTAGTTACGCCCTTTTGCATTTTAGCTAACGATATACTCTTAATCATTGTATTAAATTTATTATAAGTATTTTATTCGAACTTTATTATTAAAGTATAACTAAAATATCAAGCTTGATGTCGTTTTTTTATTTTTATATAAAACTTTAACTGCCGTATTCATAAAAAATTAAAATAGATTTGAATAGTATTTTAAGAAAAATTTGTATGAATATTTTGCCTTAGAACAAACAAATGGAGAGGTGAAATTAAAAGCAATCTCGTGGTCAATTTAAAAAGTGTGAGTGTGTTAGTAAAAAAGTGAGAGTGTATTGCAAATTGAAAGGCAAGACCCCGGAAAATCCCGGAATTTCGGGATCGGGATTTCCAAATATGTAGCGATGTTAATAAAAAGTAAGCGAACTTTTTATTCGATTACTTTTTTATCGTATATTTTAAAAAAAGGTTCAAGCAAGCATTTTTATAATACCTTTCGGCAAAATTTTGTTCAGAAACTAAGACAAATATGTATTTTTATATAATAAGAATTATTTTTAAGATCTTACATTATAAAACAAATATATCATCTGAACCGAATAGAAGTTTCATGCATCACTAGCAATAAAATGGCAACAAAACGTAAATACAGTTGCCATCTTACACATAAAATCGATACAAACAGTTAATGTACGTTTAAGAATACACATTTTTGTAAGAGATATACAAGACGTAACGCGTTTTATAGTTATTGTATACTTTTAACTTAAAATAAGAAGTTGTATGAACATGGCCGTCAATACTTGACAGAATTTTGGACATTTTTCAAACTGTTTGAGGTGTTTAGTGCTGAATGTAATCATTTCAGCGAAATTGTTTCAGAGTAGAGACGTTGAAGAAGAAGCATTCACTTACTTTCAGTCGTATATTCAAATTTGTTTTAAACCGCATGGTTTGCCACAAAACAGCTCGTTGTTTAAACCACTATTTACTTAAAATTCTTTTCCTTTAGTGTATATTTATAACATTATATATTTTATATTGTTATATTTTTATACCCTCCACCACAATAAGTTGTGAAGAAGGTATACTAAGTTTTGTCATTCCGTGTGAAACTTTTTTATTATTAATCTCAGACCCCATAAAGTATATATATTCTGGCTCCTTGACTTATTCTAAGTCGATTTAGCCATGTCCGTCTATCTGTCCGTCTGTTGAAAACACGCTTACTTTCGAAAAACTCAAAAGAAATAAACAAACTGGGTGTCGAATTGCTTGTAGTTATCCAAAGCAGTTTGGGATTGAAATCCAGCAAAATCGGTTCAGTAGGATGAAGATAGGTCCACAATTAACCGTGGGCTCCATATAAATCCTGCTCCCGGAAAAGAGTTTAGTACGCCTAAAACCGTAATTATTAAATCTATCGTAACAAAATTTGGCACGTCACAGTTTTTTAGGTCTAGAAATCACACTGTGAAATTTCATGAAGATCGGTTTATAATTTACCCAAGGCCCCATATAAACCCTACTCCCGGAACACAGTTTAGTACGCCTAAAACCGTAATTAATAATGGCATCAGAATAAAATTGAATTCTTCACAGTTTTATAGGACTAGAAATAGCACTAAACAATTCGTAATGAACGGTCCATAATTTACTATAGGTCCCATAACAAGCCTACTCTGGTAAATTATTTAAATACGCCTAAAATCGTAGCAGATATATAGTTATTGTGGTAAAATTTCTTCCAGCTTAGTTTCATATGGCCAGAAAAAATGTCAAGCAATTTTGTGATATACGTTCCATAATTTACTTTGGATCCCATATTTAGCAGCATTCTGAGATTCACTGTAAACGCTAAAACTAATTTCACCACTGTATTTAAATTTTTTGAAATTTATGTTTTTTAATACAGGAAATACCTCTGCGGAATTTTGTTATTATTTTGTCATAACTTACCATGGCTCTATTATAAATCCCCCTCCTGCAAACCATTTAGGTTTGGCTTAAACTCTTAAGAATCAAGACATTTTACTAAGATTTACTAAAGATTGTCGGTCAGTAATTTAATTTAGCTCTAAGCCGGAACCAATTTTAATGCTGATGTCTGTTTTTATAATAAGATAAATTAATAATAAATAGACATCATATAGATATCACTCCTGAAATATTCGAACTGTCGGTGGAGGGTATCAAAGATTCAGCAGAGCCGAATATAGCACTCTAACTTGTTATATTATAATAGCATTGTTAACATTTAAAAGGAAGTTAAGGCTATCAAAATTAGGAGCTTTGGACAAAATAGAACCGATTCGAAAACAATTTAATTTCCAGCAAAATATTTTTGGGATGAATTTAATATAAATACCAATACAATTAGATGGTTTAACGGGCACAAAGAGTCTAATTTTTAAAGAAGTTTTTTTTGGGGAATATGTGAAATTGTAGACCGATTCTCACCATTAACATAGACTTATTCCTTAGTACAATTAAAATGTATTTGCCAAATTGGATCAAATTATCTGCACTTTGCGCACTATGTTACCATTGACAGACAACCAGCCAGACGGACATTTATATTTAACTAGCTTAACCCGGTGCGCTTCGCTACACTGCTTAAACCACTTCTTCAGTTGAGAGATATTTAATATATGCATCCTTTGAAAGGTTTTCCCCTCTGCGCCTTCCCGCTTTATTTTTATTTTCAAAAGTGTAGTATACCATAAGTGTGACTCCTACAAAGTTTGAACATTCCAACTTTAATAGTTTTTAAGATATCCGATATTAAACATTGGCGTCCTATGGGGGGTAACACCTCCCCCGCTGCTATTGTGTTTAAATTTTGGGGCTCAGAACATTCTACTACCAAAAGTTCAACAAATTGCTTGCAGCGGCTCTTATTAATATTGCTATCTATGAGGGGTAACACCTCCCCCGCTGCTATTGTGTTTAAATTTTGGGGCTCAGAACATTCTACTACCAAAAGTTCAACAAATTGCTTGCAACGGCTCTTATTAATATTGCTATCTATGAGGGGTACTGCTCCTCCCCCGTCTACCCCGCCCATTTGTATATTGAAATTTATAGTTTACTATAATAATAGCTTTAACCACTTTTGAAAACTCTCCCTTTAATATTTCTTCAGTTGAGCGATATTTAATATATGCATCCTATGGGAGGTATTTTCCCCCCTGCGCCTACCCGCTTTATTGTTATTTTTAAAAGTGTTGTATACCATAAGAGTGATTTCTAGAAAGTTTGAACATTCTCACTATTACAGTTCTTTAGATATGCGATGTTAAACATTGGCGTCCTATGGGGGATTCCACTTCCCCCGCTGCTATTTTATATTAATTTTGGGGCTCAGAAGATCTTACTACCAAAAGTTCTGCACAATGCGTGCAGCGGATCTTAATATATGCGATAATTAATATTGGCATCCTATGGGGGATACAAATTCCCCTGCCCCTATCGAAAAAATAAGTAGCCTATTTTATTTTTAGGGCTCACGTGATGTATCTGTAAAAATTTCAGGAAAATCGGTTCAGTAGTTTAGGAGTCTATAAGCCAACAAACAAACAAACAAACAAACAAACAAACAAACAAACACACATACAAACATTTTTCATTTTTATATACATATATAGATGACAACCTGCCTCGTCTTAAAATTTTAGATACAAAATTAAATGTAGACGGTGGAATCGAAGCAACACGCTGATTATACAGATAAATATTTAAAACTGAAAAGCCAAAATTTCGCAAAAAAAAATATCTAAAAAAGTTTAAAATGTTTTAAATTATGCCTCAAAAAGGCAAAATATGCGCTATAAACTTAAAATATACTGCAAAAAGGCTCTTTTAATTAAATTATGCAAAAAATGATGCAAACCTTGAAATATGCAAAAATATGCACAAACAAATCGATGCCAAAATTCATTAAAAATTATAAAACGAATAAATATATTGTTTCTGCCTTCATTGGTCGTAGAAGGAAAAACATGCAGTTGCATATTTATGGTTTCCCTGATGATAAGATTTTAATAGGGATCACAGAAAATAATAGTTCGTTAATTAGAAGAAAACTTCAATAGAGATTTATGAGTAAATATGAAAGGCAGTCCTGGTTTTGTGCTCATAGTAGACATTTCAAGATTTCCTTCATATTTTGGGTCTTAGGATAAATATTTCAACCAACACAACAATTAATTTAATGTGTTTTTGTATTATTATCTTATTTAACTTATGGATATGATATTATTTGCACTTACCAAATCAGTGCCAAAGTATTGGAAGTAAGTGGCGAAACCTTTATTCAACCAGATATAACCCCACCATTTACAGGTTACCAAATTTTCCCACCACAACTGGGCTACTTCAAAACCAACAATATTAGCAGCCAATGGTTTCGACCTCAATGAACTCTCCTTCTTATCGTAGAGTAGCGAATATTCATCGAGTTCGGAAGTAGAAACATCGTTCAAATGTATGACATTTTCAGGTATTGTGCTTAAACTTGTATTAAAGTAGCTACCAAAGGCGGCCAAAAATTTTTTACCACACTCGTGGCTATATTCTGTTAGCGAGGAGTATTTAGGTCTGGCAAAAACAGCAAGTCGGCATTCATCGCGAACATAGAAGTTGGTGTAAATGGTGAAAGTCAAAAGAAAGGTGGGCATTTTAGGAGTAGTTTTATAATATCTCTTTTTATGATAACTGAGATCAGTTTTCATCAAAACATCAGTAGGGCCCACAGATTTAAATGAAGGGTCATAAGTCATAGATAAATTAAATTTTGCCTTGAATTCCGGTTCATCAAAAGAGGGAAAGACACGGCGGGCATGAATTGGTTCGAACTGGGTTGCATAAAGCCATCTATTAAAGAATTAGAATTTCAATACAAGAAATTTTCAATAAATTTATTTTGTATTAAATAGGAGTTGTAAAACTTACTTGGTAGCATTTGTGGTTGTGTATTTACTGCGGTAGAAACCGCTCATCTCTTCATTAATGCTGCCAACATATTTAAATTCCAAGAAATAGGATACGTTAGCTTGTAATACTTCTTCTAAGTTGTAAACCACAATATCGGTTAAATTGTTGGGAGTTGCCTGGGGAAGGTCAAATCTCTGTGATTCATTCTTTTTGTAATATCTAGCGAAGGACACATTAAAATTTTCCATATGCAATTGAATTTGGTTGGTATTTTGTAATGCTTGGATTTCAATTAAACATTCACCATCGAAAGTAAATTTTTTGGCATCAGATTCCTTCAAGTGAGGGCCGAGATGAATATGGTAATGGATGGGCTTAATGTTTAAAGGTAAACGGTAGTTAACTTCGGGGATGGGTTCTGGGATGGGTCCGAGATAATTCGGTTGATATATGAACGTCACTATCATAAAAGCTGTAAGTAACCCAAAACAAAAACCTTCTATCACAGCCAGAATAATAATAGCCACTGCCCCCATTTTGTATAATACACCAATGTATGTATGTGTGTATGTATATTTATATTATATTTAAAAAAAATTAAAAATTTCCTTGATATCTAAGTCGTTTTTTTTTTCTTTTACACACTTTTTTTCTTCACTAATTTACTAATTTGATTAAATAGTTGCCGAAATTTTGGGCCTTACTAAAGCTCTTAACACTGCCTGTCTTTCTTTTATAAGAAAATAGTAATAAATTACACACACAAACGTAAAAACTTTCGGTTTATGGTTATTGATAATTATGAACTATTTGATCAAGAGTTTAATGAAATTTAAATAATGAAAACAAAAGCTAAACTCTTATTTATTTTTAAAAAGGTGTCTTAGTTTCCATTTTGTTTAACATTTTTAAATTAATATTTATTTAAGTTTTTTAACAATCAACTTGGCATGAGTGACCTTAATTCTTTTGAAAAAAAAACTTATTGCGACAGTGAGAGACAATCATTTATGTTCAAATAATGAAATTTTAAGTGGAGCTTTTAACTATTTTAAAAACAAATTTTCTAAATTATTCTTAATAAAGTGTTTATTACGACTTACATATATCAGAATAGTTTAGGAAATTTTTTACCAGATCTACCTAATGATGAAAAACAGACATTCATGTTCAAATAATAACATTTTTAATGTTGCTTTTAACTATTTTAAAAACAAATTTTATAAATTATTCTAAATAATGTATTTATTACGACTTCTATCAGAAAAGTTTAGGAAATTTTTTACCAGATCTACCTAATGATCAAAAACAGACATTCATGTTCAAATAATAACATTTTTAAAAGAGGTTTAAACTATTTTAAAATAAAATTTAAAAATGTGTAGAATTTACCTTGTATAAATATGATGATGAAGTTAGGTGATGAATTATGGATGTTTGGTTGAATGTAGCTCTATGATAAGAGTAGATGTGTATTTGGAATATTTATATATGTATAGTTGTTTGTAGATCGTGTGAAGATATTTCAAGGTGAGGAAAGTTGAAGAGGAATAATGAGTTGGTGCCCAATATAGACTTGGAAGAGAGTGTACATCTGTTTGTACGTATGTAAGTATGTATGCAAATCGCTTTTAGGGGTGGTTTGCAGTTGATAGAGATGAAGAGGAAATGATCTTTTGGTATGTCCCAAAAGACAATAATGATGTTTTGGTTGGTAAGTTCCAACGGCCACTGATCATATAGTTTATTGTAGATGTTTCCTAAGATTTAATAGATTCTCATGAAGAAGAATTATTAAATCATATAATCGTGGGTAGAAATAAAAGATATGTATGATTTAAGTATTACCTATGTTCAACCATTGTAATCTTTATTTAGCCAAATATTAATAAATTGCAAGAGATGCTCACCTTGTGGATGTTAGAATAATAAAAAAGATTTGAATACTAAATCTTGCCATGAATGCTAGGGTTTTTGCAATATAGCTAACTTTACATAAAAGTAATACAATACAAAGATGGCAAATTACAATGTTATTTTTATCCAACAGATAACATTATGCTAAGGTTACTACGACGGTTTTCAAACTGTAGTATTAAGGGATATAAATTGACTGTTACTGAAATTCAAATGTTAAGGGCTTAATATAATAAATCCAATATAAATTCAAGTAGAATAAAATATTATAAAATGATGTTATATGCTAATTTATACAAAGTGCTTAAAAACAAATTTTATAAATGATTTTTAATAAAGTGTTTATTACGACTTCTATCAGAATAGTTTAGGAAATTTTTTTTACCAGATCTACCTAATGATCGAAAACAGACATTCATGTTCAAATTATACAATTTTTAATGGCGCGTTTAACTATTTTATAAATGATTCTTAATAAAGTGTTTATTACTACTATATCAGAATAGTTTAGGAAATCTTTTACCAGATATACCTTATGATCAAAGACAGACATTCATGTTAAAATAATAATATTTTATAAATTACTAGTTTAACCCGGTGCGCTTCGCTACACTTCTTTAACCACGTTTGAAGACTCTCCCTTTAATAGTTCTTCAGTTGAAAGATGCATCCTATGAGAGGTATTTCCCCCCCCTGCGCCTTCCCGCTTTATTTTTATTTTCCAAGATGTAGTATACCGTAAGAGTGACTTCTGCAAAGTTTAAACATTCCCACTATAACAGCTCTTAAGATATGCGATATTAAACATTGGCGTCCTATGGGAGGTACCACTTCCCCCGCTGCTATTTTATTTCAATTTTGGGGCTCAGAAGATCCTACTTCCAAAAGTTCAACAAAATGCGTGCAGCGGCTCTTTTTAATATTTTTATATATGAGGGGTACTGCTCCTCCTCTGTCAACCTCGCCCATTTTCATATTGAAATTTATAAATTACTTTATTAGTAGCTTTAACCACGTTTGAAGACTCTCCCTTTTATAGTTCTTCAGTTAAGCGATGTTTAACATTTGCATCCTATGGGAGGTATTTCCCACCCTGCGCCTACCCACTTTATTTTTATTTTTGAAAGTGTAGTATACCATAAGAGTGACTTCTACAAAGTTTGAACATTCTCACTATTACAGTTCTTAAGATATGCGATATTACACATTGGCGCCCTATGGGGGTACCACTTCCCCCGCTGCTATTTTATTTAAATTTTGGGGCTCAAAAGCTCCTACTACCTAAAGTTCAACAAAATGCGTGCAGCGGCTCTTAAGATATGCGATATTTAATATTGGCATCCTATGGAGGGTACCAATTCCCCTGCCCCTATTGAAAAAATAAGTAGCCTATTTTATTTTTAGGGCTCACGTGATGTTACTGCAAAAATCAGGCAAATCGGTTCAGTAGTTTAGGAGTCTATAAGCCAACAAACAAATAAACAAACAAACACACGCACATTTTCCATTTTTATATATGTTATAGATTCTTAAGTCAGTCATTTTTAGTGAGTAATTTAGGCTCTAATTATATAAAACGCAACGCATCGCCAAAGAATTACATTGAAAGCAAAAACAAAGTCATTGTGTAATTTTCTTGTTGCTTCCTACAGAAATTCCTGTACCGTTTTAAAATTTTGAACGCCACAAGTTATGAGGCGTTTGAAATTTTACAATTTGTTTTGTCGCAATTTCATAGATATACTGAAAAAAGTAGCAAAAAAAGAGCGAAAATACCCACATTTAATTTTTCATAAAAGCCGCCTATCACTGTATTTCAAATGTCACGTAACAACGGTATAAAATTCTGTTTTATACAGAATGAAACGTTACAACTTCGGTACATAAAATTTCGGTAAGCTTTTGTATATCCCTTCATATAACAAAAAGCGAACAGCTGATTGATACAGTACAGATACGGTACAGCAACGTTCGCCTAACTGAGCCTTTTGCTTATGTTTTTGTTAAATTTTTTCAACACAATTTAATAATTAATTTCACAAAAGAAAAAACGACAAAGGTATGTTAACTCAATGATCTATATTCATTTATCGGGTATGTTATAGAATTTGAAATGAAGTGAAATTGAAATCGAACGATAATTTAAATGCAATTACTATTTAAAAAATGACCGTAGTTTTTGTGGTTTCAAGTGTTGTTCTTGCAAAAATATGTTCGATTTTATATCCACTTCATTTCAATTCAGTGCTGCCAGATTTGACGATTTATCGTCATCTTGACAATTTTTTGTTCCGAAATTAGCAAAGTGCCGTTTTGCTGATTTTTTTCTAAAAAGTGACGATTTTTTTAGTCTCTAAAGTCTGAATTAAACATTAAATTTTCTGACACCACAGGTGGTGAATAGGGTATATATAAGTTTGTCATTCCGTTTGTAATTTCTATAATATTGATGTTAGACCCTATAAACTAAATATATTCTGGGTCCTTATGAGGAGCGAAGTTGATTTAACGATGTCCGTCTGTCCGTTGAAATGGATTTTCCGAAGACCTCATAAATGAGGGGGGCTAGGTTATTATACATTTATGTCACATATGGTCCGGAATTGTTTGCTATTGAAATTCAGCAAGATCGGTCCACAAATGGCTGAGATATGAATTAAAAACAACAACGACTGCCTCAAATTGTTTCCTTTAAAAGTCCAATTAGACGTGACATTACCATTCTAACACTGTGTTACCAAAACGACATAAACCAATTCCATTTTGGTTTCTACCGTCAGACAGTGGCTATGGTAATACAGTGTTGGTAATGTGGTTTTTGTTGTTGTTATTTTATAACCTTCACTACAAGTGGTGTTTTTTTGTAATGTGTTTAATTTTACGCATACACATACACATTAATGCATATAAATGATATGCCGCTCAAATAAAGAAACAAACTCATAGACTCAATATATTTTAATTTAACGCTTCTTCAGTAAAAGCATACCATACAAACCAATTCAATTTTGGTTTCTACGGTCATACAGTGGCCAATTTTGTTTAGGTACGGCTGTAATATGCAAGTCTTTAGAAAATCTTTAAAGGATTATTTTCAGAGTACAAAAACAACAATCTTACACTTATGCCTAATAAATCACTGATGGTTTAAACGCTGGTTTAGTTGAACTAAACTTGAATTTATATGTAGTTTAAACTCATCAACCATAAATCAGTGTCCCATGTATTACATGTTGTTAAAAAAATAACATGTGGCAGCACTACGACAAATGTTGGCAAATTCATATGATTTGTACTGGTAGTTTAAACGACCAATTTCATGCGTTTAAAGATGGTTTATATGTTTAATGATTTATATATTTGTTGGTTTAAACACATTTTAAACCAAAAAGAGAGTTTAACTTGCTCTGATTTTTTAGCCCTTAGTATATCAAAACAAAAAGTTTAAGTTTTACTCCCCTGAAAATTTACTTCGTCGTTTTATGAAGATTCCCAAAATATTTTGGCTCTAGCGATAACCTCCCGCGAGCTAATCCGCGTCCAAAAAGTGTCCAAAAAATTTATTTTTCATGAATAAAAATTTCGGTAATTCTTTTTCGTCCAATGAAGGACCAGATATAATAGAAATTTAGGAATTCTTTGATTCTGGGGTCTAATTACCGCATACGATATCTAGCCAAATTGATCGAAATTTTTTATTTTGGTATCATGACTCTCGATATCGAATGAAATGTATCGTAATTTAAGATGATAGCGTTCGATATCGAGTAACCAAAGACATTACATCTCTCGAGTTTTCATTCGATACGTCAGTGTCTATCGTATGCAGAAAAATACGATAATTATAACCACAATTCTCCACAACTTCAGAAGTTCGTAAAGGATATTAAATGGTTTAACGCGGATTTTCAGACTGACTCCATTAATGCTAGAAGAATGTTAATAACGTAGATTTTTGGTCAGAATTTGACAGATAATTACCAAATTGTAAAATTGGTTAAATGACATTATTGTTTTAGTGTGCTTATTTATGTTTAAATAAAATAAAAATAAAAATTTTTGGGATAAAAGTTATCCCCACTGATACATAACTATAAAACTAAATAATTTATTTACAAAGAACGCATTTGGCAGCTTTTTGTTTTTAGAGCGGATATTTTAAGAAATTCTTATTTTAAATTTGGGAAAGAAAGAAAGAAGGTTATTTATTTGAAAAATATTTCGATCATGACTAAAGGTTAAAGCTTCGGCATTATCTATGTATATGTTTATTATAGATTTTTTTCGCTGACGGATCTCTTTGCATACATAGATCAACTTTTGTCCGCAGAGCTAATATTTTAGTTTGACAAAAGTTGTTTTCTTTTAACGCACAAAACCCCTCCAGATCTACTAAATGTACAACGGAACCTTCGCCTGATTTAAGATTTGCTTATGGGACCCTCTTTGAATGTGTATACCAAATTCTGCTTTATATTGTCATAACTATATTTTATATCGTTAGTCTCAATCCGATACAAAAACTATTATTTGTCAATTGTTTTAACATTCCAAAAGGATTACCAATAAATGTTTGATCGACTTATCCCGGCTTATGCCAAAAAAAGAATTCTAATGTTTATTTAAAACAAACCAAAATATTACACAGTAGTTTTTACATGTATTTTTTTAAAGAAAAAACTAACTTATGATTATATTGGTGCTATTTCTGCAAGAATTGATTTGATTTTTAGCAAATTTTGACTTGACCACCTTAAATTCATTTCGACAACACGTACTGCCCTTTGCAAGATCGAAGCTGAAATACCAAACCTTTCGGCGTGCTTTTGCTTAAAAGCCATAAGTTTATCTAATTGAGCTTGAGTTGTGAAGTGCTCTGCAATTTCCAAGACAACGGAAGCAACGGAATGGTAACCACCAGTGCTGTAAAATAAATTTACGTTATTAATTGCAATATGTTTTTCAAAAAAAAAAATAAATTATAAACTTACGCTTTAGCAAGTTGTACAATATTTTCATCAATTAAATAAAAAACGCGGTCAACATTTTCGTTGTTTTTATTGCACAAATTATACAAAGCGATGGTCCTGTCCACGGCATGTAAGTTATTGGAAAGGATTATTTCAAAAAATCTGTCCACCAAATTTCTGTCTTTGACGCAACCGAAAGATTCAAAAATCAATTTTTTTTCGCTAGCAACAGTTTCGGCCATGTATTTGTTATAAAGTGTGTCGAAATTAGTTTCGTTGCCTTCACGCATAACTGTACAATAAACAGCAGAACGAATATTGACTTCAACGGAGCGGTTTTTCGAAATTTCATCGAAATGTACCTTGGCTTGGTCAACACACTCAGGTATTATATTTTTGCAGGACCAATCCAAAATTAAGGTACGTCTGTAAATTTCTAAAGTAGTCTCATTTTTAGTTGCCGTAAAGCCCACGTTGTCGTAGTTATTTGTAATGATCTCACGGATGAAGGGAACCATGATATCACTTTCGTTGCCCAAACGTGTCATTAGATAGCTTAATCCTTTGAGGGCAGCAGCCAATGGCAAATAATCGCTTTCGTTTTTAAGATATGGAAGAATAAAGAAAGGCACACGGTACTCAATATCACCCGCATAAGCTAAGTTGAGGGCATCGTCAACGATTTGGGCACGATTCAATACATGAATATCCTCCCTGCTTTCAGAAAACAATTTTTGGCCGATTGCATTCCAAGAATAGGTATCATAATTAACGCGATAGAAACCGGTTTCCTGAATATTGCCAATGAACCAGGTAACATAATCTCCAAGATTAAGGGTAGCTGTGTCGTTTCGAAGGAAGAATCTGGTAGAGACGTCTTGGAAATTGTTTTCAATACTTGTTGTGTATGTAATAGGAACATAGTATGTTATATTAGCGTTAGCTGTATCAAAATCCTTTAAAAGGAAACGTTTTTGACTGACGTCCACATATTTATTGGAGATACGTTTAAAGGTGACCACAGGGTAACCATCTTGAGTGGTGAAGGAATCGAAGTATCTTTGAAAGAATGGTTTATGTAAATGAGGACAGTACTTCATCCAAATATTAAAGAGATCCGAAGGAATTGTGTTTTTGTATGCACTAAAATATAAAATATAATCGTTAAGATATTGTGATATTTTACTTGAAAACTTACTAAGTTGTAAGATATTCATTCAAAGATGTTGTAAAATTATTTTCTCCTAAAATAGATTTAGTCATACGGATAAAAGCGGCTGCTTTTTGGAAAGAAATTTGGTTAAACATGTGAATGATATCGGATTTTGTGCGAACATTTTCGTTACTCATTGGCCTGGCATCGCTTGTAGCATCCTGATACATGATATTTTGGACGACATTTACGACAAATTGGCTTGACATATTAAAGGAACTATCAACCTAAAATTATACAATCCATCATGTTTTTTATAAATTAATTGTTAAAAATTTACTAATAGTTTAAAATTTCTTTTATGTACATATATTCTTTATTTAGATACGGCTTTAATTTTTTTCTTATTGGTTTAACTGTGTATGTTGTCCTATTTAAAATATTGAAAGATGGTTTGGATGTTGTGTTTAACCATAAGTCAACCACTAAGAAGAGTGCTATATTTGGTTTAATTAACCGAATCTCATAACCTTAGCTAAAATGCAAAAAGGCGTAACTAACAAAAATACAATTTTACAGGAGAAGCAAAAAACTTTATTTAATGAAAAATATAAGCAAGTCAGAAAGCATGCATAGATAAGTCGTACATGGAATTCTTCAAACAATTTTTAAAGAAAACCATTTAATTTTATTTTGTTGAAAAAAAAAAATTGGTTTATTACGTAATTTTTCATTTATAAAATAAACACTCTTGTAATTACGCCCATTTGTTTTTTTGTTAATAAAATCGTAATTTTTGATCGCAGAAGTGTACAATTTTGTCAAGACATGTAGTTCAATCAAAATACGATTTTAAATTTTTTGTTAGTTACGCCCTTTTGCATTTTAGCTAACGATATACTCTTAATCATTGTATTAAATTTATTATAAGTATTTTATTCGAACTTTATTATTAAAGTATAACTAAAATATCAAGCTTGATGTCGTTTTTTTATTTTTATATAAAACTTTAACTGCCGTATTCATAAAAAATTAAAATAGATTTGAATAGTATTTTAAGAAAAATTTGTATGAATATTTTGCCTTAGAACAAACAAATGGAGAGGTGAAATTAAAAGCAATCTCGTGGTCAATTTAAAAAGTGTGAGTGTGTTAGCAAAAAAGTGAGAGTGTATTGCAAATTGAAAGGCAAAACTCGATCGTGTGGCCACCAAGTGACCCCGGAAAATCCCGGGATTTCGGGATCGGGATTTCCAAATATGTAGCGATGTTAATAAAAAGTAAGCGAACTTTTTATTCGATTACTTTTTTATCGTATATTTTATGTTTACAAAAAAAAAAAAAAAAAAAAAAAAAAAAAAAAAATTATAAAAAAAAGAATAAAAAAAAAAAAAAAAAAAAAAAAAATTTCATCGAAAATGTTTCAGAGTAGAGACGTTGAAGAAGAAGCATTCACTTACTTTCAGTCGTATATTCAAATTTGGTTTAAACCGAATGGTTTGCCACAAAACAGCTCGTTGTTTAAACCACTATTTACTTAAAATTCTTTTCCTTTAGTGTATATTTATAACATTATATATTTTATATTGTTATATTTTTATACCCTCCACCACAATAAGTTGTGAAGAAGGTATACTAAGTTTTGTCATTCCGTGTGAAACTTTTTTATTATTAATCTCAGACCCCATAAAGTATATATATTCTGGCTCCTTGTCTAATTCTAAGTCGATTTAGCCATGTCCGTCTGTTGGAAACACGCTCACTATCGAAAAACTCAAAAGAAATAAGCAAACTGGGTGTCGAATTGCTTGTAGTTATCCAAAGCAGTTTGGGATTGAAATCCAGCAAAATTGGTTCAGTAGGATCAGAGCTATGAATCAAAATGTGGAACCACCACCTAAAAAAAATTGATAATTTTGTTACAAAAACTAACATAAATGGTGGAAAAATGCACGGAATAATATGAGATTTTGCAAATATTCGTTTTATTAGACTGGAAATCACACTGTGAAATTTCATGAAGATAGGTCCATAATTAACCGTGGGCTCCATATAAATCCTGCTCCTGCTTATTAATGCTATCGTAACAAAATTTGGCACGTCACAGTTTTTTTAGGACTAGAAATCACACTGTGAAATTTCATGAAGATCGGTTTATAATTTACCCAAGGCCCCATATAAACCCTACTCCCGGAACACAGTTTAGTACGCCTAAAACCGTAATTAATAATGGCATCAGAATAAAATGGAATTTTTCACAGTTTTATAGGACTAGAAATAGCACTAAAAAATTCGTAATGATCGGTCCATAATTTACAATAGGTCCCATATAAAGCCTACTCTGGTAAATTAATTAAATACGTCTAAAACCGTAGCAGATACATAGTTATTGTGGTAAAATTTCTTCCAGCAGTTTCATATGGCCAGAAAAAATTTCATGCAATTTTGTGATATACGTTCCATAATTTACCTTGGATCCCATATGTAGCCGCATTCTGAAATTCACTGTAAACGCTAAAACTAATTTCACCACTGTATTTAATTATTAAAATTTGTGTTTTTTAATAGAAGAAATACGAGTGCGGCATTTCGGAATGATTGGTTCATAACTTACAATGGCTCCATTATAAATCCCCCACCTGCAAACCATTTAGGTTTGGGTTAAACTCTTAAGAATCAAGATATTTTACTAAAGATTGTCGGTCAGTAATTTAATATAGCTCTAAGCCGGAACCAATTTTAATGCTGATGTCTGTTTTTATAATAAGATAAATTAATAATAAATAGACATCATATAGATATCACTCCTGAAATATTCGAACTGTCGGTTGAGGGTATCAAAGATTCAGCACAGCCGAATATAGCACTCTAACTTGTTATATTATAATAGCATTGTTAACATTTAAAAGGAAGTTAAGGCTATCAAAATTAGGAGCTTTGGACAAAATAGAACCGATTCGAAAACAATTTAATTTCCAGTAAAATATTTTTGGGGTGAATTTAATATAAATACCAATACAATTAGATGGTTTAACGGACACAAAGAGTCTAATTTGTAAAGAAGTTTTTTTTGGGGAATATGTGAAATTATAGACCGATTCTCACCCTTAAAATAGACTTATTCCTTAGTACAATTAAAATGTATTTGCCAAATTGGATCAAATTATCTGCACTTTGCGCACAAGGTTACCATTGACAGACAACCAGCCAGACGGACATTTATATTTAATGACAACCTGCCTCGTCTTAAAATTTTAGATAAAAAATTAAATGTAGACGGTGGAGTCGAAGCAACACGCTGATTATACAGATAAATATTCAAAACTGAAAAGCCAAAATTTCGCAAAAAAAAAATATCCAAAAAAGTTTAACATGTATTAAAATATGCCTCAAAAAGGCAAAATATGCGCTATAAAAATAAATATAAAAAGGCTCTTTTAATTAAATTATGCAAACCTTGAAATATGCAAAAATATGCACTAGCAAATCGATGCCAAAATTTATTAAAAGTTATAGAACGAATAAACATATTGTTTCTGCCTTAATTGGTCGTACAAGGAAAAACATGCAATTGCATATTTATGGTTTCCCTGCTGATAAGATTTTAATAAGGATTACAGAAAATAATAGTTCGTTAATTAGAAGAAAACTTCAATAGAGATTTATGAGTAAATATGAAAGGCAGTCCTGGTTTTGTGCTCATAGTAGACATTTCAAGATTTCCTTCATATTTTGGGTCTTAGGATAAATATTTCAACCAACACAACAATTAATTTAATGTGTTTTTGTATTATTATCTTATTTAACTTATGGATATGATATAATTTGCACTTACCAAATCAGTGCCAAAGTATTGGAAGTAAGTGGCGAAACCTTTATTCAACCAGATATAACTCCACCATCTACAGGTTACCAAATTTTCCCACCACAACTGGGCTACTTCAAAAGCAACAATACTAGTAACCAATTGTTTCGACCTCAATGAACTCTCCTTCTTATCGTAGAGTAGCGAATATTCAGCGAGTTCGGAAGTAGAAACATCGTTCAAATGTATGACATTTTCAGTTATTGTGCCTAAACTTGTATTAAAGAAGCTACGAAAGGCGGCCACAAATTTTTTACCACACTCGTGGCTATATTCTGTTTGCGAGGAGTACTCAGGTCTGGCAAAAACAGCAAGTTTGCCTTCATCGCGAACAGAGAATCCGGTGTAAATGGCGAAAGTCAAAAGATAGGTGGACATTTTATGAGTTTTTTTATAAGAAATAGACGTTCTATTATCCATATTAAATTCCCTCCAAGCATCAGTAGGGCCCATAGATCGAAATGAACGGTCATAAATCATAGATAAATTAAATTTTGCCTTGAATTGCGGTTCATCAAAACAAGGAAAGACACTGCGGGCTTGAATTGGTTCTAACTGGGTTGCATAAAGCCATCTATTAAAGAATTAGAATTTCAATACAAGAAATTTTCAATAAATTTATTTTGTATGAAATAGGGGTTGTAAAACTTACTTGGTAGCATTTGTGGTTGTGTATTTACTGCGGTAGAAACCGCTCATCTCTTCATTAATGCTGCCATCATAATCAAATTCCAAGCAATAGGTTTCGCCAGCTTGTAATACTTCGTTTAAGTTGTAAACCACAATATCGGTTAAATTGTTGGGAGTTGCCGGGGGAAGGTTTTTTCTCTCAGATTCATTCTTTTTGTGATATGTAGCGACGGACACATTCAAATTTTCCATATGCAATTGAATTTGGTTGGTATCTTGCACTATTTGGATTTCAATAAAGCAATCACCAACGAAAGTAAATTTTTTGGCATCAGATTCATTCCGGTAAGAGCCGACATGAATTTGGTAATGGATGGGCT
Organism: Pollenia griseotomentosa; assembly: GCA_963931875.1. NCBI lineage: Eukaryota > Metazoa > Arthropoda > Insecta > Diptera > Polleniidae > Pollenia > Pollenia griseotomentosa. Next base: position 173,151,003 of record OZ007563.1, read on the forward strand.
TAATGTTTAAAGGTAAACGGTAGTTAACTTCGGGAATGGGTTCTGGGTTGGGTCCGAAGGGGTGCACTTTATATACGAACGAAACTATTATAAAAGCTGTAAATAACGCAAAACAAACACCTTCTATCGCAGCCAGAATAATAACAGCCACTGCCCCCATTTTTTTAAATACACCAATGTATGTATGTATATTTATATTATATTTAAAAAAAATTAAAAATTTCCTTGATATCTAAGTCGTTTTTTTTTCTTTTGCACACTTTTTTTCTTCACTAATTTACTAATTTGATTAAATAGTTGCCGAAATTTTGGGCCTTACTAAAGCTCTTAGCACTGCCGGTCTTTCTTTTATAAGAAAATAGTAATAAATTACACACACAAACGTAAAAACTTTCGGTTTATGGTTATTGATAATTATGAACTATTTGATCAAGAGTTTAATGAAATTTAAATAATGAAAACAAAAGCTAAACTCTTATTTATTTTTAAAAACGTGTCCTAGTTTCCAATTTGTTTAACATTTTTAAATTAATATTTATTAAAGTTTTTAAACAATCAACTTGTCATGAGTGACCTTAATTCTTTTGAAAAAAAAACTTATTGCGACAGTGAGAAAAAATCATTTATGTTCAAATAATGAAATTTTATGTGGCGCTTTTAACTATTTTAAAAACAAATTTTCTAAATTATTCGAATCGAAATTATTTTTTTAGTGTTGTAAAGCATTTATTTGAGTTTTTACAACACTAAAAAAATAATAACTATTCGTTCAGTATTGACTGAAATAAAATTGCTTTCGAATCGAAAAAGTATTCGATCACGACTGGCATAATTTGGCCCCAGATCTACCTAATGATCCAAAACAGACAGGAAGTTCGATCGTGACCGTCATGAGCGATAGGCGCATTAGGGAGATCAGATTTAATTGTTGGTGCTATACTAAAACTTTATTGTTTTTTTTTCATCAATATTCAAAAACTGTTATCATTTTGGTTGTTGAAAACATCATAAAATAAAATAAAAAACTATTAAATTCACTGAGATGAGTCTGCGAATGCTTAAAACTCAGAAAATATTAAAAATGTTGTATATAAAAATAACGATAACATCATAATCAAGAGAAAAAGAAAAAACAACAATATGGAATAACCATAAACATCAAAACATGTCAAACATAATTACTATGCTTTGCTTGATAATGATAAAGAATGTAACCAAGAACTTTTTAAATGTAAAAGAAAACAATGAAAAAACCCAAAAAGTTAATTTAGCTATTGCAGCTATGGAAGAAGTGCAGAGAGCAAATAAAAATTTAACACCAAGTGTAAATAAAAAAAATAATACATTGATTACTAATGAACAAAATAAAAACAAAAAAGGACCTCCAATTAATATTATTGATATTGAAATAAAAGAATTATCAAAGAATTTAAAATTAAACAGCTTAGAAACAAAAAATCCTTATTCATGAATTCATTAGATGATTTTCTAAAAGTAAGAGCCCATTTAGAAAAGTCAAAAGCCAAATTTTTTACACATGCCCCCTAAGGTATAAAAACCAGAATATATATATTTTTTTTTTTATTTTTTTTTGGTTATTGATAATTATGAACTATTTGATCAAGAGTTTAATGAAATTTAAATAATGAAAACAAAAGCTAAACTCTTATTTATTTTTAAAAACGTGTCCTAGTTTCCAATTTGTTTAACATTTTTAAATTAATATTTATTAAAGTTTTTAAACAATCAACTTGTCATGAGTGACCTTAATTCTTTTGAAAAAAAAAACTTATTGCGACAGTGAGAAAAAATCATTTATGTTCAAATAATGAAATTTTAAGTGGCGCTTTTAACTATTTTAAAAACAAATTTTCTAAATTATTCTTAATAAAGTGTTTATTACGACTTACATATATCAGAATAGTTTAGGAAATTTTTTTTACCAGGGGGCAAATTATGCCAGTCGTGATCGAATACTTTTTCGATTCGATAGCAATTTTATTTCTAATTCTTTCTGTCTATACTGAACGGATCGAAATTATTTTTTTAGTGTTGTAAAGCATTTATTTGAGTTTTTACAACACTAAAAAAATAATAACTATTCGTTCAGTATTGACTGAAATAAAATTGCTTTCGAATCGAAAAAGTATTCGATCACGACTGGCATAATTTGGCCCCAGATCTACCTAATGATCCAAAACAGACAGGAAGTTCGATCGTGACCGTCATGAGCGATAGGCGCATTAGGGAGATCAGATTTAATTGTTGGTGCTATACTAAAACTTTATTGTTTTTTTTTCATCAATATTCAAAAACTGTTATCATTTTGGTTGTTGAAAACATCATAAAATAAAATAAAAAACTGTTAAATTCACTGAGATGAGTCTGCGAATGCTTAAAACTCAGGAAATATTAAAAATGTTGTATATAAAAATAACGATAACATCATAATCAAGAGAAAAAGAAAAATCAACAATATGGAATAACCATAAACATCAAAACATGTCAAACATAATTACTATACTTTGCTTGATAATGATAAAGAATGTAACCAAGAACTTTTTAAATGTAAAAGAAAACAATGAAAACCCCAAAAAGTTAATTTAGCTATTGCAGCTATGGAAGAAGTGCAGAGAGCAAATAAAAATTTAACACCAAGTGTAAATAAAAAAAAATAATACATTGATTACTAATGAACAAAATAAAAACAAAAAAGGACCTCCAATTAATATTATTGATATTGAAATAAAAGAATTATCAAAGAATTTAAAATTAAACAGCTTAGAAACAAAAAATCCTTATTCATGAATTCATTAGATGATTTTCTAAAAGTAAGAGCCCATTTAGAAAAGTCAAAAGCCAAATTTTTTACATATGCCCCCAAAGGTATAAAAACCAGAATATATATTTTTTTTTTGGTTATTGATAATTATGAACTATTTGATCAAGAGTTTAATGAAATTTAAATAATGAAAACAAAAGCTAAACTCTTATTTATTTTTAAAAACGTGTCCTAGTTTCCAATTTGTTTAACATTTTTAAATTAATATTTATTTAAGTTTTTAAACAATCAACTTGTCATGAGTGACCTTAATTCTTTTGAAAAAAAAACTTATTGCGACAGTGAGAAAAAATCATTTATGTTCAAATAATGAAATTTTAAGTGGCGCTTTTAACTATTTTAAAAACAAATTTTCTAAATTATTCTTAATAAAGTGTTTATTACGACTTACATATATCAGAATAGTTTAGGAAATTTTTTTTACCAGGGGGCAAATTATGCCAGTCGTGATCGAATACTTTTTCGATTCGATAGCAATTTTATTTCTAATTCTTTCTGTCTATACTGAACGGATCGAAATTATTTTTTTAGTGTTGTAAAGCATTTATTTGAGTTTTTACAACACTAAAAAAATAATAACTATTCGTTCAGTATTGACTGAAATAAAATTGCTTTCGAATCGAAAAAGTATTCGATCACGACTGGCATAATTTGGCCCCAGATCTACCTAATGATCCAAAACAGACAGGAAGTTCGATCGTGACCGTCATGAGCGATAGGCGCATTAGGGAGATCAGATTTAATTGTTGGTGCTATACTAAAACTTTATTGTTTTTTTTTCATCAATATTCAAAAACTGTTATCATTTTGGTTGTTGAAAACATCATAAAATAAAATAAAAAACTGTTAAATTCACTGAGATGAGTCTGCGAATGCTTAAAACTCAGGAAATATTAAAAATGTTGTATATAAAAATAACGATAACATCATAATCAAGAGAAAAAGAAAAATCAACAATATGGAATAACCATAAACATCAAAACATGTCAAACATAATTACTATACTTTGCTTGATAATGATAAAGAATGTAACCAAGAACTTTTTAAATGTAAAAGAAAACAATGAAAACCCCAAAAAGTTAATTTAGCTATTGCAGCTATGGAAGAAGTGCAGAGAGCAAATAAAAATTTAACACCAAGTGAAATAAAAAAAAATAATACATTGATTACTAATGAACAAAATAAAAACAAAAAAGGACCTCCAATTAATATTATTGATATTGAAATAAAAGAATTATCAAAGAATTTAAAATTAAACAGCTTAGAAGCAAAAAATCCTTATTCATGAATTCATTAGATGATTTTCTAAAAGTAAGAGCCCATTTAGAAAAGTCAAAAGCCATATTTTTTACATATGCCCCCAAAGGTATAAAAACCAGAATATATATATTTTTTTTTTTATTTATTTATTTCAAAATTTATTATTACATTTTCAATTAACTAACCCTGCAAGACCACTAAGGTTTGTCTGTAGGAAAAAAAATATTTATGTAAATAGTTCATTTAATTTGCTTTCATTGCGAATTTATAAGACAGGTTTTAATACTATTTTTTCTTTTATGTTCATTGGTTATTAAAAGAGTCTCTTCAGGAATTATATTCACAAATTTTGGAAGTGTCATTTGTAGCGTACTTTCGCCGTATTTGTTACGATGTTTTCCTATCTTGTACTTTCCTTCTGCTTTTGTTCTGGTATTGTAGTTATGATCGATGCGTTGAAGAAATCTGCTATTGTTATAAAATTCATTGATTAATGTTATTTTATATATGCTTTTTATATTGAGTATTTGTAGTTGTTTACAAAGTTAAAAATTTTGATTTTTTTTTATTGTTTTTTTATTACACACTGTACTTGATGAATTGCTACCGGGATATGGCGATTGCTATTGTTGGTTTCATTTGTGTTATTAGAATTAATGTTGGTTGAACTATGTTGTCTATCAGTTGTACTGACTATAGGGCTGTTGTTGTGTTCAGATTTTTTCCAGAGGATTTTCAAAATTTTATCTTGCATTTGTTGCAGTTTTCCACAGTGTATTGAACTACCCCATGCAGAAATTCCGTGGCGTAAGTGTGATTCTACAAGTGCGTAATATGCTTGGCGGACAACGCTGTATGTAGAACAATTAGTTAGCTGGTGTAGCATGTACGCAGATTTTCTTAGTTTCTTTCTAATGTTTTCAATGTGTGGTGACCATTTTAAATTATGATCAACAATAATGCCAATTTGTAGCTATTAACTAATTCAATATAAGTTGAGCAGTTATCATTTGTTTTATCATTTGTTTTAGTTAAAGTATGTAGACAATTGGTCCCATGGAATTTCAGTTTTATATTGGTGTTACGAATATGCGAAGGCTTAATGTGCTTAACTTTCGTTTTATTTGCATTGATCGTTAACCCGAAGTCATGACACCAGTTTTGTATAGTGTCCAGCTGCTCCTGCATGATTTTATAAACTTCTTCTAAGTTCTTGTGCACCACGACTACGGCGGTATCATCAGCATATGCAAATGATGTGCTTCTTTGCAAAATGTTCATCATCTCATTAGCATATATTATGTAAAGGATTGGTCCTAGCTTTGAGCCTTGAGGTACCCCATATTCAACTGAGATCTTATTGCTAAGAGTGCTATTTATTTTAACCCAGTATGATCGAAGTTCGAAATAGTTTTGAAACCATTTTAAGCATTCACCTCGTATTCCGATTTTTTCTAATATAAGTAGAAGTTTAGAGTGTGAAATGGTGTCAAAGGCCTTACTAAAATCGATAAATACTGCTATACAATGGTTATTTACACTAAGATTTTCATTTATATGATTGCTGAAGTTACCAAGAAACATGTTTATATTCTTCCCCTTTTGAAACCCGAATTGATTTTTGTTTAGTACTTTGTATTTTTGTGTAAAATCTGTTAGCCTCCTACACACGATTTCTTCTAGAATCTTTTCAATAACGGGTAGCACAGATATCGGACGGTAGTTATTGTTATCATTTTTTTTACCTCTTTTATATATTGGCCGTATCAATGATGTTTTAAGTAGCTCTGGTACAATCGCATTACCTAAGCTCGAGTTTACAAATTTGGTTATAATTGGTGTTAAATAGTTAGCGTTTTTAATATCTTTTGGCCTGATATTGTCAGAACCAGCTGCTTTTTTCGTATATATACTGCTCAATATATTAAAAATTTCTTTTTCATTAGTTCTTGTAATAAACAGTGAAGGCTCAGTTAGGCGAACGTTGCTGTACCCGTAATGTACCGCACCGTACTGTAAGCACGTTAGTGCACTTATAGAACTTTTAAAAACGTGTCATATGTTTTTCCCATACATAAACAAAAAGTATACATAAAACAATACACACAGTGATGGGAATCAAAAATGTTTAAATGGTAACCGGTATGCAGAAAAAGTACCAAATGATTTAAATGGTATTAAAACAGTATTTTATGTATGTATAAAACGTTAATAACTTAATATTTATAATATAGATTTACAATAAACAAATTTGTATTTCAGCATATATACCTACACAATTTTTAGCAAACATATAGTAAATGTGCATACACCAAACAAGGTTTTGATACCATTTCAAGCCTTTTATATATTTCACATTTCCATTGTATGTGCATATGCATTTGTTTATTTTATACATTTTAACATATGTATGTATATTTGGAAATATGTTGTATTGTAAGTTGTTTTGTCGCAATTCCATAGCTATACTGAAAAAAGTACCAAAAAAAAAAGAGCAAAAATACCCGCATTCAATGTAACATGCAACCCGCCCATCACTGTTTTACAAATGTCACGTAACAACGGTACGAATGTAGAGCTAATTACCTATAAATTGAATACCCTCCCGTTCCGTAATCTTTTTTGGTTCGGTCGGAATTTAAGAAAATCCCTCCCAGATACACTAGCAGAAATTAAAATAATTTTTTAAAAATAGAAAAATTTATATTTCATACATTTTCATTCAAGATTACGAATGTAGAGCTAATTACCTATAAATTAAATACCCTCCCGTTCCGTAATCTTTTTTGGTTCGGTCGGAATTTAAAAAAATCCCTCGCAGATACACTAGCGGAAATTAAAATAATTTTTTAAAAATAGAAAAATTTATATTTCATAAATTTTCTTTCTAGATTACGAATGTAGAGCTAATTACCTATAAATTAAATACCCTCCCGTTCCGTAATCTTTTTTGGTTCAGTCGGAATTTAAAAAAATTAATAAAAACGTAGCTGAGCTACGCGTAGCTAACTTCATGCTCCAATTAACATTTCGTATCTGTTGATTTACTTTACAACCGCTAAGCTGAACACCCTGTATTGTGTTGTTACTTAAACCCTGAGAGTTTTCCTTATTTGTTAAGCCGCAGAATAAAGAGAAATGGTCAGATATATTTGTTTTGATAATTGCTGCTTGTAGTTCTGTTGTTGTTTGCTTATTTCTGACAAAAATATGGTCTATGCAAGTATTTGAGTTTTTGATTAAATCAACTCTGGTTGTCTCATTAATAGTGCATATTAACCCATTTGACAGCATAATATCAAGGTACTTTGCAGTTATAGTGTCTTGTTTAAACAAGTCGATATTAATATCACCAATGATCAATAAGTTTTGTTGTTTTTTTATTGAGTCTATTTTCACTTCAAGTTCTTCTTCTTAAAAGGTTAGATACAAATTTATCCAACGAAGAAATCCTCCATGATTTATGCCCATACGAAACCGATGATTTATAATTTATTAAAATTGGTCAATTCTCAACTAAAAATACAACTGAAAAAGGTTACGTTTTGCCAATATTTTTAGTACAAATATCACCAAAAAGTAACGTAAATAAACTTAAAAACATAAAAGCACTTTTCTATCGCTGTATTAAAGGGAGCAAATTAGACGTCCTGAAATACCTCAGTGCCGTAATTGGCTTTATTCATAGCGCAGCTAACTGTTTTCTTCCCATAATGTGTGTTAAATGCAACAAGGATCACGAAAAAGGAAAATGTCCCGTAAACATTGTACCAGAAAGAGAAAAAGAAAAGTTATATTGCGTTGTATGTAATAAATATGGACATCCAGCTTTATACAAAGGCTGCGAAAAATATAAACTGATTCAGCAAAAACTTAGCATAAAACAAAAAACCGCATTATAAAACAACAAAAAAACTGTAATAATTTATTTACTAACCCTGAAGTAAGTTTTGCTAATGTATTAAGTAGTAATAGTAATGGAAATATTAGTACTAACAATTTAAATAATACAAACATCCACTCTTTCTTGTTTGAATTAAAAAATATGATGGTGAATCTAAATATTGAAATGACAAATCTACAAAAACCATTAAATACACAAGCTCTTAGAATAGATGCAATCTTTTCTATGGTAGGTGTGCATATATGCCAAATAGTCAAACGAATACAATATCCAAAAATCTTAAAATAATACATATTAATGTCAATTCCTTAATACGCATAAGTAGAAGGTATGACCTTCAAAACTTTTTAAATGAACACAATCCTGATATCGTTCTTCTAAACGAAACGAAACTTAACCCAAAGCATCGACTATAGTTTCAAAACTATAATATGATTAGGAAAGATAGAAACAATTCTTCACATGGAGGACGGTCCGCTATTCTGATAAAAAATATATCTAAAATATAACACTTATTCTAAACACACAATAAAATCTTTAAACTTTTTAGAAACTTGCATAGTAAAAATTCCCTTGATTGCAAACGAGTAAATCGTTATTGTTTCTGCATATTATCCCTTTGGGAAATAATGATTTTAGTTTCAAGAATGAATTTCATAAACTTTTTGAATCTTTAAATTTGCAGGACAGTAATAAATTTTATATATTAGCAGGAGATTTTACCTGCAGACATGTTGATTGGGGTAACTCCACTAATAACCAAAAGGGTCTCAAACTTAAAGAATGGTTAAACGATAACGAAATAAATTTTAGGTGTAGATTTTATGCCTCAAGCTCGCCTTCTTTTCCTCGAGGAGGTTCATATTTAGATATATGAATAGCTGACTGTAGATTGCATATTCAAAAGGAAAATAATACATTGAACTGTCTTCAAACTTTAGATTATGACAGCGATCATAATGCTATACAAATTAATTCGTATATGAACAATAAAAAAAACTAAATTCACTTTCCTGGAAGAACCCCAAATCATTAAATACAACTATAAAAAGACAAACTGGGAAAAATTTAAGAACCGGATTGATCGAAAATTAAATGATAAATCCAAATCTAACAAACCTAGAAACCGATACACACATTAGTAGATTAAACAATGTAATTATTAAAACAATTGATGAGTTGACATCTAGGTATAAAAACGTGAGTGTTTTTTTCGAAGATAGAAAACACAATTATAAAAAATTATATATGTATGCGGAAAAAGTAAGATTGTTACAATAATAAAAAATATACAATCGATTGGAACATACTCTATCAGAGGAATCACTCTTAAATGATCAAAACCAGACATTCATGTTCAAATAATAAAATTTTTAATAGCGGTTTAAACTATTGTTACGAAAGTTAAATTATCTAAGAATTATTTATAGTTATAGTTATAAGTTATCTTGTAAGTTATAGTTTTATGTCTTATAAGTTACTTAAAATTGTCATGTATAATTTTCAACACAACTGTTATTTTAAAATAATTAATAATTCCCCAGTCATTTCTAGAAATGGTTTTAGAACATAATAAATAGTTTTACGGGAAGGTTCAGGAAAAATCTAGAAATAATTATGAAATATAAAAAGGGGTGACTCATGTATAATGAGTTGAGTTTGTTTTGAGAAACGGTTCTGTTCGTAACAAATAATTGTGAACAAAATAATAAATAAAGTTTGTTAAGTTAAATAAGTGTGTGTTTTTATTTGGATTTGCAATTAAAAGAACTCAAACGCGTTTATTAAAGGAAAAACGTAACACTATTTTAAAAACAAATTTTATAAATGATTCTTAATAAAGTGTTTATTACGACTAGGGAATGGTAAATGGATTCCAAAATCGATTTTCGATCGACTTTTTTTTCGATTTTTGAAATCGATTTCAAAATCGTTGAAGATAAATTTGCAAAAAGTAAACCATATATCACAAAGGGGGCAATAACTAAAGGGTTACTGCGTATTTCGAGTTCGAACAATTTGTACTGTGTATTAAGCTGGGATCACACGATTGCCGCAAATGCACCAATATGACATAATTTTTATTGTGCTTTGTTGACGCACAAAAATGAAATTGCATCAATAAAATATTCTGAAATCACACGATTGCCCTGTTTTAAACAAATTTAATTGCCGCTAGTTGATACAAAGCGAAATGGTTACAACAATTGCCGCAGCACAGTCACACGATTGTTCTTACTTGACAACTGCAAATACAGCTGTTGTGGTAGCTTATTTATTTGTTTGAAAGTTCTTGTTGGTTTGTTAATTAAATATGTATCATATATGTATGTACTTAAACAAAATTCCAAAAATTAAGTCTATTCAACAATTTCGTATGTTAAGGTTCGCATAGAAATATATATATATATATAATGTCCTGTGGTTCCTATTCGGAACAAAGGGCCACAACGAATCTATTCCATTCGGTCCGGTTTGATGATATACGTTTTATTTCTCCCCAGCTGAGATCGATGCGTCTAATTTCGATGTTCAATTGTCGACGCCAGGTGTGAGATTGTCTGCCTAATCTGCGGGATGTACCATGTGGATTCCAATCAATGGCAATTTTTGCTGTGTCATTTGGAGGCCTACGTAGCGTATGGCCAATCCAGCGCCATTTGCGGTTAAGTATGTCAGTATGGATTGGCTGCTGATTTGTTTGACTCCAAAGTTCCATATTGGAGATGGTGTTGGGCCAAAAATCCTTTAGGATGCGTCGAAGACATCGATTAACAAACACTTGTAGAGTGTTTACGTCGTGATCTGTTGTATTCCATGTCTCACATGCATAAAGGAGCACAGACTTAACACAAGAGTTAAAAATACGAATCTTAGTGGCCTTGGATATAGCTGAAGATTTCCATACTGACCGAAGGGTACCAAATGCTTGGTTAGCTTTAGAGATACGGTACGTGACATCATTACTAGAACCACCTGTGTTTGTAATGATGCTGCCGAGGTAGCAAAAAGACGTAACTTCTTCCAGGTCGGTATTTCCTATGCAGAATTTGTTGGTGTTTGTTGTATTGCAGCGAATCACTTTGCTCGTGCCTATGTTTATTTTTAAGCCAGCTTTTGCAGCTTCTGTTTCGATGCATTTCAACTTAGATGTCATATCTTTATAACTGTGTGCAAGCAGGCAGATATCATCAGCATATTCTGGACTCTTGAGCTGTTGGTTAAGACCCCAGTTGATACCTCTCTTTGCTTTAGTAGCATTGCGAACTATAACATCTAGAACGATGTTAAACAGCAAGGGAGACAGTACACAGCCCTGGCGAACACCAGCTACAACATCGAAAATGTTGCTCAGAGCATTATTGTGGACAACACGACATTTAACATTACGGTACAGCTCCTGAGTAAGGCTTATGATTTTGGGTGGGACCCCTTTGCAAGCTAGAGCACTCCATATTGCGTTTTGATTCAGGGTATCAAAAGCTTTTTCAAAATCTATAAACAACAGGTAGAGCGCATAGAAATACCTTAAATAAAAATATTCGCACTGAACAGCTAAATATGCTTGTGAACATACATATTTTGTTAATTGCAATAATTAAAAAAAATTAAAATGCATAATCAATAAATAAATATTTATCTTCATTACCTACTTAAAGAAACACAAATATTGGTGCGTATTGTGTTGTTTGATTGCCGCACAAGAACACAATAAATATTGGTGCATTTTTGTTATTTTTATTGCCGCGCGGTTGCATAGCAAACAGTCACACGATTGCCGCACCAGGGTTGCATTTGATTGGCAAAAGTAAGCACAATATTGTCCTTGATGTGTACATGAGCCAATTGGTTGTGCAGCCACTAGGGTATTCATTTAATCGGTCTTTTGCTTTAATCGGTTAATCGCTCGATTAATTAACTTAGATTTTGGTTTAATCGGTTAATAACCGGTTAATTTGGTTTTTGATCGGACAACCAATTAATAAAGTCTTTTTTATAAATAAGGTAATTCAATAATTAAAAATGCATAAATTATTTAATATTTGGAGTTTATTAGTAAAAAAAAAAAAGAATAACAATTCTTTATCTAAAACGAGCAAACAAAAAAAAAATAATTCATATATACATAAGTATGTGACATGTATTTTTAAATTAATACATAATCAGAGGTGTTCTGGTAATCGAAAACGCATAACGCAAGAACTTTTTGAACGTCGTTTTTAAATAAGATTTCTGTAGTAAAAGAATTTTATTGAAAAATATACAAATATTTCAATTTTTTATAACAAAAATTATAAAAATTAGATAAAAAGTGTATTAGAAACAACTTTTAAATTCATGCGTTTTGCGTTTTCGATTTCCAGAACACCCCTGAATATGTATTTATTTAAAAATAGACTGTGGATCATTTTATAAGTTATTTCAAAAGTTAAAGGAGATCTGATAAAATAATTTTTTGGAAAACAATTTTTGTTAAGGATTAAAGCGATAATTTTCTTTAGTTTTGACAACACTTGACTTGGAATTTTTTTTTCACTTATCATGGGTGTTGAAGGAATCAGAAGCAGCCCATAATACATAATATCTAATTTCTCAATCCTTTTCCTGGATTTCTCTAATCATATAAAATCTTCCTTTATGCCATTAGAGTCCTGATTTAATTTTAAAAATTTTTAACACTTCTAATTGTTTCGGTTAATTCTGTTTAAAGAGTGTTTGTGTTACTATCGAGAGTTTATTCTGTTTTTGTACTGTATTTTAAGAATGTATTGCTAGAAGTAAGTATGTTGTATAAAAAAATGTTTTCTAAATATGTTTATGAGACGAAGCAATTAGTTAAAACAAAAAAATTGTTATAATATTACAAAAAATTTAAAATTATGTAACATCGGTTAATCGACCGAAATTAACCGGTTTAATCGGTAATCGAAAATAGACAATATTAAATTAACCGATCAGTTAATCGGGTAGTAATTAATCGGTTAACCGGTTAACGGTTAACCGAATGAATACCCTAGCAGCCACACGATTGGGGTATTAAAAAGTATGAAAATTGGTGCATTGCGGCAATCGTGTGATCCCAGCTTTACGATTTTCGCAATCGTTCGAAACGATGACAGAGGTTGTATTTTTAAAAAAATCGGAAATTTGATGAAAACTTTTTGTTCAAAAACCTCCGTTTATTCGAAGCAAATATTACGAAAATCGTAGTACTCAGTACAAATTGTTCGAATCCGTAAATGATTTCTTTCGAATCGAAATATGCGGTAACCCCCCTGAGACTATTTCGATGTGCGAAAGAATTGTTTCTTTTGAACGATTACATTTAAAACCAAAACAAATTCTAAAAATTCTAAATGTATTTGTACGAACCAGTGCGATATGTATGTATGTATGTACATAGATTTCACATATTAAAATTGTGTTCTTGATTAACATTATAACAAAAATTCTGAATTTTTGCAATACATATTTTTAATAAAAAATTATATACATTTCAAAATATTGCAACATAATCAGTTTGGCACTCTGCTAATAACCAGATTTAATATCGCTCACACACTGCTCTTTATCTATTTTATTATTAGCGTAATTCAACAGAATGCCATGATTTGATTCACCTGTTGTTTTTCTTTAATTTCATATAGCTCACGTTCAGTGTTTGGTTTTGTTTAGGGCTGTTTTGTTCACTGTTCATTGATGACTTTAATTTCGGAAGAACAACCTTTCATAAAAGTTGGAAGTATACCAACGGTTCTAATAGGTAAATACTTAAAACTACGATTGTTTTTTTTTAACTTTAAACTTGGCAAAATGCATAAGCATTCCTACACACGTATGTACACTCAAAAAAATTTCAAGTTGTATTGTGCATCCACCTATTTTATCGGTTTAATAGAGATTTAAATTAAGAATTACCAAAATTTTGATATAAATAAAAAAAATCGATTTTAAAAGCCCAATAATCGCTTTCAGTATAAAATCGCATATATAAAAATCGGTTTTTTTTTAGCACAAAATCGATTAATATCAGAATAGTTTAGGAAATTTTTTTTACCAGATCTACCTAATGATGAAAAACAGACATTCATGTTCAAATAATAAAATTTTTAATGGTGCTTTTAACTATTTTAAAAACAAATTTTATAAATTATTCTAAATAATGTGTTTATTACGACTTCTATCAGAATAGTTTAGGAAATTTTTTTTACCAGATCTACCTAATGATCGAAAACAGACATTCATGTTCAAATAATAAAATTTTTAATGGCGCGTTTAACTATTTTATAAATGATTCTTAATAAAGTGTTTATTACGACTACATCAGAATAGTTTAGGAAATCTTTTACCAGATATACCTAATGATCAAAAACAGACATTCATGTTAAAATAATAATATTTTATAAATTAGTAGCTTAACCCGATGCGCTTCGCTACACTTCTTTAACCACGTTTGAAGACTCTTCCTTTAATAGTTCTTCAGTTGAAAGATATTAAATACATGCATCCTATGAGAGGTATTCCCCCCCCCCCTGCGCCTTTCCGCTTTATTTTTATTTTCTAAGATGTAGTATACCGTAAGAGTGACTTCTGCAAAGTTTAAACATTCTCACTATAACAGCTCTTAAGATATGCGATATTAAACATTGGCGTCCTATGGGGGGTACCACTTCCCCCGCTGCTATTTTATTTCAATTTTGGGGATCAGAAGATCCTACTACCAAAAGTTCAACAAAATGCGTGCAGCGGCTCTTATTAATATTTTTATATATGAGGGGTACTGCTCCTCCTCTGTCAACCACGCCCATTTTCCGTCCCGTGAATTCGCGGGAATTTCCATTATTTTATTTCCCGTTTTCACGGGATTTTTCTTGCGGGATCCCGGGAAATAAAAAATTCCTCATAATTTCATAATTTAATATAATTTTAGTTTTCTATTCTCTAAAAATTAGCAACTGTGGATGAGTTGTGGATTAGATCAATTGCAAGAAGTGAGTACATGGATTTAAATCAATGTCTCCTGATCCAATAAATCTACTAAAAGCAGAATGAGCAGTGCAACAGTTGATAATTATTACATTTAGTGAAGTGAAGAGTTAATAAAGTACATTAATTCAAAATAAGATGCAGGCAGTAAAGTTTCATTGTCCATGAACAAGTCTTAAAAATAGTAGATACTTAAACATATCGTTCCTTTATTGCAACATAGTCATATCTACAAAAACAAACTATCTTGGCAAAATGCGTTTAAAGTTTTAAAAATGTACCGATTTAAAGATATATTTTGCTATAACTTCGGTTCAGTTTGAGATATAATACGAGAAAGTATGAAGGAAAACTTTGCTAAAGTTACTTAAAATTTTGAGATATGACTCTGATGCAATGAAGGAGCGATATGTTTATTAGGTGA
The DNA here is from genome assembly GCA_963931875.1 of Pollenia griseotomentosa. NCBI lineage: Eukaryota > Metazoa > Arthropoda > Insecta > Diptera > Polleniidae > Pollenia > Pollenia griseotomentosa. The sequence goes on from OZ007563.1 coordinate 173,166,420, forward strand.
TAAACACAAATTTTCAATTTTAATTTGTGTTGGTTTATATACCCGTGAAGTGCGGGGAAACCGAAATAAAATAACATTTTGGAAACTCGTGTAAGATAATACAACATACAACTTGAAAAACACATTTTCCTAAAGATTACAAATGGACCTATTGAAATGAAAAGGTTTGGAAGAAGTAGTCGGGTTGATGCTATTTTTACATCAACCTTGACATACATTTGACTGATATAGACGTTGTTTATAAAAAAGAAAAAATTGCTTCTGATTGTAAATCCGAAGCATGCTACAACGGTGCACTTTTAACTATTTGTCCAACCTCGGTAAAAAATGAACGAAATTTTTCGGAAACATGATAATTAGTAAATAAAATCAGGAATATACTTTTTGGCGACTTACAAAGCGCTTTGTGTATGTCAGAAAGTTATTTCCTAAGCTATTAAAAAATGTTATATATTTCTTTAAAGTATTTTATCTATTTTATTAATTAAATTTTTGATTTCATATCTTGAGTACCTCAATTTTTATTTTGTTTTTATTATTGTTTTATGAATTATCCAGAACATAATAATACTGAATAAAAGCATAATAATAGGGAATAAAGGCGGGAGGTAATAATAATTCAAGTTCCTATTTCAATCTTCAATTAATTTTTTAGTATTGAACCATTTCTTTTACTTTCTTTGTAAACAAGTTCCCTTACTTTTTTTTATAAAAGTTTTTTTTTCATTAATTAATACCAAAATTTACTTTGTATTATTTATTTCCCGCTTTCCCGGAAATCGAAAAAGTCAGGGGAAAAAAACTCTACATAAGAGTGACTTCTACAAAGTTTGAACATTCTCACTATTACAGTTCTTAAGATATGCGATATTAAACATTGGCGTCCTATGGGGGGTACCACTTCCCCCGCTGCTATTTTATTTAAATTTTGGGGCTCAAAAGATCCTACTACCAAAAGTTCAACAAAAGCGTGCAGCGGCTCTTAAGATATGAGATATTTAATATTGGCATCCTATGGAGGGTACCAATTCCCCTGCCCCTATTGAAAAAATAAGTAGCCTTTTTTATTTTTAGGGCTCAAGTGATGTTACTGGCAAATCGGTTCAGTAGTTTAGGAGTCTATAAGCAAACAAACAAAAAAACAAACAAACAAGCACACACACATTTTTCATTTTTATATATGTTATAGATTCTTAATAAAGTGTTTATTACGACTTATATTTTTAAAACCCCAGAATTTGTTGTCGGATTAAAAAATCATCAAAGGCAACAATTTATCCATATTCAAGCCACGATATGCGATAAGATGTACAACATTTTTTGTCGGCTGTAGAAACTGATTTGATTTATCTTTCATTCTAGAGGTGACTGGCACAGTCACCGATCCACTTTAACGAACACGCAGGTTTTAAAGAGAACTAATTAGAGAAACCCGGTTCAGCTAAGCCTGACTTGCCTGAACTAACGTAAAGCTACCATACAATAGAGACTAGACTTTAGTTAAAGCTATAAATAACTATGTACATTTACTTGCTAAAACCCCTAGAAGAATGCATCATAACCCTGTATTTTACACCTATTGTTTTCTCATTCGTTTTTATCTCTATTTTATTTTTGTAAACATTTATTTTTGCAAAGAAAGAAAAAAAAAGAAAATGTGTAAAATCGTTATCATCACAACTGAAAAAATGTTAAAGTCATACGTGGAAATTATGCGAGTTTGGCACTTTTTTTAACAACACCTTCTCATAATTGACCAACAATTTTTATACGATTCGTTAGCAAGAATTTAGATTTTATAAAAAATAAAAAAATATTTAATTTAAAGAACACGCGTAAAATAAAAACTTTAGAACAAATTTAAGAATTTAAAAACTACACAAATCCTGGCGTTTGTTTAAAAGTTTTGTTAGAGAGCAGAGAGCTCTTGTTCTATTACAAAGATTTTGGGGTTTGTTTCAATAATATAATTTCATTTTGTCTGATCTCATTAGGATTTGTTTTAATATTGCCATATACATATACACATCCATATGTACATATGCACATACATACACACTTTGAATGAATCATAAATTAAAAATTCATGTCACAGGCATTAAAAAAAAAACTTAAGGGCGCCTTTGTGGTCATTAGGTCATTTCTAGTTTAATGATTTTGAAGCTCACAAAAAAAAAAAAAAACAAAAAAAAAAGGGATTAGAAATGAACAAATGTCATTTGTTTCATAAAATTAATAAAACTGACAGTTAAAGCAACCCCTAAATAAAACATCAACGCAATAAAATAAAAGTCTTATATCTAAAAAGAATAAAGCAAAGCTAAACAAAAGATATTGAAAATTTTAAAAAACCATAAGTAAAATTAAAAAAAAAAATTGCAATTTTTACCTTGATTAATCGAAATATCCGCCACTTGTATGCAACAATAATATAAGAAACCCATATGTTTGCTGTTCATTATCACGAAAATCTTTATTAATGATTGAATTGTAAGGGATTTTCCAAAGACCATATATAACCTTAAGACCATAGTTGACAGTAGACAATCATCAGCACTTAAACTTCCATACACATATGATGAGTCTTCTTTGGTTAATAAGTAAGAAATATAAAGAAAAAAAACCCCTAAAGGTGCCCTAAGATAAATTGTTAGTTTTACGCTGAGACAATTGCAAATAAATACAAAAAAAAAAAATAAATAAAAAGAAATCTTATAATACTCGTATGTAGACAAAAAGTATTTTTCACTTTGATGTATTTGCTGCCAAGTAACATCTTTCTATAACTTGGCTTGGCTGACTGTCTGTTGGAGGTCTTATACTGTAAAGACTTCTTGAAATAATGATTTAATAAGGATAACAGAATAAATAAATAGTAAAGCATACTTTAAGGCTGTAATATACATTGATACTTCTTTTTAATACATATTGTTTGCTTTATTCCAAATTACATTATCTCTCTCATATTGAATGATGTCTCAAAGATTTCAATATGTAGTTAATGATAATGTTTACGAGTGAAGCTGCTTGTGCTTCTACTGTTCAAAATTATGAGGAAAATATAATAAAATCATATTGGTTTTTGTGGTTATAAATAGCTTAAGTAGCTTATTATTAGATATTAAAGATTAAAAAAAAAAATTGTGTAATGAAAGATAATTTACAGGAAAACTAGAAAATATATTTAGTAAAATTGAGTTTTAATGAAGCCTAAAAGTAGGCAAAATGTTGTAGTTCTTTAATTCAGTCTGTACTGCTAGTATAGCCTATAGCTTAGTCTTGCATTTATATGCACACACATATATGGGGAATTCACAAGGTAGTCATAAAGACATATGTCTTAAAATAAGAAAAGCAAGAAAAAAATATAACAGCTGTGAGTAACCTCTCATAATTTAGTTTCCTACTGTGTGGAGGTATGACAAAATAATAAACACAGCATAAAAAGTCTTCTTATTTTAGGACTTTTTTTTAAACTATTGTAAAATATTAGGATAATTTGGCAATATGACTTGTTAGCACACTGTGTGAATATCCTTATGTAGGGAGCATAGTGGTTCCAATAAGATCGATCTTCGGCTCGTTGCTTGACTTCGTTCCACTTTATATGCAAAATCGAAAGTTCTGTTGTCAGTTGCCGCTTACAGGTAATCGCTGGTCTCCCGACTCGTCTGCTTTCCTGCGGGTTCCAATCTAGGCTTTTTTTTTTTGTGGCAATTTTATCGTCCGGTTTAGGGAGGGGGTGACCTATGCAACTCTATTTCCGCTTACTGGCCAGGCTGCTGGCCAGAAATTTCGTAAGATTTTGTGGAGACATTTGTTGAGAAATACCTGAAGGCATTTTATGTAACGTGGTGCCATGATCCACGTCTTGCATCCATGTAACAGAGTGGGAGTTAGGCTGGAGTTAAATAATTTGATTTTGGTTTGTTTCGAAATATTAGGGGATTTCCAAACCGGGTTTAACTGAGAAAATGTTCTTCGCTCCTTAATTATGCCAACAGTTGTGTCAACTGTGCTACTCATGCAGCAGAAGGACTTAACATCTTCAATATCTTGATCACATACGAAGAAGTGGCGATCTGCTATACCATCGCTGCTGAGCGATTTGGTTTTGGGTATACTTATCTTCAGCATAACCAATTTTTGATGTCACTGATGGTGGAAATTTTCGTCTGCATCTCTGGGAATTAGTGGCTAAATAGACATAACCTTCTCTTTCTCCAGTTTTCACCATGATCCATTTGCTCAGTTGTTTTTTATGCAACACACGCCCAGTGTCATTCTTGTACAGGGCTTTGATTAGCCGTTTTATTTTTTCGGGGACACCTTTGCATACCAGCGAATTCCATATAGCTTTATGGTGGAGTGTGTCAAGGGCCTTCTCAAAGTCTATAAAAGTTATGTGTATTTGTGATTTCAATTCCAATGATTGCTTAACGATAATCCTAACACTTTTTACTTGGTCAACACAAGATTTTTCGGAGCGAAAGCCAGCTTGCTCATTTCCGAGTGATGGGGAAATTGTTTACCATGCTTAACAAGGTTATGCCTCACCAATTCTTCACCTTTTTGGAAAATCCGTGATAGCTCCATCAGACATCTCGTCGGGTAAGGATTCATGGGCCCAAAACGACCTAATAATGGTTTCCAGCAGTCTTGCACTGGTTGTTCGGTCGGCTGTAAGCAGTTCTGGAGAGATATTCTCCAAACCATAAGATTTGTTTGGTTTAAGAGATAAATTAAGAGAAAATTTTAAAGAAGAAATGGTAGATTTTTCTACAGAAGAAACAACGGTTTTGGAACAGCAATGGCAAAAGCTGAATTCATACGAATACACGAACCAAAGTTAAACTATTGAATTCTGGATAGGTGTTTATGAGTACAGAAACGCTTTAAAAGTAAATCCTTTCAACGAGCTAGCTCCTTTTGTTATGAAGTTTTTGGTGTTGCCATTTATTAACGCGGAACTTGAAAGAATTTTTAGCGGTATTTTTTAAAGTACCTATACATTTTTATAAAAGACTGAGAGAAATATTTGCATATTTTATGCAAATTCAATTTACATCTATTCAAATATGTATTTAATTTACTTTGTTTATGGTTCTGAATTGTTTTTATTTTTAATTAAAAGAAATATAATATTTGCAGGTAAATTAATACAAAATTAATTCATTGTAATGATACATTTATTTAAAAAGATTTAGCATTTTTTTAGCATTTAAAATTTTTTTTTTTAGCATTTTTTGGCATTGCTTTAAGCCCCATTAAGCATCCAATTTTTTTTCAGTTGTGGTCACACTGACTGTTATTAAAAGTGATTCATAAGTAACCATTTTTAATTGGGACTTTTCGATAATCCTTATATTTTTACCTCCAATATTTTTTTCATTGAAATAGTCAAAAGTTCCATCTATATTTGATCCACTGATCTATCATCTTTTCTCCACTTCTCAGCCAATCAAAATGTTAAATTTTTTTAAGCAGCCCATTGATTTAAATCGTCAATACAGAACACTACTTGCCAACTACTAGTATGCCAAAATGGTTTAAATAACGAATGGTAAAAACACATTTTCTTTGCGTGCAATTCATTTTAATTTAAAGTCCTTTCAAGCAAGAGCAGCCACGGGCATTGAAATATGTAAATATATTTATGGAATATAAAGGCTTGTATGTGACAAAAGTAACCGCAATCCAGCACATGGATCATCAAAAAAATTTTTGTAATGTCATCGGGCTCCTTTGTTGAGAAAGAAAATATTCTTTAAATGGAACAAACAAGTTTAGAATTCGATCTGACGCTGGCATTAATGTTAACCAGCGTATTTTGCTGTATTAATGTTGAAATTTTTGGGGTTTTCGGAAAATTAAACTTATACTTTTTGAGTTTGAAGAAGGACCATTCACTAAAAAAAGGACAATCTACTGGCCTTTATTTTTAAAAAAAATCTTAAAGGACATCGTATCAAAAAAAGGACTGTACTTTAAAAAAAAGGACGAATGTTCCTCCGTTAGTTCAATATAAAAGCTGGTATAAAGTTTAGGTCTAGTTCACAAACTGTTCTATTATTTAGTTAAATCTACTCTTTAAAGAGAATCAAATTTTTCTTAAACTAATACATTTTTTTATACCACCCTTTAAAGTAAGCTGTATTTATGCTAACTCCTTTACAGTATGCATTGATTTTTATTTTATTTATTTTTTTAGTATTTATTTCTATTACTTAGATTGCTTTTCATTTGTTTTATGCACGTTATTCTCGGTTATTTTATCATGATTTATTAACGAATCAATATTTAAATTTCATAGCAAATTTACATGCTTTCATACATTTGGCTGAATGGTTACCGTACGATAAAGATCTTTAGACATGTGACCAACAATTGTTGGTAAAGTATTTGGCACACAATGTCCTAAAACCTATAACCGCATTAGGAAAACCAGCAAATAAAATGAAATACAAAAAATTAAATAAAATAAGAAAAAACCCGATAAAACTATAATAAGGGCGTTTGGTTTGGTTAAGATTTTTTTTTTTTTTTTGCCATATACTTTTAATGTACAAAAAAAAAATACTCTAATGACTTGGCAGTTTATAGATTTTTTTTTAAAACTAATAACCCTTTTTTGTGCTGGAAGCAAAACCTCTATTTAATAAGTAACTTTGGGTGTAGTGATTAAAAACAAACAAAAACAATTCTAATGTTAAAAACATGACACATTTTTTTTTGAAGTTCTGTTTGTTATAAATTTGAATTTTATATGAAAACTATGAAAAACACGCCATTATTGAAATTGACCATTTTATTGGAGCCATAAACAAGTATTAAAAGTTGAAAGGGGATCGGGGTTAGGAGTTTTAGGCGGTTAAAACCAATTGTTTTGAATATTTATTAAAGAAAACTCCCAGTTTAATTTAAATGTTTGATTTTTGCGTCCATTATTTATTTTTTTTTTTAACAATTCCAGCACGAATTGCTGATTAGTATTATCGATAAGCTGTGTTTTTGTGAATAATACTAAAAATACATGGCATGTCAAGTTGATAAACTCTTAAAAAAGTAAAGCATATTTTAAGGGGGCAGGGGGTTTTGGTTTGTTTGATTTACAAATAAACCTTAAATAAATATTATGAAAAAAAACATGCTAAATATTGCTATCGATTTGATTGTGGTTTTTAATTCTTTTGTATGATTCTATTATTTTTTTTTTTTTTTGCTGTGGTTTATTTCACAATAAAACACACACAAAATTGTTGCTTAGACATGAATGCGAAAAATTACGAGCGATCGACACGCAATTTGAAAATCGCTGCTTTTCGTTTTTGGCTTAAAACCGCAATACACAATTCATATTTTTGGGTTGGTTGGTTGTTTGGGTGCTTAAAAATAGGCAACATTTTATTTATGCAGTTGTTGGCATTTAACAACTTTCTATTCAGGAATATTGTTTTATGCATTTAAGGCCAGACATACAATTATAGATGGTTAATAACACACAACAAATTTTCAAATATGTTTGTTGGTTTAACTGGTCGCAAAACTAACATGACATTTTTTATAACAACAATGATAAATGATAAAATCTATTTTAAGGCACAATGTTATGGTTAAAAATTGTAAAATCAAAAGAAAATGCGAAAACGAAGCCAAAAAGTAGGCAAGAGTTTTTAACAAGTTTAAACTTTGACAAAATTTTAAAGCTACTACAATCAATTCTATTTGAAACCTTAAAAGTAGGCAATATTTTATGGAGATTATAACATTATTAAATCTTAAAAAGCCTACGAATAATTTTAATAGGGTTGAACTTTTATTGGAGTTCCCAGTCGTAAATAAGGCAGTAGTTTTTATAAAATAAAGGGTGGTCCAGCCAAAACACACCATGTTAATTGTAAATAAAACAAAAAGTTTTCAGTGAATTATCTTAATATTTTTTATCATAATAGAAGGATCTATTACAATTATGTGTGATAGAAAATATCGGCCAAATGCTGGCCACGGCTTCGGTGGCGTATTTTCAATGACTCTGAGACATAATTGAGATTCAATATCGTTAATATGCCGAATTATCTCAGCCTTTAGCTCTTGAATTGTTCTTGGCTTATAGGCGTACACTTTTTCCTTTTAATATCTCTAAAGAAAGAAGTCCAACGCTGACAAATCACATTATCATGCATCACATTATCATGCATCGCCACGACGTGAAATAACACGGTCATTGAATTTCTGGCGCAAAAGAGCCATTGTTTCGTTGGCTGTGTGTCCAGTGACACCATCCTGTTGGAACCACATATCGTCCATGTCCATATCCTCATTATCTGGCCACAAGAAGTCCGTTATCATCTCACGATCGCGAACAGCATTCATGGTGAGTGCTTGGTCGACCTTATTTTCGAAGAAGTACGGGCCGATGACGCCACAAGCCATAAACCGCACCAAACATTTACTCTTTGTGAATGCATCAGCTTTTCAAATTTGGCGCACAAAAAAAATCACGAAGTGCACGAAATGCATTTTGATTAGCTGTTACATTTTTGTAAAAGGCTTTAACAATCTTAACGCCCTGCTCAATTGTGTATCTCTCCATGGCTGAATTTGTCAAACTCTGAAACAAAGAAATGTCAAATTAAGTTGGGCAAAATACTTAACGTTAATGTGTGACTCGCAATTAGCATGGTTAGACCACCCTTTATAATGATAATTTCTCAATCTCTTTGTCGAACTTGCCCGTTCAAGTTTATTAGCCGTACTTTATTTCTATATTAAATCCAAAAAACAACATAATTCTCCAAAAGAAAACAAAAATTAAAAAAAAAACACATAAAAATTAAAAAGCTATTACAATTTTTACACAGCAGACAAAGTTATTGCCAAAAGATTATCGAATTTCTTTAATAATTACAAACACCATTGAATTTCCAACAACCAACACCTAAAATTATACACTACATTACGGCCCCTCAGAAATATACAACAGTTTTATTAGCAAAAAAAAAAAAAAATGTTTAGGAAAAACTTTTGCTCTTATCGTATTCTTACTAATGACCAAAATATAAACTATAAATTATCTTAAGTAAAAGAAAGAAACACATTAAAAGAATCTACAAATTATATTTATGCTAAGGCCTCCCTTAAAATATGTTTTGATTTTAACACACCAAAAAATATAAATAAACATAATTGCAGCATTTTTTTGGTTTGAGTTTATTTTTTTTTTTTTTTTGTTTGCTTGAAACGGAAAAGCTTTGAAGTTCGATTGGCGTCATTAAAACAAAGATAAAAATCTATAAGTAATAATTTTTCCTATTACAGACATTACAGAAACATTAACACCGTTAGGTCATTAGTAAGGACAAAGTATAAAGCAAAAAGGAATGGAAAATGCACATGGTTTTTTTTTGGGTAACAAAAAGCAGCATACTTTAAGGAGGATTATTAGAAAGCATGGCTAATATATATTTATAATGTAAAAAAGATTTTATGCAGATATAAACGGAATTAGATACAAATTTGGGGTATAACAACAATAAATTGCTTAAAATAAAAGTAAAGAAAAAAGCTGTTCAGCATAAAAGTCTTTTTTTAAGTTTGTAAAGATCTAAAGTATACTTTTAGGAGGAATGAAATTTGCCTATAGCTCGATCTTAAATGTTATTTTTACTCTATTTGCATTTTCAAATAAATTTCCTTAATTTTTCCAATTTTATTATTCAAACCATTTTAAATTTTGTTAGGTTTTACAAACTAAGTGTCTTCACAATTTCAATTTAAGTATTACATACGTATAAAAAATTTTAATTAATTAGTTTCAAACACACCTATATGGTCTGTCCTTCTGCTTTAAATTTTTTATGTGTAGAAAAAACGTCCTGCAATTTTCAATTACCTTTATGTGTCTCTTCCTATTAAAAAAAAAAAAAGAAAAAATTCCAAAGAAGTTGTGTTAGTGTGTTTTAAAACAAATGAAACCACTCACTCTCCCTTATAGACTAATTAACATAATTTATCAAATGTCAACACGAGTGTATTTAGTTTTTTTATTCCTTCTTCACAAAGACAAAAATTTTTTTTTCACTTTTCTCTACACAAGTTTTTCTGTTGTTTTTAAATGAAATGTTAATGATGCATTTAAATGATTACCGACCCAATGACTGACTTAGGCATGACTGGCTAATAATTGAATTTATTTTTAATAAAAGTTTTACAGTCAGGGGAATAAAAAAAATGGAACAGAAGAAAGTGAGTTTAATTTTAATTTAGGCAGTTGAAAACAACATTTTAATCTTTAACTAAAGAAAATTGAGGATTTTTGAAATAATTCCCCTTAAAAGGCCAAATAAACGATACAAGCAGTTTGACAACAACAACAAGTTATTTAAGGGTATTTAAAAAAATAATTATACCGACACAAACATGCTCCGTAATTGGAATTCAACTTTCATGTGTGGGCCGGTACCTCAAAGTCTATTAAGGAGCTTCTCGACCGCGTGCAGGAGAGGTTTTCATTGGTGATGAATTCAATTCTATTGACTTCCCTGAGCACCGTCGCAATGTGGGTTGTTTTTTCATGTTTTATCGTTACTACAATGGGATGGGTTCTGATGAAATTGGGGATCTGGTTCTCGAAAACCAAACTTTTGTTCGCAATACACGTTTTTTCTCAAGAGCCCATCTTTTTGTGGTGGATTGGCCTGTGCATTTTACAACGCATTACTGGGAAAATTCATTTTTTGGCCGGACTGTTCGTATGTTGAATAACCAACCTGCTGAAGTCTTCCCTCATACCTTCAACATAAATAACTTGAAGTCGAATGATCACAAGCATTACTACCTCTATCCTCCTTCTAATGACCTATTTTCCTAGTTGCAACTCAATGCAATGCATTAGTAGGGGTCATCCCCTGAGTCCTGGTCCTAACAAGAAAAAAAATCGTTTGTGTGGTTTATTTGGCACTTAAGTGTGATGGTTTGAACAAAAGATCATAAATTGATCTACAATTTATATTAATTCGCATTTAATATCACCCATTAATAAATCGACTAAAGCGTCATCTAACGCATTTCCAGGTTAATTTTTTTAAAATTCCTTGACTTCTTTTATAAGCGAGAGAACATTTGTTGGGTTAGTCCAAATCTATTGAAAGTGCTTAAGAAATAGTCCTACTCCAGCGCCATCAATAATAGAGACTCCCTGCATACAATCGTAGAGCTTCGCGGGATTAGTTTAAGTAAAATATAAAAAAAACTTCAGCGCCAGCGATAATGATCTAAACTCTTAACTAACAACTCAGTTCTATGGGTTGTTTAGCCTTAAAATTACATTTCATCAGCTCATTATTGGTTTGACCTACCGACCATTTTTTAAAAATTTAATTAGGTATGGGGTATATGTATTCTGAATACCCTCTTTCTGAATCCAACATCTGTTTCACGAAATTTTGAATGGTTGCTGAAATATTTTACATTAATTTTGCTCCATATCAACTGCTTAAAAGGTTATTAAAAATTGTTTTGCTCTACACGCCACTGTATGGCGAATGCAGAAAACTCCTTATGTAAAAATATACAAAATAAAAGGCCCTCTTGCTTTGTTTCATTGCTGTAACAAAACAAAAGTTGTTAAAGCAAAAGCAAAATAAAATATCAACAGCTCACTACACAACAGTAAGCATACGTATGCAGCACAAAAAGCTACTTTTTAAAAAGATATTTAGAAAAGTGGCGTATGCGGCACAAAACAATAATTTTTACTTCTAATAACATATTATTAACTTTCAAGTTCGTTCATAAAGGTTCACAAAAAAAAAAAAATTCTATCGGGCATATTTTCAGAAATCTTCTTGACGATTTGTTGGCTGCACTTAATCTTTTGATTTCCACTGTAAACTTTGCACATATGCTCTCCTAACCGAATGTTTGTCAGAGGGATTTTTCCAATGTCCATGAGCTTGTGGTCCTTTACTGAAAAGTGAAGCGCCTCCTCAGTGTGCTTAGAAGTCATTAGTAATAGCAACAAACATGTTAAGAAGAAGAAAATAAAGTGACGAAATGTCATATTTTGACAAGGTAATGAGATAAACAGATGTCTAAAAAAAAGAAGCAAACAAAATAACATTGAAAGAAAAATTCGTTTTCATTTCTATGACAAGCAAATAAATTTTATTTAGTTCTAAAAAAAACTAAAAATATTCCACTATTAAATATTTGCAATATTAAAAAATTTTTTAAATTTAAATAATAATAAAAAGATGTTTATGAAATTTATGTTGTGTTACAGTTTTTTTTCACAAATTTTTCGCCTCATAATTTTCTCAATACTTCCTTCCATCCTTAAGTCATTGTATTTTTATGTTTTTTTTTTTTTTAATTTTATTTTATCTATTTTTATGGCAAATATGCATAAATATGTCAGCAATATTGGCTGAGTTCTGTTGTATATTGAAAAAGGGATGTTTAGCCGCCTAAAAGTAGACTTTATATTTTTTGCCAGCATAAATAGATGGCATATTTTCGTGTATTCGTTACGCTTTTTCATACATGTTTTAATAGCTTGATATAATTTTTTGGTTAGCATATATAAAATTCAAAAGCAAAACTTGTAAATAAACTCTTTTTTTGAGGTATAATCTAGATTTTCCTGGACAGTAAGTTGTCAAAAAAGGCAACTCAAGAGTACTCCAAATTGCAAAAGATCAATTGCTAAGAATTGGGGACATTTTTTTACTGATGATTCTTGTGTTTGTGCATTGTTTTAGCAATTTAGTGGCTAGATTAAGCCATTTTTTTAAGCTCGCTTAGCCATGAAAAATATGAATCCAACGATAACCCAAAAATTGCAGACCAAAAAGATGTTATAAAAGCGTTGTAACGTTAGACTTTTCTTAATCCTCCGTCATACACATGTTTTGATTTTGATTGAAAAAGCATTGAAAAAGGTCTGGCCAGACTCATGGGAACTACCAAGGGAAAAATAGTTAACGCAAACGACATTTACAAAAAAAAAACAATTAATGCAGTTGCTTAGATGTTGAAGTGTTTGAGTTGTTCGTTATTCAAAGATTTTTCTGATTTTAATGTTCCTTCCTTGAACACCGTCGCAATGTGGGTTACTCTTCGATGTTAGTTCGTCCCTTAGCAAATCTTTTCAGCAAGTGTAACGCCACTTCCTAAAAATGGAGTGGCGAATAATTCAGAAAATAACCGCCCTTACTGGCCCTGTTATAAGAAAAATGGTGCCGCAAGGCTCCGTTCTTTCTCCTACTCAATTTCTTATTTTTCTAAAAGACAGAATATGTCAACCTTCCAACTCTATCCACTCTTTTGCAGATGACAGCAACCTTAGCCCTTCGTATTAATTTGATTATAGACCAAGCATTTCTGATGTTGATGCTATGAGGCGGAACATGAATGATACGTTTGGCCGAGACCTTGACATAATCTCGGAATGAGTTCGTGCAAATACAGTCGATTTTAATGCCCGAAAGACCCATAGTTGCAAGCTGATTAATAAACGAGTGACGGATAAGGTGCCTCATATTTACTGTATATGGGTGGTAAATTTATTGAGGAATCAAAATCTCTTGATGTTCTGGGCATGAAGATACAATGTAATGTCCGAAGGGCAAAACATATATTCAAGGTGTCAAAAGAAGCATTCAAGTGACTCGGTTTTTTACTTTTGATACCACCTATTTCCAACAGCGAATGGAATACAACTCTTATGTGTGACTGGAGCTTCAAAGTCTATTCTGGAGCTTCTCGGCCACGTGCAGAAGAGGGCGAAGGATCTTATTGATGACAGTAGGGTACCTAATTCTATTAACTCCCTTCACCACCGTCTTAATGTGGGTTGTATTTGCCAGTTTTATCGTTACTACAATGGGATGTGTTTTGAAGAAATTAGGGATCTGGTTCTTGTAATCCGTATTTTGTTCGTAATACAAGTTTTTCCTCCAGAGCCCATTCTTTTCTGTTCGATTGGCCGGTGCATCGTACAACGCTTTATAGGGAAAATTTATTTTTTGGCGGACTTTTCGTATGTGAAATAACCCTTCTGTTGTGGTTTTTCCTCTCACTTTTAACATGAATAAGTTCAAGTCGAATCTTTACAAGCACTTCTCTCTCTATCCTCCTTCGCATGATCTGTTTTCCTGGTTCCAACACAATGCAATGCATTAGTAGGGTTCATCCTCTGAGTGCTGGTTCTAACAAAAAATTATCTTTTATGTGCAATTCCAGTTTAATAAGTTTTTTTTTATAAATATTAATGCGTTTTTTTTTGTAATAAAGTATTGCTAAAGCCCATATGACACTACATATTTAATGCATTGTTCAAGTTTTGGTGAACAGTACAAATATAATGTAATAGAAAAATTTACCAAGTGCAAAGAGTTCAGCTGTATTAAGATAAATGGCAAACTGTCAACAATTTTACTAAAGTTATCGATAAAATATGAAGTTATGTCAAAAAAAATGTAAAATTGTTTAACTTAAAATTGACATTTCAAGCTTGAAATATTTAAAGTGTTGCTGAATCAGCGGTTAATGGGCAAATTCAGCGATTTACCGCTTTTTGTTTTTAGGTTTCTCATAAACAAAAAGTTGGCAACATTTAATAAAATAAACAAGACAGGGATGGCTAAGTTGTTTCAATTGTACTTTTTTGTTGATACTTTTTAAACAAAGATGTATAATACCTTTTTGTGGTATTTTTTATGAACATAAATAAAATTAATTTCAACTAAAAAAATCTTTTAGTACAATTAGGGTAAAAAAGTACAATTTTTAAAGGTTGTTGGTACAATTTTAAAAATTCTCAACGCCATCCCTGAAACAAAACCATAACAAGAGAAAAAAAAAACTACAAAACTTTGTTTACATTTTTTATAGTTTGCTCCAGTTTGCTCTTTCTAACATTTACTGTTTCTTTCTATCAATTCTATATCAATTAATGAATAAAAAATGTAGTGTCATAAGGGCTTAAGCCTCTTTTTAACAATTTTTTTTTTTTTATTAAAAATTAAGCTATTTTTAGTGGTGAAGAGTTGGCCACATTGGTTAAGTGGTAGGCATTGAAAATATAAAATCGTAGTAAATATATATTTAAGGGTTAGAGTTGTGCTTAGATTGACATAGCAAGTGAAGTGAGAAGACTCTTCAGGCGGCTCTGAGTGTCAGTCTGCATCGCTTACCCCTTGAAGAGTATATGATGAGAGCAGCGTTTAAAAATTGCAGTCAAAGTAGAAAAATGGCCATTTCTTTCACTTCTTCATTTGTCATTGCCCAAAAACAAAAAAAACTGTTGCTTTTACTTCTGATTCATTAAACGTAAACAGTCGCTGTAAAATCAACTAAATAAGCGAATAGTTGTACACACATTTTCGTTTTTTGTTCAACATGTTTTGGTTTCGTCTGCAGTTTTTTGAATGTTGATGAGAGTTGTAACCAGTTTTGCCAGTAGATTTTTCGAAAAAAATTCCTACACATGCTAAAAAAATCCGATTTTTCCCAAGTTGAAAAAATTTCCCCTACAAAAATCCCTACGCATTATTGCCATTAAAATAGAAGAAAACACATTCGTTATCAAAATAAATTTTTTGATAAAAAATAAGTATAAAACTTAAAAAAAATAATAATAAAACTCTAAATTTTCAGTAAAAGCAAAACCATTTTTAATTTAATATGGAACCCATTTTAAAAAGGATTTTTTAACGAACCGTGTCTTTACCAAAAGGTACTCAATTGATTAAATAATAACTTTAAATTTTTTCCAAAATGTAAAAAACTAAAAATTTTGAGTTAATACATTATTGTTAAATAGGAACGATATGTATGTATTTACTTTTAAAAATTCAATTAAATGGTATCTTAGAAAAAAAAAATATACATACATATTAGTGTCGCCAACTTTTTAAACCACAAACAACTCTGGAATTTTAGTGAAAAGAAAAAATTTTCAACTGCTTAGACAAGAATATATCACTAACAAAACGTTTTTCTAAATTTTATTTTATAAATAATGCGATATGACGAAAAATCCCTACATTTTGGTGATTATAAAAAATCTCTCCGATTTTCCCTACGCCTCTATTTTAGTATCAAAAATACCTACATGTAGGGATTTCCCCTACCTCTGGCAATACTGGTTGTAACAAAAAGCCTAATTATTAGATTTAGGGAATTATGGTTATTGGGGTTGTTTAAATCAGGTAACTTTAACATTCTAAAAGAAGTAAATTGTCATAAATTGGGTATACCTGAGTCTGTAGGTTGCATAAGCACTGAAATAAATTTCTCTAGAGAAATTTGGTTTATAACATAATGGGTTTGCAAAGCTCTCTTGCGAGTCCAAAATGTATGGCCTATTGATGCAGGTTCCCAGTTATTTTGAAGATAGAATTTCTTACAGACTTCCGGCTGATGTCAGCGTTCTTCAGGCAGAAATTCTGGAGATATTAAAAGAAAAGAAGACAGGGTTCGTAAAAGGCATAACTTAAGTTCTACTTTCTGCTTCAAAAAAATCATATTTATTTATTAGAATAAATAAATTTTCAATAAACATCAACATTTCAAATTTAACTGCCTCTTTTGGCTTAAAGATCACGCTTCCCTGCGTATCCTTTTTTTTAAATTTTTCTGCCTTTTTCTTGGCATTTGTAGACAATACAACCCCTTAAAAAGGCCATAAATTTTGTTCAAAAATCTTAAAATATCATAAAATTTGACATTTGAAAATTGTCGAGGATTTGCTATACGTACAAACACTAAAAGACGCCATCAATACTATTACAATATACGGCTGTATTCAATATTAAGACATGTAGGAATCTTTTTTTTTTATGGATCTTTATAACCATGACGCCATATGCAAATGTCTCATGCCACAAAAAAATTTAGTTTCTTGTGGAAACATTCGATGTTGTATTGAAATATATAAATATGTATATATAAAATAAAATAAAAAAAAAGGAATGTGATAGAAATATCTAAATATAACGGAAATATATAGAAACATAAATATGGTGGTGACTTCCTTTTTTTAAAAGGCAGACACATACAAACACATAAAATTTTTTAAGCTGTAGCATTTAAAAGTTTTCCATGTAGAACAGTAAAAGGCTGGAAGAGAGAATAGTCTAATAAAGAATGATTAACAAAGCTTTTGTGCTCTTAATAAAAACTATACATTAATCTAATTTAACACAAACTCTTTAAAATTTACTTTGTTGGAAATCAAACTTCTTTATAAGAAAATCTTTCGTTCCTGGTTTTTAATAAAAGCCTTCCATTGCCTTTTGGTGTATTGATGATGACAATAGTTTGTATTGTATTTAATTCTGTGTGAGGTTTCTTTAGCAAAAAAGGATTTAAATTCGACACGCGTTTATACAATATTTCCTATTGCTATTTGGCTTTCTTTTTTTTCTAAAATATTCAATATTTTCTTTTTTATGGTTGTTTGTTGTGCCAGAGAGCAAAAAAGCAGGAGGCAGGGGGCAGGGGGTTATAGACAATTTATTAGAGATAAAAAATGTAATATTTTCGAAACTTTTTTCTTTTGCTTCTTGTTTTTAGCAAAAGTGTTAAACTCTTTTTATACTTTTGAGCCTTCATGTGTGTTAAAAGAAAATGAAGTGAAAATTTTGTTATGATGTCATATTTCTTGCTAAGTTTTGTTGTTTATTCTCGCCTGTCTTCAGGATTATTTCGTTAAACATTTATATTATTTATTAATGATCAAAGAGTTAATAACAAGGAAAAGAAAACACATGTTAAGAAAGTCAATAAATTTCGAAAGGATTTTGTAAACGAAAAGGGCGCATCGATGCAAAGAGATATTCTAAAGCTCTATTGGTAGTACAAACAAATTCTTGATGTTTCTACGGCATATATGGAACAATTTCAAAATATGTATTGTTAATTGTTGGCTGTAAATATTTTTTGTCTTTCTGGCAAATTATTGATTTCATGTGCGGACATTAATGAACAGGTACAATCTTAGAATTTGACCGTCCTGCTGTTATACAATTATAGAAAAATGCATCTTCTTATTAATGATGTCCTAACATCAGAATTGTGACAACAATGTTATTACAAATGTCATCAATGAAGCAAAAAGTAACATTAATCCAATGGCGAACGTCATCATAAAATTTTGTCATATTTTATGTGTCATCTATGCTATGACTACAGTGACATCAATACGAAGCTACGTTTTTGGTATTATTAACATTATTTTCATGTTTAAAAAGCAAAATAAGGTGCAAAAATTCCCATATTCTGTTTTTTTAATTATTTGGTTCAATACATCAACATTTAAAAGTAGAATGATTACGAAAACCATATCGACCATACTGGTGGTGTCTAATAATTGAGAGTTCTTCTGTAAACAAAGTGAGGAATACAACAAAAGTGAGCAAACACTTTGGCTAAAAGTCAATTTCAATGACTCAATTTGATGACAGTTTGTAATTAAATCGAGCCTAATATGTTCTTTCTCCGATGTTACTAAGTCATCGCACTGATGACATTTTTCATTAAACTGACTGTAATTCGTCATTTCTGTGATGCCGATGTTTCATTCCATTGGTGACATAATTTTACCTGATGACAATTTGGCCAAGTGATGTTAAGACTGGCATCACAATGATGAAAAATGTCATGGGGTTAAAAACTAAGACACTTGTCATAGTACTGATGTCAAAATACATCAGCGTTATGATGCCTTTTCAATCAGTGTATGTACTTAAACTTTGCCGAAACTACTAACCTCAACTGCACAATGAGCATATTTTCAATATTAAACAGAAATGCTCATAAAAGTGTGCTACATTGTTGAAGTAAGGGGCAAAATTCAGAGGGTTTTTCTAAGGTCTCCTCTTTACAATTTTGAGTATTAGCCATAGCCAAAACGTGGTTGTCGAAACTGCCTTGCCAATAACTAGTCCCTGTGGTCCCTTAATGTTGAGGTCCAGGCTCTTTCATCTTATCAGAATGAACTTAAATTACCAGCTGTAAAATCACAATTGTAATCTGTATGCGAGGTTAAGGTATGGAGTACCCTTGAAGCAGATACTTCTTAAGACACATGCGCCCAACTGCTGAGAATGATTGGACTTTTTTCAGCTTCGATGTACAGTTTTACTTAAATTGTAAATCGAGATTAATTATAAGACTTAAATTACCAGCCTTATAATCACATTTATAATCTCCATGCGATGTTCAGCTATGGAGTACCCTGAAGCAGATATTCCTTAAGACACATACGCCCAACTGCGGCAAATGATTGGAATTTTTCAGCTTAAATGTACAATTTTGGGACCTAGATAAGATTTTGGAATTGGTTATGCTTTCAAAATGCGAGGGTGCAACGGCAAAAGGTGCTCCTTCAGGCGTTTACCCTTTTATCCCGTTTTTTCTTTAATCATTTGAAGTCACACAGAGCAATTTAGAGGTTGGTTACTAGACGATTCGTTAGCAAATTGGATTTTGGAAAAGTGGCTTGCTGGCCCTCCTTTCTTAGATTGGTGACAGGGCTGCTACCTCCTTGTCCAATCGCACGATACAGTCATGATTCAGCAATATTTATGTAATTTATTGCCTGAGGCGTTAAGATGTACTTTAACCATTTAGGCTACATGAATTCTCACTTTAACTATTTTACAGAGGAAACTGAAAAGCCAGTGCCAGGGAAATGCTTGGTCTAAGACCGAAAGTAGTGAGCTGCTTGGACAGTTGGTTTCCTATGCTACACTGAAGCAAGAGAAATATATACACAGTGCGAGATCTAAACCAAAAACGGAGTGAGATAAAAGTTTTTGTGTGCTTTTTTAAAATACTTTTTTTCTGACGAAACAGCTTAAGAGAGAGCACTGTTATTGTGGAAAAAAGTCTTAATTAGGGTTAAGATGTATTGATTATTAAATGGAATGGTTTTAATTTATAGTTTTAATTTTAACGTTTTATTAATTCTAATGTTTGGTTGATTCTAGTGCTTTGTTATAAAAATTCCCTGGCATTAGTTTGCCTAACATCGGCAAATAGACTTTACTTAGCCTGAACTAAAGACCCTAAAAGTAAATTTTAATTTTAGCGTTCAGCTAGTAATAAGATAAACCAATTAAAGATGTATGTGTATGTTTCATTAACAGTAGTCTAAATTTTCTTATGAAAACAAAATCATTAACAACTTTCATCGAGCTCCCTGTTTTTATTGCCAATAATTTTATTCATCATTTATGTTATTCATTTTAACTTGTAGTAGGAGTTTTAGTATTTTTTTTTTTGCAATATATTCCATAATGATTTCCTTTTTTACGCCTTTTTGCTTCATACACATGATCACCTTTGTAGTTAATAAATTATTTTGCATTTATGTTAATGAGACAACTTTTGCTTAAAAAAAAAAAAACATAAATTTTCTTAATGTCACCCATGTTGCATAGACATGTTGCCAACAATAACACAAATTGAAAAAATGATGCAACTTTCTGGTGGCGGCTAAAAAAGAATCATAGTCCCTGAAAAGGGAAGGCAAAGGGAATGCGTAGGTGCTGGGGCGCAGCAGAGAACAGAGACACACAAATTAATGCCACAACATGTTAAAGGTAATGAAGTTATAATTAAAATTCAATTTTTTATTTCTTAAATTACAAAAAAATATTATTAAATGATCAGAAATCATGCCTCTGGCAGACAGAAATTAATTTAAAACATTTTTGATTTATGTAGAAGATTCGAATAGAGACATTACAAGAAAATGGGAAGGAAAAAATTGGCAATAGCTTCAGAAATTTAACATGAAAATTAAAATTGAAAATGATTTCTTAGCACTGAGAGAAACGTAGATCCCTTCAAAATGTTTAATTCTTTTTCTGTCAGAAAATTTCACCATTTGTACGCGTTGTTTTGTAAAAATTAAATAAACATGTTAATGAAATTTGACCTGGAAAAAAGCCCTTAAGCTTAAATATTTATTTAAAAGAAAAAAATTTATATTTTTAATGGAAAAATTTATAATTACCTTGAAATGTTTGTTTTCTACACAATAAGAACAAAATAAAAATCCCAAAAATACAAAAAAATGTACAAAAATTTAACGGAAATCCTCAAAATCAATAGGAAAAAACCAAAAAAAAATCTAATGGCTTTTGTATGAAAGCAAGAAATGAAATCATCAAGAAGGATGAGGCATTAAACCACCACTTAAAAAATAAAAAAATTAAACAATACCATTATTTTCATTATTATCACTACCACCACCATCTATCCTCAAACACCAAAAAAATAAAAAAAAAATTACTCCACCTTTTGGTAGGCCTTTTTTATTTTTTCAAACTTACCTCAGGCAAATTTTCATAAATTAACAGAAAAAATCCTTAAAAAAAACTGATAAAATTTGTAAAAAGTTTCTGTGTTAAAAAAAAGTTGAACAATAGCCAGCCAAATGACAGGGGAGGGGAGGGGAAACTTATTAAAAAAAAAAAAAATAAATATAAAAATTTTGGAATTAATGTTTTATCCCTGATTACCTGGAACACAAGTTATGGAATAAATGTGAATGTAAAAAAAAAATACTTTTAAATAAATTCAAATAGATTTTAAAAACAACAACAAACGTTCTGCTTAAAATCATGTTTTTTAAAAAAATAATATAAAAACAAGATAGTCCTAAGAAAATTTTAAGTTCCATAGCTCTTAATATGACTAATAAATTAATTTCATTGCTTTACAAAATCCTTAAAATAGGCAATAGTTTTGTAAATTTAATTTTTTCTAAAAGTATGCAATATTTTCATTTGCTTTTCATTGAATAGCTGTTTCAAACGATATTTAAAAAAGAATATTTTGATTTCATAACTGTCTAAAATTATGCAATGAATATTATTAAGAAGAACAGATGCTGCAGTTCATGTCCGATTAAGATATTGGCAGAACATAAACTTTAAAATTAGTATAATATTTGATTCATTACTGGCAGGTCATATCTTCATGTACTTAAAGAGATACAGTAAATATATATTGAACAAAAATTTATTTTATTTAAAATAATCTTAAAAGTATGCAATGAATTTTTTAAATTCGAACAAACACTTGCGCTTTATTACCAAGAAACTTATAATTTTAACAGATTCTTAAAATTTATCTCTAAATTTTAATCAATAATGTTGTAAATGCATCTTGAAAATAAGCAATAGTTTATATTAAATATGTCTGAGCATGTCTTATAGGCCATAGTTTTGTAATTTAAATATTTTCTAAAAGTATGCACTAGTTTTATTTGATTTTAAAAGTAAATAATTGTGTTCTTGAATATTTTGATTTTATAACTGCCAAAAAATATTCAATGAATATTATTTAGGAGAAAAGATACTGCAGGACTTGTTCGATCAAGATAAGGAACCGTGATTAGGAGAATTTTTTCCGGTTTTGCAGGACATAAACTTTAAAATTAGAATAATTTTTGATTTATTATTGTCATTTTTTTTATGTACTTATGTATAAGATACAAAAAATAAATATTTAAAAAAAAAATTAATTTTTTTTCAAATGCATAATCTTAAAAGTATGCAATGTATTTTTAATATTAGAATAAACCGTTACGCTTTATTATATATATATATATAACGGGTAATTCAAGCAGATATTCTTTTTTCAATAGCCTTTTTTTGACAGATCACGTGTGAGTCGTGTGATGCTGTATGTATGTAAACAAACAAAATTGCCGCATTTGGGACAAAGAGCAACCTGAAGAGATTCAAGAACTGCCACTGCATCCAGAAAAAACACGGTTTGGTGCGGTTTGTGGGCCGGTGGAATCATCGCTCCATATTTCTTTAAAAATGATGCCGGTGCGAACGCAACCGTCAATCGTGCCATGATAACCGACTATTTGATGCTTGAAATTGAAGCTCGTGATCTCGGCGACATTTAGTTTCAGCAAGACGGCGCCACTTCCCACACATCGCATCAATCAATGGATTTATAGAACACTTCGGTGAGCACATAATTTCACGTTTGGGTCGATTGGCCACCAAGGTCATGTGATATGACACCGTTAGAAATTTTCCTGTGAGGATATGTAAAGTCTAAAGTTTATGCGGACAAACCCGCTTCGATTCAGGACTTGAAGTAAAACAGCACGCGTGTCATTCGCCTGTTACCAGTCGAAATTCTCGAAATAGTCATCGGGAATTGCATTCGACGGATGGACCGTCTGCGACGTAGCAACGGCCAACATTTGATAGACATAATCTTCAAAAAATAAATGCCAAAGAATGTTCTTTCAAAAAATGATAAACATTCCCCATTAAATTTGAATTTTCTGTGTTTTTTTTTCTTTATAAAAGTAGGGAACCTTGAAGTGGATCACGCTTTATATATATTTCATTCTAGGGTTCAATAGTGGAAAAAAGAGCCACAACGAATTTCTTGCATTCTGATCGGATTTTTGCAAAATTTTTTTATTTCACTTCAGCTTTTTTATGTGGACTTAACTTCGATTTCAACTATTCTTTTCCACGTATGGGCTGTCATTCCTGGTCGTCTACTGCCTTGTGAGTTTCAATCCAATTTCATTTTTTTTTTTAATTTCATATTTCAAGATTGTTTAATATGCCTTTCTCCTTAAGCTT
Organism: Pollenia griseotomentosa; assembly: GCA_963931875.1. NCBI lineage: Eukaryota > Metazoa > Arthropoda > Insecta > Diptera > Polleniidae > Pollenia > Pollenia griseotomentosa. The sequence goes on from OZ007563.1 coordinate 173,190,059, forward strand.
AGTACTATGCTGTTGGCAAGAAAATTCGAAGTACTCTGCTTAAAGATTTGTTGACAAAAAATATAAGGCTAAAGATAGAAAATTAAATTATTTTAATTATTTATTTTAAAATAAAATAGCCCTAAAGTACACTACTATTATTGATTTATTAACTTTTAAGCTAAAAATGTTCTACTATTTTTAAATCTTTTAAAATGTATGCCAAAATACATATTTTCAATAACCCTCTAAGTATGCAATTAATTTCTTAAACTCGTTAAAACAATCTTGGCTTCATTAAGTAAGACTTCTAAATTTAATTTTTGTTGATTTTTTAATTTATCTAAAAAGTTATATGTCTTGTTAACCCTTTTATTTTGCTCCTTAAAATGTCTCCAATTCTGAAAAACCCCGCTTTTCCCTTGTCCTGCTTTAAAAATTTCTATTGAATTTTAACCTTCCATTAACTGTGTACGTGCTTTTACTTACTTTTGCTAAATGTTGTTGATTTTTAAGTGCCCAAAATTATGCTACAAATAATAATAACCATAATAACAAATGTTCGAAAACTGTTAAAATTTGTTTATTTTCAAGTGCCAGTACACACACACACTCACACACACACTTATTTAAACAAATATTATTTTATTTAAACATTTATAACTCAGCCATAAACATGTGTGCGAGCATGTCTGATATTTGCATTTATTTTTGAGTATTATCGAAAAACTTTAACAATATTCAAAAACTATACGTGTTTTAATATTTGACTTTCACTGGTAGTAATTTGGAGAGCATACAAGTATTTGTTTTGAGGTGTTTTTATATTTTATAACTTGAATATGACTGAAGTGTTATAAGGACCAGCAACATTTTTAGAGGAAAAATACGGAAATTTTGTTGCATTCGTCAAAGTTTTTCCAGTTTTAGTATAATGTTTAGTATAATTTCTTCTGTAGTCCATGCTTCCCCTGTGGTATAAGCTGCGCCTCTTAGGGGGCATAGTAAAGGAGCTTTAGGAAATTCATTATATTGATGTGACATATTCTGAGGTATATAAATATTTGGTCAATGCCTATAAATTGACCAAAAACTAGGCAACAGGTACGCACCATAGAGAAGCCATCCAGAATTATCGGAATGGAGTTCCTTTGGAGCGGTAGAATTGTAGCGGGCTAGAGAAGCATGACAGTTTCTATTGTGTCGATATTGAAAATCTATTGAGAGCAATTATGGTGCATGCATACCCAGGATGCGACAAACATCCGAATGACAGGGCTCTTGAAGTTTTCAGATTCCTTGAGACCGGGGTACTCACCAGAGTACCCCATTATCATCGGGCACTATGGGAGTCAGTAAATCCTTTGGGTCTTCGGTGCTGGTCTGACTTTTAGCTGAGACCTCCGTTGGTACGATTTTCGCAAGAAATGCTTCCTATCTCAGGAAGACTGTCTTGTGGACGCCTTGCTCTTCTTTTAAGGGATATTTTCGGGGATGACGTAGCGGCTTTTACCTTAAATCGTAGGGAGGGACTATTTCACATGCAGGGTTGCTTTTTCTTACTTGTGGAAGCGTCCGGCCTATGGAGATCCCCATATGCTGTTGCTTTTTAACAGAAGCTCTTGAATTAACTATAGCAGTAAAGGTTAGATAGCTCAGGCTTCTTAATAAGGGGCGAGAGTATATTTTTTGTCGTATTATACACTAAAATTGCAACATGTGTGTTAATGGTATCCGAGGATACACGAGCTAAACAGCTATTCGACACACCAAGCTCGCTTTCCTTATAAGAATTATTCTTTAGCGTTCTAACGGCCTATCTCTGATATTTAAACCAAAACTTCTTACAACATGTCATTTTTAAGATAGATTCTATCTTTAAATTTTAACATATTTTTAGGTAATTTCTGTAAGATTTTTATTTTATCTAGGTTCACACTATAAAAGGTTTTCTTTCAGAAAGTCTTAGTTTATTATTGAGAGGGAAGAAAAAAATGGCATGTTCTCTTCCCCTCTCATCAATATATGAACTCAGACTTTCTGAAAGAAAACTTTCATAGTGCGAACCCAGACTTCGCCTATTAAATTCAAGTTCGAACTTTAAAAAACTATTGCATAACTTTGGGCAAATATTCTCAGACTTCCTGGGGACCGGGCGTTTTAAAAACCATATTGATAACTTTTGAAAACTTTTGCTGGGTTATGTTGGATATTTTTATGAACTTTCAAGTACCATGTTTAAACATTAAATTTAAAATGGTTATTGGTTTTGTTGTACAAACTATTAAACTTTTCCAATTGATATAATAAAAAAATATAAAGGCGATTTGATTATGCGAGGTTGTAAAAAGAAAATTTTTTTTTAAATGATGTGATTCCAAAGGGATAAGACTTGTGTAGAACGATTAATTTATATATACGACTATTACTTGTTTTCAGGAGAGCACAAGGACTTATCGTCAGATCTGCTGCTTGTATTTATTTGAAGATACAAAAATGCACCCCAGAATGGTTCAATACCACAAAGTAGGGATTAGTTTCTTAAAATTAATCTCTTTAAAAAAATATTCACATTTTCTGCCACTTCAATTTTCGTGTCTTTCTTCAAACATTTTTGCATATCATTGACCTAATAAGCCAACAAAAAACTCTCTTCCCCTTTCAAAACCATTTACTAACTCTTCCTCTAACCAAAACCAAAGCGTCAATGTCATGTTCCACTTGATTAACTTAACAAAATTCCAATCAATTTAAATTTGCAACGTGCAATAATGTTTAAATGTCAAATTGAATTTACCACTTTGCTGTATGATGATGAAAATGATCACTATCCCGTACATGATCTTGTGTATAAAGATGATAATGACATGATGATCATGATGATAATTTTTTTTTCTGTCCGCGCAATGATTGCAATACGATTGAAGTAGTCATCAATTCGTTTTGTTCACTCTTTCACAGGCGTTTCATTTCAGTGTTTATTGTGTGGATTTCGTTAAGAATTTCAATTGATTTGTTTCTGTTTTTGTGTGTGTCTTTTTTTGCGTGTCTTCTACTATTCCAGCAGTGAAATTGAAAAAGACGGTGCTTTTGATGACAATTTTGTTGTTGTTGTTGCTGTTTTTTTAGACTTCTTTTCAATACGACAAAGTCTTCATATGGTAAGACAAATAAACTACACACACTAATTGTTAAGAGGAGCTTAGAGGGGAGAGAAGAATATGGTAAAGAAGTTCCAGGCAACAGCTGTGAAAACATTAAAGTCAAATAGGCGGCAAATAATCAAACATCATGTTGACATGAATTTTATTTTTTGTTTTTTTTTTCTTTTTCTTTTTATTTCATATTATTTTTTGATGATTCACTTTGTGACCGGAGATGTGGAATTGTATTGAAATTCTGAAAGAGGTGTTGCAGTAATTTTAATTGATTTGTTGGGAATAATTGTCAGTTGCCTTAAAAAGCTTTGAAATTTTTTTTTACAGAATTTAAAGTGTTTAATTGTAATAATTTTCTTGTTGGTTTTCTTAAAGTCTAATAAATTGCTTAATATAAATAATAATTTTTATTCATTATGTCAACTATTTTAGATTCAACAACATTGAAACTTACTAAGAAAATTGCACGGGTACTCCAAATAGTTTAAACGCAATATTGCTAGACCCAAAATGCCACATTTGAAATGGATCTTACTTGCTGCAAATACTACTTTAAACTTTGTCTGCCTCCGTTTTTCTTTTTAATTTGAAAACCCAATTCTGCTGATATTTTTTAGATTTTTTCTTTTTTACCAAACACAATTCCAATCAGTTCCTTTCCCTCGTTTTTCTGTTCATCGAGGCATGAATGTAAAGAAGTGTTGTATGCTTTTTTTCGCTGATGTTAAGGACTTGTGTGTGTGTGTGCGTGATAAAAGATCAATTTAGCTTGCAATGCGTCACTGATTTAAATCCGATATTGTAAAATTGAGCAAGTTGATCCATGCTAAAACATGAACATGGTATTTGCAATTATTGAACTTCAAAAGGTAAATGGAAGATAAAAAAAAACAACTTTAACAAACAAAGAAGCACATCACACAGCTAAGAAAAAAAAAACATAATCAGACGACAGCAAAACAATGCAAAGGAAGTTTAACAGGCGTAGTTAAAGGTATTATTCCACATGAACTAAACATGTGCAGAAATAATCAAAGAATTGTCAAAAGTAAAATTTATATAAAGAAACATACGCCACTGGGCAAGACACTGCAGTTGTGTAGTAAATAGTGATCACAGTTTATGAAGCACAAAGTACTAAGAGAAATCCAATAACAAAAAATTTAAGCCAAAACATATGCTACCAAACAAAACAAAGCCGGTGTGAAGTATAGAAGAATCATGGATTATGAATTTGCTTAAAGCCCCTAATTCTAGAATGTGCATTTCGAGCGTGTCTGAATGCTTTTAGCCTTTCAATTAAGGAATTTTTCAATAAACGGGCCAAAGCTTCATTTGTAAGTCAAAGTGCAAACAAGTCAACAAATTTGTTTTAATGCTGAAATTCCCTTCACTGAACCGGGATATTCAGCAATGAAAAATGATAGTTACAAACTACTTCTATTTTCAAAGTGGTCTTAATATCGGTGGCAATTTAGATGCCTTAAATAAGAATGTACCCTTTGCTAAGGACCTAAAGTTATTTTACCTGAAAAGCAGGTCAGTAGTGACTCCTTTATATAGTGAACTGTGATTATCCCGTTTACTAAAACATTTTTTCTTTAGCGGCTTCTATATCGACAAAATTTCTTGCTGCTGCTAATGTACGTGCCTTTATCCCTCCACTCCTCCTTGTGTGTGTAATGTCCAAATGATCAGTTGTAAAGAAAATTTATTAAATTGTAATCAACTTGTAGGCATACAATTGTAGTATTTACTCTTTTAGTACCATACAAGAAGCCATAGTAGCTATTGCTAGTTCGTTAAATGATTTTAAATCAAATAGCTGGGGACGCAACAGTAGTAGTCAGTGAAAACTAAATCGATTTTAATCAAAATTTATGATAATTTTAAATGAAATTAAATAAAGTTCTATCATGCAGCGAACGAACCAACAACATAAACGATGCAGTGAACTTACAACTAATTGGCATACAATAATGTGTTTATGGTTTGACATGACAATTCATGTTTAAGAGAGATGGGAAATTTTTTATTTTTTTCGCTTAACAGTATCTAATGAGTTGAACAATGTATTAAAAATAATTTAGGAGTGGATTTTTAAATTAAAAATAGAATAGTTCAGTGAATGGAGGTAGAAGAAATCAGAGATACGGTTTAAAAAATATTAAAAAATTTCTAGGAAGATTTTTGATGAGATCGCAGTTATAATTCTTGTGGTGTGGAGTATTTTATATTTATTATAGCAAGTATTCTTTTAGTTTTATAACTTTGCTATAAATTTCAATAAATTTGAAATCATAACTAATACCTTAAATAAAATCAAACTCGTCCATTCATATTTCCTTTAGAAACATTAAGAAAAATTTACTGTCCCCAATAAAATCCCAACCAATAATATCTATCTTAAAGAAATTTGCCAAAAATCAAAATTGATGATTATTGCTTTTTGACAGCCAGAATCAGAGTGTAAACGTATAAATGAAAAAAAAAAAAAAAATGTTTGGGTTATAAAAATTAAATAAAATATACAATTTAAGTAGCCATATTTCCCCATTGTACTTGCAACATCAACAACAACAACAAAATCATGTACCAATAAAAATATAAAAAAAAAATAACAAAGACCAACAACACAAACAATCATAAAACTGCCAACAGCTGCAACTGTTAAATGTCCTGGTCAGGAACAGGCTGAAAACCAAACAATACATAAAATCTTTTAGAAAGTAGTGGGAGGGAGGGAGATGTGAAGGCTAGAAAAACAAGAAAGTTTATTTTTATATTTTCGTTAACAATGTTGTATGTGAGTATCAATAAAATACTAAAAGAAAAATATATTTATGACCATGTTAAAGTTAGTGCAAAATAAAGCAGGGCAATATTATTGGGCGGACGAAAAAAATTACAGTGAGTGCTAAAACAAACAAAAAATGGTTGAATCTTAAATGTAAGAACAAGATTGTCTACTTTGGAGTGCTCAGGGTTTTTTTTACAAATTCGCTTAAGGGTGTACCAAGGCGAATTCGCTAGAAGGTGGGGTCAAATCAACATATGGTTTTTTTTGGTGGTCGAGGTGTCAAAGCTTGTATACAAACTACAGTTTTTTATGTAAACAAATCTTTTATTTACTAGCAAAATTTTGGACCACAAGACAAGTGGTTGACGAGTTGACCTCACCTTCTAGTGAATTCGCCTTGGGGTATACATTGCCATCGGACTTTAAGAGGATATTAAGGGATTGGCCAATATCAAATCTGTCAGATAACCAAAGAATCGCGGCCAATCCATATATAGCTCGGTACCACTGAAATCAGTAGCCTTTGGAACTTTGTAGGTCTACCAGGAGGACGAAAATTCCGGTCTTTAACTACTATGGCTGTAGGCCTACAAACTTTCCCTTTCGAATAACGCGAAATATCTAGGAAATTTCCTGGACTAAAAATTATCATGGATATTGAAAACTAAACTTAGGGTCAATAAACCTACGGTTGCTTCCTAACCTGTTGTACATTGTTTGGGGCAAAGTGGAGCCTTAAGACTGGTCAAATGTCTGTACACTGCAATAGTACGGCCTATTCTTATATATGGATCTTTGGTATGGAGGACCGTAACAGGCAGAAAATACGTCGTGGACCAGCTGGGCAGAGTACAAAGATCAGCCTGCATTGGAATTACAGACACTCTATGCACTAGTCCTCAAGAGGCGCTGAATACTATACTGCAAATTATTCCAATAGAATTGCACCGGATGGCCGTATTCGACAACAGTGCGGTCTGGCTCTCGGCATCGGTATGTTGGAAGGCGAGGAATGGTCATGCAAGGATCTTGCAAAAGCAGCCCACATTTCTGAAATGACGAATAGACTATATGATACCTCGAACAGACTTTGAGAAGAAACTCAAGGTCATATTTCCGTCAAGGCGGGAATGGAGTAAGGGGGTGTTGTGGCTTATGGATACTGCATATGGGTCAAAGATGACCTGCGGTGTTGGCTCTGGGGTTTTCTCGGAGGAGCTGCAAACAAATCTCTCTTACCGTCTTCCGGATGAAGCGAGCTTATTTCAGGCTGAAATACTGGCGGCTCTGATGTCATTAAGTTCGCATTAAATAAAGTCCATTCTCGGTAAGCAGTCTGACATTGCCTCAATTTGGGTTAATGCATATAGGGAGTGAACGGCAATGAACAGGCAGACGGGCTGGACAGGACTGGAGCTACTTTTGATATTTCGCAGAATGTACCAGTCGCAACACCCCTGGGAACTATCAAAAGCGAAATCTTCAGATACACTTTGGATATGGTTAACGATAGATGGAAGAAAAGGGAAAACAGCCCTGCAGCCACCAAACTAACGTGGCCCAGTCACGATATGAGTCGCTCTTAGCGACTTCTTAGCTTCAGTCGCAGGACCATTTCGAGACTGGTATACGTACTTACAGGTAACTGAACGATCGGTAACCATGCTTTGAGTCTCAGTCTCCCTTTTAATGAATGCTGCCGCAGCAGCAGAGAACCTGTAACTGAGGAGACAGTTTTTCATATTCTATGTGGTTGCCCATTGTTCACTTTAGCACGACATGGATTATTTGGAATTAACCTTCTGCAAGGACTCTCTGAGATATCGCGGGTAAAACCCTGCGATTTGACGCAATATCTCAACGCAACGAGCTGGCTTTAGCCACCTCGGTTTTGCCCAGGTTTTACGCTTTTTCGCAATACTTAATCGCGAAAAGGCATGACTTCAAAAATATCGGTTAAGATTCTGTTATTTGGTATCTCTGTATACTCTTTATATTAATTACAACTGCAAGAGTTAAATACCGTGGCCGCCAAAAGGGTCATATGTAATTAAAACTATAAGGAAGTTGCAACAGGTACACTTGCCTACTTTAAACTAAAGACTTGATCAATTTTAGAACATTTACTGCGAATAAGCTCTTATAAGAAAGCTCGGCTAGAAGCCCGAAGAAGAGTTAAGTACAGTGCCTACAAATAGAGTCATTTGCTAAGAAACCTATTATGACGTCATGACTAGTAGCCACATAGCCTTAAACAAATTGTCCTACTTTAAGGCAGCGATAGGCAAATTCAGGGCACCTCGTATTTTGTTTTCTCTTTTATTATTTACGTGTGCACACACATTTTAGAGAGTTTACCAACATTAACAACAATATATGTAGCATTTTTACAATGCGTACAATCGCAAAATGTAATAGTATAGGATGCATATCGCTGCTTTGTAGCGAAAGCCTTTTTCCGTTTTTAAAACATATTTTTTTAACACTGACTGTAACCCTGAAAAGACACAGTAATATAACTTGCTTGTAAAATAAGCTACAAAAATTGTCTCTTAGATTTTTGCTAGGAAAGCCCCTTTACTCTTCGGCTAGTAGAGAAAATCACGTTTTCTGCACTCCCACCCCGCTCCTTAATATAGGCAATGAGTTTTAAGCCCCCCCCCCAATTACCGGAAACTCATATAAGCTACTTTTCTTTATGTATTTGTAGCAGTATAATTTCAAAGTGTTTGTGGACAGAGATCATTTATGGGACTGCTGTCTTCATCTTACACATTTTATTCCTTGACCAAAAGCAATAATGCACTCGACACTTTTATTTCTTTTTCATTAGCCAGTCCCCATAAATGAATGGAAAAAAGGAGGAAAATAAACAACAACTAAATGATTATTTATCTAGAAAACAATTCAGCAGACTTGGAAAAATATATTTTTTCTATTTTCCAACTTAAGTCTTTTTTTCTTTATATTTTGTGTATATTTTTTTTAGGAAAAAAAATTTGGGCATTTTCTAGGAAAGTTTATTGAGAGTACGAAACATAAATGAGAATAAATTTTTTGGTAGCAGAATTTTGTTGGTCCTGAAATGCTGCTTTGATTCTTATGATTTTCTAAGAGCGTTTGTGACTTTTATTGTTAATAGGAAATATTAAATAATGAAAAAAATTAAAAAGAAACGACACAATTGTCATAAGTTATCATAAGCTGGTGAAGACTTAAAACTGCAATACCTAGAAATAATGGAAAAGAGTAAAAGTGTTAAAATAATTAATAGCAACAAAGCATTAAGAAGGTTTAAGATGCATTAATGGTAAATAACACTTATTCCAGAACGTTTATTCAACCATAATATGGTTGCGGCGTCTTGATAGAGGACTAATTAAACCATATTATAGGTGCCGGTGACAATAATTTTAATACGCAAAAGTTATCTCATTCCGGATTTTGTAAGATTATTTGCTACGAGTTAATGATAGCTCAAAACACAAATTGATTTTTATTTTTTCCTTTCCGCCATGGATGTTGAATTGGCCCTAAAATTTTTATATCTGGAATATATGATTAAAACCTTGTTCAGAGATTTTAATGACTTAAGTATTTTTCCTATCGGATGAAATTTTTTTTTTTTTTTTTTTGAGAGAGACCCTCAGAAATATGATAATCCAACAGGTGATCGGCAAAACTCTCTTTACCATTTCAGAAATATGTAAGAAGTAACTTCAGTTATTTGACGCAATCCTTCCCACTTCGGGAAGAACTTTAAAAATATCCTTTCAGTATTAACATGATTTCTGCTAACAACACATTCCAAGTATCCACAAGAAATAAGCGATCCTATTTCTAAAAAATATTTCATTAATGAAAACGTTATTTGCTGCTCGATCAAAAAATTCAAAGGTTACTTTATAATTGTGTCCTTGCTTTTTGTGGTCGGGTATTAGTGGAGAAAACAAAAATGTACCCCAAAACAATAAAAAAATCACACACACACACACAAATTTTTCATCCCTTTATCCAATTTGTTTTATTTTTTAGCTTTTCAGGACTAACTTGAGTTCAGTTAAAAATAAATTTTGAATATCTACAGGAAAGTGATCCTTATGCTGAAAGAATTTTTTTAATTTTTGAAAACGTTTGTTCTTGCTCCATCAACAAATTTTAAGGTAGCTTTATATTTAAGTCCTTTGCACTCTTTTCTTGGGGTGCAGTAATACAAGAGAAAGCAAAAAAATGGTGCTCCTAATTTCGAAGAAAACTCTTCAATCATCAATCCAATTATTTTGTCTTGTTGCCCAGGATTAACGAGTGTTCAGCTTAGAAGGCATTTGCAGGTATTAGGTGTTTTTTATGCTTAAAGAATATTTAATGAAAACTTTGCGAAAACTTTATTTGTTGCTCCATCGGTAAATTGAAAGGTTGTAGCTTCATAAGTAAATAAAGTTAGGTAAAATTCCACTGGCAGCCGCAATTAAGCACATGATCTTGTTCAAATAAAAAGATAGAGGCTGGTCTTGTCCCTAAGGATTCTTTGACCAAACAGTTTGAATCTTTGATCTTCGAAGCCGGGCAGTGACAGAGAAGATGTTCCGGTGACTCCTACTCCTCCTCGTCGCCGGTACTTCTACATAACCCATTGTTTGGGTGTGTTTCCTAATGGGCCAGTTATAACCGCTATTAAGCTTCTGAGGTGTAGTCTGGGTAGCCTTAATGCGCGCCGTGTCCAGATTTTCCTGGTCTTTCCACAGGTAGTTTTATCAATCCATCTTTGACCGGCAATAAGATGAAATTGTGTGCAAAAAGTTGCGTACTCCTTGGGAGCGAAACACCCATGTATATAATATGTCGAACCTCTACGATTCAAGGTGTTTCCAATTAAGGTACGAATTTGTAGATCCTCATAATGAGCCATGCTATCCAAAATGCTTACGGTGAGCCCAGGATGAAAGATTGGCCCAGGTGTGACATAATCAACGTCCATTTGTCAATTTATATCATACAGGATTCTTGCATGTCCGATGTTATAATCCCTCCAGGCCCTAGTTGCCTTTAGTCTTACCCCTTCACTTGCAGCGAACTTTTTTGCCAAAATCTCTGGTGGTAATCAGTTCAAAATCGTTAACAGTGCATTAGAAAGGGTGGTTCTAAAGGCAACTTATACCGTTATTGCCCCCATTCTTGGTAGTGCCTCCCTTTGAGAGCCAACCATCAAACAGCTGCGCCGTAGAATATAATGGGTCTTATGACACCTTCGTAAAGCCAGTGTACATTCCTAGGGTTGATTCCCCAGTTTAGGCCAAAGGCTATTTTACAGCAGTATAGTGCGGCTGCCTCCTTAGTAGTCCTGGAAATGGTGTTCTTCCTCCAGTTTAGTTTGCTGTCCAATATAAGTCCAAGATATTTAGCATTATCGGACAGTTTTAGTGAGGTCCCGTTTATTCTCTGGGTAATGAATTGAAGAATTTTGTAGCACGATGTGAGAAGTACAGCTCACTTTTGGAGGGATTAACATCCAGTCCACAGTCCTGGCACCATTTCAATAGGACGTCCAGTGCTAACACCAAAAGCTCCATAAGTAATTAAGGAGTACCAGAAAATGGTACTCCTGACCCCAAAAAACAGAACACACACACACACAAACTACTAAGAATAAGTCAGATCAATTTTGAATTTTTTCTTTTTATTTCTCTTTAACTTTTGAAACACATAAACACTAATCTGAATATTTAATCATTTTGTTTAAATAGTATCCAATTTCTATATATATATTTTTTTGGTATTTGTAAAGTTTTTTTTTGTAATTTTCTGGCATTTTCCTCATTTTTTAAGACATCTGTTGTAAAAGATTTGATATTTGGTGGGTCTTAATTGTAAATTAACTACCAATGACGCCTGCTGCATAAATTTTGTAGCCTTTTTGCTATTTTTTAAGACAATCTAAGTTTTTTTTATCATTTAGATTTGAAATTTTTAATACAAAGTTATAAATTTTGATACACTAGAGATTTGTTTTTTTTCTGCACTCAAGTTTCAATAGCTGGTTTTGTGTCTTTTAATTTTTTTTTTTTTTTTTTTGAAGTCACTTCAGTTTTTTGTTCATTTGGGCCTTCATTATCTTTAAAATAAAACAGAGAGAAAAAGGATTAAATAAATAAATCACTTGTTTGGAAAAAATTGCACAATTTTTCTTACTTTTTGTTGTATTTCAAAGACATTTTCCTTATGCTTTCAAATACTCTACCAATCGAGGGATATCCTTCTTTTTTTCAAACTCATACCAGTTAATGAGCTAAAAATTGTTTAAACAAAACTGTGTTCATATCGTTTTTTTTCTACAAATTTTCTTTAATTCATTATTTTCTTTTCAGAACTTTTTTTTGTATTTTTCAAAATTAATGAAGATTTTGTCTTATTTCGAGAGGTTTTTTTTTATTGTAGCAAAAGGGTTGATTGGTAGCAACACTTGTGTGTATTTAAGAGAAGAAAAAAATGATTTGATTTTTAATTACGTTGATTTTTATTCAAAAATTTGCTTGAAAAAAAAAATTTAAAGAAAAACGGAAATCATGGTAGCTTTCATTTATGGCCTAAAGTGTTACAGTCTCCAAGGACTTTTAGCCAGATACTTGAGCCACTTTTCAATGAATGACTTTATTTTTTCATTTTTTTTTTCGTTATTTGTAAAAAAAAAAACAAACAGAAAGTTGTAATATTGGGTTTTTCAACTTAATTAAACTTTTTTTTTTAAGGAATTTCTTTTCAACATGAGATTTATTTTGCTACAACAACTGTCATCATATTGGCCATAACTAATTGACAGCTTAAGTGATACAAAATTTCTTTTAATTAGCAAACAAATTATAAAGAAAGTTACTCGATTTGCATATTGTAACGAATGATAAAAATAAAATGAAAACAGAGAGGAAAAAAAGAGAAAAATAGTTGAAGTTAATGCTCGTTTAATAAATAAGCAAAAATAATTATAAAAACAAAATTCCATCCAAACCAAATAGTTAAAAAAAAGTTAAGTTTTTGAAAAATTCAAGCGGTCACAGATTTTTATTATTTCCACTGTATCTTTTTTTTCAGCAAAAAAACACGATTTTATGTTTTCATACGAAAAAATCGATTGTTTATGAAAAATATCGAGTTATTGAAAAATACATCGTGCTTCATCGACACACATTTCTACAAATTGCAAATGTCTATTAAAAATAAATTTTATCAAAATTTCCTATAAAAAGTAAATTTTAACAAAATATCCTATAAGTAATAAAATTTAACCAAATTTCCTGAAAAAAGTAAATATTCCTAATTTTCATAAATAGTAAGTTTTAACAAATTTCCTACAAAAAGAAAATTTTATCTACAGCTTCATCGAGTTTATCGAGAATATAATACTTTTGTTTTATTATAAGTTAAAGTAATTTTGTAAACACAAAAACAGGCAAATTTTTTGTATATGTAACTGTTAAACTGTTTTAAAAATTAACTTTAAAAATTTACCACAACAGAAGTATAAAATATTTCAGTCAAGTTATTTAATACAAGTTAAAATTTAATACATAAAATTTTTTTAAATTCTCCATTCGTATAAGCTTAACTGTGCTATAAATAATAAATACCTTAAATCGTTTCTTGACTTTAGACAACTATGAAAACAATATATTAAATTGATTACTTATTTACAAAAAAATCTCATATAGAAAGTTCACAATACCTGCACCCGTATTCTGTAATTCGCTTAGCTAAATCTAAATCTCGATCGCTAAATTGCCTTAGAGAATACAAAATTTAAATATTTTAGCGTTGGCGAATTAAAGTATTATGTCATTGCCAGATTTAGCAAAGCACATTACAGTATTGCATTCGTAGCAAAAAATCGGTAAATAAACTTTATGGTCACTAAAATATTAAAAGCTAAGGCGAATTTGTTAATATTATATGAAAATTAAAACTACCGAAGTTCGCAGTTCCCAAAAATAAAAAAATTGAGCTAAAATTTTTTTACAATTTTTTTTTCGAATTCAGCAGCCCCAAAACCTTAAAGTCTAACTGTCAAATAATTTTGCCCAGCTAGATTCGGGATTCGTAGCACTGTGCGCTACACAAAAAAAATCTTATGCCGTTTTGCAAAACTTCCAGCAAAATACTTTTTCTAAGAAGTATAAGTCTAGGCTTTGCAGAGTCGGCTTGTCGCATAAAGAGGAGTATTTTAATTCTAAATTTTCGTGAAAACAGCTATGAACGGAATTAAGGGAGTTAAGTATTAATACACAAACACTAATAACAGGTATCGATTCCGGGTGTGTGAGCCCTACGCTTAATAATGTTCTGTTTATTTTCGAACACTTCTTTAAAGTCATCGCAATTCTAATAGCACGATATCGTTACAAGGCACTAAAATTCTACTGTCAAACTTTAGGCCCTAATAGCGTCGAAGTTATTCACAAAGTTTTTAAGTGTAGCATCCGAAAATAGGCCTTAAGCACTCCTTGCGGCTTTGAAGTAAGAGTGTATCCCTGCGTGTAAAACAGTTTTGGTAAGCGCATTTTTGTATTTTTAAGCTGGAGGTCCACACCACGCGTTACTCGCTTTTTCGCTGCATATGCAGCTGTCAAAAAAGTAGAATCTGTGTAGTTGTACGTAGTAAGTAACATTCAGAAAAGCGTAGATGCCTTGAGGCGAAAAGTAGGTTTACTTTCTACTTTTGTAAGCGTCACAAGCAGCGTTCGAACAAGTCAGCTGATTTTGACAAATTAAATTTTATTTTTACTTGTGCTGCTGCTGCATAAAAAGCGTTTCATGTAACTTGAAACGTGCAACGCAAGTAAGGTTAGAAAAGCATGTACTGCGTGGAGGCGAAAACGCGTGGTATGGACCTCCAACTTTACACCCCATTTTCAAGCATTTGTAAGGACCGCAAACGAATTGGACCAAATTACAGAACTATTTTACCCTGTCTAGTATTCTTTTCTTAATGGGTTTTTAGACTCTCTTTACAGGTGTTAAAAGGTCTGATGGTTTTTTTAAGCACTGAAAATATTCCGTAATATCTATTAAAGTCTCTGAGTCTTAAGGCCTTTTTTTAGAAACATTTTTGATGCTGATATCGATGGGACATTTTAACCTGAAACCAATTAAAATACAAAGTTCTTTAAAGAAAAATACTACAAACTTACTTCATCTCCTCTATAGTTCAATGTTAAATTTTTCTTTACCAGCATTTTTCTTATTGTTGACTTTTTTTAACCAAAGCAAACATCTTAAGCTGTTCAAAGAAATTTATTTTTTAAATTTATAATACAAAGAAAATATCTGAAAAAAATAAGACCAATAGAAACATGATTGTTAACGTTTAAAAGTCTTACAAAGAAAAAAAAAACTTAAAAGATCTAATAGCATAAACTGATAATCCGTTGTTAAATAAAACATCAAAGTCGATAAATCTGTCTTTTTATTTAAAAAAAAAAAAACTTCTGAAAAATCAGGGTAATTCATAATAAACTTTCCTGAAAAAAAATGAACCGTTTGACATGTTAAGAAAAACAATTTAAAAGTTATTAAACTTTAAAAAGCAGAAAGAATAAAAGTAATTTAAGCAAGGAGAGGTTTTTTCGCTCTAACAAAAGAAAAACAATTAGTATTGGATTACAATATTTAGCAGGATATATGTACGTATCATTGCTATTTCCCACCTACATGTCTTGCCAACATATCTTTAAACCATAACAAGGTTAAAGTCATTTGCAGGAGAAAAATGTTATTACTGACAATGTCATTTCAAATAAATTACCCTTTTCAAAAAAAAAAAAATAAGTAATTTTTTTTCAAAGAGAAAACATTGTTATTCTCAATAATGAATTTGTAAATTAAGGAAAGACCACAAACAATAAACAGTAACATTTGCTTACTGTTCAAACTAAATTTAATCTTCAAACTCCTCCACTTTTCAAAAAAAAAAAAAAAAAAAAAAAAAACAACTCTCCAAACATTATCAAAACTATTGAAAATCTTTAGTTTTTTACTACTCATCCATTCAAAAAGATACTTTCTGTCATTGTTACTAAATAAACTATAAGTTTTTATTTCTAAAAAAAAAACAAGAATAACAATAAAAAGGTCCTTTAAATCCTGCTGGGTTTTGGGTTCAACTAACAACTAGTAGCATTTCAAGTCAAACACAATTCCTGTCGCAAAAGTTCATTATAAACAACACTTGACATTTGTGTTTGGCAATATAATTTATAGACAAAAGACAAGTGATTTTTAGCAAATACCACAAGATTTCAATGACCAGAGGTCATTTGAAATATTTATGACAAAAACAATTGTCTTTTCGAAGTCCAAAAGAATATTTAACAACAATTAAAAGGAGGAGTTGTTTATGGAAGCAAGACAAAAAAAAGTTTTAACAAAAAGTTTTGAAATAGATGAAGCTAAGAGGAAATGACTAAAGCAAAATTACTTTCTCCTGTATGGAGAAAACAGTGACTCATGCTTAAGCACTGCCGAAAGAAGCGTTGTCTTGGGTTTATTACTCTATGCTTCTGCAGAAGAAGGGAGACCCTAAATGAATTCTTACTCCTTCTCCTCGTCCAATCAGCTCTTGCATTGCTTATTATAGAGCATATTCCCTAGGGGAAAGTAAACTAACACTAAGCCGGTCACGTCACAGCTCTAAAGTGATAAGGACCGGTTCTAGTTCTAGAACTTTATATAAGGGTACTTGCCACTTTAACTTGGTGATGGCCTAGGAGGGGTTAATTGGCACCTTTTTGATACTTTGTAGCTGGTCACTTAAACATTCAATTTCGTTTTATATATTGCCTGTCGCTGATACAGTCCCGAGTGAACCATAGTTATATGATTCTATTACTGAATGACAAGTAATAGAATCCGATAGAATTCCGAGGAGAAAGAGAAATAACACTAAACTAGTCACGTGACAGTTCTAAAAATGTATGGACTGGTTTTAGTTCTAACTCTTTGTATTAAGGGGACTGGTTTAATAAAGTGATGTTCTAGGAGGTAGTTAATCGGCACATTTTTGACACTTTGTAACAGGCCACTCAAATTACCTTAATAAACACATACAATTTCGGTTAATACATTGCCTGTTGAAGATATTGTCCCGAGCGAACCATGTTGATTTGATAAATCTCTTTTATATAAAGTAATAGACCGGATAGAATTTCTAGGAGAAATAGAAATAACACCAAACTTGTCACGTGACAGTTCTAAAGTTGTTGTTGATACTTTGTAACTGTATATAACCTGTATAGAAACATTCAATTTCGTTTTATATATTGCCTGTCGCTGATATAGTCCCGAGTGAACCATAGTTATATGATTCTATTACTGAATGACAAGTAATAGAATCCGATAGAATTCCTAAGAGAAAGAGAAATAACTCTCAACTTGTCACGTGCCAGTTCTAAGTTGTAGGGACTGGTTATAGTTCTAACATTTTGTATTAAGGGGACTTGTCACTTTAATATAGTGCTGTTCTAGGAGGCAGTTAATTGGCACATTTTTGACACTTTCTAACAGGTCACTCAAATAATCAATAAAATTGCCTGTCGCAGATAATGTCCCGAGCGAACCGGGTTAATATGATAGATCTCTTTTATATAAAGTAATAGAACCAGATGACTAGTTTTGTATTAATGACCTTTTCTCTGAAGTAACTATACTCTAAGCACATTATCGCTAGTTACATGATGTGACTGGTTTTTGCCTTTTCTTGAATCTTGAATTCTTTGAATCCTTTTTTCCTTCCGAAATTTCTACGTTTGCATCAAGACTTTGGGAATAAAAATAAATATCGTAGATCTCGAAATCGTTGAGTGTTAATATTGGTAGTTCACTAAAAGATAAGCGTAAAATTGAGTCCAAACAAATGCTACGGAAAGATTTATATGCAAATTGTTGCTAAGGTTGTTTGCGGGATCACGATTTGAAAGTTTTAGCCTTAAAGTTAAGGTCGATTTAGCTTGATCTGCATTCTTTACATAAATTTCGACGCTCTAGCAGCAGGAAGTATAAAGAACCTTGAACTTTTAAAGGTATTATAATATAATTTTAATTCCTCTTCTTTAAGTCCAACCAAAAAAAGAAGTTCTAATATAGTATTTGTTTGACATTCTCTACTTAATACAATTCTACTCTTCCCAACTTTTTTAACAGCAGCTAAAAACTCCCCCTCCAATTGACATTTTTAAGCACTTGCTAACCAATACCACAAACATCTTTGGGGTTTGGAGTTTTTGCCCTGTGTTTATGAATTTGTCTACATGTGGTTTTTGGATTTCATTAAACAAAATGTATTTCTTTACAAATATATTGCAAATATCTAATAATAAAAACAAAAGAATTGAACATACAACGCTTACACCACATCCCTACCCCTTAAAAAATTTAATAATGAAAAACCCTTCTCCCATAAAGGACATTTGCGTATTTGTGTTTTGTGTGTCAATGTCCCAACATGTTTTATAGATGTATAGATCTTTGAAAATTCATTTTGTAATTAAACGTTGATACATTTTTTGTTTTTGCTTTTTTGATTTTCTGTTTTATTATTTGGACACAAATGTTTTTAATTGTGTACTACTAAACTAAAGTAAACTTTCGTTAAGCATACAATAATGATGACTGCAACATCAGTTAAAAACAACAACAATATTTTCAATAATGTGGACAGACAGACAGACACTGACAGTGGTAGTCTTCATAAACTACATTTTCATAACACATAGAATGTATCTCTAGCATGTGTGCAAGAGTATGTGTTAGCAGAGCTTTTGAATATTGACTACTATTTATCCATAAAACCAACTATCCGTCCATGCATCGTACTTCTATTCAATCAAGCAACCAAACTAAATTGTAGCCAGTCATCTATACACTGATACATATTCCACGCCGAATCTTTGATACCCTCCATCGAATATAAGAATCTGGATCAGTGAAAATTTTTGCGGAGGTTGATACATATTCGTGCTCAAAACTGTTTTTCTTCTAAATCGATTAGGCTGGATCTCAAGCCCAAACTGTTGAAGGACAACTTTGACATTGAAATCATTGTATTCTATTGAGTTGCTCGGAAGTGATGAAGATTCAGTCGATGGGCATGGCTAAATCGACTTAACATTACTTAAGGACCCAAAAACAAGGTGGGCAAGAGTCATTACTGAATTGGAAGATGATATAAGTTTTTCAAATGGCGATAAATGTTCGTTCTGCTTTAACATTTGTGAAGTAAACAGATGCAAAATACACTCCAATAGTAAATGGGGTGCCCCCGTAGGCTACCTGGTAGTGAGCTAGCCTATCAGTGCGAGGGTTGCGGGTTCGAGTTTCATTTCCATCTCTATGGATATGTGAATAAGACGAAATTATCGCTTTAGGGGTACCTTAAATCCGCATGTAACATACGAAGAGCAATTGCACCGGCTCAAAGTTACTGCATTATATAGGCTTTCCGCTGAAGGCATCATCCGTTCCTATTTTTTCGAAAACGCCGCGGGCCAAATGAATACTGTGAGCGGCGAGCGGCGAGCGCTACAGAGCCATGCTTACCTTAACTGGGCGAATTGGAATTGGAGCACATGCGGTTCCAACAAGCGGGAGAAACGACGCATACTGCAAGACCTACAATATCTTAAGGATGCATTTACGCCTTATCTCTTGTTTCGGTGATTTGGCCGGCAAGATCGCCTGATTTAACTGTTCTAGACTTCTTTTTGTGGAGTAAGTTAAAGTCAGTGCCAACAAGCCTCAGCCTCTTCAAATCCTCAAAGAGAATATCGCCGAAAGTTCCGGCTAGAGTGATAGAAAATGTCAAAAAACAAAAGTTTTTCATATATTTAAAAACCACATTCAAAGAACATCGGCTGACAACATTTGCACTTCCTTGGGTTTTACCTCTAGACATAATCAAAATCGGGATAAGCCAAAGATAAAATATATATATGTTCCTCTAACTTCCACTGGATCATAGGGGCGTCTTTCAGAGATGCACCTAGTGCAGAAAGTTTCGGATTGTCATTCACTTGGGAGTGAACAGAAATGATTACACTGCTGACTTTCCAAGCAGCTCACTACTTCCGGTCATAGGTCAAGTAGTTCCCGGGCAATGGCTTTATTGGATTCCGCTGAAAGCTAGCAAGAGTGAGAAGGCGAACAGTCATGTAGCTTGAATGGTCAAAATGTTTCAACACGTCTCCGGCAAGTAGGTAAACGATTTATAAATGTTTGCTGAATCATAAATGCAACGTGGGATTGGCCACACAGATATCAGCCCTATCACCAGTCTAGGAAAGGAGAGCTAAGACCCACCTTTCTGAAGTCAACAACGCTAACGAATCGAAGATAAAATACCCTTCATATATTTTTGTTGAGTTGTTATTTAGGTTTATCTCTTCACCGAATACTCATAATGTGCAATTCCTTTTCTGGCTGTTGACTGTCTCGAGGTAACAAATGAAATGATTAAATCATAATACCAACCATGTATTAGATTGCAAGTGCTCAATTCTTAATACACCGAACCAAAAATAACACAAACTTCTCTATCTTCATTCACTCATTATATAGACTTGGTATTTGTGGAAATGAGCACTCTGGCACCCAAACAAACGCACTTGCTGCCAGACTTGTATCCTGCTGTATGTGCGTTTAATTATGTTTTTTAACCATCATCATATGTTGCTGTTATTGTTCATATCCTCATCATTATTGTCAGCAATAAGCCAGCTATTTTTGTTGCTCCGTCCGTCTATCTATAGCATCGTGCGTCAAACTCATCTTCACTAATTTCATCATTCAGTCGGGCCTTAACCACAGAGGAGTCCTTGCGTGTTTGTGTGTATGTATGTGTTTTTCTTGTAATAGTGTATTAGTTTTCGAAACTCTTCATAATTTTTGTAGTTTATTCTTTCTTTATCCCATTTTGGATTTGCTTTTTGTATGTTTTTGAAATTGTCATTGATGTTTTTGGAAATTCGTGGACGAACCAACAGCAAACACAAATTGATAATATTTAGAGTGTTAACGTGGTTTGGTTTTGTTGGCTCTTAATGCACAGCAGCCACGAAACAGCATGTTTTGGAGTATGATTTTGTATTCGATTGGGGGATAGATATTTTGAAGAAAATTTTGCAGCCGCGACCATACAAAATTGAGTTAAAGGTATTAATGCCCAGGTTTTCTAGAAAACTAAGCGAATAGTAAGATAAAGAGGTACATATTTAACTGGAAGAAAAAATAAGGTTTAAGTATTTGGATCCAATCCATAACCACAAAGTTCGCTAAAATAGTGAAAACTTGGTCTACTAATAGAACTTTCTTGATTATTTTGTAAGCATGAAATTAGATCCGAAACTTGATTATCACTGCGTTAAAAAACCTCTGTATGGAAAATTTTCATTTGTCACAGAAATCTCAAAAAAAAAAAAAAAAAAAAAAAAAAAAAAAAAACGAGTAAATTTTCCAAAAACTTATGGTGGATTGAGAGCGCTTAGCTGGAGGAGCGATAGATAGATAGAATAGATAGGTTTATAAGATTAAAATAAGGAGGATCAATAAAACTATTTTCTCGTATCGACTTTTAATAGCGTAAATATGATGTATTTTTGTCTGCATTAGACACCTGTAAAATATTATTAATGTATTTTTAGTATAAAAGCCCGCGCCTTGATCTTAAATTTTGTTAAATTTTGAACATAACAACAGACTTGTGAACGTTACGGTGTTTCCGATAGAGAAACGGCTGCTATTGCTTCTTTTGTATTGCAAGATATATCTCCTGGCAGTGAACCAATTGATAAATCAATAATACCACATTAAAGAAAAAAGTACGTAAAGAATATATACAAACCTAGAAGCAGCGAGACTTACCAGCTTTATATTTTGACAGAGCTCAGAAGTACAGACAAATATTGATTGAGGAACATGTAGCTGTTATTAAGGACCCAGATTCAGTTTATGTTGGATATGCAACACCAGAACGATGTACTCCCAAAAGTATTGAAATGTCAATTATTGCCCATCTTTCGTCTCAAAAAATTAATTTAAAAAATTTGATGGCAATTGGTGCAGTCATTAACACCGGGAAATTAAACGGAGTAATAAGAGTATTGAAAAAAAGATTTCAGCGCCAACTGCAATAGATAATTTGCATCCTACATTTGAACGAATTGCCATTAAAAAATTTATTTAACAAGCTAGATGGTGTTTCCAAGGGATCATATTCGCATGCTGGTCCTATTGGCAACTTATAAGAAAACTGCAAAAACTATCCATAGCCAAGTAGAAGAGAATTGAAGGCCAGATTCCGGAAATAGAATTTAAGTGCTTAAGTTCAAATCAAAAATATTTGTATAAAATAACTATATCTGTTAAGTTGTGGGCACTGCCACGATGGCTTAGCTAAAAGATCTGTAGGAAAAATATCCTATGCTAGATGGCTAGCAAAATCAAATAGAATTTAACGTTTATATATTTCTCCATCAATCACGTCATATCAGCTAAAAGAATTAGCTGGGTTTTGTGTAAAGTTTATGCTCTTGTATGGTTTGAAATAAAAACAAATCAAACTTGCAAACATGAGTCTAAAAATTTTTGCAAATTACAGAAAGAAAAACACTCGGGATAAATTTAGTTTTTTATACTTACTTTAAGTACGAGTCGTACTCAAAAATTCAAGTACGAGAAAACAATAAAACGTTCTCAAAACATTACTTCCAAAAATCAATCCTGGAATTTCTTAAAATAATTATAAAATTCTTAAATCAAGTAAAAAAAAGATTGAACTTTTCGTTGGAAGTGCCACTCTGAGAGTAAAATTAAAAAGGTGAGGGTTTTAATCTCATATAACTTATTAGTCTCATCTCTCAGCACTGCATTCTTTTAAGCGTGCAAGTGACCCAATTTTGAAATCGATGTCTTCCGATTTGGATGAAATTTGCACCAACGTTAGTCCTATTGGATAGTGTTAAGACACAAATTTTCAACAAGATTTTTAAATTTAAAACTTTATTTTTATTTTTTTTCAGCGGGAATGTTTTTTTTTTTTTTTTTTTTTTTTTTTGCTCAAAAGAAAGCTTATGTCTTTTCCTTTAAGGTAGTTTTGGTCGCTTTTTGGGATGCGAGTGGCTTATGTATAAAAAAATAATTTCTAACTCAAGACGAGGGTTTTAAAATTTTTAGCATATGCAGCATTTTTTTGAATTTTTTCCTAAAAGACCAGAACTACCTTAAAGGAAAAGACATAAGCTTTGTTTTGAGAAAAAAATCATTCCCGCTAATAAAAAGTAAAAAAAAAATTTTAAATTTAAAAAAAAAAAAATTAAGCAATTTTTGAAAATAACAAAAAAAATGTTTCTCAAAAGATTGATCAAATAGCTATCGAAGATACTTGTGACAAATTTTGCTAAAATTTAACATGGATGACAAAGAACGCCTGTATGGCCAAAATGTCAAACTTCGACCCCCTCTTTCTCAATATCCGCCATGATGCTGGTTTTTTTTATCATTCTGTAAAATGTAAAACGGGTAAGTTAATCAATCATAATAATTTCCTCTTTCTAATTTCTTTTTTGGTTTTTTTCAAGCACAAATACGGAATTAAATCAATTTTAAAATTCTTGAATCAAGCGCTTTTTGAGATTGATTCAATCTTAATTTTACTTAAATCAATCTCATTTTCGGATTATTTCAAGTACGAATTTGGGATTGAATATGGATAAATTAAGTATTTCGCTATTGAAAACCCGTACTTGAATCAATCTTTCTGTTCTTAATTCCGTACTCACCGTACTATTAACACCGCTTCGGATTAATTTGAGAACGGATAGATTGATTTTTCTTTTGAGTGTACGCAAAAAGCCTATTTCAACATTTATTTGGCCTGTTTTTACCTTCAGTTTTCTTTTACACAATAAATTTCTATGCACAGCTAGATTTCTTTTTGTAGAAATTACGGGCATGAGCCCATTAACAATAGTCTTTAAATAAAGAATGTCTATGAGTATGGTGTAATGCTTCCTCTTGGAGAATGTAGATTCACGTAATAATTAAAGTTCATGCAGCGCTTAAATAACTGCAGCCAAAGTAGAAAAACTGCCATTTCTTCCACTTCTTCATTTGTCATTGGCAAAAAAAAAAATGTTGCTTTTACTTTTGATTCATTAAATGTAAACAGTCAAACCAACTCAAAAAGCGAAAAGTTGTACACAAATTTTCGTTTTTTGTTCGACAGTTTTTGGTGTCCGGATAAAAATTGGCAGATTGCCAAAAGATCGCATTTGTATAGTGACTAATCAAATGACACATGACCCAGTAGCCGCAAGAACATAGATTTCCAAAGATCCAACCATTATAAGCATAAGCTGACTTAATAAACTTAAATATTGAATTTAAGGAAACAATTTCTTTAAGTTTGATGAAACTACCCAATAAAAATGTATATCAATTTTCGAAGCACTAATGGTACATTTAAAAAAATAAGCGCACAATTATGCCCTACGCAATTTGGTATTACATGCGAAACTGGCCACACATTCCGTACGGAATCAAATATTTTTTATTTTAAGTTTTTAAGGGCATTTGACGGGCCTTTCGTTATTTTTGACAGTAGCTTAAGCTAGCTTGTGCATATCATGGTTGGAGGCTTAATGGACTATTATCAAGGCCATTCTGGAATCACAGTTATAGTGTCTTACACCTTTAGCGAGAGGGAGGGGTTAGATTTTACAAATGTTGGTTTAGAGTTAGCCTTCGTAAAAGTAAAAAAGGGTGGTATTTCCGTCTTTCTTTCTGTTAGATGTTGGTAACCAACAGAGTCAAAATAGACATAAGATAGCTCTAGCTCCTAAGCAAAAAGCGCGGCGATGTGCTTAAATTGCTTTCTGGATATTAATATTATGCCAAGCTTTTAAATTCTACCGTGTTTTAACATTAATCGCTCGGTGACGATTACTGTGGCAAATCTATTGACTTATGTCTATGAACGGTTACAAGATAAAATAACTAGCAACTTAACCACTTTGATATCGAACGTAAGTTTCTAAACATTCGAGAAAATCTATATCACTTAACCGATCTTTTTTCTAACTTACTTTCATTTTTCTTTAAAGCTTATTCTTTCACTTTATTCCTTATATGCTTTACTGAAAAACAAAATTCGCCTCCGCTTTAATTTAGCTCATTTATATCAAATCATTAAAAACTCATAAATTTCTTTTGCCAAAAATTAAACATAAATAGGTGCTGATTAATCGTATGCACACACAACAAACCTGTGGCAGTCTGCCTCTTAAAAAAACACACACACTAAAACCATTGAATTAGCAATGTATTTGCAGCAATAACAAGGGAAAAAGTGATGCCAGCCAAAAAGATATTGCAACATAAAAACAACATAAGAAATTCAATATCGTCATAAATGCTTTTAAGCAATAACAGCATAAGCGTGTATGTATTGTTGGTGTAGTCTGGCGACAATGTAGGTGTTGTTCCGAATGCAACAATAGAATAAACTACAAAAGAAGACTACAAAATTAAGGTGGAAGAGCAGCTATTGAATGTGAATAAAATGGCCCTGGCCTCACTGAAATAAACAAGTTTGTGTTCCCAAAAAAAAAAAAAAAAAAAAATGCTTGAGCTTTAATTTAAACTTATAGGAAGACTGCGAAGTAACAACACTTTTCAGTACTTACATTTGTATATGCTGTACAATGTATTGTGTGTGGTTTATTGTATAAAATTATCTGCAAGTTAATAAATTATCAAACTCCTGCGCATTGGTCAACAATAACTAAAAAGCAAGCCAAACCAAACGAAACCAAACCAAACTAAAGCTTTTAAAAGAATACCAAAACTTTTTTTTTTAATGATTTACGTTTAAGGCACGCGTGTGTAATTTACTTTTGATTACGGTAGCAAAATGAAATGACATTTTGAAAAATATTAAAATATCTTTTCAGGCATTTGGTTCTAAAGTTTTACTCTTCCTGCAAATGCTGTTCTTTTCTAGCATATTCCTTTTTTTTTTTTAATAAATTTCGTTAAACTTTTTTAATAAAATACTTAAAGAAATTTGTTTTTCTTTGTACTTTTAAACACTCAAACATGAAAAATAAATAAAATGCAATTAGCAGGATTTGAATTAATTACAGTAAAAGTATATTCTGTTCATTTTTGTAAACGAGTATAGATGAATGGAATGGCTGAGAACAAGGATGGATGTATGTATGAATGTTTAAACAGATAAATGTTTTAAATACTAAGTAGTTTTTATTTAAGTCTATAAACTCAAACAAACGTCTTTTAACACATTCATGCACTACTTATGAAGTAAGTTTTACTATTTCATTCGTTTCTTATTTAACCACACTTGTATGAACATATAGATTTTCGGCTGCTGCTGAAGTCTTTGCAGTCTCTTAAGAGATGTTAAAGAAATTTGTCTTTTGTTTACTTAAAAAATCTTTACCGAATGTAACCAATTTTAGTCAACAAACTACTTTATACAATGATCATACATTTACTAAGACACTTATGAAGAAATGCATAGAACAACACTCGAAGAAAAAAGAGAGTTTGTCAAACATGTAGGCAACAATTTTTATTTATTTATACGAGATAGAAACCTCATAGTCACCGGTAAACCATTAATAAACTTTTGCCAAATTTGTGCTTAAGGGTTTGCGTAGAAGACAAAGCGCTGGTGAAAAAGTCAAAGCTTGCTTTGTTGAAATAGGCTGTCTTCTTAAACGCTTTTTGGTTTTTGAAACGAATTCCCAAACGCATTCTTACGTATCTAGCACACTAAGACCCAATGATCCATTGTGATACCATGGAGTTCCACTACGCCGGACACCCATCCTAATATCAACCCAAACTCCTGACGAAGTTCAAGATAAGCTTCAGCTTATCAGATGGTGGATCCCAGTCGCCTTCTCGCCAGTGCAGAGAAGTTACAGAGATGTGGTGTTCTACATCCTCCTCCTCATCTTCGTCATCGCAGCTGCAGCAGTAATCATAGTATCAAGCTCCCAGACGCTGTGCATACCTACCTATAAGACAGTGTCCCGTGACAATGGATACCAAAAGTAATACGTCCCTTTGAGTCCTCGATTGTAGAGACATGGTTCGCCCGTTATTCATGCAAGGCCACAATTGCATGGCAATCCTAAATCTAGTATTCGCGGCTCATCTTGTCATAAGCGATATCGGTATTATTTAGTTCACCCAAATTTGAGTTTGAAGGAGGGCAAAGGCACTCCAATGCCTTCCAGAGTTAGTGAAGCCCTTAAAGTAGAGGCGAGTAAAACAAGCACAACCACCCTAATGTTCCCCAGTAAATCCCCGCATCCTGAAACTTATATGATCATGATATCAAACTGTTCAGTTATCTCATTTAGAGATGAGCGGCAGTTCTCATTCTCAGAAAGAGGGTATCCAAGGTCATAACCGCAGCATGACTATCAGTCTAAATATCCAAGGCAGTCGTCAACACAGCAGATAGCTTAAGCCAATCAACAGCTTTCTTGATCTCTAGCTGGTAGTGAGCTAGCCTATCAGCGCCGGAATTGCGGGTTCGATTCCCGCCAGATACTCTGGTTTCTTGCAGACAAACATAGCTTTTCGCGGGATTAGCTTAGGAATTAAAAAAAAAAACTATCGCAATTATCTCCGCCTGGAAAACGTTACAGTGATTCAGAAATCTTTGCGATAAGTTCCCAACACAACTTTATCCACCTGACCACTTCTTCACTTACCATTACTTCACCAACCATTTCTCCATGCATTCCGGCTTGGTATAAGCGTTCTGTTACGACGATTGTGGTCCTTATCTCTTCATAAATTGGACGTCCTGAATGCGCCTCGTCAACAACAGCCAGGGGATGCCCTTATGACCGGAATCATTTAAATATTTTAATGCCATGTATTTTTTTTTTTTTCAAATAACAAATTTTTTTTTTTTACAATTAAGTTTTTTATATTATTCGCTGCAATTTTAAGTGCTTTTTAGAGGAGTTCCCTTAAAGTAACCACCAGTTTTTTCTTATATATCAAACAAATACGTGCAGAATGGTCTTTAGTAAGTAGAAGAAAAACACTTAAGCAAAAGTAATAGTTTGATTTGTTAAAATACAAGTTCTTCAGCCAAAAAAATTTAATTTGCGTTCACAAATTAGCTAAATCAATTCCTTTAAAACTTTACACTTACTATAAATTTTCTCTGACTGTCTCCTTGATAAGCTCTAAAAGGTAAAAATAAAAGTTTATATCATATATATTTTTAAACCAATTTTTCTATTTACTTTTACTCCAACTACACTCACTTAAACTTTTTTTTACCAAAAACTGTAATAAAAGTAGTCGAAAAGGGTAAGAAACCTGAGAAGAAAGAAAAAACCTTTCGGTTTATCTATAGAAAAACAATTATCACAAATTGTCTTATGCATGAAGTCAGTCAACAGATGAACAGATACAAAGTTTGCTAAAGGAAAAGGAAAAATTTTAGCACAGGTGTTTTCATTCCGGTAAAAGGAATTAAAAATAAAATGGAAGAAAAAATAAAGTTATTTGAAAACTTGTTCATATTTAAGTTAGATATTTTAAGTAATTGATAGAAGTATTTGAAAACAAATGAAATATTTATAGGAAAAACAAGAAATAAAATGGCAAGAGAAATTAAAAACTTTAAAGTAACAATTGGGATAAAATGAGAGGAATAGTAAGGCACAGACAGATTTGTTCTTGATGATCAATTGAACAGTTGTTTTTGCCTTCTTTTGCTCTTCTTAGACATTCATACTTAGCATGCTTTCCTCGTACATATAATTTTTTTGCAATTTTTTTCTTTCTTTTAAATAACATAATAGATAAATACATCTCAAATCAAACATCACGTAGGAAATCACTTAACTTTTCTACTGATTATACCTACAAATACAATACAATGGGGAGTTAACATTTGCCACAACAATAATAACAACAACAGCAGCAAAAAGACTGCTCCATAAGCAGCCTTTTCGGTTTCCTTTATTGTGGCTGCCATGGCACTCCAAACTCACGCAAATCGTATGCGTACAAATCAATTGTTAACGTTTGTCTGTTTTCTTCTATTTTTTAACACAAAATTTATTGAAAATAAAATTTGAAAAAAAAGAAAAACCTCCAACGTCCTGTGTTTCTTGTTGCCATTTACAACAATTTTCAAACGAGTAAAATGAGTGGCGTGCCAGGCATCACAAATGAGTCTACGAATTGAGGTCATTGATACACATCGTTTTATTTTTGGTAAAAGATATTTATTTTTTTCTCTTTTTTAAGGGGGAATTTCAATTGTTATTTTTTTCTCTAAGTTGTTGTTTGGGAAATATCAGTGGTCAATTGGTTGTTATTGCAACAAAAGGTTGTGTTAGATTGTTTTTCCTTTAGAAAGGACACGTGCGGTAATTTTGATTTTATTTCTTTCAATTCATTTTTTACCAGAATTTTTTTTGGTTTTTTTTCTTGTTAAGGAAAATTTGTCCTTGCCTAGTTAAGAGGGAGGCTTGTTTTTTTTTGTAATTTTTTTTTGGTTTTTTTATATAATTTTATTATTGTTGTAATATGATTAGTTGTCATTTGTAAATGGTTTGTTATCAATTTTCAAGATGATTGAATTAGGTGATTTATTTGTGGCATGTGGCTTGTTTATGAAAACATTTGTTATTTGCCCTGATCGTAATGAATAGACAATGTAAAAAGAATATTAAAAGAACAAAGTTTAAAGGTGGACTTAAGAAAAATAAGTAGTTTTAATAAAGAAACTTTAATGAAAATGAAATATTTGCCGTATGCACACAGCCACATACACACACACACACTTAATTTTGTAATCCATTCGTGGAAAAAATTAATACAATGAATACCCTACGATGTATTTCAGTCTAGAAAATGCTTAAGTCTAGACTCTAGAGAAAACTTTGTAGTCTAGAAAATACACTATAAAATAGTCTATTAAATACACTTTAGTCTACACTATGGTTTACTCTTTAGACTACACTACCGTCTACTTTATTATACCCTTTACCACAGGTGGAAAAGGGTTTAAACAAGTTTTTAATTTCGTTTGTGATTTCTACAATATTGATCTGGGACCCTATAAAGTGTATATATTCCGGTTCCTTATAAGTAACAAAGTTGGTTAAACGATATCCGACTGTACGCCTGTCCGTGTATACATTTAAATGGGTTTTCTGAAAAAGACACTAGGAATGATGAGGACAAGGCTGATATATGTTTATATCGCATAAGGTTTTGAATTTTTTGCTATTTAAACAAACCTAACCGGTAATTAAGTGGCTGAGATATATGCAAAAAACCGCGAATGCCTCTAGTTTAACTATTTAATAACTAATTTCTTGTTGTTTATCTCGAGAACAGCACGGGCCAAAGTTTCTGCATTAGGTACAAGCATCTTGCGAATCAATACACAACCTCTCTTAGAAAAATGGGCAGGACAGAAGAAGTGGGCGTGGAACAAAATAGATTTATTTCTATCTAAAAAATGGCAAGGGAAAAATTTTCGAACTTTGGTGCACATAGCTGGGTTATCAATACACATCATCTAAAACTGGAGAAGTGGGCGTGGCATAAAATACTTTTTTTATATCAAAAGAAAGGTAGGAGAAAATTTGTCCATATTGGGTACGTGTTCGTGTCACCTCCCATACAAAAACAAAATAGATCAGTAACTAAATTTAGTACAACAAGCTTTGTTAGATTCAACTACAAGACATCCTAAAAAAGTGGGCGGGCTTTGAGATATGGGCGCTGAATTTATGTCCTGGAGCTAAGTAGCGGGGTAGCAAAGTATGGTGAAGGGTATATACCACTTACATGTTTACATAAAAAAAAAAAAACAACTAAAGACTAAACACCAGCAGTGTGGCCATATCCAAAAATATTTTACAGCTAAATCGCCTTTAAAATAATGCTAACAAAAATCTTAAACTGCCAAAAAATAATGCTAAAATTTAAATTGTATTATTTTTTGTTATTTTAGTTAATATACCTTTATATGGGCATTTCCTAGAGTCACGAACGTACGTTCGTACGTTTTTGCTGTACAAATAATATAGAAAACAAAACTTTTCCTAGTTATAAACATAAACATGTGGTCACGAAAGTACGCAAAATAGAAGTCTACTTTGGCTGACAGTAGTGAAATGTAAAAATCTGCGTAATAGAACGGAATATTCAAAAGAGATTAGTTTATTTTAAAAGTGTATTATTGTAGGTCTCTATCCAGTATTTACACAATAAAATATCTCTATTGGCTTTTGTTTAATTGGCTTATGTACCGGTCGCAAACGTACGATTTTTCCATAAGTTTTTTTTTTGTTATCACCATGCAGTTTCCCATTAATGTCTTAAAATTTCCGTAACAAAAAACTTAATACTCAATTTACAATTGATTGTAATGAAGAGATTATGAAGAAAGAGTGCAAACATAACATATTTTTTGCATGCAAAATAGTTACATAAAAATGGTAGCTTAAAAAGAAAATATAAAATTTTCGAGTTTCCAGCGCAATTTCCTCAAGTAAAACAGCTGAGATATGCTATGAAACCTTTACAACATAGACTTTTTTATAATAATAAACAATAAAAGACGATGATTATCAACATTTTAAATGTTCATTCTGGTTTACCTTTCTGAGGAAATACCCATATATGATTTATTTTACATAATTCTTCCTTATAAACTTACATCATATCAATAGAACAAACTGATTAAAATAAATAAAATATTTAGTAAACATAAAAAGTCTTAAAAATATAAAAGAAAAAATCAAAGGAACTTGACCTATAAATGACTTTTATTTAGTATTTCAATAAAATTTATAACATGTTTAACAAAAAATTTCATTTTATTAACAAAATACGCCATTAAAATTAATATTATGCTTCAACTTCTGAAGAATCGATCGAGATATCATTATAATATAAGTATGTCCTTATCGCATTTTTATGTGAGATCGTACATTTTTTTAAAACTATGGCAAAATTTTAAACCACACTTAATATAAAGTAGCGAATTCAAAGTCTTTAACGTCAGTCTATTTCGAATTTTCGTTTTCAAGAGATTTATACAACTAAAAACCTATTTTAACTTCCGCGTTGCTAAATGGCAAAACCCAGAACTTTATTGCAAAAGAAGCTAATTCACTAAATGGATTTTCATTTATTGCTTTTTTATATCCATATACATTTATCCAGAAATCAACTGTTGAGTTCTTATTTTACAATTCATATGAAATTAGTTTCTGCCACTGATGTTCCAAAGTTGTAATTTCTTCTACAGTGAAATCTATTATATCTTCTTTAAAATGTTCGCTTAAGTTGCATTTATTAGCTTTTAAACTGTTTTCTACACAATAAAAGTTAGTATTTGTTAAATTATTAAAACTTTTTGGCAATCGTTGTCTAAGTTAACATATTAATTGAGCTATAAAATCTCGGCATGTAATTCGAATTTGTTTTTCTATTTCAAAAGTTATGGTATCACTTTTCGTTTCCAAAAATTTTTCAAAATCGTTATTGGAAAAAATCAGCTTAACATGAATTTAATGGATCAAACTGATCAAATTTTAAAACAATTTGATATGAAAGATATTTTAAAATATTGTACAGTTTCTATAGCAAAAGAGTAGGGTTTTGTATGTGCATTCAACAAAAAAGTGTGGTAGATTTTCAAAAAAATATTACTTGAATATTCTTAAATTAAATAATGCTAAAAAATGCTAAATATTTAGTTGAAAAATGCTAAAAAAATGCTAACTGCTAAATGAAAAATTTGCAGCAAAATCAGACAAAAAAATGCTAAATCTAGCTGCAAAAATGCCAAAATGGCCACGCTGAACACCAGTCTAGTTAAGAGGCTTGACTATTATTTATTCTACAGATAACATAATGGTGTAGTTAAGAAAATACTCTATGGTTGTGTCTATAGACACATAGACAGATTACATTACAGTCTAATGTAGAGAACAGGCAGGAACAGAAAAAATACACTACGATCTAGTCTAAAGACTTAACTACGGTCTAGGACAGAGGCTTCACTTTAATTTAGACTAGACACCACATTACAGTCTAGTGTTTAAAAATACACTACGATCTAATCTAAAGACTACACTACGCTCTAGTATAGCGGCTACACTAAAATTAAGACTAGAGACTACATTACAAATTAGTATAAAAAATACACTACGATGCAGTCAAAAGACTACACTATAGTCTAGTATAAAGACCACACAACGCTAAAGTTTTTTGGCTGGGCTATAGATGACACTATAGCGTATTCGATAGACTACACTATGGTTAGTTTTTTTTTGAATTGAATTGAATTTTGGTTTCTATGGTCATCGTTACGGATATAGTATTATGTTTAAGTCACGTCTAATAAGACTTTAAGTCTTTTCTTTAGATATAACTTTTTGTTTGACCTTTTTTAATTTAATAACTGATTATTTTTATTTAAGCTCTAGGTCTTTTTTAAAAAATTTTTTAAATTATTTATTTTTTCGATATTTCGCTAACCATCGGTTAGCATCGTCAGGAAATTTTAATTATTTAACAATAATATAACTAACAATAACAAAATTATTGAAAAAAATTTTTTCGAAAAAATTTATAATTTAAAAAATTTTTTAAAAAAGACCTAGAGCTTAAATAAAAATAATCAGTTATTGTCTTTTCTTTAGACTAACCTAAACTGATGTAGTCTACGGTATAGACATCGAATTAACAATTTTATGTTTAAATAGCAATGTTTCTTTTAATTAACAATATTCAATTTAACTATATTTTTTTAAATTATACCATTCAACTTCAAAAAGTAACAACATTTAAAATTATGAAAACAATTTACTCGTTTTTAACTTGCCACTGTTGCAAACAACCTGTTACTTTAATTGACATTAAATTTAATGCTGATGAAAGCTAATGTCATTAAAAAACTCACACAGGATCATAGAACAAAGAAAAAAAAAAAGAAATAAAAAAAACATTCAGCCAGAATACTTCAGCACTTAAAGGGCAATATGAGGAAAGAGAGAGGGAGAGTAAATTGTAGTATAAAACAAATGATGACACAATAAGGCTGTTGTCATTTCTATTAATAATATTACAGGGGAAATTAAACAAAAAAAAAAAACTGTATTTTTTTTAAATATTTTTTCAGGAAAAAAGAACACATGAGCCGCAAAATATGCTATACAAAAAATGTCATTAAATTGCAGTGGCAAACCAAAGAATTTACATGCAAATAAGGTATAAATACAAACATGCTCTTTTTTTGTTTTTTATTTATATACAAACACAGACAGACTGTGGCAACTGTTAATGTGTGTATTTCATCCACACTGTGTTATATGACACACTGAAAGTGGAAGACTCTTATGCATGTGGCTTGTCTTAAGATTTTTTGGCGGCTTTATTTTTTTTTTTTGTTTAAATTTTTGTTGTGTGTTGTAGGTGTAAAATGATGTTAAGTTTAGTGGCAAACTATAGTCAAGTATTTGTTGCTGTAAAAAAGTTTACCATGAAAATCAATATCACGGAAAACCAGCAAACTCCACGATAAACAGTATTGTTTTCTTAAAGATATTCTTGGAGCAAAAAAGCATAAGGTACAACAAATTTGTGTTCTGAGTTAAAAACAACAAAGTGTTTTAGATGAAATGAAGTTGTGTGCTGCTGTTTGCTATTTTCCATTGTGTGTGTAGTATACGGTTGCATATTTTATGTTGCATATGCTAAGGCGCAAAATGAAATTTAAATCTGACACTGTTTGTTAGGCGAACATATGTTGAGCAAAAATAAAAAAAATGAAAAATTAACGGTCTACATGTACAATTCTATTAAATAAACAAGGCTATGCAAAAGTGTATTAGAAGCTGATTCTGGGATTCAGGGGTAGTGTAAGAGTATATTCTATTTTAACAGTTTTTCAATGTTCTTATAAAAAAAACTTTTGTAATTGCGGTGAAATCTTATATAGACAACATAACACTTGCCTGAACAAATGTAAGACGAAAATATTCACAAAGATAATTTCATATTTTGTGGTAGAGAAGAAGACACAGCATACTTTGGCAATTGCAGGAGTACGAGTTTCCAACAGTTTTTAGTGTTTGGTCACGAAAATTGAAAATTACTGTTTACTAAATTTTCTTCTCTTTCTCTTCTACTCACTCACTATTTTATAAACGTTTATACATATGTGCCCTCTAAAACTACAGCGGCTGTAACAACATCTATAAACATTTTTGCAAAAAAAAAAGGTTATTAAAATAATTTTTGAGGGCATAATTTAGCTGAAGATAGTTAGACTTTGTACACCAACACATGTGCTGGAAGTGTACGGGTATTTATGTTTGAAGACTTGTTAAAAATAAAGAAACATTTAAGCTGAACAATATTGAGTTTTAATTAGAAATGTTAGACTTTGAAGTGTGTAGAAATAAAAATAAAATAAAAGTGAAGTTTTATTTTAAAGGGTCATATTGTGCATATAAAACAAAAACAATATTTATTTATTTATTTATTTATAAATTTATTATAATTAAAATTACAATAAATCTTAAAAACTAAAGGCACTAGCAGCATAGGCTATCGGCCCCAAAAACAATATTATTAATATCATTTCTAGTTTAATGAAACAATAAAATTATTCAAAGTTTTTAAATTCTTCACCTATCCATGCATAAAAAGGTAGTCTGGTTATATCTAAAAAATATTGTATACAAGTCCGGCAACCATTTTTTTCTACAGATTCAGACGTTACGATTGAGTAACATCTTAGAGTCCAAACACAATGTACCGATAATTTATTGCGGTGCGATTTTTCATACGATTTTGAAGTTAAAAAACGCAGTGCGGAACGGCATAAAATTAAAATCTATTTTATTTTCTTTGCGGACTTTTTTTCTCTCTCAAAAAGGCGAATTTAATTCGCTCTGTCTCTCAATTTTTGATACTAGTTCTCTTTCTGATGTTGCCATAGGTTTTGAATAATTGGCTATGTTCACAACATTATTGAAAACAAACAACATGATAAAAATGTATGCACAAATAAATTAATAAAAATTTAAACAAAATATGACAACTATTGCCGTCGCCGTCTTCCGTTGTATTATGTTTATTTTTCTCTCCCGCAACGAGAAATCGCACCGCACCGCAAACATTGTGTTTAGACTCTTACTGCTAACTATAATCGTTATAATTGCTTTACATACAACAAAATAAAGCAGCTGATTTGCAACGTTACTGTTACTGTCAGCTTACTGGGGCTTTTGTCTCAAATAGTGCTGGGCTTTGGTTTAACTTCTTGTTTATTTGCCAATTCTTTCTTCTCATTTTAGTGGCCAATACATTTACAATTTGTGAATATGTTTTATAATAAAAAAAAAATTATTTTATATATTTTTCAGCACCCTCGAAAAAGCATCTCTATCTCTTGTTTCGCTCAGAAGTCCGTCGATATGCCGCATACCAGTCCATACTTGAATATTATCATCCATCCATGCTATTTCTCTTCAGTCTCTAACAACGTTTTGTTTATTTGTTGAGGTAGTAGTATTATAGCTATTTTTCTTACTCATGATCATATATTTTATTTGGATTAACAACTGAAGTTTAATCAAAAGAACATGAAGAGCCTGACAGCAATTTTACCTGATCGTTAGACTCAACATCACAGAAATATTGGTTCACAAGGATCGGGTTTGCGGACTAAATCTTCAATTATACAAGCTATTGTTTGCGAAAGGTACAGGTAACAAAAGATCTTGTGTCTTAGCTAAAAACTCGTTTAATATCTTCATTCGGAATAGCCTGGATGGTCTCGTGCTACATGGCGCATGATCGCGAACAGGATCCACCTAATCGGCGCATCCGTGACCAAATGTAATCTGTGTCGATGGTTATTCTCACAACACTTTCTTTTTTTAATTCCCTAAGCTAATTCCGCGAATATAAAACAAAAACACGCACGCTTGTGTGCAGGAAAGAGACCAGAGACTCTGGCGGGAATCGAATCCGCAACCCCGGCGCTAACATAGTAGCTTACTACCAGCTAGCCTACCGGGCCCCCGGGTGCAATCTCGGATACTGAATACTAATGTAAGAGTTGAGTCACTATTTTCCTTATTAATAATAATTTAGGAGTAGTTAATAGGGGCCGCGAGCCAACGTTTATTGTAGCGAATAGTAGTGAGGTTCTTGATGTCACGCTAGTAAACATTAACCATATTAATATTATCGAAAACTGGACGGTATCTAATTTGTTCACTTTCCGATCATACATATATATGTTCCTATCGATTCTATAAGGAGCATAGGGCCTAAACTTTCCGATCATAGATCTGTGATATTTATTCTAAGGCATAGGTCTGTAGGACCGAGACTTATCATAAACAGGAAAGGCACTAAATGGGAGATAAAATCCACTTCTCTGAGTCGGACTCTATCCAATCCTCCCCAGGTCGATGGTATCAGGGGTGATATCAGCAGATGGCGACTGCCTTCGCATGTAGGCCAATTGGACGTAGGAGCAGGGATCGTCCACCATGATGATATCCTGATATAGCGCAGGCGAGAAATTCTTTCCTGGAAATTCCCAAGGAGGTTTACGGGATCACTTTTCTACACTCACTCCTTCGTCCATTCCGATGGACTATGATAGGATTAAGTGGGCTGTTGACAGTTTGAGCCCATATAAATCTCAAGGTATGGATTGTATAATTCCGGCGGACCTTCAAAGGAATTTGACCTTGATTATACCCTGGCTAATAGCTATATACAAAGGATGCGTTAGACTTTCTTATGTTCCTGTTAGCTGGATCTTGTGTAGAGTAGTCTTAAACTCCAGAAAAGGGAAAACTTTTTATACTAAGCCGAAGGACTATATACCGATAAGTCTTGTATCCTTTCTTCTTAAAACTCTTAATGGGGTTATTTATATACACAGGACAAACTTATTAACTTCAAGTAGTAAGAGCAGCTTTAAACAGGTTTACAGCGAGGTTTTTTTTCTTATTCCATTCTGACCTGCAGGAGAGCAGAGTCTCTGGGGGTGAATCGAACACGCACTGATAGACTAGCTCACTACCAACTAGCCTACCGGTGCGCCGGGTCTGTTATCATCCAAACAATATTTAATTGTGTTCAAAGATTCTTATATCCGATTACATTTTTAAGAATTTCGCATTCCTTCTGTCTTCATTATTATATTTTACAAAATACAATCTTATTTTTAGTTTAAACAAAATTCTTTGGATAATTTTTTTTCCCATAAATCACTTGTTGTAACCATAAATAAGTGGATTTGTCAATTGTAGATTGAGTATAACAAAACAATATGAACAACTAAAAGTATGCTTCAACAAATATATGATTATTTTTAATATTTTACACACATAAGAATATAAAAATTCCAACGTTGATCCAATAAAGTACTTAAGAGTTCATATTATAGAAAAAAGTGAATAAATAAAAAGAACAATAATAAAAAACTAAAAAAAAGAATAATACAAAAATCATAACATACTTAAAGGGATATAAGCTTGATATGAGTTAGCATAACAGTAGTGAGTATAGAAATAGCATGAAAAGCAGCTAAGAACTTGTCTAAGGGAAAACAAACTCTAAAAGTCTGTACTTTAGTCGTTCTGCAAATTTAAGGGCATTTTTTGTAAAAAAAGACTAGTTAAGAAACCTATTTTTAGGCTTTACAACTACAATATTTAAAGTTTCCTCTGTTTCTCATCATTACTGTTACATTTCAATATCATCTTTAGTCTCTCAAGAATTCTAAATATGATTTCTCTAAATTCAAAAAAAAGTATTGCATACTTTTTTGCTACTTGTACGTTAACATTAGGTTTATATGTATGTGTTCTTATAAATGAAAATAAATGTTTTGATGGTTAACGAAATGAAATGCATGATTTATAGACTCTTAACGAAATGAAGAAAGAGTAAGGGCATGTTACGGTGGTAGGAGTGATACAATATTTGAACGAGTGGTATCATCGGTAAGACTAAAAGTAATGTATTGAAAACTTGTAGATAAACCGTAAGCATGTGTGAGTGTGCGTTCGAGATCTATGTGAATGCGTTTGACATTTGCCAGTTTTATAATACGTGAAAATATTTCAAGTGTGTCTGCTTGAAATTATTCTTCGTTTTTTCCCCCCTTTAAATACATTCGCAAACACAAATAAGATATTCAAGTATCAAATTGTCTAAAAGAAAAATATTTCTAGCAAAAAAAAAAAAAGCACGAAAATTTTTGGAATAACAAAAATGATTTATATGCATTTTTTACATTTGTTAAAAGCAGCTTTGTTTTGTGTACGCCAGTAAAGAGAAAAAGATATGCATGACAAATTGTGTTACCGTTCAAAATGTATACAAGCAGGAAGCAAATAATATAAAGACAGCCTGTATATATGCTACGCAAAAAATTATATATTGAACGCTAATGCGCGTTTGGTTATCAGTTGCGAAAGTATGTATGTGAAACGTGTGAGTTTGAGCGAGTGTAATACTTTCAAATGTGATAGTTAAAGGTAAGTATTTCATATGAACATCATCATTATCATCAGCCAGAAAAGCACATGTGTAAGTTTTACTTTCAGATTGTTAAAGGTAGAGGGAGGGGGTGCGAGTGAGTTGATGTTGTTATTTTAATAAGCTGGAAAAAATACCTAAAAATTCCTATTTTAAGTAGTACTTTTATTTTTTGGCTGTATGTGAGTTGATTAGTAAGATATAGAGTAAGAAAAATATCTACTTTATTTTGAAAGGTCTAAATGATTTATGGAGAAATATTTTTCAAAACCAAAGTATAAAAAATTATAAAAATGTTGTTTTAGAACTCTTTAAGCAACAACGTTAGAAAAATGGGAATTTAATGAAAGTATAATGTAATATAACCGGTTCATTTAAAGGTAAAAAATTGGTTTAAAAACTTTATAATTTAAGGAACTGAAAAAGTACTAGTTTTAATACATGACTAAAGACTTTTTTATGATCCAAATAACTGGCAAACATATTTATTCAAAAAGAGAAGACAAAAATGACGTTTCTACATGACATTATAACAGGCAGATGGGCTGGCCAAGACTGGAGCTGCTTTTGTTATATCGCAGAGTGTGCCGGTAGCAACACCCCTGGGAACTATCAGAAGCAAAATCTTCAGACACTTACTAGATATGGCTCATGATATATGGAAGAAACTGTATGGCTGCAGGGCTACCAGAGTAACGGGGCACACGTTCGATATGAGTCGCTCTGAGTGACCTCTAAACTTCAGTAGCAGATTCTGGGATTTCACTTATTAAACGGTTCTGTGCGGTAAAGCAGCTCACTATTCTTCGTCATTATTTCTTAAAGGCAATCAAGCGGACTTTGTTTATCTGCTTTTCGTGAGTTTTTTTTAATTTTGATCCAACACTCAGGGGAGGCACCCCACTAGCGCAATGCATTGTGTTGGTATTTGTAAAATAGGTTGTGTTGAGAAGGAAAGATGGAGTATTATTTGTAAACATTTAATTTGAATTTTTTTAAATTGTAGTCTACTGAAAAGACTTCTGCCGGGAGTCTATTTCACATATGGCTAGTGTGACCGAGAAACGAATTTTATCTGTTATGCTTTGTGCGATACATTGGACAGTCGACAACGAACGGATGTGATCTGCTGGAAAGGCGAGAACTACGAACATGCACCCGCGTCTCAGAGTTCGTCCATCTCAAATGAACATTTACCTTGGTAATATCGATTGAACAAAGACGCACAAGTCACATTCCGACGATGCTCTTTTCAATGAGTCAATAGAGCTGGATACCCTAAAGTGCATCGGGTGTACTCCTTTGCAACCAATCCAGAAGCTCCAAGATAGACCTTGCAGCACCTGCCCAGATATGGGAGCTGTATTCCATTTTTGGTCGGATATAAGCGGTATAAATAGTGAGGAAATCAGACGGAGGGAAGTAATTCTTGCACCATTTTAAGAAACGAAGACTCTTTCAAAGCTTGAAAAACTTGTTGGTTGCAACGAACATCACATTGGATTTTCTTGCCTGGAACACCAAGAGTGTCTGCTTTCCCAATATCTGTACCACCCATGGATTCAGATGACGCTGACTCCACAAGACGTCTGTAAGTCAAAATACAACATTGGGTCTTACGAGCATTAGGCCTTACGAACTTTGAAAACGACCCTGTTCGCAAGCCCACACACCGACACCAAACGCAATAAGCTTTGAAATGACTGCACCGTGCCTAGACGTTTTCTTTATTTTATTAAATCATATTTTGCATCGATTTGTATTCAGCGGAAATTCCCGGGATCCCGGGAAATTGATAAATAAATCTCGCTTTCTCGGGATCCCGGGAAATTCCGCTGAATACAAATCGATGCAAAATATGATTAAATAAAATAAATTGAACAATTTAATAAGTTTATAAATGCATTAAACTTTTTTATTTCTAAGGCAAAAAGGAAAAAGTGCTTAATGACACCTTAAGATTTTTATGTTCAAAAGTACACGTGGGCAATATTTAAATTATGTACTTTTTGGTTACTTTTTTTTCAATGTGTATTAACATTTGAAATAGTAAAAACTTCCGATCTGTGACATTAGGAGGGCTAAGAAATAAAAACTTAAAAAACTATAACCGCAGAGAACTGATGATTATATTAAGTTCGGGGTAAATTTCAAAAAGCCACTTTATAAGTTTTAAATTTTTCTCCTTTAAAACTAAACAAATATACCCAAGCAATTTTTGCCACAAAATTAGTTCAAATCTAACAGCATTTATAAAAAACCAAAAAAGTCAAATAGTTTAAACAAATTATTACAAAATATTTCTTTTAAAATAGGATTTTAGTTCAAAATAAGCTTTCACAGAACCGCTTGAAAGCCTATTTCTAATTTTTATCAAGACGAATTCAATGAGAAAACACCTTTCCTTTCTACGGATGTTTGCCTTTTGTGGTAAAAGAAACATTATATAATCTATAGACACTTTCAGTTTTCTTAGCACTTCCATCAAAACTTGTAGTTCCTTTAAAAAAAAAAATACTTTTTTCCAATCGAATCAGCTTTTTCTCTATTTTCAGCTTTTCTTCTATTTTTCACTGTTTAAAAAAAAATTATATTGCATTTTGTCATTTTATCTCGACCAACGGCTGCAGTTATCTTTGATTTTTTAGATTTGTCGAAAATTTTTAAACTTATTCCTTCTTAAACCATCAGTTCCCAAAGTCTGCATGCTTTTCTGCTCTGGAATATTCTGCATGAGTTGCTGTATGATCTTTGCATTCAGTTTTGCATCTCATGGATATTTTTAAGACGCGCCGTCAAAGACAATTACAAAACTTAGATTGAATTTAAGTGCTATACATTAAAACTGTAGCCTAACTTTTAGGGTTATGCAAACACAGCATGCTTTTAAGCTTAAGAATTTATATTTTCAAGTTTAAGTTAAATTTTAATTAGTTTTTTCTATAAAGCATAAAAGTTATACTTTATAGAAAAAAACTTATTAATTTCTAATTAAATTGCCTTTCATTCAACCACCCTAACAAACGACAATATTTGCTCTTAAGTAAAGTAGGCTTTTTTAAAAAAGCACTTAACCCTCAGGTGACTAATAAGCATTTGATATTTTTTTTTTGTCTAAAAATTCCTCGAATTTTTCAACAACTTTTTTCACAAATTAAACAAAAAATTTTGTGTTTATCCAACATGAAAAAAAAAATATTTTTAAAATTGGAAAACTGTGAAACGTAAAGAAACCTAATGACATCTGCTTGATTTTCTTACATTAGCATGACTCTTATACACTCAGCAA
This sequence comes from Pollenia griseotomentosa, assembly GCA_963931875.1. Lineage (NCBI taxonomy): Eukaryota > Metazoa > Arthropoda > Insecta > Diptera > Polleniidae > Pollenia > Pollenia griseotomentosa. The sequence goes on from OZ007563.1 coordinate 173,232,924, forward strand.
TTGTATTAACATACAAGCCAATCTGTAAGAGCCATCCAATTCGCTTTCTTGCCTACCCACCCTTAAAAGTGACCGCCCATAATCAATTTACCTTCAAGGCTTTGGCAAAGGACGTATTTAAATTTATCAAATATTCAAAAGGAAGTACAAACATGAACAAGCAAAAAATAAAATTATGATATAAAATATTTCATTTCCCTAAAAAAAGAAAAATAAAAAGTTTCCTCTAAAAAATTAAAAAAAAAAAAATTAAGAACATTTTTTTTTTATTTATCCTGGAGTTTTTTTCACCAAATCCCAAAGGACGTTATTATTTTGTTAAGACCTGGCTAAAAGGCACAATATCTAAATGAACTATAGTCTTAAAAGTATAAACAACTGTCGATGGTTTGTTGTCTACTTCATTGAGTATTTTGCATATTTTAGGCGTAAAAATTAATCACTTATTTTACAAATGTAAACTACAGGTAGACAACAACAACAAATTAGATGAGATGTATTTGGGTAGGCTAAAGCTGTTAAGTGGGCCTCGGTAATGTAACAATTTTTCAAATTGCTGATTTTTTTTTGTTAGAAAAAAAAAACCTCCCCTCGTTTTAGAAAATGTTTGATAATTTCTTAGTAAAATAAAAATAAAAAGCAATAAGTAACAGCCAAAAATAAATGCTTTCTTTAAACTAATTGGGCGATGGGCCATAAGAAGTTTTCTTTAAACCTGTCATTTTCTTGGCATTAATTTTTTTTTTTTTGTGATGGAAAAAGGAGGACCATTACAAAAATATTTTGTTAGATTTTACATAAAAATACATTAGAAAAATTTAGAATAGAAAATTGTTCGGTGTCTTGAAACTCATTAAAAACTAAGAAGTATAACATAAATAGCGACAAAGGGACTATTAGGATTAATAGCGGGATAAAAAATAATTAAATAATTTTGGTACTTTTTATTAGATTATTAGGAATATTTCAATATTTGAAATGCTCTAAGGGAAGTTAGGCATGGACAAAATGTTAAATAAACAAATCTTTATAATTTTCTGTAAAACTTTCCGTTCAAACCTAGAAGGTGTGGGACATGCCTGTCAAATCCCGGAATGTAAAGATTTGATTTCAGAAATAAATTTTATACCATTTTAAATATTGTTGATCCAAAAAGTGCCGTCTTCTCAACCGAAGTCGCGGTTTCTATCTATTGTTGCGTGTGTCCAAGATCAAAACGTTGGCAGAATTAGCGACGCATAATTGCTTATGTTCTTTGATTTGGAGAAAACGTATGAAACGACAACCAATATAAAAAGCTACAGTTACAATCAAGATGGCGTTTATTTATATGACAATACTGCAATGATTTTGGAGATCGTTGTGCAAACAATTGTTTTAACATCGCTTAACAAAAACAAAACATCCACAACAGCTATCTTCACTATCCAAATTCATGTGTGCAGAAGAAATCTAGACGGTCTATTAAGAAAATATTTCCATCGTTTTAGAACCCAAAGTTTATTGGAAAAAGGTATATTAACAGTTGAAAGACTGATTTAAACAGACTTCTGCATGGAACCATAAAGGATATTTGTAAAAGCCCATAAAACTTGAAATTGTAAAAACAAGTGTTCTTGACGAAAAAATATTCTGGGCCAATAGGAATCGAGAATGTAATTCGTATTTTGTATAATATTTGCTTCCAGAATTCATTATTCTTAGCATAGACATGTTATATTCTTCAGTCCGCTTAACTCCCTGTATAGCATAGAGCCTTTACGAAATTTCTCCAAGATACTTGATTATTCGCAAGTGCATTTATTTCATTCCAACTTCTTTCGCTGTTTTCGATGTCTTCTTCCAGTTTAAGACTTGGCGGCATGTTTTATCTGGGTGCTTCCTGAGAGTGTGCCCGATCCATTTTCACTTTCATCGTTTAATAATGGTTTGCATTGGCTCAATATAGCATTTTCTATATAATTCGTCGTTGCTTATGACGTTTGACCATCAGATTTTCAAAATGTAGGATAAGCAGCGATAGTACGATTGACTTAAATATGTTTATTTTAGTTTTGACTAATATTATGGTTGATTTCCAAGTATTTCGCAGTTGAAAGAACACACTGTTTGCTTTTTTAATCCAATGTTCAATTTCTGATTTTGCGCTATCTTCTGATGAAACAATGCACCCGAGGTAGCAGAATTTATCAACAAACTCAATCTGTTCGTGACCGATAACAAAAGGATGCTTGCGGTTCTTATTTTCATCGCCTTGGTTTTCCCGTGTTAATTTTAAGACCAGCATTTGCTTAGAGGAGAACTAAGTCATCAAGTTTCAATTGAATATCGATTGCGTCGATTAGTCGCAACAGTATTTTCAAGGACATTGTTTATAACAAGCCGAAAGAGCAGCGGAGACAGTAGGCATCCCTGTCAAACATCCGATTTTGGAAGAAATGGTTCTTAAATTCGCTTGCTCTGCAAGACTCTGCATTGAAAGTTATCATATTGAGTTCTTATAAGATTAATTAGCTTATGTGGAGATCCCATATTTTGCAACGAAATATGCTGTCAAATGAAGTAGTATAATCTACAAAAGTGAGATACAGATTATTTTTCCATTCCTCGACTTGTTTAGCGATAATTCTTAGTGTGTTTATGTGGTCAACACACGACCTGTTTGATCGGAAGCCTTCTTGTTCCTTACGAAATTTCGTTTCTTTTGTATCATTTGTTTTTTTAGTAGGATTCTCGTTAGTATATTGGGTGGTATAAAAAGAACTGAGAAATCACGATCATTCTACCATTGCGAAGGGTCCCAATTTTTGGTATTTTTATAGGGATTCCTTGCAGCCAGTCGTCTTTTATTTTTCTTCGTACCAATTTTCTCGAAGATTGGATGAAATATCCTAGCAATTTTACCATAGCCGTGATCCTATTCTTTCAAAAACTTATATAAAAGTTTTTAGTTTTACTAGTAAAATGAGATTCTTAAAATTATGTTTAAAGAAGAAGTCTTAGTAGACTTGTCATTCTGATCGTCCTTTAAACTTTATACATAAAAGAAAAAGTTTTATCTCAGCAAGGAATCAGTTTCGTTTTAGTCTTGGGCATTATATTTAAAACTCTTTAAAAGCGTTTTCTTTGCTTTTATGATATTTTGTCATTTACACTTTTATTATGATAAATACATCTTGAACATATTCCGTTTATTATGACACGTTTGAATAAAAGCAAAAATATCAACAGCAACAACAAAACAAAGAAGTAATTTTTGACTTGTGTGATTTTGTTTTATTTGCTGGTAATTTTTCATTGGATGTCACATCATAAACCAGAGCAGCCAAGTGGAACACTCAACACCTTTAACCAAAAAAAAAAAAAAAAAAAAAAAAAATTACAAAAAATAAAACGGCAATGACTACAACTGTTGGTGGCAGAACTGAACAAGGAAATGTTAAAGATTGTAACAAAAAAAAAAAAAAAAAAAAAACGAATAGAGGAGTACTAAACAGGTTTGAGGTTATAAATTTTATTTCTAGCACAAATCACACGTATAAAACAAAATCCGTTTCCGACGAAATTTTTTTCTTCTAGCTTAGAAAAAATGTGTGTGTATGTGTAACAGCACCAACACAAATGTAAGATGTCATCAACAGTTAACTAAAGAAATGCATCATGCATAATATACCGTTGATAATTTGTTATATATGATTATATATACACACACACGTACATTATATCATATTTACTTACTACAGTAGACGCTCGCAAATTAGAACCGCTTTGTTTTTGAGGCAATTCTAATTTCTGAATTATTCTAATTTCTGGACGTTTTTATTTCGGATAAAAAATAAAAATTACTTAAATTTTTTTTAATTCAATTTTATTTGATAAAAACAAGAAAACAAAACGTAATTCACTCCAATACATTAAATGTATTTTTTAAAATTAAAAATACAGTGTCGTTTCTTATATTTGGAAAAGTATCCATTGCTTCCACGGAATGCATTTTCATCTTTATAGGGATATTCCTCTCTAAATATTTTTTTAGCTTTCTCTTTAAACCACTCATACAGACGACTTACCATATTTGGGCATTCAGCGCTGTGCAAAGATATATTGCTTGCTTCCTGATATGTGTTGAAAACAGCATTTAATATGGCTGTTCTATGTGATTTGATATAGCTGATTGAAGATGTCGTAACATTAATATTCCCTTCAAACCCTTTGTCAAGCTTTTCTAATATTTTGACCTTCGTTTCCAATGATAAAGTTTTTTTTTACGTTTATTTGACATTTCGAATGATACACTTTCACTTTTTGATAGAGACTACCAAAATATGTACAAATGTTTCGAATTTCACAAATAAACTAGCCACAAATATATATAAATGCTACAAAAAAACAACAAATAAGGAAACACATCTAAAATTTGGTAATTCCCCTTTTTAGTTTTACATGTTCAAACAGAATAAAAATAAATTGCGGATTTCTTGTGTTCAAATAACAAAAAAAAAGAAAAAAACGCTCTGAAATTAGAACTATAAATTCGAATTTTAAAGCGTTTAATGTATTGCAAACACTGATTCTAATTTCTGGACGTTCGAATTACTGAAAGCTCTAATTTGTGAGCGTCTACTGTAATACAAAAAAATTTATATAATTTTTTAAATTACTTCATTTCTTTTTTATTTTCTTACATTCTTATATTCCAACATTTATATTTCAGTTTTGTTATGTATTTTAAAATATATTTTAGGTTTTTGCTACCGCCACCACCACCACCACCATCTGAACACTACCACAGACTTAAGAGCCGTTTATAGTGTTGCAGAAAGTACAGTTGTGTTCATAAGATGACTACAATTTGAATGTGTGGACGTGACATATTTAAATGAATCTGTTTAAGGATTTACGAAAAAAATAAATAAATAAATACACAAATCATATTTTTACAAAAGCAAGTATAGAAAGTTTAAATCATATGTAAAGCATAATTTTGTTAACAACAATATACAAAAATTTATAATAAAAGAAATTTAACTAAAGTACAAAAAACGATTTATATAAATTTGTAACGATTTAAATGAAAAAAATTAAAGGGATTTTAAAATAAATGTTAAGACGTTAGACAAAAAATTCCAAAAAAAAAAAAAATCAAATAAATGTTTCATGAGTAAAATATTAAAATGGACTAAGCAAAACTGCTATTTTAAGCAAAACTAAAATTTATTTTATTTATATTTTGCCGCCTGCTTATTACAAAATAAAACTACACCGTCAGTAAACTCAAGGTGTCGTAGTCTATTGTAAATTTTCCAATTCAGACCCACAGTCAATATATGGTAGCGTCAAATACGATATCCATTACGGCGATAAATAATAGTGGTGATAGTGCACATCCTTGCCTCACTTCAATGTTCGTTGCAACGTAACTGTTCATAGCTGCTATTTAATATATTAATTATTTTTGGGGGACGTCGAGTGCCATCCATATTCTCGTTTTAAAGGATCAAAGTGTCAAGGATCTGAAACTATAATTCTGTCGCTTGGTGCAGAAAGACTTTATGTCAAAATATTCACTTCTAAAGAAATTGAAATTGAATTTTTTTTAAAGAAGAGTTCTTAGTGAATTAACAAAATATTGCCTACTTTCAGGGTTTTGCAACTAATGATTGCATTCTTTACAGTAGACTATCAAAACCAAAAACTTAACTGTGGCTAATTGTAATTATTATCTCGAATAAGTTTATAAATATTACAACTTCTTTTAAAAAATTTTTTTCTAAATATTTACATTGCAAATCTATCTTTAACTTAATTCTTTTATGCAAAATCCATTTCGTATTTGAAATTAATTCTACACAAAAACCCAATTGTTAAATTGTTTGTAATTTTTATTCATTCACGCGGCTTACGCGAATGCCACAAGAAAAAAAATCCAGGGTAAGGAGGTAATGAAATGGCGGTGGTAGTGGTGGTGGTGGTGGTGGTGGCAACAATCACTTGATGAACATTTTCGCGAATTACATGAAACGTATGTTCAAATATCTTTTGCGTTAAACCGCGTAGGCGTAGATATTTTTTATGCAAAAATTTTTTTGTAAACAAATTTATATTTGGAAAATATTTTTCTCTTTAGCTCGCTCTGTTTGCCGTTCCCCAGAGGCGGATTTTTTCAAACATTGACATCATCAGTCTATATGGAAATCTTGTTATAAAATTTGCAGTCTGTATGGGAGTGTGTGTGTTTTTGTATCTGGGAAAATGTTTGTGAAAAACATTAATTTCTTTTAAAATGAATATGTGGATGAGGTGGGGTGGGTTTCTGTTAAGCAAGTGAAAGGAAGATGGTATTTACCACATTAGGCAGTATTTGACATGTGTTCGATATATTTCCGAAAGTCTTATTTATTTTATTGGGGAGTTTATAAGGCTATGTAGATATCTGCATATGTTTAAAGTATTTTTTTTATTGTTAGTCATTTTTTTTATACAATATATGAATGAAAATTAGTTAAAAAGACAATCAAAGATCAAAAAATATTTCGTTCATTTCATTTTTTGATGGGATAAGTGGGGATAATGTTGGCAAAAATTATTAGGAAAACGTGCAGATGTATGGAAGATAAGTGGTAAAAAAAAGCCAAACAAATGTGTGTATACACATGTCAATATGTTTAGCCTAGTTTAAGGCGGCAAAAAAAAGAACATAATAAAACAAACTCACTTGAACAAATTAGAAAATTTAAGATTAAAATCATTAAAGTAACAACAGTTTAAGTAATTTAAGGTTTTTTTTTTAACATATTAGAAAGAATTTTCTGTCTTTTTTTCTCTATATAAAAAAAACTTTTGTTGCAATCAATCTATCATTTGTGTTTCAACTTTTCTGTGAAAACTCTTGCTTAAACTAAACTTAATTAAAAATCTCAATGTATGTCCTGCTTTGTGCATTTTTAATTATTGGTTTTTGAAAAGTTTTCGTTTTAAGTTCTCTTTCTCTCACTAGTCGTTTGTATGTAAAATGCAAAGGCCTGACTGGGAAGTCAGTTACCAATTTGTTATTTAATTGTATTTCTATTTATTTTATTTTTTAATTATTCTCTTTTTTTCTTTCTAGTTTCTCTTCTTTTGACTTCAATTTCTAAGCTGAAATCACCAGCATTTAGGTCTTTAATATTTTCAGCAGCACTGAGAGAGTTTATACCATTCGTTCCTTATATTAAATTCATAGAAATTTTAAGTTTTTCATTTGTAATTTTCTATGTTTTATGCCAAACCCTCTTCTGTTCTCTTGTTCTATTTAGTTTATTTTTACTATTGCAGTTTTGTAAAAGTTTCAAGTAGTGTTTGTGTGTTTTTGTGTACATATTTAGTTTGGGAAAAATGAAATTGGCATTGATGTAGAAGTTGAAAGGATTCTGATATAAATAAAGGAATATACTGGATTTTGTATTAAAAAAAATCTGGTCAAAATTTAGTAGACATAAAGATAAATACAAAGTGTAAATTGAATGTTGAAGGGGTTTAAGAAAATAAAAAAAAAAAAAATTAAAATATCAGGAAAAAATAAAATCAATAGGAATTTTAAACTTAATTAACTACTACTGCATATTTAAGGGAGTTTTAGTAAAAGAAGTAATGTTATGAAAGAACAAACCTTTTTCCAAACATTTTAGAAAAGCTAAAGATATTATGCAAATAAAACTGTAAAGTGAATGAGAATGAAAACCACTCAAGTCTTACTTGCGGCGATATCAAAGCTTAGACAACACCACAACAATAAACCGTGAATTTATCTTTTTCTACATTCCCGACTACTATTGGTTGAATTCTTTCCAACTCGAATTGTAGTAATAGGTGGGTAAAGAAAAACAAAACAAATTTTTTTATTTATTTCAAATATTTCCAGGAAGTGGATTTGGGCTTCATTTAAGCCTTTTTGGATATTTTATTAAATCATTTGTAATCATAGTTTTTACTACATAATGGCACATTAAGGTTTTTTTGAATCTTCGAGCTTTTTACATACCTTTGGATTTTATCTATATTGGAGTACCCCAAAACTGAATTCCTTAGCACCAGGTTGTATTTAAGATAAACTTGTAAAGTAGAAGTTTACAAAACAGACTAAGGGCAGAATTTCTTCCAATGAGCCGATTTATTTGATTCGCTTAAAGTTATATTTAAGTTAACTTCGAAACTTTTTATAACAATTAAATTTTTTGTAAGGGACAGCACCCAGGGGATGACCCCTACTAATTCATTGCATTGTGTTGGAACTAGGCAAGTAGGTTGTGGGAGGGAGAGTAGAGGGAGTAGTGCTTGTGAACAATAGACTTGAACTTATTCATGTTGAAAGTGAGAGGAGGGACTTTAGCAGAAAGGTTATTCCATATACGAAAAGTCCGGCCAAAAAACGAATTTTCCCTGTGATGCGTTGTGCGATGCACCTAATAATCGATCACAAAAGGATGGGCTCTTGAGGAAAAACGTGTATTATGAACAAAAGTATGGGTTTTGGGGTACCATATCCCCAATTTCATCAGAAAACACACTATTTTAGTAACGACAACACAGGCATAAACAAATCACATTGAGATGGTGCTCAAGGTAGTAAACAGAATTGGATACCCTACTGTCACCAATGAGAACATTTGCACTCACCTGTAGCGGTCGAAAAGCTCAAAAATAGACTTTGAAGCACCAGCCCACACATAAGAATTGTATTCCTTTCGCGGTCGGATATGGGTGGAATACATTGTAAGGAGATCAGATGGAGTGAAGTATATCAACACTGATCCGTCGCGTGTTTGTGCGTCATTATGCAACGTTGGGTCTTTCGGGCATTAAAACGAAACCCCATCTATAACAACTCGTATAGTGGGATCTCTGAGAAAGCTCAATATAAATCACCGACACCAAACGCAACAAGTTTTAACAAGAGTGCACCATGCCAGACTCCGTCAAACGCCTTGGAAATATCTAAAGCAACTATCTTACTTTTGCCAAAATTGTGAATGGAACGGCTACACTTTTCCTATAACAGTGACAGTAAAGGCCCAACTATAACATGCTTAAGTTGGCTTGAGATATTGTGCATACATGGGATTCATATGTGTCGAACCATATTGAACTAAAGAAAACTTTTTGGTTAATTTTTTGAAAATGGCATTTGCTTAAACAAAGTGATAAACAGATCGCACTTTTCATAAGGAATAAAATATTTTTAGATTTTATTTTTGGCTTTTTTATGTATTTGAGAGGCTTTTTGTTAATTTTTGACAGTAGCTTAAGCCAGCTTATGCTTATTATAGTTGGGCCTTAAGTCTCAAGTAGTGCGACCTCTACGAAAGCCACACTGGCTGTCACTTAGTAGGTAGTTTGCCTTTAAAATTTTTTCAAGATTGTGATTTACCATACTCCCCATAACTTTGGCTTCAGCGGTTTTCGTAGACGCTTAGAATAGCTGTATCATCAGCAAAGGTTGATTTTTGGAAGCAGTTGGTTAGTTGGCATATCTAAGGTATTGTATATCAGATACAACAGAGGTCCTATATTGCTTCCCTGAGGAGAACTTACAAATTTCCTTCTTTAATAATACATTTTCGATCAATTTAATTTTTGATTGTCAAAGTTTATATTTTGCTAGAAAATTGATTTATAAATTGCAAAATATGCCTCTGTATGTAACTGACACAGAAAAAATTCTCACCATTTTTTCCACTTAAAAATACAATAAGTCTTAATTAAAAATTTAATTAAATGCATTAAAAGTTTACTAATATCAACAAAATTACTACAGAAATTGTTGGAGATATCAAACATTTTTTTAATGATACTATTAATTTGTTTACTGGTGCAAAATTAAATTATTTTTTAACTTAAATCACATATTTTTTAATTGAAATAAATTTCTATTTTTTTCGCATTGTCCTTACCTCTGGGCATGAAGAAAAATAGCATGTTAAGAAAAATAGCTTAGAAAAACTTGTCCTACTCGTTTTTATGTTTAATTAAAAAAAAAACGTATAGAAATGTATTGCATACTTGGAGGCTTTAAAAGAAGTTTAAGAAGTTAAGCGACATATTCGTAATCATAGAAAACAGCTGTTTAACCAACCTTATGGACAACACTGTATATGATTATAGGTGACTTTCCATAACGACATTATCATAACCATACAAACCACTTAAATTATGGTTTATACGGTCATCGTTACGGCTGTGGCTTTATGTTTATGTCACGGCTAATTTGACCTTTATTGCTGGTTCAAACTCTTCAAGTTTTAACCCTCAAGTCTAAAGCTTTAAGGAGAAAAGTTAAAAAAGAATGCAATTTCTTTACTTCTCCCTTTTAAAAAACTCAAGACTTGACGGCTAATGCTTGAAGAGTGTGACCCAGCACCTCATCATACTTGTAGTATTGAATAACTGCTTTCATTTATTTTAGAAAATCTTGCCTACTTTTAGGATTGAAAAAAACTGGTATACTGTTGTTCAGGATAATATATAATTATATTCTTGTATAATCGAGGCTTTTTTATTTACCCCCATATTCATAAAAAAATTTTGATTTATAAAAGGTTTGTTGAACAAATTTTCATACAAAATTCATTTCATAAAACTTTTAAAAACCTGAAATGTTTTTATGAATATGGGGGTTAAAATATAAGGCAATTTTAGTATTATCTTTTTTATTAAAAAATTGATTGCAATTGTTTATCAGAAACAAAAAAAGGTTAAAAGAAACTAAAATATTAAATATTATAAAATACAAAAAATTGTATTTAGTGCTTTTAAAGGATATCCTTAGTTTTTTGTTTAAACCAATTTTTTATTTAAGCAAATCATATTTTTTTAAAGCCTTTCGGCGTGTGTATGATACTAAATCCCTAATATGACACACATTTTAAAAGATATTGGGCCAAAATTTTTATTTGTATTTTAAAATGCATTAAATATCTTATAAAACGACACCCAAAGGATTAGTTTTCTTCTGTTTTTTTTTGTGGTTAAAGTAAATAAACTTAGACATCATTTTTTAACCATGACTAACAGTAAGACTTACATCTATACGTCGGAAAAAATTTAAAGAAGAAAAAAATGGAACAAAAAACACCCACAAATAAAACCACAAAACAACTAACTTAACAAACAATACAATATATTTAACAAAAAAAAAAAAAAAATACCTCAATACTGTAGTAAATACTCTCTGATATGTGGAAAAAAAATTTTGGGAAAAATTTTAAATATTTTTTATTTACAAAAACCATAAATCAATTGGACACGCCACAATGCAAATCTATTTTTAAATGCGAAATAATACGCAAAACAACCCTTAAAATCACCAGGACTTTAAACGTATACGAAACTAGATATTGATACCTTTTTTTTTGGTTAAATGCAAAAAAATAACTCTGAAAAGCTGTGTGTTTTTTTAACAAAAAGCCACGCGGGAAAATTTTAAAAAGTCATATCCGAGAAAAAAAAACATTGAAATCAGCATAAAAACGCCACAGGGTTCTCAGGCAATAAAAATGTAACATGCATACGTAACAAAAGCAATAAAAATTTTGCTGCTTTTTTTCGAAAAAAAAAACAAAAACTTTTTAAAATGTTTTAGTGAACAATATAGAAAAACAGTCATTATATGGGGAATAAATTTAATACTTATATCAAAAAAGCTTGTCTTTTCTTAGGTAAATAAATAAATTTGGTTTGAAGGTAAAAAGTTTAACAACTATAAAATGTAAAATTGCTAAAAGAAAAAAAAATAAAAGAAATTGAAAGAACGTTTAAACAGACTAAAGGATAATGCTACGAACTTATATTGGGAAAGGGATCAATATTTGGTTAAAAATGATAATGATGTCTGCTTCGGGTTTTTTTTTTTAATTTAATTGTATGAAGTTTTGAACTATTTACTAAAATCTCCTAGTAAAACTTTTACAGGACCGCATTAATGCTTGAAGAAATTCTTACATCGACATTTGTTATGGTATTACTTTGTGGGCAACTTATGCTATAGGACATTTGGGCATAAATCTTAATTTATTTTATATATATACATATATATCGTTAGCAAAAATGCAAAAAGGCGTAACTAACAAAAAAAAAAATTTCAGGAGAAGCAAAAAACTTTGTAAAATGAAAACAGTAAACATGTCAGAAAAACATGCATTGATAAGTCATCACTGGAATTCTTCAAACAATTTTCAAATAAAAGCATTTCATTATATTTTGTTAGAAAAAAATGTGTAATTACGTCGTTTTGCATTTATCAAATAAATACACTTGTAGTTACGTCCTTCTGTTTTTAGTTAATAAAAGCGTAATTTTCAATCGCAAAAATGTTAAATTTTGCCAAGGCATGCAGTTTAATGGCATTCACAATAAGCGATCAAAAACTTGATTTTGAATTTTTTGTTAGTTACTCCTTTTTGCATTTTAGCAAACGATATGCAAATATATTTCATCTTAGGGTTTCATAGTGGAACAAAGGGCCACATCAAATTTCTTTCATTCTGATCTAACTTTTGCCAAATTTTTTACTTCACTCCAGCTTTTTCTTGTAGATTTTACTTCGATTCCAACCATTATTCTCCACATATGGGCTGGCCTCCTGGTCGTCTACTCCCTTGTGTGTTCCAGTCTATTGCCATGCGTGCAATATCTTCTGGTGATCTTCTCAGAATATAACGCAGCCAATTCCATTTTCTTTTGAGGATTTCGCATTTCAATGGTGTTTGGTTTGTCTTTCTCTAGAGCTCAATATTAGATATTGCTGCTGGATTTGCATACAAGAGGGTAGATGTTAAATTTGAGGAGAGCAGTTGCAGTTTGGTGTTGATTCAGTTATGAGAAGATCTCCATACAAGGTTTAGGGCACCAAATGCCTTTTTTGTCTTATTTAAATTCCAGGGGATGAGATTATGCTGCCCAAATAGCAAATGTTATTTACTTCTTCCAATTCACATCAATTTACTTGAAACTTTGTCGTATTGCTGGTGCTTATGCGCATTACTTTGGTTTTGTTGAAGTTCATCTTCCCAGTTCTTGAATCGTACTAAGTTTCATCGACATTTCCTTAAAGAATTACATTATCTAGCATCATGTTGAACAGGAGTTGGGATAAAATGCAGCCTTGTTGTACACCAACATTAACAGGGACAGCTTCACCGAGTTGTCTATCCTGCAAGACTCGACAACAAGCATCGTTGTAGAGTTCTTTGCAACCAAAAATTTTCCATATTGAGTTGTGAATATGTGTGTCAAAGGCTTTCTCAAAATCAATTATCAAAATCGATAAAAGGCTTACAGCCTTATTTATAAAAAATAAAACATGTTAATAAAGGGTTTATTAAACGGATTTTGTATGAAAATCCATTTTATTAACCCTTTATTAACCGGTTTTATTTTTTATAAATTAGGCCGTTAATAAATAAACCTCTGGTATAGGGGTAGACTTTGAGAAGTTCTGGCTAAATGGAGTCTATACCAAGTGACTTGTTGTTTTTGAGGGATTAAATTGCGTTCTCTATTAATGTAAGACTGGGACTACTCACATCTATATCAGTCCTATATTCTAATATTAAAATTTCGTTTCGATATTTATCACAGGATAGATGTATAATAATGTCTTCTGAAGTAGATGCCAAAAGCATTAGACCTTTTGAGTAGCGAAACTTGACTTAGCGCTAATGCAATTAATAAAACTTTTAAGAATTTTTTTAAAACCTTTAATTGAAACCTCCCGGTCTAATATGACCTTATATTTACTCATTGTACAATGTAGGGCTCTGCGGCTCAGTATGAGGCTTATCCACTCCCCCAATTTTAAACAATCAGTGGCCGATTTGTGGTAAACCACTGTTTAACTTTTAATATAAAAAAAAAACTCGTCCTTTTTTCTTAATATTTACATAAACAAGTAAGAGTGCTATATTCGGCTGTGCCGAATCTTATATACCCTTCACCATTGTGCGAGCAGAATACAGAGCAACTAGACAAAACCTAAATAATTTCTACATAAACATACATATATACAATACATAAAACTTCATTATAAATTAAATTTAAAAAGTTAAAAATGGTAGATATTTTTTTAAATCGTTTCAGAACATAAAAAAATTAAAAAAAAATTTTCTTTTTGAAAAAACACGATTCGAACCAGGGACTCACAGTTTCTAACCTAAGCAAACCCCCTAGACAACTGGACCATGAAGGCACGTTTTATGAATATCATTAAAAGTAAATATGGTCAGTTTACAGTACACAACTCAACACAGTTGAGTTGTAATTATTTTTTATGTTTTAGTTCACCACAATAAAGCAAAGGTGGCCTATAATCACCAAAATAGTATGTACCATGTATGTGTGTTTGTTTGGTTTCTTTTTGTATAGGCACTGTTGTCATACCGTAGATTTATCTTTTTTGGCGAGTTTTTAAGAAGCAAACCGACACAAAAATTCCTAGTTTCTATTTGTTAAAATAATTTCGTTAAATAGATGAAATAATAAAGAAGGCTGATAAAGAAAATCATATTGAGCATTATGCTAGTATATATAAACAAATGCAAATGGGGGGAGGGGGGGGGGGGGGGTAGGAAACGGACATCGTTAAATCAACTTCGCTTTTCATAAGGACCCAGAATATATATACTTTATAGGGTGTAGGATCAATACTTTGGAACATACAAACGGAATGACAAAGTTATATATACCCTCTTACCTTCGGTGAAGGGTATAAAAATAAAATAGTTTTTATACAATTTTTGATATTTTTTGTACGGGAGGTACCACGCCCACTTGTGCAATCCCGCCCACATTTTGTAGGATGCTGTGTATTGATAACGTTAATGTGTGTACCTAATTTGGAAACTTTGGCTCTTGCCGTTCTCAAGATATACAGAAATAAAAAACTACAACAACAACAAGGGATTTTTTGTGCAAAATCAGAGGCAGTTGTGGTTTTTTGCTCATATCTCCGTCATTTTTGGACCGATCTGGCTGAATTTCAATAGCAAACTTAAACGGAGTATATGTGACATAAATATGCATCAACCTAGTCCACATCATTTCTGGGGTTTTCGGAAAACCCATTTCAACATACAGACGGACAGACGGACAGACGGACATCGTTAAATCAACTTCGCTTTTCATAAGGACCCAGAATATATATACTTTATAGGGTGTAGGATCAATACTTTGGAACATACAAACGGAATGACAAAGTTATATATACCCTCTTACCTTCGGTGAAGGGTATAAAAATAAAATTTTTTGGATTTCAGTACTTTGGACATAACTCAGCCATTTATTAACCGATTTGACAGATTTATATACCGATGTCTTAAGGAATAAATTTACCATTTACTTTGGTGATAAAACTTGGACTCAGAAAGACCTATGGGTTCCGAAAATGTGTATTTAAAAAAAAAAAAATTAATTTTGGTCATAACTTTTTCGTATCTGAACCGATTTTCCCGAGTTTTTCAGAAAATATTTTCTATTAAAAATTTCCGATCTTTTGATATATAAGGCGTAACCATAGGTCATACGACAGTCCAAAAAATCCGGTTTTTATACAATTTTTGATATTTTTTGTACGGGAGGTACCACGCCCACTTGTGCAATCCCGCCCACATTTTGTAGGATGCTGTGTATTGATAACGTTAATGTGTGTACCTAATTTGGAAACTTTGGCTCTTGCCGTTCTCAAGATATACAGAAATAAAAAACTACAACAACAACAAGGGATTTTTTGTGCAAAATCAGAGGCAGTTGTGGTTTTTTGCTCATATCTCCGTCATTTTTGGACCGATCTGGCTGAATTTCAATAGCAAACTTAAACGGAGTATATGTGACATAAATATGCATCAACCTAGTCCACATCATTTCTGGGGTTTTCGGAAAACCCATTTCAACATACAGACGGACAGACGGACATCGTTAAATCAACTTCGCTTTTCATAAGGACCCAGAATATATATACTTTATAGGGTGTAGGATCAATACTTTGGAACATACAAACGGAATGACAAAGTTATATATACCCTCTTACCTTCGGTGAAGGGTATAAAAATAAAATAGTTTTTATACAATTTTTGATATTTTTTGTACGGGAGGTACCACGCCCACTTGTGCAATCCCGCCCACATTTTGTAGGATGCTGTGTATTGATAACGTTAATGTGTGTACCTAATTTGGAAACTTTGGCTCTTGCCGTTCTCAAGATATACAGAAATAAAAAACTACAACAACAACAAGGGATTTTTTGTGCAAAATCAGAGGCAGTTGTGGTTTTTTGCTCATATCTCCGTCATTTTTGGACCGATCTGGCTGAATTTCAATAGCAAACTTAAACGGAGTATATGTGACATAAATATGCATCAACCTAGTCCACATCATTTCTGGGGTTTTCGGAAAACCCATTTCAACATACAGACGGACAGACGGACAGACGGACATCGTTAAATCAACTTCGCTTTTCATAAGGACCCAGAATATATATACTTTATAGGGTGTAGGATCAATACTTTGGAACATACAAACGGAATGACAAAGTTATATATACCCTCTTACCTTCGGTGAAGGGTATAAAAATAAAATTTTTTGGATTTCAGTACTTTGGACATAACTCAGCCATTTATTAACCGATTTGACAGATTTATATACCGATGTCTTAAGGAATAAATTTACCATTTACTTTGGTGATAAAACTTGGACTCAGAAAGACCTATGGGTTCCGAAAATGTGTATTTAAAAAAAAAAAATTTAATTTTGGTCATAACTTTTTCGTATCTGAACCGATTTTCCCGAGTTTTTCAGAAAATATTTTCTATTAAAAATTTCCGATCTTTTGATATATAAGGCGTAACCATAGGTCATACGACAGTCCAAAAAATCCGGTTTTTTTACAATTTTTGATATTTTTTGTACGGGAGGTACCACGCCCACTTGTGCAATCCCGCCCACATTTTGTAGGATGCTGTGTATTGATAACGTTAATGTGTGTACCTAATTTGGAAACTTTGGCTCTTGCCGTTCTCAAGATATACAGAAATAAAAAACTACAACAACAACAAGGGATTTTTTGTGCAAAATCAGAGGCAGTTGTGGTTTTTTGCTCATATCTCCGTCATTTTTGGACCGATCTGGCTGAATTTCAATAGCAAACTTAAACGGAGTATATGTGACATAAATATGCATCAACCTAGTCCACATCATTTCTGGGGTTTTCGGAAAACCCATTTCAACATACAGACTGACAGACGGACAGACGGACATCGTTAAATCAACTTCGCTTTTCATAAGGACCCAGAATATATATACTTTATAGGGTGTAGGATCAATACTTTGGAACATACAAACGGAATGACAAAGTTATATATACCCTCTTACCTTCGGTGAAGGGTATAAAAATAAAATTTTTTTGGTTTCAGTACTTTGGACATAACTCAGCCATTTATTAACCGATTTGACAGATTTATATACCGATGTCTTAAAGAACAAATTTACCATTTACTTTGGTGATAAAACTTGGACTCAGAAAGACCTATGGGTTCCGAAAATGTGTATTTAAAAAAAAAAAATTTAATTTTGGTCATAACTTTTTCGTATCTGAACCGATTTTCCCGAGTTTTTCAGAAAATATTTTCTATTAAAAATTTCCGATCTTTTGATATATAAGGCGTAACCATAGGTCATACGACAGTCCAAAAAATGCGGTTTTTATACAATTTTTGATATTTTTTGTACGGGAGGTACCACGCCCACTTGTGCAATCCCGCCCACATTTTGTAGGATGCTGTGTATTGATAACGTTAATGTGTGTACCTAATTTGAAAACTTTGGCTCTTGCCGTTCTCAAGATATACAGAAATAAAAAACTACAACAACAACAAGGGATTTTTTGTGCAAAATCAGAGGCAGTTGTGGTTTTTTGCTCATATCTCCGTCATTTTTGGACCGATCTGGCTGAATTTCAATAGCAAACTTAAACGGAGTATATGTGACATAAATATGCATCAACCTAGTCCACATCATTTCTGGGGTTTTCGGAAAACCCATTTCAACATACAGACGGACAGACGGACAGACGGACATCGTTAAATCAACTTCGCTTTTCATAAGGACCCAGAATATATATACTTTATAGGGTGTAGGATCAATACTTTGGAACATACAAACGGAATGACAAACTTATATATACCCTCTTACCTTCGGTGAAGGGTATAAAAATAAAATTTTTTGGATTTCAGTACTTTGGACATAACTCAGCCATTTATTAACCGATTTGACAGATTTATATACCGATGTCTTAAGGAATAAATTTACCATTTACTTTGGTGATAAAACTTGGACTCAGAAAGACCTATGGGTTCCGAAAGTGTGTATTTAAAAAAAAAAAATTTAATTTTGGTCATAACTTTTTCGTATCTGAACCGATTTTCCCGAGTTTTTCAGAAAATATTTTCTATTAAAAATTTCCGATCTTTTGATATATAAGGCGTAACCATAGGTCATACGACAGTCCAAAAAATCCGGTTTTTATACAATTTTTGATATTTTTTGTACGGGAGGTACCACGCCCACTTGTGCAATCCCGCCCACATTTTGTAGGATGCTGTGTATTGATAACGTTAATGTGTGTACCTAATTTGGAAACTTTGGCTCTTGCCGTTCTCAAGATATACAGAAATAAAAAACTACAACAACAACAAGGGATTTTTTGTGCAAAATCAGAGGCAGTTGTGGTTTTTTGCTCATATCTCCGTCATTTTTGGACCGATCTGGCTGAATTTCAATAGCAAACTTAAACGGAGTATATGTGACATAAATATGCATCAACCTAGTCCACATCATTTCTGGGGTTTTCGGAAAACCCATTTCAACATACAGACGGACAGACGGACAGACGGACATCGTTAAATCAACTTCGCTTTTCATAAGGACCCAGAATATATATACTTTATAGGGTGTAGGATCAATACTTTGGAACATACAAACGGAATGACAAAGTTATATATACCCTCTTACCTTCGGTGAAGGGTATAAAAATAAAATTTTTTGGATTTCAGTACTTTGGACATAACTCAGCCATTTATTAACCGATTTGACAGATTTATATACCGATGTCTTAAGGAATAAATTTACCATTTACTTTGGTGATAAAACTTGGACTCAGAAAGACCTATGGGTTCCGAAAATGTGTATTTAAAAAAAAAAAATTTAATTTTGGTCATAACTTTTTCGTATCTGAACCGATTTTCCCGAGTTTTTCAGAAAATATTTTCTATTAAAAATTTCCGATCTTTTGATATATAAGGCGTAACCATAGGTCATACGACAGTCCAAAAAATCCGGTTTTTTTACAATTTTTGATATTTTTTGTACGGGAGGTACCACGCCCACTTGTGCAATCCCGCCCACATTTTGTAGGATGCTGTGTATTGATAACGTTAATGTGTGTACCTAATTTGGAAACTTTGGCTCTTGCCGTTCTCAAGATATACAGAAATAAAAAACTACAACAACAACAAGGGATTTTTTGTGCAAAATCAGAGGCAGTTGTGGTTTTTTGCTCATATCTCCGTCATTTTTGGACCGATCTGGCTGAATTTCAATAGCAAACTTAAACGGAGTATATGTGACATAAATATGCATCAACCTAGTCCACATCATTTCTGGGGTTTTCGGAAAACCCATTTCAACATACAGACTGACAGACGGACAGACGGACATCGTTAAATCAACTTCGCTTTTCATAAGGACCCAGAATATATATACTTTATAGGGTGTAGGATCAATACTTTGGAACATACAAACGGAATGACAAAGTTATATATACCCTCTTACCTTCGGTGAAGGGTATAAAAATAAAATTTTTTTGGTTTCAGTACTTTGGACATAACTCAGCCATTTATTAACCGATTTGACAGATTTATATACCGATGTCTTAAAGAACAAATTTACCATTTACTTTGGTGATAAAACTTGGACTCAGAAAGACCTATGGGTTCCGAAAATGTGTATTTAAAAAAAAAAAATTTAATTTTGGTCATAACTTTTTCGTATCTGAACCGATTTTCCCGAGTTTTTCAGAAAATATTTTCTATTAAAAATTTCCGATCTTTTGATATATAAGGCGTAACCATAGGTCATACGACAGTCCAAAAAATGCGGTTTTTATACAATTTTTGATATTTTTTGTACGGGAGGTACCACGCCCACTTGTGCAATCCCGCCCACATTTTGTAGGATGCTGTGTATTGATAACGTTAATGTGTGTACCTAATTTGAAAACTTTGGCTCTTGCCGTTCTCAAGATATACAGAAATAAAAAACTACAACAACAACAAGGGATTTTTTGTGCAAAATCAGAGGCAGTTGTGGTTTTTTGCTCATATCTCCGTCATTTTTGGACCGATCTGGCTGAATTTCAATAGCAAACTTAAACGGAGTATATGTGACATAAATATGCATCAACCTAGTCCACATCATTTCTGGGGTTTTCGGAAAACCCATTTCAACATACAGACGGACAGACGGACAGACGGACATCGTTAAATCAACTTCGCTTTTCATAAGGACCCAGAATATATATACTTTATAGGGTGTAGGATCAATACTTTGGAACATACAAACGGAATGACAAACTTATATATACCCTCTTACCTTCGGTGAAGGGTATAAAAATAAAATTTTTTGGATTTCAGTACTTTGGACATAACTCAGCCATTTATTAACCGATTTGACAGATTTATATACCGATGTCTTAAGGAATAAATTTACCATTTACTTTGGTGATAAAACTTGGACTCAGAAAGACCTATGGGTTCCGAAAGTGTGTATTTAAAAAAAAAAAATTTAATTTTGGTCATAACTTTTTCGTATCTGAACCGATTTTCCCGAGTTTTTCAGAAAATATTTTCTATTAAAAATTTCCGATCTTTTGATATATAAGGCGTAACCATAGGTCATACGACAGTCCAAAAAATCCGGTTTTTATACAATTTTTGATATTTTTTGTACGGGAGGTACCACGCCCACTTGTGCAATCCCGCCCACATTTTGTAGGATGCTGTGTATTGATAACGTTAATGTGTGTACCTAATTTGGAAACTTTGGCTCTTGCCGTTCTCAAGATATACAGAAATAAAAAACTACAACAACAACAAGGGATTTTTTGTGCAAAATCAGAGGCAGTTGTGGTTTTTTGCTCATATCTCCGTCATTTTTGGACCGATCTGGCTGAATTTCAATAGCAAACTTAAACGGAGTATATGTGACATAAATATGCATCAACCTAGTCCACATCATTTCTGGGGTTTTCGGAAAACCCATTTCAACATACAGACGGACAGACGGACAGACGGACAGACGGACAGACGGACATCGTTAAATCAACTTCGCTTTTCATAAGGACCCAGAATATATATATTTTATAGGGTGTAGGATCAATACTTTGGAACATACAAACGGAATGACAAAGTTATATATACCCTCTTACCTTCGGTGAAGGGTATAAAAAGCAAATAGTATAATAAACTTAGTTAAAGATATATTTACATATTCAAACATCACACAAACAAACCACTACAACATGTAACAAATCTAACAAAATAATGTAAATCCTTATGAATTCTAAACAAATCCTTTTTTATTTGCTTAAGCCAACAAATCAAGTATGAACAGAAACTTTTTAACACTTTCTTAGGGGTTTTTATTAAAAATTCTTTTTGGGTATTTCCTAAGATTATAACACACTTACCAAATGGAATCTAATAAAAAACAAAAAATAACTCTTTTACTCTTAACCAAAAGAGGAATCGCATGTCTTTTAAAATAATCCTTCACATATAGACATGAGCATAAAAAATAAGGAGTTTTTTATAGACAATTTTTTTTAGGTTAACATGTAAGAATCAGATTTTCCTTTTCTTTGATTGTGTTGCAATGATATGGATTTAGACATGTTTAGACGCTTACAGACATACTTTAGGGCATAAAGAAAAAAATCAAATTTGTGTGCATAATTTTAGGCTTTTCATTACATTATAAACTAACAATATGCGCTATATTAAACAAATATCGTTAGTTCGTTGACTGACATGTATTTTGTAGTGAATTAATTCTTTTTTAAGGAACTGACCAGGCGAAAAACAAACAAACAAACATGAAAACCAGAAAACATTAGGCAATAATTGTATTTGAAAGAGCTTTCTAGATCAGTTTTGTATGATAATTTTATAAATTTAATGCTCATTGCAACTCAAAAGTCTTGCGTCGACCACGTTAGAAGTCTCATGCGTAACAAATGACGACATTTTCACATCTCTTATAAAAAACACATAAAGCAACAACAGCAATAAGTTATATGCCAAAGTTTACGTTGGTAGGTTTTACCAAAAAAGTACAATAATTTTTTATCATTCTCTTAGGACCCTGAACCTATAATTTTATGTTTCTAAGCTCAGCCTAAGTCTGTTTTTCAATATTTTCTGTACAGCAGCTTAAAGTTTGGTATCTTCACTGAAAATCAGCAGACCGCTTTTTTTGGAAATCTTTGCTACAGATTTCAAAGAAACGAATTTCTTTACTTAGTTGTTAAAAAAAAAACTGTTTATTCACGTAGTCAAAAGATATTACCAAAAAAGACACTAAGGCTCTTATGAATTGTTGAACGAAAGAAAGTCAAAAAGTTAAAGTTGAGTTAGTTAGGCTATTATTCCAGATAAAATAAAAAACTTTCAGTGCGACTAAATTGGCATAAATTATTATTCTATGCCAAGAATAGAGACTTAAGTTGATTTAGGCAATAATGAAAAAAATAATGCTTATATCGGGTGTTTTTTTCAGTGGTATAGAACTTCGAATTGAAATAAAACACAAGAAAATCGTTTTAATGACCATCAATTTGGCTTTATTAGAAGGATAATTTTATGCCATTAATGTTTAAATATGATTTCAGGCATGTGGCCGCCGCGGCTGGCTCGAATAAAGCCAATTCTACAGGTCCAATTTTCAACCACTTTTTCGAGCATATGGGGCCGTATGTCGGCAATAACGCCACGAATGTTGGCTTCCAATTCCCCTAACGTTTCTGGTTTGTTGGCGTAGACGAGCGACTTCACATATCCCCAAAGAAAATAATACAATGGTGTCAAATCACACGATCTTGGTGGCCAATTGACAGGTCCATTCGCCGAAATTATGCGCTCATCGAATGTTTCCTTCAATAAATCGATTGTTGCGTGCGCTGTGTGGCATGTAGCGCCGTCTTGTTGGAACCACAACTCATCCACATTCATGCCATCCAATTCGGGAACAAAATAGTCGGTTATCATGGCTCTATACCGGTCTCCATTAACGGTAACTTCCTCTCCAGCATTATTTCGGAAGAAGTATGGCCCAATGACTCCACCAGCCCATAGAGCACACCAAAGAGTCAGTTTTTGTGGATGTAATGGCGTCTCAAGGGTCTCATGTGGATTCTCTTCACTCCAAATGCGGCAATTTTGCTTGTTGACGTAGCCATTCAACCAAAAATGAGCCTCATCACTGAACAAAATTTTGCGATGAAAATCAGCATCGAGATCAATCTCATTTTCGGCCCATACACCAAGCGTTGTTCTTTTGTCAACCTGTTTATGATGAAATGGCAAACCAAACTGAACATAAATGACATTAGAGTTGCCAGATTTGACCACAAAATGCCAGTTTTATCTCTATTCGAAAAACAAACCTGTAAAAAAAACACCCGATATATGTTGTAATCCTGAATTGACTTAGGCGGTTATGCCAAAACAGTCATTAAGAAAAATAACTAAAGCTCTTAGCTTTTTTAGTGTTAAGTGCTTTCCTATAACAGACACAAAAATGAAAAATGTATAGCAAATAGATTAAGACACGCTGAATACGATGGTACCAATAATTCAATTGTGTCCTAACTCGAGTTAGGCTGTTATGGGTTGTTACCACAGATATATAAAGCGTTAATTGGATATTGGGCGTAATTTCATTTAAATCTTGCAATTTTGCTTCAACTTAAGTGTAATTTTGAATTTTTCTGGTGGTAACACTGCCTGCCTTATACATCTCATCAAAGGTCTATACAAAAACGCCACATGCCGTATACTTCACGAGAAGCAATTGAGCATCAGCATTCCAGTAAACACAGAAGAACGGTAAGCTTGTGTACTATTGCCCCTTATATTTAATCATGTTCTCGACATAGCAATAGAAATAGCTGGAGGACCTAGTTTACGCCGATGACTCAAACATAGAAGTCAAAATTGACACTCGTTAACGTGACCAAAAAGCTTGTGAGATTAAAAATAAATATTGGAAAAACCAAAACTTTAGGATAAAATGTAAATACCGAACAAAAATTTTGCATTCAAAATCATATTTCATCCAAAATCATATTGATAAAACTGATGGTTCAAATGCAGACTTATCACGATGCATAAGTAAAGCTCGAAAATTCTCTGGTAAACTAGATCCCGTGTGGAATTCATCATTCATACAAATAAGAACTCAAATAAGCATGTTTTACTTCAACGTCAAATCCATACTTTTGTATAAATATGTACAAAACATGCAAAGCTGCATTACGTGATCTACACTCTATTCAAGTGTTCGTGAGCAATTGGCCACGTAAGATTCTACGTATATATTGACCCTCAACACTATCTTACATCCATCTATTGCCAAAAAAAAGCCAGCGATCGATAAAAATGGAAATTTCGAAACCAAAATGGTGCTGGATAGGACACACGTTGCGGTAAACACTAGATGATATCGCTTCACTAGCTATATACTGGAATCTACAAGGTAGCCGGGGTATTGGAAGGCCAGCACACACTTGGCAACTTCAAATTACAATAGAACTGTCGAAATTTCGCTTCGAATGGAATAAAGTTAAAATTAAGCAGAATTGAGGGTCCTATGATCCTTGCAGGAGTATTCATATATCTTATTTTAAATGAAGAAGACTTGTAAGAAAATCTTTCACATTAAAAGGTCTCAACTCTGGCAGCCCTCAGTCTCTTTCAGAATGATTTTTCTTTTTTTTTTTATTTATCATTAATTTTAATACATTTTTCCTAAGCAAAGTTTCTAAACAATTAGTTTTTTTTATCGATAAAAAATAATGTAATTGTCTTACAAAGATTCTAAGAAAAAAAATTTACATCAAAATCAAATCTCCGAAAAATTTTTATGTTTCGCTGTCAAAAAAGCTGTCAAATGGTCACACGCCTACTTGCAACCGCTTGTTAAACACTTTGTAACTGAAAATTATAATCTAAGACCGTTACATCAATTTCAAAATTTACATTTTTTTTTTTCAATATTCACTTAACAGCAAAAAAAAAAACACTTAAAAACCTACAGAAAATTAACAGAAAAACACATCAAAAATTAGAGAAAAAACAAACGAACGCACTACTCCCTTGCCCAGAGACACACTGCTCATTTTAACGGTTCTATTACCATCAGTCATCGAGCAAAATGGCGATTATTCATAAATCATTAAACACAATTTCAGTTTTTTTTTTTATGAATTATCCAAAAAGGCTCGTTTAAAACATTTTTATCGCTGTTTTTTTAAGAAAAAAAGAAACCAAAAAAACGGAAAAACTGTAAATTTATAAAAAAAATCCTAATGAGCCAAAAAAAGTTAAAAAGAAATAAAAAAAAGTTAAAAATCAAAGAAGAAAAGTTCCCTGGTAAATATTTGGTCGATGTTTGCTGAACACAACCACCACCGCCAACAGTATCAACACTACCCAACAACTCTCTGTGACACCCTGAGCTTAACTTGTGCCGTAAAAAATTTACATACAAACATTAACAAACTTCATGATAGAAGAACACCAACCTCATCATTCTTTTAAAAATTTAATTTTTTTTATCACAATTTTTATTTTTCTTTATTTTTTATAAAATTTTGTTTGGATTTTTTTCTTTGTAAAACGAAGACATTAAAAATTTTGTTTGATACTTGTTCTGGTCGTTTGATTTCCGCTTCCGTTTGCCGTTGAGATTAAAATTTTGCTGTTGTTGTTTTTGTCTATATGCACATTATTATTTTTATTCGCGGTTGTAATGGAGGCTGTCCAAGATTCTCGTTTTAAGTGTCTGTTTCTCATTGTAATTTCTATCGCTTTTTTATTTTTTCTTTTTTTTTAAACTTTTTTTAAGGGGGGCTTCGCGTGCTGTTCAAGCAAACGTGTTTTATATTAAATTAAAAATTCATCTTTAATCAAAAATTATTGTTTGTCGAAAAAGTTTTTTTTTTTGTAAACTTTTTTTGTACTAAAAAAATCATCCAAAAGAAATAATAATAATAACAAGTAAGAAAGTATTGTCGGTCAAGACCGACCATTTAATACCCTAGACTGCAGTATTAAGAGACATATTGTTGATAGTTTACCCTATTTGGGACCCATGGTCAATCAAGGCCCCGTCAGAACGAAAATATGCTATGAGGTTAGGATTCATGTAGAAATTTTTTTCGCCGAATATTATCTAAGCATCAACGTCTTTATGAGATTTGTTCCTAGAAGCGATAAGGCCAATTTTGACTCTACCAGTACAAATTTCACCATGACATAGTAGCTGTTATAAAAATTGTCGTTGCCAAATGTTGTCGTTGCTTTGGCACTTTAACAATGCCCAAGAAGCTGAAAAAGCAAATACTAGGAACATGCGTGAATTGTATCAAGCAATTAACTAGCTTCGAGGCTGCAAGACCGGAAAAACGAGGGTTATAAATTCTGATGGTAGCAAGTTGACTTCAACAAATGAAAAACTACATAGATGGCGCGATTTCAGCAGTTAAAGAACAACTTTTAAAGTACGATGCAGAACCAATAGCACACGTTATAACACCAATCCTACGCCTTATCTGGGAAACTAACCATATACCAACGGAATGGAAGAAAGAACCATTGTGACTGTCGTGGTATAATAACCCTCAATACCATTAATAAAGTTATTGCCCTTGTAATCCTTCAACGCATTACGCCGTATGTTGAGACAATCTAACGCAAAGAACAAGCAGGATTCAGGCCAAACCGCTCTCGCGCAGATCATGTAACAACCCTACGAATTCTTATAGAACAATACACGGAATTCAATGCCCTCTCTACCTACTGTTTGCAGACTTCGAGCGTGCTTTAGATACTGTTTCAAGAGAAGCCCTATAGGCCTTACTTTATTGTAGAGGATTGTCAGAGAAAATGGTCTGCCTGATATGTGAACTCTACACTGAGGATCTATGCATGGTGCCCTACAAGGCTAAGTATAGCGATTCTTTTAGAATTAAAACCGGTGTAAGGCAAGTCTGCTCCAACGGTCTTCCTTATATTTCTTGATTGTGTAATGGAACAGGCAAACTCTGACGCTCCTTTTTGCATTTAATGGAAGCTATAGGAATGTCTTAATGACATTGAATATCCTTAAAGATCTGACAAAGAACGCGGAAAAAGTATGTCTAAGAATATATGTAAAAAAACGAAGATCATGCGTGTTGAACCATCAAATATGCACCTCGTTTATCTTAACGGAGACATAATAGAAGATGTAGACTCTTTTTGCTACCTTGGAAGCTCAGTGACAGCAGATGGTGGGTCAGTCAACAAAACACGATCAGCATTTCAATCGCTTTACAAAATATGGCGATCAACCTATATCAGTAAAGCAACAAAGATTCGGATCTTTAGCAGTAGTGTTGTTAGCGTAACTCCCGACAGTTGTGCTACCTGGATATTAACCCAAGAAAGCCGAGGAAAACTACACTTTTTTACTAATCGATGTCTGTGCCAAATACTACCTATCTTCTGGCCTTATTGGGTCACAAAATTTAAAGCGAAAAAATCAGAAAATGGAAAGCCGATGCAGCAATGGAGTGGTTCCCCCCAAGGCCAACGAGGACCCGTGCGACCAAGTCTTGCCTCGATCAGAAATGTTAAACAAGAATACGAAGTTCATAGAATGACATGGAATCAATTTAAAGCATTAGCTAATAATACTCGTAGATGGAAAGAGTTCGTTGGCGCCCTAAGTTCAAATTGAAGATTTTATCTAATTTTCTTTTTACAAATGTAATGAAAACCATTTTTTCGAATGTGCTTCTATGAGTTAAATTTCAATTTATTAAATAAAAATAATTCCCGAATTCTATTTGTTGGAATTTAATAATATCGCACTTAAAGCTTTTTTTTTTGAAGTGGTACTTGTATGTGATCAAATATGGATAGACTTAAAAAAAAAAACGATTGTAAGACGATTTATGTTGTAGTAAGAACATTGGCGTAGCAAGGGGGCTGGGGTGGGCAAAACCATTTCATTTCATTTTTTCCTTTAACTACTGTTTTCGTTCGACATTTGTTGTAAGTTGTTGAAATAGCCTTTAAAATGTTCCTTAATACAATTCTTTTAGATAAGTGTTCCCATTAAATGAAATTTTTCCTCAGTGTATTAAAAACAATAATCCTATGGCTACCATTTAAATAAAAATAAGAGTAAAATAAAGTTAACAAAAAACTAATAAATTTAACCAGCTTTACGGTTTTAAAATATTGACTTTTATTAAGAAACTTGATTTCATTGTGAATTTTTTTATCTTTCATTTTGCTCTTCAAACGATAAACCTTTTGAATTAATTTTTTCAAATGGAAAATTCGACACTTGGACAAGCTCACGGTACAACTTCCGCTACCCTTGGCATATTTAAAACGAATCTTAATAAGTTTGATGAAATTTCTTGCGATTTTGAAAATTTTTCAAATGAAAATAATATGTCATTGGAAGAAATGCAAGTTACGAAAAGATAAAAAGTATACTCTTTAAATTAAAATTTTTTATATAGAATCAAGTTAAGGTTATGGCAAATTTCTGGACCTGCCTGATGATAATCCTTCAGTGGATTTTTGGAACTTAAATATATATTATCCCGCAATTAATACCATAATTTCTAATATTGAATACCGATTCGAAAACCTTCCATTAGCTAAAGCGGCAAACAGTTTCTTTCAATTCGATTTTGGAGGTGCTGACGATTTCATTATTAATAACAAAAACGTTTTGCAAATTGATTGTGATTCCATGAAAGCCGAAGCACTTGTACTTAAGAATTCATTTAAAAACAAATCCGGTGAAAAACCATTAAACTTTGATATGCTAGAATCCGAAATTGAAAAGAATAGGTATCTAAACATTAACAAAATTTTAATAGTTCTATTAGTTAAAAAAAACTTTCTCATGTGTAGAATAAAAACATGGTTACGTAGTGCTATGTTTCAGGAACGATTTTTATATTTATCACTTTAAGGTATTGAAAATAAAACAGTCAAATACAAAATTACTTCAGTAGAAGTATTAAAAATATTTTGTAAAAAAAAGAATAAAGAAGAAAAAATAACGTAAGAATTACCTTTTTAATAATAAATTGATTTAAATAGAATTATTATTTACATATTTTAAACTCGAAACCACTTATTACCTTTAATTTAATATTTTTTAATTTTGTTTTAATAAGAAATTATTTTGTTTTAGTAAAACTTTATTTTGTATTTATTTTTTATTTTTGAGAAGGGCAGTTGCCCACCCCAGAATAACAGCCTACCTACTAAATAACAGTCTACCTACTAAATAAAAAAGTTTAATAGTCTATTCCGGAAAGAAATTTGTATGAGGGTCATGTGGCATTATAAACCGATTCTAACTATTGTCAAAAGGCTTGGTTCGTCCTTCTGTACAAACTTTTAAATAATTATCTTTAAAATTCCGAACTGTATTTTTCGCACAAAGTTATATGGACAGGCAACGAGCCAGCCGGACGGACATCGTTAGATCGACCCATTCAGAGATTCTGAATCTATCGGTATACTTAAAATTGGGTTTAGGAACAAAAATTGTGTTACATATATCATCACAAACGCATAATACCCTCTCTTCCATTGTGGTGTGGTTGTAAAAATAGATGGAAAACTAATGCAAAATATTCATAAAATTAGTTTTAGAGAAGCTGTACAGAACAGTTTTATTGAAATTGAACGTTTAATAATTCTACAGAGAAACAGTAAACGATGAAAGTTCGCTATTTATTTATGGAAACCTGGGTTGTGGAGTTGTCAAAAAAAGTTCTAACTCCGACTCCGACTCCAACCGCTGAAATTTTTTTTAAGTCCGACTCCGACTCCAACTCCTACAAATTCTCTAACAATGATGCTAAATGTATATGAGACCTGTCCTTATTTGACTTTAAAGTCTTTTTTTACTGCAGTAATGTTTTTAATGTTATAATATTGCCAGAAAATGATTCTGTAAAAATTTTAAATCGTTTATTTAAATATTGCATCGCCAATTTCAAAGAATTTTTATTTTGGAAAATATTAGAAAAATTTTGGAGTCGGAGTCGCGAGATTTTGTGGATGCTTCGTTCCGGACTCCAAGCCTTGATGGAAACAATTCTAAAAAAGATGCGGTTTTTATAGCAACTTTTCGCATTTGCTACGCTTTTATACGTAACTGTGAGCGCCCTTTTCCGCATTTTTGCAATAATTATTTCATTAACTCTGTGTTTTCGAAATCTTCCAAATAAATGAGAATATCCGGTGTCATTTTTTTTATTTATTTCGTGTTGAAATAAATTTTTATAATACTGCTTTTTTTTAATGACAGTTGCAGTTGTAGTGGCGATGTTGTAGTTGTAGTTTATTCAATATAGCGATTTATGACATTGAAATATAGAATACAAGAAAGCAATAAAATTTTTAGCCTAGCAAAAACGCAAAGGTGAAGCAAGTGCAAATCTGTGTATTTTGTTGTTGGTGTTGAATAAAAACACAACGACATTTACACTTCCTGTGTTAGAAGACCATTTGAAATTATTTTTGAACACTATTATTAAACTGTATTTCAGCATTTCTTCCTTAGAAAAAAACATGTATTTTATTAAAACTTTAGTTTCTTAAAATGTTATTCCGCTTCTAATCTTATTTTTCTTTTTATTTTATTTTATATTTTCAATAACCTTTAGTCTCCTTTTTTAAATTGCATTAATTCAAGAGATAAAAAAAAAGTTTGCATATCATTATAAAACAACCAACTAAACAAAGTTAATCTATAGACTTTAACTACCTTATAAGATATTTCTGAATCCTTGTAGCAGGACTCTTATAGATTGTAAGTTAAACCAACAAAAAAAAAAAAATAAAACAAGAAAACAGTTGAAAAAATACACGCGACCAAAGTTAAACGACCACCCGTTGATGTTGAATTTTAGAAAGTTACTTGTTGTTGCTGTTGCTGTGGATTCTTGTTGGGGAAAAGGCACGAATTTTTATGGTAAAAACAGGCGTTACTGCGGCATTGCGGGTCATCGCGTGAAATAATAACCCTTTCACGTGTTAAGTTTTTTTTTAACAAACTGACGTTGATTCAAAAAAAAAAAAAATAAATAAAAAAAACACAATTGGGTATGTATCGAAAACAGGAAACGGATATGAAACAAACAAAAAAAAAACGATCTCTTTTAAATAAAAGAAAAAGTATTAAATTGTTAAACAATTTTAAACTACGTCCCCCTGCTAAACGCCATCTACCCAGGGTGTTTGTTTTTAATGTTTTGTAAACTCTGCCATATAAAAATGTAAAGCATAATTTAAGGCAGCTAAAACAATAGATGCCCTGCTAAAGACAATAAAAAAAGAAAACATGTGTATGCAAATGAGTTAAAGAAAGTAAAAAATAAAGAAACAGACACGAATTGATTAAAATTCGATTGTTTCTTTTTGTTTTTCTCTTTTTTTGCCTTTTGTGTAGACAAGAAGAAAACGTCAAAATACTGCGGGTAAGAGTGTTGATTTGTAGATAAAGGGTTGTGTTTAAGAAAGGGAAGGAGTAAGTAACTAAGTAAGTAAGATGGTGGGTTGGTTGGTGTGTCTGTTTGAGCAGTGTAAAGGATTAAACACATTTAATGTTTTGTTGTTTCTTTTGCTGCTGTCATTATATTTTAGCTGTTTTTATTTGGCATTTATTACGCTCTCGTGGATTCAAACATAATTTTTGTATTATATTTAATTACTCCTCTCACAAAGTTTTTTACATCTGTATGTTACAAGTTGTTCAAGATAAAAATAGAATAAATATTTATATACAGCATGAATTGAAAGGAAATTATTATGCAAAAAAAGGATGTTAACTGACACTGAGAGAAATTTAGCTAAGCCTGTTTCAGGGAATTTAAAGTGGCTTGCATTTTCTTTAAAAAAAATTATTTGGGATCATCCATATAATCTTTTAAAATATCAAATTTAAGATGAAAATCAACCAAAAACTTTTAGTATATTTTAAACTATAATATTTTAAAATCTAACTGCCTGTTCATCTATATCCGAACGAATACTTCGGTCGCTTAACTTACATTTAAAACACAGAACAAATTATAAAATATTGTTTTTGTTTTACATGTAAGTTAAGCGAAGTCTTCGTTCGAAATCAATGGGCGGCCCACAAAATCAATGCTTATTTCTAAGTAAAATATTTTTTAACTAAAAAAAACCTTAATTTATTTTATAATAGTGGAAAGTCGATATATATAAAATGATCGTGTCACGATGTTCGTAATTGAACTCCTTTGTATGTGTATTTGTGAGATATGAGAATAGATCGTAAAGTATATTTCATATCTCTAGAAGGCGTAAAAAAGGGCAAATGGGGTAAAAGCTCCCCATCCCTATATCTTCTTAATTAATTATCCGATGATAGTTTCAAGACTTAAAGGAAATCAAGGCTATACATTTTAATATTAAGCGCACAAAATAAAGCAAAAAGGGTAAAAACACCCCCTCCTATAACATCTTAATTAAGTAACCGATTATCTTGAACATTTTTTGTATTTTGAATATGAAACGAACAGAAATAAAGAATTTAATGGCTATTGCTTTTTTTCATCGTCGATCATGGTTTTAAGCAATTCGTTTCTGTTTCTTATATAGATCCCATCACCACACACTTGCAAGAAATTTGTTATTTTTTAATAAAAAAAAAACCAAAATATTCCCTAGAAATAAGTTATATGGCAAAAAAAAAACGTTTAGTAATTTTATAAGTTTCTAAAAAATTTTAATTTAAATAAAATGTTTTTATTAAAAATAAATGTACTTACACCAATTCGTCTTTTGCGGTTTTAGGAAGGACCATTTTCAGGCAATTTTTTTTTTTAATTTGTTTATAAACAACAAATTTTTTTTATTTATTTCAAAAATATTTTTTTTTTTGTTAGAATTTTGCACAATTGATTTTGATTGGATTTTTATTAATTTGACATGATTATAACTGATTATCGATTTTACTTATTTTAAAATTTTGAACACAAGATGCTATTATTATATTTTTCTTTTTCATTTTACATATTTTTTAATATTAAATCTTTTGATATTTTCAAATAATAGATTCTGCTGAACTTTTTTGATACATACATATTATA
Source organism: Pollenia griseotomentosa (assembly GCA_963931875.1). Lineage (NCBI taxonomy): Eukaryota > Metazoa > Arthropoda > Insecta > Diptera > Polleniidae > Pollenia > Pollenia griseotomentosa. Next base: position 173,266,423 of record OZ007563.1, read on the forward strand.
TTTATTTAATTATAAGCCAAGTTTTGACCTTTCTTTTAAGCCTTTACGCCGAAGGACCATTTACCGAAAACCCGAAATTTTAATTCATTACATTTAGCTGTTTTGTTTCGTTAGTATATTCATATTTTAAGGCAATAATTTTTTTCTTTTTTTTTCATTTCTTTATAAACAATAAATTTATTATATTTAAAAAATATTATTTTTTTTAGAATTTTGCACAATTGATTTTGATTGATTTTTTATTGATTTGACATGATTATAATTAACTATCAATTTCAATTATTTTTACATTTCGAACACAAAATGCTTTTTAAACATTTTTTTATTTTTTGTATATTTTAATACTAACTGCCGTATTCATAAAGAATTAAAATGGATTTGGATTGTATTTTGAGATAAATTTTGTATGAAAACTTTGCTTTAAAACACATTTCAAATTTATTTTGTTTTTTATAAATACGGCAGTAAATCTTTTTATATTTTTAAATAATAGATTTTGCTGAACTTTTTTTAATCACACATATTATATTTTGTTAATTTATAAGCCTAGTTTTGACTTTTTTTCAAGCCTTAACGCCGAAAGATTATTAACCGAAAACCGGAAATTTTGATTCTTTGCATTTAACTATTAAATCGACGACCGTTTACCACTAAAACGTAATTTTTTGTTTCATTTTGAAGAGTATTAAAAATTACTGTTTGAACAAGCAACCAATTTCTAAACGATCGATTATTTGCATTAAAATATGACGCCATACAATATAAGTTTCTCTTTCCTAGCTAGAATTTGCCCTATGCTACTTATGGGAACAACAGGAATTAATACATCGTACTGGTTCCTCTAAAGAGAGTCAACTCAAAATTTATAAATTTATAAATTTAGTAGTAGAGAAAAAACCCGTTTTCTTTTTATATTTAGTTTTATACTACAAAGGGGGAAACAATTGTATTTTTTTTTGACAAAATACTAGAGAAATTGATCTAAGATGTTTACAGTGCATAGATATGACTAGAAAATCCAATTATTCTACTTTTGGTTTTGTTCGAGTAAGACATTAATCGATTTTTGAATTTTCAAATTGCTCGAATAATCGAATAAAGGTTTTAAGTTGTTCGAATTACTCGAATAACTCGAAGAATTCAAATAATTTTATCCAATGGGAAAAAACAAACATCTCTATTTGAACTCATACTTTTATTTTATTAATAAACAGAAAAAGGGTGGTGAGAGGTGCCAGCCAGTTATGAAAAAACATTTTAAGACAATTTATTGTTTCTTAAAATCGAGTGAATTTGAAATTTCCTGATTTTAAGAGAAATTCTGTGAAAGATAAGAATTCAATGTTTAATATATAAAAGGAATTTTTTTAAAATCTTTTAAAACAGAATCTTTGTTTTTAAATCCCCTTTTAATTTCCTTTATTTAAAAACTCTACTTTATAGGTTTGGTTAATTTATTTTTGAATGTATTACTATTTCACGACTAAAACCAGAAACTTCGTTTTCAAACAAGGACACTTATGGTTTTAAGACGAAAGTAATGACATCTCAAATGTCACATCTAGCCGATTAGAAGATACGAGGTAATAAAAAAATTTACAGTAGGGTAGTAACAGCTAATAGGTTACAAATTAATAACAGCTGATGAATTTTTTTAACGAATTTGACGCCAGTTTTTAAAACCCTGTTAATAGTGGTTTACATAATATGTCACACACGCTCATATCAAAAATCGACTAAAATATGTTTTTAAGTATGAGTAACGAAAATAAATGCAAAAGGTAACAGAATTTTATTTTCAAAGTTATTTTTGGGAATACAAAGTTTATTATTAATAAGATTCCTGTATTACGTGCTAAATTCGCCATTTTTCATATATGATAAAAACACTGAAATTTATTGTTGAGGGAAAGCAAGCTTCTATGTATTTATCAAATATGAAAAATTGGGAATTCAGCACGTCATACAGAAATCTTATTAACATTATATTTCGTTTTAAGGTTAGAAACTCTAACAAAATATTTTTACGTTAAAAAAGTAGAATTTTCTAAGAAATTAATTTTAATCGATTAATTGACATAAATTGTTCGAGTTATTCGATAATCGAAATTGGCTATTTTAATTATTCGATCAAATAATTCCTCGATTAATCGAACCGAAATCAGTTTTTGCGTAAAATACCGTTAATCGTTTCCCCTTATACCGGTAAAACCGTTTAGGTATAAAAAATAATATTAATTTTTCAAAGAAAAGAACAAAAAGTTTGTATACTTGTGCTAATAGAAAACATATATGTTAACTTAACGAAAATAAAAAAACAGGAAATTCTTTCTGAGTATAAAACCTTTTATGGATCCATTTGGAAATATTTTTCTTAATGATATTTTCGTTTAACAAGCAATTGATCATACCGAAGGAGTATGAGTGAAGATGGGCACAGTTAGCCAAAATCAGGGTTTGAAAATTTGCGGTCGAAATCAAAAACTGTCGAACAAAAAACGAAAATTTGTGGTGGTTTGACAGCGACTGTTTACATTTAATGCATCAAAAGTAAAAACAACAGTTTTTTTTTTTGGCCAATGACCAATGAAGAAGTTGAAGAAATGGCCGTTTTTCTACTATGACTGCAGTTTTTTAAACGCTGCCAAAACAGTTGCATACATCTTGATGAAGATACTTAAAGTTGCGGTTTAAATTCATCTTCAGACTGGAAAACTTGTCTTTAACGCCAAAAAACAACAATATACAAAAATTACTATGTTCTTTTAAGATAAATCCATAAATTTTAAAGTTTTTATTAAGAAGTGCCTCGGTAGGCTAGCTGGTAGCCTCGGTAGGCTAGCTGGTAGCGAGCTAGTCTATCAGCGCCGAGGTTGCGGGTTCGATTCCCGCCAGAGACTCTGGTTTCTTTCCTGCAGACAAGCATAGAGCTTCGCGGGATTAGCTTAGGAAATTAAAAAAAAAAAAAATAAAAAAAAAAAAAAAAAAAATTGGGAATTAAGCACGTCAAACCAAAAATTTTTACATAATTCTAAATTTTAAAATTTGAATTAAATTTGTTAACAAAGCAATTTTCTTCAATTTAAAACAATTTGCATTTAATATTTTTAAAAAGAGTTTTCTTATACATATGTACATAAATAAAAGGTTTATTATTTTATATTAAATTGTAATACCGATATACCTATAGCGTTTTAAAAGTTTCTATACCGGTATACCGCTAGAGATTTTAATACCGATACCGCAACCGAAATTAGTTTCGGTTGCCAGCCTTGATAAAAGCAAATATGGGCAGTTCCAGCGAAAAGTCTACTTTTTGTAATGTAACGCCAGATGTAATTTAAATTGTTTCTCAAAAAATTTTTTATGTATAGTTTAATTTGGGGTAAAGCGCAACTAGCTTAACATTAAGTAACAAAAGAGATAACGGTTGAACAACATGATCCTAAAATACAACCTTATTTGCATTATGGCGTTACATTAACACAAAGTAGACTTTTCGCTAAAATGCCCATATGTACCTTAAAACGAGCAAAGATTTTTAAATTTGATAGCTTGAAAAATAAATCTATATTAGCCCAAAGTTTACTAAAAAAGTTTTTATACAAAACGTCTTGCTTAATTCGCAGTCTTATTCAGTTATGTAATGCAAGTCAAAATCCACTTCCGTTTTTTAAACGTCACGCCAGCGCATATTTTTACTTATATCTACAAATCCTTAACGTCGATTGTTGTAATTATTTTTCTGAATATAGTGCCACTTCATTACTTTGTATTTACAAAAAACCTTTTTACAAATTTAACTTCTTTATTTAATTTTTTTACATTTTGTGGTACAAATATCACGACACGTCCAAATGGAAATGCCCATATGCCCAGTAAAAACTTTGCCTATAAAATAATGTGTTGAGTAATCAGGAAAAAGTAAAAATACAACTTCCAATTCTACTGAAAGAACCAATGAATTTTACAAGGGATGTTCCAAAATGAACGCATTTAAAAGTAAGTCATTATTTTTTACCTACATACATCTGAAAAATAAGTAGTTATAGAAGTAGTTATATGTAGTAGTTATATAGACGAAAGCTACTAAAAAATGAGTGAAACAAGCCATTCATTTTAAAAAAGTAGGCAAAGTTTATACTGGGTATCTAGGTACTATTTCCAGCTTTTTATAGGTACGGTTAATAAAAATTCCGAAAAAATTTTTTTGGCAAAGAAAAAAAATTATATGTCTATGTTGCTTAAACAACTAAGCAGATTAGAAAAAAGTTAACCCGCAATTAAAGTAAATTTTATTGCAGAATTTATGTTTATTTAAAAAACAAATTAGCTTAACCCGCCAGGCGCCCCACTTTACAGAAAATTAAGTGACAAATTCTGACATAGTGTAATTAATGAAATCGTATCCCAATTGTTACGTTACTGCCTTTCAATAACGTTTTGGTTTATTTCCTTTATAATAAACCGTTTCGAGTTCTTTATTGCAACTTTAATAAAATAAATAAAACACAAACACTTTTAACACTGTTTACAATTTACTCAACTCTATTTAGTACTAAGTCTTTTTAACAACCGTAATTTATAGCTTTTATTCACAACCAACTATAAGTTTCTCAGCGTTATACGTGCACACCTATAAGCAATCGAAAAAATATCTTAAAAAAAATTTTAAATCTTATATGTTAAATTGTCTTAAATCTTAAATCCGAAAATGGCGGATGAAAAAATTGTATCCATTATAAAATTTGTATTAGATAAAAATAAACTGATAGGTACATAAATTAGGATTGCAGTTCGGTTTTAACCGACAAAATAACCACAATATGTACTAATTATTGTTAAAGCTAAGGCACGAGCTCTATGTGTACATTTTTCCTGCAAGTTGTGCTGAAAAAGGTCAACAAGAAAGGGAAAGACAAACATGGAAAAACAAAAATGTACTTTGGACTTCAAGAAGAATTCTTGACAAATGGCTGCGAGTGTAGGACGGCAAAACCCATACAAGCTTCAAAAATCAAATAAATTATTTAGACATTACATGGGTGAATAATGACAACTCATCATAATGAACATACCTGGTACTTATTTTACTATGCCTATATGTTTGTAGTTTAACTTGGATATTTTCAAACCCGAAAACCTAACCAAAACCGACCGTTTTCAATCATTTTAAAACCGAAACCGCGGTTTCGCATTTTTACGATTTTTAGCAAACTCTACATAAAATCATCCTTATTTTTTATAAGACACTTTTAAGCGTTAGTGAAATTGTGATTATTGATCAGCCCTAAAAGCGATCAATATAACGAATATTTTATTTAAATCAAATTTCAGATAAAAATGAATTGAAACTAAAAAAAAAAATTTTTTAAGAGAAAATGATTATGATCTGCCTAATTATCTTAAACAAAGTCCATAAAAAGTCGTAATAGGTAAAATGCATTTCGCATAAAGAGTACCCACTTGAATGTAGAAATTTGCTAAGTTTGTAGGTACCTATCTACCTAATTAACTTCTCACTTTAGTGAAAGAAAAAATTATTTGATTGATACCCACGACATTAGGTTCATACAGGGTTGTAAGGGTTTTTTCTTAAAAAATCGTCAAAAGTTTTAACAAAATTCGTCAAAATCGTCCCGAACATTTAACAAAATCGTTTAAAAATCGTCACATGTTTAAATTTTACAAATCAGAGTTAATTTGTTGCACTGATTTTTTATTGATTGGTTCAAAAATATAAATTTTTAGCAATAAATTATATTTATGAAAAAAGTGATATGGTTACGTTTTATTTTATTTATTATAGCAAGTGGGCTTATTTATTATAAAAAATAAGTAAAAATATATTTATCATAAGAAAAAAAATTTCTAATTACCAAGATTTTGTTTGTCGTGCTCAATTCCCAATTTTTATTCTTGATAAAAACACTGAAATTTATTGCTGATGGGATAAGCTATTCCTATGCGCATTTCACTGGTTGCTTAGGCCAGATCATCAGGACACTTCATCCAAAGATTTTAGAAAACTAAAGATAAGTACCTATTATACAAATAAAACTGTGAGTTTATCTTTTCTTACATTCCCCAAAATATTTTCATAAAAAAAAACAAAAATTTATTTATTTCATTAAACATATGTATTCACAAAAATATTAAATAAAAAATAAAATCTCATTTGCTATTAACTCGAGCGAGGTATCTTTAAATGATTAATTTTTAGCGCTATCTCTTTTGCAAATTTTTTTTACTGTTGAAGGTGCTAAAACAAGGGTCTGGGTATATCGACAGATTTTTCATCCGACTTGAAATGTTTTATAACATCCAAACTAATGCATTTTCAATACACAATTTCTTATTAAGAACTAACTTTTTACTTCCTAACACGCAACTATGCTTAGAATAACTTACCTAACAGAATTAAATGGGAATTCGTCTTTTTACACGCAAATAGAACAATTCTACATTATGACTTCAGTGAAAAAATACAATCGTATGTAGCAACGCAAATCGGAATCATAAAAACGTAAAGCGGATTTAACCAATTTTTAAAAAGAGACGCAAATCGAAACGACGCAAACAGAATCGACGCAAATCGGGGCTCTAGTGTATATTTTTTGCAGTATCGAACCATTCATATAGGTACTTGTAGAATTCGAATTACTACTGCTTCTAATGAAGGAAGAGTTTTTTTTAGTTTAATTTCCAATGATTTTTGTACCTATTTCGAAAATTTGATTGTTACGATTTGGACTGTTATATTGGGTATAATTGCAAGTATTTCTTGTTAGTGTTTTATTGATGCCAGAAAATGGTCATAACACTATTACTTTTAGTAAAAAAATCGACAATCGTCATTTTACTGTATTTTCTCAAAAAAATCGTCAAAATTACGAAAATTCGTCACATCTAACAACCCTGGGTACATAATAAAAATAACTTAAAATATCAAAAAAACATCAATATTGAAAAATAATTGTAATCACAAAAAGCTTCAGCAAATATACCTACTTTAAAAACCTCCCCTTTAAATGCAAAATAATTGAAAGTACCTACATACATACATACCTATAACAAAAGCAAGTTCCCAGCCGAATTAAACACTAAAGTCATTGAAGAAACAACTAACGAAGTCATACAGGTAATAACGAAAAAATACACAAACACAATCAGTAAACAGAAATTACAAAAAAAAGCAACACACACACAAGAAACAAAAGCAATAATAAAATCAAAGTGTATTTCCCCTTTACACTTAATAATAATCCCTCTTAACTAAACCATCACTAAAAAATCTCTTTCCGTTTCATCTACTTCAGCACTAACTAACTTTTGACAACAAACAAAGTTGCAAGAAAACAACAAAAGCAAAACAATAAATACATACCTACTTCTGCAAAACAAATCTGTAAAATACACAAACACTTTTAAATAACCTCTATTTCCTCTAAAAATCCCTTTAATAGCGTGATCTACAATGAAACAATGTACAGACTTGCCTGCCTGCCCACCTCATAACTACTTTGTTTCACACAAACATCCATACACTAACTCCAAAAATTCTTTATGCCTAGAGCAAATCGAATTAAATGCAAAGAAACCAATTGATGACGTCACATTTTGTTATACATACCGAACACCTGTCCGCAGAAATTCTTCAAAGAAACTTTAATAACAAATAAATTACTTTTTATTTAAAACTTAATATTAATTTGTTCACTTTTTTATTAACGCTTGTTTTCCTTTTAATTTGACACTAATTTTATTAAATTAAATAAACCTTTACTAATAAAATTATTTAATTAAAAACGCACTTATGTATTTATTAGCGACATAACACCGTGTGAAAAATCTCAAACTAACGAGAAACTCCAATTGCTTAAATGATTTATGCTACGATTAATAATTTGCTAATAAAAACCCCTTCTTATTAAGATAAATGTCCACTCAATACAAAACAATAACAAAAATGCTTGAACTAGGCAGGGCTGCCAGGTACTTTTTGTCCTTGTCCCCAAAAAATTAAAAAAATATCCCCAAAAATCCCCAGATTCCCAAATCCCCAAAAAACAAAACCTTAAAAAATTAATATTTTTTGTTTGTTTTTTTTCTGACCAAATTTAAAATTTTTTTTAAAAAAAGGTAAGAAAAATGTTAATAAGAAATCCCCAAAAATCCCCAAATAAAAATTTTTAGTCAAAAAAATCATTTTATTTTGTTTGTAGGGACTGGTTTCTGTATGTTTTCTTAAATCCTTTTTATGTGATTCCAGTGAGGAATTACAAGCAGAACAATATGCTGTTTTTGAAGACGAATGAGCCAGTTTATAAGAATTTGGAGCTTGTTCAATCGGTTAAAGTCATCCTTATAATCAACAATAAAAATACATATATCCAAATTTATTTAGTACTTCGATCCATCATATTGTATTGTATATAATGCATCATAACTACTAACCAATAGCCTAGCATTTTTTCCCCAATCTTTATTATATGATTTTTCATATTTACTTATTTTTGGGGAATACATTCATATTTGCTTCAAAATTGTCTTTAAAAAATCAAAAATTTTATGTGTTTTCAACGATTTTAGATTCTATTTTAAAATTCTTTTTTTTAAACACTCACTCAAGAAAAATAACAAGTTTATAAAGTACCTTTTACACACTTAATAAAAATGATAATGTTAATTAGGACCCTTTACACTATATAAGAGTAAGATAAAAGTTTTGCTATTTTTATTCATATAAATATAATAAAAAATAATAAAAAAGTGTAAAATCCCCAAAAAATCCCCGAAATCTTTTTTGAAATCCCCAAAAAAATCCCCAATCCCCAAATGACTTTCCTTGTCCTTTTTGTTCACATGAAATCCCCAACTTTGGGGATAAATCCCCAAGTCTGACAACCCTGGAACTAGGAAGAGTCAATAACTAAAAACTAACATCATTCTCTTAAAAAACATCTCCGTCTTCCCTTTCAAAATAACTGCAATACCAGGAAGAGCAACAGCAAAAAACTCTTTTCTAAAGTACACACACACACACACTCTGTATATTAAATATAGTAATTGCTATCCCCTTTTTAAAAATTTCCACCAAGCAAATCAATCAATTGAGGGTTTTTTAAAGGGAGCTTCTTGTTAGTTCGTAATCTTTGTTAATAGTGTTTGGTTGTTTAAGCGTAAATGCGTGTAAAGATTAAATAATTCTATTAGTGAAAAGTTATTAAATTTAATAAAATTGGTTTCAAATTACGACCAAAAGAAAGTTTAAAGAAATAGTGAAAGAATTTTAGTGATATCTTAAGTGTGAAGAAAGATATTTGTGTTTAAAGTTTCTAATAAGAATTTTCAAGGGCAGGTGTTTGGTATGTATTACAAAATGTGACGTCATCATTTGATTTATTTTGCATTTCATTTAAATTGTTCTAAAAAGATTTTGTAGTGTTATTGTATGAAACATTGAATGAGATGGGTAGGCAGTCAAGGTTGTTCACTGGACAGAGTTTCATTGCAGGTCGCGAGATTAAAGTGATTTTTATGAAAATGTTTGTTACTTATTTATTCTGCCATGCAGGCAGACATATTAATTGATAAGATTGTTTGTTACAGAAAAATTGTTATGTATGCTATGCTACTTAGTTATAGTTTAAGTGTATTTTGCAGAAGTTTTTAGAGAAGGCGAGTAAGCAAATGATCATTAATGACCTAATTTGTTAGTTAGTAGGGTGGTAATGTTACATATGTATGTATGTATGTATTTTAGTTATTGGCAGTGTTTCTTACAGATTTTGATGGCAAAAAGTTAGTATTATTTCTTGACATAAAACCAAATGCAATTTAAAGAGAGTTTAACTTTTCATATTGTTGTGATAGAATTTTCTACGTTTGTTTATTTATTATTATTTATTTCACCATGTTTTCTACGTTTGCTATTAGAAAAGTACTTTGTGTGTTTGCTTGCAATTGACAGTGCGTTTTTATTTTGTGTTTGCTTTGAATAGAATTTTAGTGTGTGTTTTTTTTTACTTTTGCACAATTTCGTTCGGGTAGTAGGTATCTATTAGTTTACTTTAAAATGGGAAACATATTTTCTTCTGCATGTTTAGTTGAATGAGAATATTGATAAGAGTGTAATGGGGAAAAGGCTGATTTTTTTTAACTTTCTAGTAAGGTTTTTATAGTTGTTGTTAGTGTTTGTAGAGCAGTAGGAGTTTAAGTGGTGAATTGTTGGTTTTGTAGGCACCTATGTATTTGAGGTTTGATAAGCAATTTGTGTGATTCTCTCAATGCATTTGTGTGTTTTTTAATAGCAAGAACCTCAATGAAACAGGGGCTATTTTTTGTCATAGAATTTAGTTTTTGCAGGAGTGTTTTTTTAATTTTCAGTGGATAAAAGAGTAAAAGGATTTAATCATTTAGGAAGATTTTTGTGTTTTTTTATTAACGCTTTAAGTATAGGTACCTACATACCTTCCTATTTTTACATACTTTTTTCTCACATTAAGAGTGTAATTTTGTAAAGAGAAATTTTTCATTAAAAAGTTTTTGAATTTTCGTAAGTTAGGTAAATGTAAGGAATTGGGTAAGATTCTTACCTTTTTTATTTGATCTTAAAATTTAGAAAATTGTTCAAAAAGTTGCTAAATTAATTATTTTTACATATAATTTCTAGGGATGTAACGATATTGCATTTTGCCGATGCGATACCAATACCGATACTCAAACAAAGATAAAAATTATTCCAGTAACTGATTGTGGGGTATTAAATTAGTTTTTCGTACTGTTAAATTGAATAAAAATATACCTAGGTAGATACCTAGTTATTTTACGAATGACTTTATTTTTAAACACTTATGTTTGTTACCTATTCAAAAAACAAGCTATCAAAAAATTTTGTTTTTTCCGTACTTATGTATATTTGTATATGGATAGGTACCTACCTACCTAGAAAAAAACTTTATACCTATAACGATAGGTAGGTATACTAAAAATGTTATTATTAAACGATTTTAAATAATTATTTAAATAAATTTGCAATACCTACCCATACCTATTTCGTTAATATTTGTTAGATATTCGGTAATTTCGACTGCTTGGATACTATTTTGCTACTTTTACAAAATGCACCCAAATGTGATACTTCTTGCAATTCTTGCCACTTTTTTTGCTACTTTTACTAAATGTAGAGAAAAGTTTTTTTACTTTTTGTTTTAATAAAATCCCAGCCTTAATGAAAGTTACATACATATATGTATATGTAAGCAACCTTTTTTCTTGTAATGCGTGGTTAGCTTATGTATGTATTGCTTATCAATTATGTAAACATGTACATTAGAGCGACTCAAAATGTATGGAAGCAAAATTCGTGCTCAATGTACCCTCCTAAAAATGAACCTTGGACTTTTTTAAGATACCATTTTAAATATTTCGGCTCCAGCTTTAACCTCTCGTGAGCTGGACCATTTTGAAAAAGAGTCTATTTTTGCATGTTTTGTTAATTTGAGAATCTGTTTCCTTACCAACATATACAAATTGGATATCATAAGAAAGGTTTTTTTAAGGCGCGTCCAACTGTATATACAATTTGTCCAAGGACGATCATCCATATCCTTTTTTTTAAGGATTTTCTGTTAAAAAAACGGTTTTTGAATTTTTTGTTCGGCGTTGCTTGTAATAAAAATGCCAAATTAACATATTTTAATCTTTAGTCGATTTAATTAAATACGTGTTTCAGCTTTTTTGGAAATTCGCGCTAGTTCGCGTTTTGACAAAAATGCAATGGGGTGGCAACCCTTCGATTTAAATAGGGCAATATGGGTATCAAATTTTTTCTTTTGCCAAGTACATCATCTTGGTATGTAAATAATTTAGATTTTTGCAAATTAGATGCATTTCACGTGGTGCTCTGGAATATATATAAATGCAATTTTGTAGTAACTGTAATATGTTAGCGGATTTAGTTTCTAGATCATGTATGGATGAAAATAGGACTAAAGAAAGAAAAAAAGAAATGATCAACGACTAAATTTTATTTAATTTGCGAAAAAAAGTATGCCGGCAAAAAGTCGTGGATCATTTCTTTTTTTCTTTCTTTAGTTCTATTTTTATCCATACATGATCTAGAAACTAAATCCGCTAACATATTACAGTTACTACAAAATTGCATTTATATATATTCCAGAGCACCACGTGAAATGCATCTAATTTGCAAAAATCTAAATTATTTACATACCAAGATGATGTACTTGGCAAAAGAAAAAATTTGATACCCATATTGCCCTATTTAAATCGAAGGGTTGCCACCCCATTGCATTTTTGTCAAAACGCGAACTAGCGCGAATTTCCAAAAAAGCTGAAACACGTATTTAATTAAATCGACTAAAGATTAAAATATGTTAATTTGGCATTTTTATTACAAGCAACGCCGAACAAAAAATTCAAAAACCGTTTTTTTTACAGAAAATCTTTAAAAAAAAGGATATGGATGATCGTCCTTGGACAAATTGTATATACAGTTGGACGCGCCTTAAAAAAACCTTTCTTATGATATCCAATTTGTATATGTTGGTAAGGAAACAGATTCTCAAATTAACAAAACATGCAAAAATAGACTCTTTTTCAAAATGGTCCAGCTCACGAGAGGTCAAAGCTGGAGCCGAAATATTTAAAATGGTATCTTAAAAAAGTCCAAGGTTCATTTTTATGAGGGTACATCGAGCACTTTTTTTGGTGAGTCGCTCTAATGTACATATTTGCAGGCAAGTGCACTTGGAAAGTGCCACTTGTTTTAATTCGTATACCTACCATTGCGTACATATACTATCTCTGTATTTATCAATGTTGTCAGAATTTTGTCAATTATACAGCAAAATTGGCAAAATTCGCCAAATTTAGTTTTCTTAAGATTTTTGTTAAGAAAAATGCGCAGTAAATTGCAAATTTTGTTTTTTTTTTTGTAACACTGCATTTACACTACTTTCATGAAATTTCTGTGTAAGTATTGTAAATAAAAATTTCAAAGAATTCTGTATAGAATAATTTTTTTCATGGTTAATGGCTTATCTTATTCATTAAGGATTCTACCGGGTATTTACCTGGTGTCTGAGTAAATACCAGGAATATTCCTTTTTTGGGTATTTATAAAACACAAATTCATATGGCAATCATTACTTTTCGTTTTTTAAAAACGTCATAAAATATCAAAAAGCTTGTTAAATTGTACTAGAACTACAATAAACCTGAGAATATTGATTTAAAATTATTAATAAGGTATGTATGTATGTATGTGTTTATTAGTGAAGCAAATATTGATTAAATTACACCATACATTTTTTAAAATTTTGTACCCACCCTTTGGGTAAATACCAATTCTTACCCAATTTTCCCTTTTTACCGGGTATTTACCAATTGGGTATTTACCCTTTTTTCATTTAAATGTATATGTTCTGAATATTTCCGAAGCTGTTTAAAATATAAAAAACTATTGTTAAGATAGCTTAAAGAGAATTTAATTTCAAATCATTTGCTGATAATTTGTATCCAATCGTACAACTATCCGCAAGTCATGATTAAATACTCGACTTATTTCGGCCGAAATATAAGTCATGCCCACAAAAATGAATAATACATAAAATTAACATTTGTCCTACGATTTTCATGATATATGCCGTATTTTATTCGTAATATAGTGGCTTTCAGAAAAATTTAAAATTTCTTCACTCAAAAGAAAAATCAATCCATGCGTACTCAAATCAATCCGAATCGGTATTGATAGTACGTTGAGTACGGATTTTCTTGAATCAAGTACAATAAAGTAGAATTTTCTAAGAAATTAATTTTAATCGATTAATTGACATAAATTGTTCGAGTTATTCGTTAATCGAAATTGGCTATTTTAATTATTCGATCAAATAATTCCTCGATTAATCGAACCGAAATCAGTTTTTGCGTAAAATACCGTTAATCGTTTCTCCTTATACCGGTATAACCGTTTAGGTATAAAAAATAATATTAATTTTTCAAAGAAAAGAACAAAAAGTTTGTATACTTGTGCTAATAGAAAACATATATGTTAACTTAACGAAAATAAAAAAACAGGAAATTCTTTCTGAGTATAAAACCTTCTATGGATCCATTTGGAAATATTTTTCTTAATGATATTTTTGTTTAACAAGCAATTGATCATACCGAAGGAGTATGAGTGAAGATGGGCACAGTGAGCCAAAATCAGGGTTTGAAAATTTGCAGTCGAAATCAAAAACTGTCGAACAAAAAACAAAAATTTGTGGTGGTTTGACAGCGACTGTTTACATTTAATGCATCAAAAGTAAAAACAACAGTTTTTTTTTTTGGCCAATGACCAATGAAGAAGTTGAAGAAATGGCCGTTTTTCTACTATGACTGCAGTTTTTTTAACGCTGCCAAAACAGTTGCATACATCTTGATGGATACTTAAAGTTGCGGTTTAAATTCATCTTCAGACTGGAAAACATGTCTTTAACGCCAAAAAACAACAATATACAAAAATTACTATGTTCTTTTAAGATAAATCCATAAATTTTAAAGTTTTTATTAAGAATAAAAATTGGGAATTAAGCACGTCAAACCAAAATTTTTTACATAATTCTAAATTTTAAAATTTGAATTAAATTTGTTAACAAAGCAATTTTCTTCAATTTAAAACAATTTGCATTAAATATTTTTAAAAAGAGTTTTCTTATACATATGTACATAAATAAAAGGTTTATTATTTTATATTAAATTGTAATACCGATATACCTATAGCGTTTTAAAAGTTTCTATACCGGTATACCGCTAGAGATTTTAATACCGATACCGCAACCGAAATTAGTTTCGGTTGCCAGCCTTGATAAAAGCAAATATGGGCAGTTCCAGCGAAAAGTCTACTTTTTGTAATGTAACGCCAGATGTAATTTAAATTGTTTCTCAAAAAATTTTTTATGTATAGTTTAATTTGGGGTAAAGCGCAACTAGCTTAACATTAAGTAACAAAAGAGATAACGGTTGAACAACATGATCCTAAAATACAACCTTATTTGCATTATGGCGTTACATTAACACAAAGTAGACTTTTCGCTAAAATGCCCATATGTACCTTAAAACGAGCAAAGATTTTTAAATTTGATAGCTTGAAAAATAAATCTATATTAGCCCAAAGTTTACTAAAAAAGTTTTTATACAAAACGTCTTGCTTAATTCGCAGTCTTATTCAGTTATGTAATGCAAGTCAAAATCCACTTCCGTTTTTTAAACGTCACGCCAGCGCATATTTTTACTTATATCTACAAATCCTTAACGTCGATTGTTGTAATTATTTTTCTGAATATAGTGCCACTTCATTACTTTGTATTTACAAAAAACCTTTTTACAAATTTAACTTCTTTATTTAATTTTTTTACATTTTGTGGTACAAATATCACGACACGTCCAAATGGAAATGCCCATATGCCCAGTAAAAACTTTGCCTATAAAATAATGTGTTGAGTAATCAGGAAAAAGTAAAAATACAACTTCCAATTCTACTGAAAGAACCAATGAATTTTACAAGGGATGTTCCAAAATGAACGCATTTAAAAGTAAGTCATTATTTTTTACCTACATACATCTGAAAAATAAGTAGTTATAGAAGTAGTTATATGTAGTAGTTATATAGACGAAAGCTACTAAAAAATGAGTGAAACAAGCCATTCATTTTAAAAAAGTAGGCAAAGTTTATACTGGGTATCTAGGTACTATTTCCAGCTTTTTATAGGTACGGTTTTACAAACAAAAATTCCGAAAAAATTTTTTTTTGCCCAAGAAAAAAAATTATATGTCTACGTTGCTAAAACAACTAAGCAGATTAGAAAAAAGTTAACCCGCAATTAAAGTAAATTTTATTGCAGAATTTATGTTTATTTAAAAAACAAATTAGCTTAACCCGCCAGGCGCCCCACTTTACAGAAAATTAAGTGACAAATTCTGACATAGTGTAATTAATGAAATCGTATCCCAACTTCTATATCCCAACACCTATATATAAGCAATCGAAAAAATATCTTAAAAAAAATTTAAAATCTTAAATTGTTAAATTGTCTTAAATCTTTAATCCGAAAATGGCGGATGAAAAAATTGTATCCATTATAAAATTTGTATTAGATAAAAATAAACTGATAGGTACATAAATTAGGATTGCAGTTCGGTTTTAACCGACAAAATAACCACAATACTAATTATTGTTAAAGCTAAGGCACGAGCTCTATGTGTACATTTGTCCTGCAAGTTGTGCTGAAAAAGGTCAACAAGAAAGGGAAAGACAAACATGGAAAAACAAAAATGTACTTTGGACTTCAAGAAGAATTCTTGACAAATAGTACGAAAAAAAAACGAAAGTAAGGAAAAACATGTAAAATCAATTAAAGATGGATAATCTTTCGAAAAAAGCAAATTTCGATCTTCCAAAGGTTAAAATACAATCTGGTTTAAGGATTGATGTTTGACTATTGACGTCAGCAGACATCGATGGCTGCAAGTGTAGGACGGCAAATCCAAAATTCTTTAAATATAAAATAAGTACTAAGAAGAACAAATATTTCTTTGTTAATAAAAGAACCTAAATTGAAACAAATAAAAAAATTGTATTACGTAAAAAAATATACCTATGGATACGCATGGTAGAATAAGTGTGAGTTATAGTCATTAGAAATTTTGTTCTCAATTTCAAAACCCATACAAGCTTCAAAAATCAAATAAATTATTTAGACATTACATGGGTAAATAATGACAACTCATCATAATGAACATACCTGGTACTTATTTTACTATGCCTAAATGTTTGTAGTTTTACTTGGATATTTTCAAGCCCAAAAATCTAACCGAAACCGACCGTTTTCAATCATTTTAAAACCGAAACCACGGTTTCGCATTTTTACGATTTTTAGCAAACTCTACATAAAATCATCCTTATTTTTTATAAGACACTTTTAAGCGTTAGTGAAATTGTGATTATTGATCAGCCCTAAAAGCGATCAATATAACGAATATTTTATTTAAATCAAATTTCAGATAAAAATGAATTGAAACTAAAAAAAAAAAATTTAAGAGAAAATGATTATGATCTGCCTAATTATCTTAAACAAAGTCCATAAAAAAATCGTAATAGGTAAAATGCATTTCGCATAAAGAGTACCTACTTGAATGTAGAAATTTGCTAAGTTTGTACCTATCTACCTAATTAACTTCACACTTTAGTGAAAGAAAAAATTTTTTGATTGATACCCACGACATTAGGTTCATACAGGGTTGTTAGGCTTTTTTCTTAAAAAATCGTCAAAAGTGTTAACAAAATTCGTCAAAATCGTCACGAACATTTAACAAAATCGTCTAAAAATCGTCACATGTTTAAATTTTACAAATCAGAGTTTATTTGTTGCACTGATTTTTTATTGATTGGTTCAAAAATATAAATTTTTAGCAATAAATTCTATTTATGAAAAAAGTGATATGGTTACGTTTTATTTTATTTATTATAGCAAGTGGGCTTATTAATTATAAAAAATAAGTAAAAATATATTTATCATAAGAAAAAAAAAATTTTAATTAACAAGATTTTGTTTGTCGTGCTCAATTTCCAATTTTTATTCTTGATAAAAACACTGAAATTTATTGTTGATGGGATAAGCTATTCCTATTCGCATTTCACTAATTGCTTAGGCCAGATCATCAGGGAACTTCATCCAAAGATTTTAGAAAAACTGAAGATACCTATTATACAAATAAAACTGTTTAGCGAATAAGAATTATAAGCAAAAGTTTTACTTGTCCCAATATTAAAGCTTAAACAACAACAATAAACAGTGAGTTTATCTTTTCTTACATTCCCCAAAATATTTTCATAAAAAAAAACAACATTTTTTTTATTTCATTAAACATATGTAGGTATTTACAAAAATATTAAATAAAAAATAAAATCTCATTTGCTATTAACTCGAGCGAGGTATCTTTAAATGATTAATTTTTAGCGCTATCTCTTTTGCAAATTTTTTTTACTGTTGAAGGTGCTAAAACAAGGGTCTGGGTATATCGACAGATTTTTCATCCGACTTGAAATGTTTTATAACATCCAAACTAATGCATTTTCAATACACAATTTCTTATTAAGAACTAACTTCTTACTTCCTAACACGCAACTATGCTTAGAATAACTTACCTAACAGAATTAAATGGGAATTCGTCTTTTTACACGCAAATAGAACAATTCTACATTATGACTTCAGTGAAAAAATACAATCGTATGTAGCAACGCAAATCGGAATCATAAAAACGTAAAGCGGATTTAACCAATTTTTAAAAAGAGACGCAAATCGAAACGACGCAAACAGAATCGACGCAAATCGGGGCTCTAGTGTATATTTTTTGCAGTATCGAACCATTCATATAGGTACTTGTAGAATTCGAATTACTACTGCTTCTAATGAAGGAAGAGTTTTTTTTAGTTTAATTTCCAATGATTTTTGTACCTATTTCGAAAATTTGATTGTTACGATTTGGACTGTTATATTGGGTATAATTGCAAGTATTTCTTGTTAGTGTTTTATTGATGCCAGAAAATGGTCATAACACTATTACTTTTAGTAAAAAAATCGACAATCGTCATTTTACTGTATTTTCTCAAAAAAATCGTCAAAATTACGAAAATTCGTCACATCTAACAACCCTGGGTACATAATAAAAATAACTTAAAATATCAAAAAAACATCAATATTGAAAAATAATTGTAATCACAAAAAGCTTCAGCAAATATACCTACTTTAAAAACCTCCCCTTTAAATGCAAAATAATTGAAAGTACCTACATACATACATACCTATAACAAAAGCAAGTTCCCAGCCGAATTAAACACTAAAGTCATTGAAGAAACAACTAACGAAGTCATACAGGTAATAACAAAAAAATACACAAACACAATCAGTAAACAGAAATTACAAAAAAAAGCAACACACACACAAGAAACAAAAGCAATAATAAAATCAAAGTGTATTTCCCCTTTACACTTAATAATAATCCCTCTTAACTAAACCATCACTAAAAAATCTCTTTCCGTTTCATCTACTTCAGCACTAACTAACTTTTGACAACAAACAAAGTTGCAAGAAAACAACAAAAGCAAAACAATAAATACATACCTACTTCTGCAAAACAAATCTGTAAAATACACAAACACTTTTAAATAACCTCTATTTCCTCTAAAAATCCCTTTAATAGCGTGATCTACAATGAAACAATGTACAGACTTGCCTGCCTGCCCACCTCATAACTACTTTGTTTCACACAAACATCCATACACTAACTCCAAAAATTCTTTATGCCTAGAGCAAATCGAATTAAATGCAAAGAAACCAATTGATGACGTCACATTTTGTTATACATACCGAACACCTGTCCGCAGAAATTCTTCAAAGAAACTTTAATAACAAATAAATTACTTTTTATTTAAAACTTAATATTAATTTGTTCACTTTTTTATTAACGCTTGTTTTCCTTTTAATTTGACACTAATTTTATTAAATTAAATAAACCTTTACTAATAAAATTATTTAATTAAAAACGCACTTATGTATTTATTAGCGACATAACACCGTGTGAAAAATCTCAAACTAACGAGAAACTCCAATTGCTTAAATGATTTATGCTACGATTAATAATTTGCTAATAAATACCCCTTCCTTTTAAGATAAATGTCCACTAAATACAAAACAATAACAAAAATGCTTGAACTAGGAAGAGTCAATAACAAAAAACTAACATCATTCTCTTAAAAAACATCTCCGTCTTCCCTTTCAAAATAACTGCAATACCAGGAAGAGCAACAGCAAAAAACTCTTTTCTTTTCACACTCTGTATATTAAATATAGTAATTGCTATCCCCTTTTTAAAAATTTCCACCAAGCAAATCAATCAATTGAGGGTTTTTTAAAGGGAGCTTCTTGTTAGTTCGTAATCTTTGTTAATAGTGTTTGGTTGTTTAAGCGTAAATGCGTGTAAAGATTAAATAATTCTATTAGTGAAAAGTTATTAAATTTAATAAAATTGGTTTCAAATTACGACCAAAAGAAAGTTTAAAGAAATAGTGAAAGAATTTTATTGATATCTTAAGTGTGAAGAAAGATATTTGTGTTTAAAGTTTCTAATAAGAATTTTCAAGGGCAGGTGTTTGTGGTATGTATTACAAAATGTGACGTCATCATTTGATTTATTTTGCATTTCATTTAAATTGTTCTAAAAAGATTTTGCAGTGTTATTGTATGAAACATAGAATGAGATGGGTAGGCAGTCAAGGTTGTTCACTAGACAGAGTTTCATTGCAGGTCGCGAGATTAAAGTGATTTTTATGAAAATGTTTGTTACTTATTTATTCTGCCATGCAGGCAGACATATTAATTGATAAGATTGTTTGTTACAGAAAAATTGTTATGTATGCTATGCTACTTAGTTATAGTTTAAGTGTATTTTGCAGAAGTTTTTAGAGAAGGCGAGTAAGCAAATGATCATTAATGACCTAATTTGTTAGTTAGTAGGGTGGTAATGTTACATATGTATGTATGTATGTATTTTAGTTATTGGCAGTGTTTCTTACAGATTTTGATGGCAAAAAGTTAGTATTATTTCTTGACATAAAACCAAATGCAATTTAAAGAGAGTTTAACTTTTCATATTGTTGTGATAGAATTTTCTACGTTTGTTTATTTATTATTATTTATTTCACCATGTTTTCTACGTTTGCTATTAGAAAAGTACTTTGTGTGTTTGCTTGCAATTGACAGTGCGTTTTTATTTTGTGTTTGCTTTGAATAGAATTTTAGTGTGTGTTTTTTTTTACTTTTGCACAATTTCGTTCGTGTAGTAGGTATCCATTAGTTTACTTTAAAATGGGAAACATATTTTCTTCTGCATGTTTAGTTGAATGAGAATATTGATAAGAGTGTAATGGGGAAAAGGTTGATTTTTTTTAACTTTCTAGTAAGGTTTTTAAAGTTGTTGTTAGTGTTTGTAGAGCAGTAGGAGTTAAGTGGTGAATTGTTGTTTTTGTAGGCACCTATGTGGGGGTTTGATAAGCAATTTGTGTGATTCTCTTAATGCATTGGTTTTTTTTTAATAGCAAGAACCTCAATGAAACAGGGGCTATTTTTTGTCATAGAATTTAGTTTTTGCAGGAGTGTTTTTTTAATTTTCAGTGGATAAAAGAGTAAAAGGATTTAATCATTTAGGAAGATTTTTGTGTTTTTTTATTAACGCTTTAAGTATAGGTACCTACATACCTTCCTATTTTTTCATACTTTTTTCTCACATTAAGAGTGTAATTTTGTAAAGAGAAATTTTTCATTAAAAAGTTTTTGAATTTTCGTAAGTTAGGTAAATGTAAGGAATTGGGTAAGATTCTTACCTTTTTTTATTTGATCTTAAAATTTAAAAATTTGTTCAAAAAGTTGCTAAATTAATTATTTGTACATATTATTTCTAGGGATGTAACGATACGGCATTTTGCCGATGCGATACCAATACCGATACTCAAACAAAGATAAAAATTATTCCAGTAACTGATTGTGGGGTATTAAATTAGTTTTTCGTACTGTTAAATTGAATAAAAATATACCTAGGTAGATAGGTACCTAGTTATTTTACGAATGACTTTATTTTTAAACACTTATGT
Source organism: Pollenia griseotomentosa (assembly GCA_963931875.1). NCBI lineage: Eukaryota > Metazoa > Arthropoda > Insecta > Diptera > Polleniidae > Pollenia > Pollenia griseotomentosa. Next base: position 173,288,135 of record OZ007563.1, read on the forward strand.
TTGTTACCTATTCAAAAAACAAGCTATCAAAAAATTATGTTTTTCCGTACTTATGTATATTTTATTTAGGTATCTACCCAGAAAAAAACTTTATATAACGATAGGTATACTAAAAATGTTATTATTAAACGATTTTAAATAATTATTTAATTCAATTTGCAATACCTACCTATACCTATTTCGTTAATATTTGTTAGATATTCGGTAATTTCGACTGCTTGGATACTATTTTGCTACTTTTACAAAATGCACCCAAATGTGATACTTTTTGCAATTCTACTACTTTTACTAAATGTAGAGAAAAGTTTTTTTACTTTCTGTTTTAATAAAATCCCAACCTTAATGAAAGTTACTTACATAAATGTACCTATATGTAAGCAACCTTTTTTCTTGTAATGCGTGGTAAGCTTATGTATTTATTGCGAATAAATTATGTAAACATGTACATACCTACAATGTAGGTCCTACATATTTGCAGGCAAGTGCACTTGGAAAGTGCCACTTGTTTTAATTCGTATACCATTACGTATAATATCTCTGTATTTATCAATGTTGTCAGAATTTTTTATCTTCGTTGCCAATTATACAGCAAAATTGGCAAAATTCGCCAAATTTAGTTTTCTTAAGATTTTTGTTTAGAAAAATGCGCAGTAAATTGCACATTTTGTTTTTTTTTTGTAACACTGCATTGAAAATAAAAATTTCAAAGAATTCTGTATAGAATAAATTTTTTCATGGTTAATGGCTTATCTTATTCATTATATACTTAACTTTCCAATAAATTATATACATATATGTATGTAAAATTTTTGTTGTTATAATTTTTTTCTGAATTTTTTAAAACAAAAATTGCATTAATTTTGCTTTAAAAAAAATATATCTACTAGGTATATTCTTATAGATGGGATTCTACCGGGTATTTACCTGGTGTCTGAGTAAATACCAGGTAAATATTCTTTTTTTCTGTATTTATAAAACACAAATTCATATGGCAATCATTACTTTTCGTTTTTTAAAAACGTCATTAAGTATCAAAAAGCTTGTTAAATTGTACTAGAACTACAATAAACCGGAGAATATTGATTTAAAATTATTAAGAAGGTATGTATGTATGTATGTGTTTATTAGTGAAGCTAATATTGATTAAATTACACCATACATTTCTTAAAATTTTGTACCCACCCTTTGGGTAAATACCAGGGTATTCACCAATTCTTACCCAATTTTCCCTTTTTACCGAGTATTTACCAATTGGGTATTTACCCTTTTTTCATTTATATGTATATGTTCTGAATACTTCCGAAGCTGTTTAAAATATAAAAAACTATTGTTAAGATAGCTTAAAGAGAATTTAATTCCAAATCATTTGCTGATAATTTGTATCCAATCGTAAAAATATACTCAAGTCATGATTAAATACTCGACTTATTTCGGGCGAAATATAAGTCATACCCACAAAAATGAATAATACATAAAATTAACATTTGTCCTACGATTTTCATGATATATGCCGTATTTTATTCGTAATATAGTGGCTTTCAGAAAAATTTAAAATTTCTTCACTCAAAAGAAAAATCAATCCATGCGTACTCAAATCAATCCGAATCGGTATTGATAGAACGTTGAGTACGGATTTTCTTGAATCAAGTACAATAAAGTAGAATTTTCTAAGAAATTAATTTTAATCGATTAATTGACATCAATTGTTCGAGTTATTCGTTAATCGAAATTGGCTATTTTAATTATTCGATCAAATAATTCCTCGATTAATCGAACCGAAATCAGTTTTTGCGTAAAATACCGTTAATCGTTTCCCCTTATACCGGTAAAACCGTTTAGGTATAAAAAATAATATTAATTTTTCAAAGAAAAGAACAAAAAGTTTGAATACTTGTGCTAATAGAAAACATGTATGTTAACTTAACGAAAATAAAAAAAACAGGAAATTCTTTCTGAGTATAAAACCTTCTATGGATCCATTTGGAAATATTTTTCTTAATGATATTTTCGTTTAACAAGCAATTGATCATACCGAAGGAGTATGAGTGAAGATGGGCACAGTTAGCCAAAATCAGGGTTTGAAAATTTGCAGTCGAAATCAAAAACTGTCGAACAAAAAACGAAAATTTGTGGTGGTTTGACAGCGACTGTTTACATTTAATGCATCAATTGTAAAAACAACAGTTTTTTTTTGGCCAATGACCAATGAAGAAGTTGAAGAAATGGCCGTTTTTCTACTATGACTGCAGTTTTTTAAACGTTGCCAAAACAGTTGCATACATCTTGATGAAGATACTTAAAGTTGCGGTTTAAATTCATCTTCAGACTGGAAAACTTGTCTTTAACGCCAAAAAACAACAATATACAAAAATTACTATGTTCTTTTAAGATAAATCCATAAATTTTAAAGTTTTTATTAAGAATAAAAATTGGGAATTAAGCACGTCAAACCAAAATTTTTTACATAATTCTAAATTTTAAAATTTGAATTAAATTTGCTAACAAAAAGCAATTTTCTTCAATTAAAAACAATTTGCATTTAATATTTTTAAAAAGAGTTTTCTTATACATATGTACATAAATAAAAGGTTTATTATTTTATATTAAATTGTAATACCGATATACCTATAGCGTTTTAAAAGTTTCTATACCGGTATACCGCTAGAGATTTTAATACCGATACCGCAACCGAAATTAGTTTCGGTTGCCAGCCTTGATAAAATCAAATATGGGCAGTTCCAGCGAAAAGTCTACTTTTTGTAACGTAACGCCAGATGTAATTTAAATTGTTTCTCAAAAAATTTTTTATGTATAGTTTAATTTGGTGTAAAGCGCAACTAGCTTAACATTAAGTAACAAAAGAGATAACGGTTGAACAACATGATCCTAAAATACAACCTTATTTGCATTATGGCGTTACATTAACACAAAGTAGACTTTTCGCTAAAATGCCCATATGTACCTTAAAACGAGCAAAGATTTTTAAATTTGATAGCTTGAAAAATAAATCTATATTAGCCCAAAGTTTACTAAAAAAGTTTTTATACAAAACGTCTTGCTTAATTCGCAGTCTTATTCAGTTATGTAATGCAAGTCAAAATCCACTTCCGTTTTTTAAACGTCACGCCAGCGCATATTTTTACTTATATCTACAAATCCTTAACGTCGATTGCTGTAATTATTTTTCAGAATATAGTGCTAATTCATTACTTTGTATTTATAAAAAACCTTTTTACAAATTTAACTTCTTCATTTAATTTTTTTACATTTTGTGGTACAAATATCACGACACGTCCAAATGGAAATGCCCATATACCCAGTAAAAACTTTGCCTATAAAATAATGTGTTGAGTAATCACGACATTCTACCGAAAGAACCAATGAATTTTACAAGGGAAGTTCCAAAATGAACGCATTTAAAAGTAAGTCATTATTTTTTACCTACATACATCTGAAAAATAAGTAGTTATATACACGAAAGCTACTAAAAAATGAGTGAAACAAACCATTCATTTAAAAAAGGAGGCAAAGTTTTTACTGGCTATCTAGGTACTATTTCCAACTTTTTGTAGGTACGGTTTAAAAAACCAAAATTCCGAAAATTTCCTAATGTTACCTACATAGGTAGGTATATTTTTTTTGCCAAAGAAAAAAATTATGTACCTATGTTTTTTTTTTTTTGACAAAGAAAAAAATTATGTACCTATGTTTCTTAAACAACTACGCAGATTAGAAAAAAGTTTAACCGCAATTTAAGTAAATTTTATTGCAGAATTTTTGTTTATTAAAACAACTAAAAAAAAACGGTAAGCACCACTGGATTCAGCGTACCCAAATTAGCTTAACCCGCTAGGCGCCCCACTTTACAGAAAATAAAATGACAAATTCTAGCACAGTGTAATTAATGAAATCTTATCCCAATTCCTATGTGCATATAAGATATCGACAAAATATCTTTAACAAAATTAAAATCTTAAATTGTATGTATTTCCCAATTATGTTCACTATTTTGTATCTGTAGCCAATGTAAAAAATTGTTATTTTAGAAATTTTATAACCTTTCACTAAAAAGAAAGAAATACATAATCCGTTTGAAATTTTTGAAGATACCTATTTGCATTTCAGTCACATCATCTTTTTTAAAAACACAAATAACGGTTGGAAGAGGTATACAACTGTTGTACTTTTGACAATCCTGACTTCATATTCGGGTTCAGCGGAAAATTGTACATAAAGATTAGCTGTCAGATTCATTTGTCACGACTTTGTTTAAATTTTGTCAGGAGTGTTATACATACATAATACTCGTAATTCATTTAAAAAAACTTTATACCTACATAACAGCTTAGAACAATGGCAAGGTACAGTGTAAATTCGATAATCCGGACTCCACTATTCCGGAATATTCGGTAATCCGGACAGAATTTTGCAGCTCATAGCGTATTCTATAATCCGGATTGATTGCAACTATATAGTCCGGATTGAATAACACCCGTTTTAATCTATTTTTTTTATTCAAATCAAAGCATGCTTTGGAAAATAAAGTCATTGCGTATTCTATAATCCGGATTGATTTGTTATGATCGTTCCTGGTGTGTTTTAACAAGATGAATAATTTGACACGGTGGCTTTATCCATACGGCTACTCGTCGGCTGTGGGGGATTCCTTCCATCGTAAAACACACTAAGATCATGAACATAATATTTCTCGTGTCAACAGAAAATAAAATAAGCTACCAAAAATGAAAACTTTCTTCATCCAAACTCAACACTCACTGTCCGTCTGTCTGTCTATATGTTCGTCTGTCGTTACGGGCCTCCCACCCCATCTGCATCCTCGGCAGCCTTTGTATTGCCTACGACCCAAAGTTTCCAAGACAATACCCACACACGATATTCACTGTCAGTCTCACTACGTCCGTTTAGTCCATCTGACCCAACAACCCCAACAAGCACAACTTTCTGTAACACAACACCCTACATTGACAAATACAAGTTTAGTTTAGCCTGTCATAGTTAATGACAAAACTTTAGAAAGAAAGAAGGTAGAAGAAGTACACCATGGCTTTCGCCCCGAAATAAAAATTAACGCACATTCAATAAAAATGTAAATTTTCTTTTATCTAATTTTTCTTTATTATATTCCAGAAAATACATTAATCCAATAAAACGAATAAAAATAAAAGGAATCCTTGTTTATATTTTTATATTTATAAAAAAAAAATATGCATGATAAAGATAACTACTTCTTTCATTAATATAGTTATTTACTTAACATCAATAGAAATTTCATAGTTAGTACACTTATGTATAAATAGGGAAATATAAAAAAAATTAATTTTAACAAAAAAAATCAAAGGCAAAAATAATGGATTTAACTCACCATTACAAAGAGAAAGTTAACCAAAAGTAATATCTCTTTTATCTTTCTCTTTTTGTGAATAGCTATGTTTGTTTGTGTTTTTTTCTTTTTTTTTTTTTTATATTTTGTTTTTACTTATTGTTATTTTCTCTTAAAATTCATTATTTATATTTTCCTTTACATTTGATCAATAAATGCATAAATATATAATTGAGTAAATGAAACTTATTTAAACTAACTTTATATTTTAGGTATTGCTAATAATTATGTTTATTTCTTATATTCTTTCCGTTATTGTTTTTTTTTCTTGATTGTTATAAAAATATGAAATATTTATTACTATTTGTACAAATATACTGAGGTAAATAAGTATGTATATTGTTGGACTGTTTATTAATCTTTATTCTATTAACTTTCGTTGTTTAATTTATTTATATCCAATTTTTTTTCCAAGGGTTTTTATTTTTTTTTCATTTGATTGTTGATGCATATATATGTTTGTAGATAGTAAATTGAAATATACATTTTTAACAGTAATACAGGTTTCTTTCCAAACTTTATTCTCGTTTTTTTTTTGTTTACTTTTCGGTTATTTATATTGATATAAATTTTATTTTGTTAATTTTTAACCCTTTTTTTCACGATAAACTTATTTATTTAGTTAGGTTTGGTATATTTAAATTTCTGAATATGGTTCTTATATATCATCAATGTACATAGGCACTTTTGTATAAAAAAAAGATGGCTTCTTTTTTTTTATATACGTGAAGTCTGATACTTTAACGTTGCTTGCAATTAATTATGAGGGTTACGTTTCTAGTTTAGTTTACTATTGGGTATGAATTTATATATATTTTTTATATTTTCATATTTGCTCTTAATACTTTTCAATAATAATTAACACATTTCAATAAATATTTTACAAATTCTTCACGAAGTGCTTCTTGATGTTATATTTGTATCCTTAGTCGTGAACCAAATATTTATATATATTTCTTTTCTTGACTTTTTTTTATTAATTTTATCACAAACAGGGTTTACTTTTCTTTTTTTTTTCGCTTTATTTGCTTTGTATTTCTCTGGATTTAATTTTTTCTTTTAATTTTTTTTCCGAGAAAACTTTTTCGAACTCTAACAAGAACTTCGTATCACCAAAAAAAAAAAAAAAAATCTTCTTCTACCTTTTTCCATTTTCCCATCTCCCGTTCCGAAAGTAGTTGAACAGTAACTTATGTCAAAAGTAATAACCAGAGATGGATGAACTAAAATGTTAACCCGACCGCCAACGCTACAGGCTCGCATACGTCGATACCTGACATGGTATGGAACGTGGGCGTAATAAGAGAAACGAAGAATACAGACGTTGTCGGTCGAAGTTACCTAGTAACACAGAGTCATAAAAAATATACAGAAACTCCCCAAAAAAAAAAAAAAATATATATATGTACACAAAGAAGAGGTATCCTATATTAACGTGTGGCTTCGACCCACTCATGCTAGCCGAAACCTACACAAATGTTTTAAAATACAACAGCTGAGGTAAGAAACCGATCATTCCACTATAGTTCATCGCCGTCACCCTCAGAAGAAAACTAAACCGTAAAATGATCCTGACCATGAAAAATACCTAAACTTTTTCCATTCAAATTCCCCAGCTCATATAAGGAATTTCCAAGTGCCTTCAAAACCATACACCTCACATGAGGGGGTGCTAACTTAGAATTATAATTCCTAACTTTGTTGCTAAGCTTAAAATTTCTTTTGTACACAACTTGCCCCTCCCTAAATTTTACTTCCCTGGTGCGTAGGTTGTAGTTCCTTGACGAACGTTCATGAGCCTTACCTAAATTCATATAGACCTTATCACGAATCAGTTGTAACTTGTCTGGGAAATTCTGAAGTTCCATGTCGGCATCCTTAATGGATCCGAGTTTCCTAATTACATTGTATGAGCCACCATGCTGTGCCATGTTCATTCCAAAAACAGTATAATAGGGTGCCATTCCGATTGCACTGTGGACAGTACTCCTTAAAGCAAATTCAATATCACTAATGTGTCGATCCCAATTCCGTTGGTCTTCATCAATAAATGATCTAATCATTTGCAAAACCGATCGGTTGACCCTTTCAGCTGCATTTGATTGGGGTGCATACCGCGCAGTTCGAATACACCTAATACCATATTTTTCGCAAAAAGATTCAAAAATATGTGATCGAAACTGCTGCCCATTGTCAGAATGAATAAACTCAGGCACACCAAATACATGAAACACACGTTTCTCTAAAAACTTAACAACATTGTTCGCAGTGGCAGATCTCATTGGCTCGAGCAATACAAATTTGCTAAAATGATCTAAGCAGACAAAGAGGAACGTATTTCCGTCTTTCGTACGTGGGTACGGACCCATAAAATCAACATAAAGCCTTTGGAAAGGTCTTTCCGTTATCCATTGACTCCCCATTACTGGTTTTTTAAACGCATTAGTGGTCTTGTTCACGTTGCAAACCTCACAAGATTTTACCATAGTTTGGACATCACTTGCCATACCAGGCCAGTAATACCTCTCCCTAAGCCGAGAAAGAGTTTTATGAATGCCTCCATGTCCTGACGATGGAGAAGAATGCGAAGCGATGACTAATCCTGGCCGAAGTTCTTTAGGAACCCAGATTTTCCAAGCGTTGTCCTCGTCGATAAGATCACCAGTCGCGAATTTTGTACGCTTATATATATAATTATCCGATACACACAAGTCGGGAAATTTCTCTTTCTGACTTAAAATATTGTCTCGAAGCTTGAGGTATTCTTCAGACTCAAAAAAAGGACTCGACAAGTCTACGTCTAATACTCTGCTGTTCTCTAAAATTTCTTCCATGTATGCCCGAGAAAGAGTATCAGGTACAATATTCTGTGATCCTTTCCTGTGTTGGATATCAAATTCGAAGCCTTGAAGCTTAAGGCTCCATCTGGCAAGGCGACCAGAAAGCTCCTTCTGGCTCATGAGCCACTTCAAACTCGAATGATCAGTGATGATGGTAAACGGAAGTCCCTCAATGTATGGCCGGAATCGCCTGACACTTAGCACTGCTGCATAGCACTCTAGTTCCGTCACGCTATAGTTTCGCTGAGCTTTGTTAAGCTTAGCGGACATATAGGCTATAGGATGCTCACCACCCTCATCATCGACCTGAAACAACACACCACCAACACCCTGCGTAGAAGCATCGCATTGGATGAAAAATCTTCGCTTAAAATCAGGATTAACGAGTAAAGGGGCAGTAGTAAGACATTCCTTTAAATGCTCAAAAGACGCTAAAGATTCCTTGGACATTGTAAATCTTCGAATATTCTCCTTTGTAAGGCAATCGTGAAGCGGTGCAGCCACTGTAGCATAGTCCCAAATAAAGCGGCGATACCATCCACACATTCCCAAGAATCGCCTAAGTTGCCTAGGAGTTTTCGGAATCGGAAACTCCTTTATAGCCTCCACTTTAGCCTCATCTGTACGAATACACCCATTACCAACAACAAAGCCTAAATATCGAACTTCCCTATAACAAAATTTACTTTTTTCAATGTTAATTGTAAGACCAGCTACAGCTAAACGTGCAGCGACATCCTCCAGTAGACAAATATGGTCCGAAAAGTTGGCAGAAACCACTAGAAGATCATCGAGGTAAACAAAGACGTTTTCCCGCAAGGCAGCAGGAATAACCCTGTCCATTAGCCTGCACATTCTCTGGGCGGCATTGCAGAGTCCAAAGGGCATTACCGTATACTGGTATAATGGCCGCCCAGGAACTGTAAATGCTGTCTTTTCCCTCGACTTTTCCTCTAGTGGAATCTGCCAAAAAGCATCCTTTAAATCAATGGCAGATATATATTTTGTTTCCTGTAACCTACTTAAAATCCCTTCTATGTGAGGAAGCGGATAAGCGTCCTTGATTGTCCGCGCATTAATTTTGCGGGCATCAAGACACAACCTATTTTTATCACCTTTTCTAACGAGTGTAACCGGTGAACTCCAACTACTATTACTCGGCTCAATAACACCTAGGGTGAGCATGCGGTCCAATTCCTTATAAAGCAACTCCTGAATAGCTGGTGACACCGGATAGTGCCTCTGTTTTATGGGAATATCCCCGTTTGTCACCTCAATTATATGTTGTTCCAAAGATGTTCTACCAAGACCTAAGACGGCAAAGGAAGGAAACTTAGACTTAACATTTTCCAATTGTTTTGCCTGTTCGAATGTAAGACTGTGCTGATTTTCATCGTCGTTTATACTAATTATCTCGGAAACATTTTTTGAATTCTGGGCAGGAATTTCCGGTTTCCCAATAATAGGCAATTTAAAAATATTCCAAAAGTCTATACCGAAATAAAATTCCTGCTCTAAGTCTGGAACTATTAAAAAATCTAACTCTTCAGTTGCGTTTTCCCACACAACAGGAAGTGTAATAATACCTATGACTGGAACTCTACCACCGTTAGCGGTTCTCACCTGTTGGTTCTTAATTCTAGTTATCAACTTTTCCTTCCCTTCTAGAAACTTAAGAGCATTTCTACCAATACAACACGCACAAGCACCGGAATCCAGCAAAGCCATGACTTCCCTTCCACTAACCAAAGTTTTAGCATAAAAGCGATTATCATTACCTTTTTTTACGACCGTCTCTACTATTAATTTCTTTGCCCTCCTTAATTTTGCAATCTTATCTTTTAGTTTCCGAAGTTTTCTGTATTTCCTACTACTACACTTAATTTCCTCTCCAAATATAATATTTCTTTTCATCTCATATTCTAACTTCCTCTGGTGTAATGTTTTCATTGGTAAGTTAATTTTCTTTCCATCATCCTTTACATTTTTTTTTTCTTTTTCTAATATGGTTATTGATTTGGCTCCGGGATTTTTGTTGCTTGACAAAAGTTCCCGGTTACTTCTGTCATCTTTGCATTTCCCGATTCAGACCGGTATTCACAAAAAGAGTCATCTTTTCCACATGAGAAACACTTCATGTCATGAAAGGTAGATTTACACGTAGCAGCCTGTTTAATATTGTCAGAATTTTTCCGATAAAAGTCTCCAGGCATACCACACGTGAAGCATAGATTTAAATGAAATGGTGATTGACAAAAGGCTTTAGAACCAGTGGGATACGTGAAATGCTGATTAGGTGGATTTGACAGTGGCGTTTGACTGGAGTTTAAAGAGGAACCGTTAGAAAAAGATTGTTTATTGTTTATTCGGTCACTTGAAAAATGTTGCCGATTGCCCTGACCAAACATCTTGTTTGAAACTGCCTCCAAATCAAAAATTTCATTTTCATCTTCCCTAACAAGTGAACTTACTACCCTCGGACGTTGTCTATTTTCCTTCAAAAGTTTCTCAGCACGTTTGCATTCCCTCTTTAGTTCCGCTATGGTTTCTATAGTTGCGGAGAATATCAATGTTGCCATATTGCTTCGTAAGTTGTTCCGAATGATTTGAACCAATTCCCTCTCAGGTATTCTTTTATGTAGTTTAAAAGTCAAATTATGGATTTCAGTATAAAACTCTTCAAATGACTGACCAGGTTGTTGCTTGCATTCTACTATCTGACCAATAACGTCGTAGTCAGTATCAGCAGATTTAAACTGACTTAATAATTCTCTCTTAAGGCGAAAATAATCAAAATCTACTTCATCTGCGTTATCCTCCAAAACTTGCCAATACCACTTAGCGGCACTTCCTGTCACTAAACAATGAAAATCACTAAATAGCTGATTGAAAGTTATATTATATTGCTCCCGCATTTTCTCAATTCGAAAAATAAAGCTCTCAACCGTCATATCCCTTCCGCTACCATCAAATTTGATATGCCACTTATCTAAGTCCACAGGCTTACGACGTTCTAGGTCCCCCATTTGGTATAATAAACTTGAACCATCTACTCGTCTGTCCCTATCCGTCGTTATTCTAACACTCTCAGCACGGTTAGGCACTGGTTCGGGATTTTGTATAATATGACTAGCCGAAAAAGGATTCCGCTCATCAATATCATTGACTACAACAGGATGAATCTGATTATCCTGTATAGTCCTGCTAGGTGTTGAACTTGTACCTGGTGCATTAGTGAAATTTTCATTCCCAGACGTTTCCACTTCAGCTATACGATTATTCAAAGAAACCACATCCCCTCGCACTTGCTTCAGTTCATTCATGCAACTAGCCAACATTTGGTTTTGTTGAAGTAGCATCGCCATTAATTGACTCAGCTGAGTATCATTCGTAGTTCCTTGACCCTCATTGTTCAACGAGGAACCACAGCTCGGAGACAAATTTGTGTTAACCTGCTGATCACTAGACATTTCTGACAGCTTTTCAATCTTACGCGAAAAACTCAAAGAATCCCCTACTGTATCGCCTCCAGTTTCTCGCCCTATAATAAATGATGTTTCTGTTGAAGGTTCCGGTGGTCTTCCGAAAATACGGTTAGTACACCTACTAAAATAATCTGTCGGAACAAAGTCCACCGGTCGTTCAATGCCCGTATCAATCTGATTCAAAATTGAGCCGACGACCTGTGTTTCTAACGCTCTGGCAATACTACGAGTAACACGTCTTTCACCAGAAACTATTCTACTAAAAGGATTTACAAAGTCACCTCTATCCATTCAATAATAATCAAAATAATTCTCAAATCTTGCCGTAAACACAACAATCTCTTAACCTGCAAATTCAATAAAATCTCCTCTTCTCCCACGAAAAACAAAAAAAAAAAATTTTATAAAATGTAATTCTCAAATATGTTGTCAATGTTAACAGGTGTTGTACCACAGAAAAAGTCACTTGTCGAAACACAAAAAAAATCAGATGTCATACACACACTATACAGGAAAATATTCAGGTACATCTTACCATCCAGTCGCAAGGACAAGTTAAGGCTACCTTATCGTTCCCGTATTAATAGTTGAACGACTAGCATTAGGACCAATAGCAATAATCCTAAAGAAATCCCTCAACATCACAAGGACAATAAAAACATTCACGCGCATCCACTGTCGCTGAAACTCTCCACAAATAAATACTACCAATTAGGAGCTAACAGCCCGCAGGGTGCATAATCCAGACCAAATCATAATCAAAGAAAACTGCTAGCAGTTAAACCCGAAATAATTCAGACCTTCTTCATTCACATTCATACCAATCAAAAGTTAAACTCATCCAATTTAAAGCAGACATTAAGGTATCCTATCGTTGGGCGCCATATGTTATGATCGTTCCTGGTGTGTTTTAACAAGATGAATAATTTGACACGGTGGCTTTATCCATACGGCTACTCGTCGGCTGTGGGGGATTCCTTCCATCGTAAAACACACTAAGATCATGAACATAATATTTCTCGTGTCAACAGAAAATAAAATAAGCTACCAAAAATGAAAACTTTCTTCATCCAAACTCAACACTCACTGTCCGTCTGTCTGTCTATATGTTCGTCTGTCGTTACGGGCCTCCCACCCCATCTGCATCCTCGGCAGCCTTTGTATTGCCTACGACCCAAAGTTTCCAAGACAATACCCACACACGATATTCACTGTCAGTCTCACTACGTCCGTTTAGTCCATCTGACCCAACAACCCCAACAAGCACAACTTTCTGTAACACAACACCCTACATTGACAAATACAAGTTTAGTTTAGCCTGTCATAGTTAATGACAAAACTTTAGAAAGAAAGAAGGTAGAAGAAGTACACCATGGCTTTCGCCCCGAAATAAAAATTAACGCACATTCAATAAAAATGTAAATTTTCTTTTATCTAATTTTTCTTTATTATATTCCAGAAAATACATTAATCCAATAAAACGAATAAAAATAAAAGGAATCCTTGTTTATATTTTTATATTTATAAAAAAAAAATATGCATGATAAAGATAACTACTTCTTTCATTAATATAGTTATTTACTTAACATCAATAGAAATTTCATAGTTAGTACACTTATGTATAAATAGGGAAATATAAAAAAAATTAATTTTAACAAAAAAAATCAAAGGCAAAAATAATGGATTTAACTCACCATTACAAAGAGAAAGTTAACCAAAAGTAATATCTCTTTTATCTTTCTCTTTTTGTGAATAGCTATGTTTGTTTGTGTTTTTTTCTTTTTTTTTTTTTTTATATTTTGTTTTTACTTATTGTTATTTTCTCTTAAAATTCATTATTTATATTTTCCTTTACATTTGATCAATAAATGCATAAATATATAATTGAGTAAATGAAACTTATTTAAACTAACTTTATATTTTAGGTATTGCTAATAATTATGTTTATTTCTTATATTCTTTCCGTTATTGTTTTTTTTTCTTGATTGTTATAAAAATATGAAATATTTATTACTATTTGTACAAATATACTGAGGTAAATAAGTATGTATATTGTTGGACTGTTTATTAATCTTTATTCTATTAACTTTCGTTGTTTAATTTATTTACATATATCCAATTTTTTTTCCAAGGGTTTTTATTTTTTTTTCATTTGATTGTTGATGCATATATGTTTGTAGATAGTAAATTGAAATATACATTTTTAACAGTAATACAGGTTTCTTTCCAAACTTTATTCTCGTTTTTTTTTTGTTTACTTTTCGGTTATTTATATTGATATAAATTTTATTTTGTTAATTTTTAACCCTTTTTTTCACGATAAACTTATTTATTTAGTTAGGTTTGGTATATTTAAATTTCTGAATATGGTTCTTATATATCATCAATGTACATAGGCACTTTTGTATAAAAAAAAGATGGCTTCTTTTTTTTTATATACGTGAAGTCTGATACTTTAACGTTGCTTGCAATTAATTATGAGGGTTACGTTTCTAGTTTAGTTTACTATTGGGTATGAATTTATATATATTTTTTATATTTTCATATTTGCTCTTAATACTTTTCAATAATAATTAACACATTTCAATAAATATTTTACAAATTCTTCACGAAGTGCTTCTTGATGTTATATTTGTATCCTTAGTCGTGAACCAAATATTTATATATATTTCTTTTCTTGACTTTTTTTTATTAATTTTATCACAAACAGGGTTTACTTTTCTTTTTTTTTCGCTTTATTTGCTTTGTATTTCTCTGGATTTAATTTTTTCTTTTAATTTTTTTTCCGAGAAAACTTTTTCGAACTCTAACAAGAACTTCGTATCACCAAAAAAAAAAAAAAAAATCTTCTTCTACCTTTTTCCATTTTCCCATCTCCCGTTCCGAAAGTAGTTGAACAGTAACTTATGTCAAAAGTAATAACCAGAGATGGATGAACTAAAATGTTAACCCGACCGCCAACGCTACAGATTGCAACTCTATAATTCGGATTGAATAACACCCGTTTTTATTTATTTTTTTATTCAAATCACAGCATGCTTTGTAAAATGCAGTTAGATTAGTGTGATATGAGTATGTTTTTAATAAATACATACATGCGGTAATCCGGATAGTTCGCTACTCCGGATTGGGGTCTGCAATCAATTATCCGGATTATCGAATTTTTACTGTATCAAAAAAACATCAATAATGAAAAATAATTGTAATCACAAAAAGCTTCAGCAAGTTCCCAGCCGAATTAAACACTAAAGTCATTGAAACAACTAACGAAATAATACAGGTACATAATAACAAATAAATACACAAACACAATCAGTAAACAGAAATTACAAAAAAAAAGCAACACACACACAAGAAACAAAAGCAATAATTAAATCAAAGTGTATTTCCCCTTTACACTTAATAATACTCCCTCTTAACTAAACCATCACTAAAATATCTCTTTCCCCTTTCATCTACTTCAGCACTAACTAACTTTTGACAACAAACAAAGTTGCAAGAAAAAAACAAAAGCAAAACAATAAATACCTACTTCTGCAAAACAAATCTGTAAAATACACAAACACTCTATTTCCTCTAAAAATCCCTTTTATAGCGTGATCTACAATGAAACACTGTACAGACTTGCCTGCCTGCCCACCTCATTTCTACTTTGTTTCACACAAACATCCATACACTAACTCCAAAAATGCTTTATGCCTAGAGCAAATCGAATTAAATGCAAAGAAACCAATTGATGACGTCACATTTTGTTATACATACCGAACACCTGTCCGCAGAAATTCTTCAAAGAAACTTTAATATGTAACAAATAAATTACTTTTTATTTAAAACTTAATATCTATTAATTTTTTCACTTTTTTATTAACGCTTGTTTTCCTTTTAATTTGACACTAATTTTATTAAATTAAATAAGCCTTTACTACTAAAATTATTTAATTAAAAACGCACTTATGTATTTATTAGCGACATAACACCGTGTAGAAAAATCTGAAACTAAAGAGAAACTCCAATTGCTTAAATGATTTATGTTACGATTAATAATTTGCTAATAAATACCCCTTCTTATTAAGATAAATGTCCACTCAATACAAAACAATAACAAAAATGCTTGAACTAGGAAGAGTCAATAACAAAAAACTAACATCATTCTCTTAAAAAACATCTCCGTCTTCCCATTCAAAATAACTGCAATACCAGGAAGAGCAACAGCAAAAAACTCTTTTCTAAAGTACACACACACATACACTCTGTATATTAAATATAGTAATTGCTATCCCCTTTTTAAAAATTTCCACCAAGCAAATCAATCAATTGAGGGTTTTTTAAAGGGAGCTTCTTGTTAGTTCGTAATCTTTGTTAATAGTGTTTGGTTGTTTAAGCGTAAATGCGTGTAAAGATTAAATAATTCTATTAGTGAAAAGTTATTAAATTTAATAAAATTGGTTTCAAATTACTACCAAAAGAAAGTTTAAAGAAATAGTGAAAGAATTTTATTGATATCTTAAGTGTGAAGAAAGATATTTGTGTTTAAAGTTTCTAATAAGAATTTTCAAGGGCAGGTGTTTGGTATGTATTACAAAATGTGACGTCATCATTTGATTTATTTTGCATTTCATTTAAATTGTTCTAAAAAGATTTTGTAGTGTTATTGTATGAAACATTGAATGAGATGGGTAGGCAGTCAAGGTTGTTCACTGGACAGAGTTTCATTGCAGGTCGCGAGATTAAAGTGATTTTTATGAAAATGTTTGTTACTTATTTATTCTGCCATGCAGGCAGACATATTAATTGATAAGATTGTTTGTTACAGAAAAATTGTTATGTATGCTATGCTACTTAGTTATAGTTTAAGTGTATTTTGCAGAAGTTTTTAGAGAAGGCGAGTAAGCAAATGATCATTAATGACCTAATTTGTTAGTTAGTAGGGTGGTAATGTTACATATGTATGTATGTATGTATTTTAGTTATTGACAGTGTTTCTTACAGATTTTGATGGCAAAAGTTAGTATTATTTCTTGACATAAAACCAAATGCAATTTAAAGAGAGTTTAACTTTTCATATTGTTGTGATAGAATTTTCTACGTTTGTTTATTTATTATTATTTATTTCACCATGTTTTCTACGTTTGCTATTAGAAAAGTACTTTGTGTGTTTGCTTGCAATTGACAGTGCGTTTTTATTTTGTGTTTGCTTTGAATAGAATTTTAGTGTGTGTTTTTTTTTACTTTTGCACAATTTCGTTCGGGTAGTAGGTATCTATTAGTTTACTTTAAAATGGGAAACATATTTTCTTCTGCATGTTTAGTTGAATGAGAATATTGATAAGAGTGTAATGGGGAAAAGGTTGATTTTTTTTTAACTTTCTAGTAAGGTTTTTAAAGTTGTTGTTAGTGTTTGTAGAGCAGTAGGAGTTAAGTGGTGAATTGTTGTTTTTGTAGGCACCTTTGTGGGGGTTTGATAAGCAATTTGTGTGATTCTCTTAATGCATTGGTTTTTTTTTTAATAGCAAGAACCTCAATGAAACAGGGGCTATGTTTTGTCATAGAATTTAGTTTTTGCAGGAGTGTTTTTTTAATTTTCAGTGGATAAAAGAGTAAAAGGATTTAATGATTTAGGAAGATTTTTGTGTTTTTTTATTAACGTTTTAAGTATAGGTACCTACATACCTTCCTATTTTTACATACTTTTTTCTCACATTAAGAGTGTAATTTTGTAAAGAGAAATTTTTCATTAAAAAGTTTTTGAATTTTCGTAAGTTAGGTAAATGTAAGGAATTGGGTAAGATTCTTACCTTTTTTATTTGATCTTAAAATTTAGAAAATTGTTCAAAAAGTTGCTAAATTAATTATTTGTACATATTATTTCTAGGGATGTAACGATACGGCATTTTGCCGATGCGATACCAATACCGATACTCAAACAAATATAAAAATTATTCCAGTAACTGATTGTGGGGTATTAAATTAGTTTTTCGTACTGTTAAATTGAATAAAAATATACCTAGGTAGATAGGTACCTAGTTATTTTACGAATTACTTTATTTTTAAACACTTATGTTTGTTACCTATTCAAAAAACAAGCTATCAAAAAATTATGTTTTTCCGTACTTATGTATATTTTTATATAGGTACCTACCCAGAAAAAAACTTTATATAACGATAGGTATACTAAAAATGTTATTATTAAACGATTTTAAATAATTATTTAATTCAATTTGCAATACCTACCTATACCTATTTCGTTAATATTTGTTAGATATTCGGTAATTTCGACTGCTTGGATACTATTTTGCTACTTTTACAAAATGCACCCAAATGTGATACTTTTTGCAATTCTACTACTTTTACTAAATGTAGAGAAAAGTTTTTTTACTTTCTGTTTTAATAAAATCCCAACCTTAATGAAAGTTACTTACATAAATGTACCTATATGTAAGCAACCTTTTTTCTTGTAATGCGTGGTAAGCTTATGTATTTATTGCGAACAAATTATGTAAACATGTACATACCTTCAATGTAGGTCCTACATATTTGCAGGCAAGTGCACTTGGAAAGTGCCACTTGTTTTAATTCGTATACCATTGCGTAAACTATCTCTGTATTTATCAATGTTGTCAGAATTTTTGCCAATTATACAGCAAAATTGGCAAAATTCGCCACATTTAGTTTTCTTAAGATTTTTGTTTAGAAAGATGCGCAGTAAATTGCAAATTTTTTTTTTTTTGTAACACTGCATTTACACTACTTTCATGAAATTTCTGTGTAAGTATTGTAAATAAAAATTTCAAAGAATTCTGTATAGAATAATTTTTTTCATGGTTAATGGCTTATCTTATTCATTATATTATTTCCAATAAATTATATACATATATGTATGTAAAATTATTGTTGTTATAATTTTTTTCCGAATTTTTTAAAACAAAACTTGCATTAATTTTGCTTTAAAAAAATGACCTCTACTTTATTCTTATAGATGGGATTCTACCGGGTATTTACCTGGTGTCTGAGTAAATACCAGGAATATTCCTGTTTTGGGTATTTATAAAACACAAATTCATATGGCAATCATTACTTTTCGTTTTTTAAAAACGTCATTAAATATCAAAAAGCTTGTTAAATTGTACTAGAACTACAATAAACCGGGGAATTTTGATTTAAAATTATTAAGAAGGTATGTATGTATGTATGTGTTTATTAGTGAAGCTAATATTGATTAAATTACACCATACATTTCTTAAAATTTTGTACCCACCCTTTGGGTAAATACCAGGGTATTCACCAATTCTTACCCAATTTTCCCTTTTTACCGAGTATTTACCAATTGGGTATTTACCCTTTTTTCATTTATATGTATATGTTCTGAATACTTCCGAAGCTGTTTAAAATATAAAAAACTATTGTTAAGATAGCTTAAAGAGAATTTAATTCCAAATCATTTGCTGATAATTTGTATCCAATCGTAAAAATATCCTCAAGTCATGATTAAATACTCGACTTATTTCTGGCGAAATATAAGTCATACCCACAAAAATGAATAATACATAAAATTAACATTTGTCCTACGATTTTCATGATATATGCCGTATTTTATTCGTAATATAGTGGCTTTCAGAAAAATTTAAAATTTCTTCACTCAAAAGAAAAATCAATCCATGCGTACTCAAATCAATCCGAATCGGTATTGATAGAACGTTGAGTACGGATTTTCTTGAATCAAGTACAATAAGATTCATTCAAGTACGGATTTTCAATCGCAAAATACTTAAATTATTCATATTCATTTCCGATTTCGAACTTGAAATAATCCGAAAATGAGATTGATTTAAGTAAAATTAAGATTGAATCAATCTCAAAATGCGCTTGATTCAAGAACTATAAAATTGTTTTAATCCGAATTCGTACTTAAAATAATCCGAAAATAAAAAAACAGAAGAAATCAAAACGTGCGTAAGCAGAAGGGTTAAACACAACGAAAAGTTTAATTTTTTTTTTACTTGATTTAAGAGATTTATACTTATTTCAAGAAATTCCGGGATTGATGTTCGAAAGTAATCCCATTTAGGATTGTTTTGAGTACGATTTAGTGTTATTCGTACTTGAATTTTTAAGTACGACTCGTACTTAAAGTAATCAATAAAAAACTTGATTTATCCCGAGTGTTTTTCTTTCTGTGTATCTTATCATTTTTGTATGAATTTTTGAAAAAAAAAAAAAAATTGTACTAATTTTACAAAAAATTTATCGCTATTAATTTTTAAATACATAATTTCGAAACAGTTGAAAATATAAAATAAGTGTATTTGGTTAACTCAAAGTAAATTTTATTAATAATCATCTGTAATTGTTTTGACAAAATCAGTCAAATCGATCTCAAGTTATAACAAAATGTATTAGCATAACCGCCTTATTTCGGATGAAATATTGCTCTAGCACATGCATTTTTTTAACATTTATAAAATGTTGTTTGAAATTTTAAATAAATTGAACAAAGTACGTGGAAAAACATTATTTGGTGAACTTATTCTGATTTTTTTTTTTTTTTCTTAAATCCCCATTTTGGTGCCACTTTTTTGTGAATATCCCCTTTGTTTGGTACTTTTTGAAAATATCCAACGGTAACGCTGATTGTGTTCACTTTTTTAACAAAAATTCCATAAGATTTCTCATGCATATAAGAGCCATTTTAGTTTTTGACTCTTTTTATATAATAAAAGAAAGATATTATTTTTTAGATTATACCTAATTAGCCAAATTCTAAAGAATTACCCTAAATAGTTTATTTAGTTTCCTATATGCAGGGTCATTCAAGAATTACTTTTGGAACATCGCAAACAAAATAAGTACTTTCTTCTAGTAGAAAAATAAGACTACTTATTTCTCGTCAAGTTCTCATAATTTTTCTGCATATTATGTAAGCAAAGTTTTTGCTGGGTAGTTTGACTTTTTGTGAGGTAAAACATTTTTTTTTAATTTACAACTGGTAAATTTTACGGAATGGGTATGCTGTTTAATATATAAAAAATTTAAAAATTATTGTAAAATTCATTTATTTTAAAAGAAATGTAAATGATGTGTTTTTTTAATAAAATTTTAGTTGTTTAAAATAAATTTTCTTTTGAATTTAGCTGTATAATATTTCGAGTGTACCGATAGGCATATTGATTTTGAATTCAAGTTAATATTAACAAAACTCAAAATAGTAAATTGTCTGTTTTAAAAAATTACAGTCTAACTGCCGTATTCATAAAAAATTAAAATGGATTTTAATTGTATTTTAAGAAAAGTTTGTATGAAAATTTGGCCTTAAAACACATTTAAAACTTATTTTACTTTTTATGAATACGGCAGTAAAATAATATTAATACATATTTTAAATTGATATTAATAAGATTTAAAAAACGCAGATTTAATTTGAGCTCATGAGAAAATTAACAAAATATAAAACATTTTTTTACAAACAAATTAATAAGATTTTTGTTTAATAAACAAATTTTGCGAAGATAGACGATGTCGCAAGTACGTTTTAACCAGGGCCCAAATCGTTACACACGTGTTCGAATGAACTTTCGTATCGAATAAAACTTCGTGACGTTTCAAGAACGGGATTGCGGCATTCGAAAGATTTCGAATGGAAATTTGTTTAAAAATTGTAATAGATTTTTGTGCTTGCATACTAATGTCTTAAGGCATTGCACTTTTCGCCCCATTTAAATCAACAGTGTTGATAAAATAGGTGCATTCGGTTTATTTATGTGGCTTTTTTTATAACGGCGGCGCTTGCCAAAAGGAGCAACAAAGCAACGCAAAAATTTAGAAAACTATAGAAATTCGTAAAAATTTTACAAATTAAGAAAATTTGCAAAAATAGCGAAAATTCGCGAAAGTTTTTAATATATCAAACAAGCCATTAAATTGATTAAAAGTCCCTTACACTACAAGGAATGGCAAACATTTGATAAACAATTTTAAATTAGCGGAAATTCGCAAGAACTTGCAAACAGCGGCATGAAAGCAAAGTCTAGTATTTATTAAAAATTGTTAAAGCTGTAAAGAATCAGAAAACTTACCGAAAAAATCGCTGCTATCACGAACATGGCTAAAATTCGCGAATAATCGCAAACTTGGAAACAAACCCTAAAATTAATTTGAAATCGCTAATTAGTTAAAAAAAAATGACAACAATTAACAAAAAAAAAAAAATTCCCAAAAATTTATTTAAAGTCCATAAAAGTATAAGGAATGGAAAAAATTCTGTAAAAATTGCTAAATTAGGGGAAATCCGCAAAAAATTGCTAACAGCGGTATTATAGCAAGATCTACTATTTATTAAAAATCCCTAAAGCTGTAAAGAATCAAAAAACTTACAAAAAAAAAAAATTGCTTCTATCGCAAACATGACTAATAGTATGTTCACATTTGGCTTCTTAAACGCGTTTAAGCAGTTCGAACGTGATTAAGTTTTTATCACTTCAAAATCGAGATGATTACCCATACATTGAAGTGATCCCTTCAAATTGACATGATTACAACTAAATCACTTCATAAATCACATAGAATCCACTGAACATACCTCAAATGTAGAATCGCCAACATGATCGTGTACAACCGGCCAAGATTTCTGCTTAATGTTTTTATTTTTTTCCTTAAATAATTCATAAATTTTCACAATTTCATCATTAAAATTATTAAAATAATCTTCTAATAATTTTATAAAAGTGTTTTTATCCATTTTTAATACTTTAAAGAAATATAAATTTGTTTGTTGTTTTTTTGTGTGTTTGTTGTGTGTTTTTTTCTTAATCATCTGTCATCTCAATCATCTCAAATGTAATGTGAACGGCTTTGATTAGCTAAATCAACATTTTGCTTAA
Organism: Pollenia griseotomentosa; assembly: GCA_963931875.1. NCBI lineage: Eukaryota > Metazoa > Arthropoda > Insecta > Diptera > Polleniidae > Pollenia > Pollenia griseotomentosa. The sequence goes on from OZ007563.1 coordinate 173,310,735, forward strand.
ACGCGTTTAAAAACCTAAGTGTGAACTTAGCATAAAATTTCCGAAAAATTCCAAAACTGAATGTTATTATTTTTTTTTTTATTGCTGAAAAAAAGTTGAATACTTACATTTTTAGCTATTTGTTAAAGAAATCTAGTAATTATTCCCAAAAAGTGTGTAAATTGCTTGTAAAAAAAAACAATTAAATGTTTTTACGAAAGTTCTTAACCTATCGAATGACATTTCGAGTGAAAGCATTTGATAGAAGGTTTTTGATAACGAATGAGACGATTTCAAAAAGATAAATTTCGATCAAAGTCACTCGATCACGAATGCGACGATCTGGGCGTAGACCTGCAGTGGGAAATAGTCTCTCAGATGCGACAGAACTCATTTCAGAACTTATGAATTCCAACGCTATTTTCTTCAAGTTTGGCTTAAACATGCAATGACATGTAAACAAGCGGCTCTGCGTCTCTAGAAATATTAGGAGATCTAAGGTATCTCTGGACTTCTTCTTAAGCAGAATCACAGCGTAATTTTATAATTTTTTTCACCAACGCTTAAAAGGCCAGTTCTTTTAGACTTATCAGAACATGTAAAGGGTGTTTTTAATATTGTGACACAAGTTTAAATCATAATAAAACAAGGAAATATAGTTTTAATTTCAATGAAACGGGCTTTATTACAAAGAAAATTTAAGAAATTAATGTTTTAATATGATTTCTGCCATGTAGCTGCCACGGCTTGCGCGTAGAAAGCTGAATCTGGAACTCAACTTTTCGCATTCTGACCATCATTGTTTTTGAAGACATATGGAATTGCTCCGCTTACCCATTAAGCGCACCAAACAGTAATTTTCTGTCAATTTAATGGTGTTTCGACAAGAGCTTGTGGAGTCTCCTCACTCCAAATGCGACAATTCTGCTTATTTACGACCAGAAATTCAGTTCCACGGGAAATAAAATTTTGAATGGAAATTTAAAATCAATATCATTCAGCCCATTCGCCGAATTATTTTGATTAAAAATTTCAACAATTTGCATGCGTTGTTCTGGTGTAAGTAGGCTTGCCATTTCTATTTTGAGAAAAAGAGGACGCCAGCATAAAAAATGTAGGACATTTGTTCGAAAAAAGAGGACACTTTCTAAACAACCTAATATTAATAAAATTATCGACGGCACACAAAAACTTCATTTGGGTAATTCCATGTCACCAAGAGAGTCGACCAAGAGTGGGACTCGACCCATAAAGAACACATATCAACGAAAAACTATTTTTTAATTTTTTTTTCAAAAGTTATGTCATATTCAAATTGTCATAATATCGCCGAATAAGCCGAATGTGTTGAGTTTATTCTTTTAATATCTCGAAAACTACTTTACATACGAAGATGATTTTTGTCAGTTTAAAGAGAATACTTGAGGCTTCAATAAATATATTGAAAAAATGTACATATATGCAAAATATCAAATTTTCAAAATGGACTATAAGTCAAAACCCTATTTTTTTGCTGATTTTTTTTTTATATAATACTTCAAACTGTTTTTTAAAAATCCTAAAACTTTGAGGGATGTGCTTTTTTTAAGATATAATTGTTTTTTTCTTTCCAAAAATAATCTTAAAATAAAATTTTAATATAATCATTTGAGCAGTAAGTATTTATTTGAACAAAAGTAACGACATTGATAAGGTTGCTTTTGCTTATTTGTTCGATTTTTTTTGGGAGCTCCATTTTGGGCACATTCAAAGAAAAGTACTCTTTTTGTCACGTTACGTCCCCAAAAATTAAATCATAGCTATATCTTAAAAAAACCCGAGCACCTAAAACTTTTTTTTTAATGAATTTTGTGAACTGTGATTTAAATCCAGGAACAAATTTACAATGAAGGTGTAAAAAGCCGGACAACACCGGACACTTGATGAAAAAGAAGTAGGACTGCCCCGGATATCCAAAAAAAGAGGACGTTGTCCGGGGAAAAGAGGACGGATGGCAACCCTAGGTGTAAGTCGATTTATAATGGCATTTCAAAGCAAATTAAATCAGCTGTTAAATGGGTGCTTCCGAACTATTTTCCATCTTCGTTGATTCATTTATTATATAAAACAATTTTATTATTCTGTTTTATTTTGTCTGGTTTTAAATATATTATTTTTCTCAGTTGCTGTGCAAAAAATAAGCATAGAAAATTAAATTTTTGGTTCAAAATTACTCTAAATAAAAAAGCATCGTCGTATTGACAGCAAAATATCGCCGATACCGATATATGGAAAATTCAAAAGTATAGGCGATATATCGGTTTCGTTATTTGTTACTTCCCTAATTAATTTTGTAAAAAATTTAAAACATTTTCATTTATTTTCTTTTCATTTTACTTTTCAGATTTTCGTAATAAAAAATATATATAAATTAATTTTAAAAATGAAAAAATTAAAAAAAAAAAAAGTGTTTTAAATGCAATTTATTTTTTTTATGATAAATTATTGAAAAATTAAATTAATTAAATTAAAAATGTGTCTAATATCATTTAAATTCAGTTGAAAAGTGTTTAATGTGTCTTAGGTATAAACAGTTACTAATCGTTTGCCGAAAATCAACTTAAAAATGAGAAACTTTCACCGAGAATACAGAATACCAAAATAGGTAAGTTAATTTAATTTTAAATTTTTGTAAATATTTCAATATATTTCTCTGAACTAAAAAACAAAAATATTTAAAGTCTTTAAATATATTAGATAGTGTAGTAATTTGTTTTCATTTTTAAGAAGTTTAGGATCTCAGGAGATTGATGTAAAGAGATTACTTACTGCCTTAGGAAAATATTTTTATTTTCTTATACTTCGAAATGTAATTTGACAACTTAAATATGTGCACAGATTAGACAATGCAATACGGCAACATTCCTGGAATCCTATTTAGTATCATAAGCCTTAATTAATCAGATCAAAAGTAAAAAATCTTTTGAATAGAATAAAACTTTTTCTATGCGAGAAAAATATAAAGGTTCTCATGCACCAATCCTGTTTTGCTGGAGTACACTGGAATTTTTGAACAGGGTTTCGACCACTTCTAGTCCTATTTTTTTTTTTTTTTTTTTGTTAAATAATAGTATTGGAGTTACAAATTCAAGAAACAAATGATAAATTGGTTCTTTTTTAGAATATATTCTTTTAAGATTGAAAGATGTGACAGTGCTAAGGTAAAAAATACGCCCCCTTTCCAGCAAATTTTGACACTTCTGTATTAAAGAGTAATTAAAGGTTAAACTCGAATTATCATTTTTTAGTTTTTTGCTGCATGTAGTATTAAAAATTTCTCTAAGTGTCAAACTTGTTGTTTTCCAATACTTTGTGTCTCCTATACAGACTAAACAAATTTTTTCCAAATTTCTTTTCATTTGTCTTTAAACTAATCAACAAAATATCACACCCTTGAACTTTTGTGGAAAGAAAATTAACCCCTTTCCCGATCCAAACGCATCTCATAGATAAATAAGCAGAGACAACAATTAGGCTTTGATACCTTGATGTGACGATTTCTAGAATTTAATTTTTTTTTTGTTTTTTTAAAGGGGTTGTCTATTTAAGGGTTTGTATTTTTTGTAGTGCTCATACGTTTTTAAATTTTTATTATTGACAATGCGTGTGTATTTTTTCGATTTTTTTAATTTTTTAATTCGTTATCCTGCTAATGCATCTCTTTTGTTAACTTTTATCTACTTTTGAATTTTTTTGTTTTTTAATTTTGCATAATGTGAAAACAAAGGGGTTAAAGGTTTTTAATGAGTATCAGATGAACTTTTATTATTAGAAATGGCTTCCAGTAGTCAGGGAAGTCGGTCGTACTGTGTTGATTTCTCGGTAAGAAAACAACACACTCTTGTTGACATTTGACAATAGTCATGTTAGAGATATGGGAGTATTAAAAGGGGTGTTATTGGTGGGAGAATGAGTGAGGCTTTTATGGAAAACCAGTTTGTATTTAACCGGCTAATTTATAAACTTGTTATGGAATACTGAGAATTAGCTTTATCTTATTATAGAGTAACTGGCTAAAAAATATTATATAGAAAAAAAATAAATTTTAGCAGTTGATAGATTTAAATAAAGGCCTAAAGGGCCAGCTATATCAACTAAAGCTTCATTTTTAAAACTTTAGCCTTGAATTTTCCAAATTAGCTTTATAAGTAACTAATCCCTTTTAAGTTTAACCCTTTAAAAGGATTTCTAGTACCATGCTAGTACCATCAAAGTTACGCTTTCTCTCCATGAAATTTATTTCTATTCAAATTTCACATCCCCAAAAACTTGCTGGGTAATTTGAATAGACTCTACGCAGCTTATATAAATACATTCCTCACCATTTATATTTTTAAATATTATTTTTATAATTTTTGCTAAAGGGTTAAATATTGACTCATTTTACATTATCGAAACAAACAAATTCTTCTAAAATATTCACCTTTTATATTAAAAACCATAAACATAAAAAAAATATCTACATAAATTTACATAAACTGCATTGTTTGTTGTAACTCATCCTTAAATTATCCTTGTAACTTGTCAAAAGTCATGTCTGAACTAAATTTGTTTGAATAAAGCAAATATTGTTAGCCCCATTTAGAAAAAAAAAAAAAAAAATAGAAGACAGAAAGAGTTTTGAGAATTAATCTAAGAAAATATAATTTATTATCCCAAATTTTAATTTTATTGAAAATAAGAATATTGCCGTAAGCCCATCGAAGAGTCTTCTTAAAATTTCTTGAGGAAACTATCTTCTATCCAAATTGAAATTTATGCTGTCGAATCTGCAAAATAATTGACTTTTAAGCAAACTTAAACCTGTCGTTGTGAATACAAAGGCTGCACAAAAGATCCAAGAGGTCGCACAGTGGGGGTTTGGTGTTAAAACCGTTTTTTTACCACTCAATTTAAAAAAACGAATGATGCTGTTTTAGGTACGTAACGAAACTCATTTTTGTCGATACGATATCGATACACGAAAAGAAATATCGGCGATACCGATATGCATATTGAATTGGAATTCAAATTAAAATTAACAAAACTCAAGTAGAGTTATTTCTTTGTTATACAAAATTCCAGTAAAAAAGATTATAATAAATTTTTTTTAACGTTTTATTTACTTATTAGATCTGATTCTTTAGGCCTAACAATAAGTATTAGAATCTTAATATAATAAAACATGAAGTGCCTTGATTTTTTTCTGCGCTAGCAGGTTAGAGCCTGTGCAGCCTTGTACTGGATTGACATCTAGAGCGTGATCGCGCAATCAATTAGGATGATGTTGAAGTGTCAGAAAGTATCTCTTTCGAACTTTACAGAATTATTTTTTTTACCATTTGTACTTCTAATGGCTAATTAATTAGCGAATGCTTAAACGCTGGATTAGTTGAACTAAACTTAAATTTATATGTTCTTTAAACTCAAAAACTGTAAAACGGTCTCCCATGTATTAAATGTAGTTAAACAAATAATGGCAGCACTACGATAAATCTGTCAAAGTCATTTGGTCTGTATTGGTAGTTACACCCAACTTTATGCGTTTAAAGATGGTTTATATGTTTACTGATTTATAGTTTCGTTGGCTTAAAAACATTTTAAACCAAAAATATAGTTAAACTTGCGCTGATTTATTAGCCCTAAGTCTTAGTGGATGTTCTCGTCATGATCACCTTTAGGAATTTCGAGAGTGTTCTTTGAATTATGTCGATACTAGAATTGTTTGCCATTCCCTACAGCTCAATTCCATAAGTCCAAAAAGGTTTTAATATGGTCTGATATAAAATAACTTTGCAGTTAAAATTAAATTTTGAGTGTCCGTTTATCAGCCAGTGTATCTTTGAAGCTCTAATTTTCATGTGGAGCCTCTAAGCTTCTATATGATGACACCAACTGAGGCGTCTGTCTCAATGAATCCCAAGATATTTAACGAGAACAGAATGTAGAAAAGTTATTTTATTAAGAGGTAACAAAATGACAATTTCCCCTTCCGAGAGATAGTATCACATAACTACTTTTTAGCTTGCTACTTTTATTTTCCAGTTTTTCTGCCATGTCTCCAGCCACCTAAGATAATGATCTAGCTCTCCCGATTCTACGTGCTGATCTGTGTGTGAGCAAAGAATGGCGGTGTCGTCAGCAAATGTCGAAATAGTCAAGTTGTCACTCAAGTCAGCTATTAAGTAGAACACTGCCTTGAGTATCTTCAGCTTTAATTGCGAATTCATAAGTAACGTAGTCACTGGAGTATCCACTCGATTAATTGTTGTTCGATTAATCGAGGAATTTTTCCGCCATTATTTGATCGAATAATCAAAATAGCAAATTTCGATTAACGAATAACTCGAACAATTTATGGCAATAAATCAATTAAGATTAATATCTTTAAAAAATCTACTTTTTTAATATTAAAATATTTGTTTTTTTTTAGATTTCTAACTGTTTATTATTATTAAAAACTAAATTACATGTTCTTAATTGTTACATTTATATTTATCAAACAAACTTTTGAGCATATTTCAGACCCTTTTTAGACGTTATTGTGTGAGAGACAAATTATGTATATAAGTATAAACGACAAATTCCAAACGTTAGAAATTTGGTTCTTTAATAGAACATTTTTCATATATAGTTTAACATATATCGTAAAACTGTGTAAATTAAAGGAGATTACAAAAATTTAATAGGTTATCAGTGAAATTGAAATCAAAGTCATTTTTAAAACTCAAGAGTATAAAAAAAAAAGTTTTTCATACTTAGCGGGAAAATGAGGAATTGATTACATAAATAATTAAAAAAATAATGTACTATTTTCGAAATAATAATAATGCATTCATTGGAATCGAGAAGGTAATTTTATCAGAAAAAGTTATGCATTGATTACCACGTATATTCCCACATTTGAAGAACAAGAAATGTATTGTTTCTGTTCGTGACTATTGTTCGTGTTTTTCTTTTACATATTTTCTTAACAAAAATTCGTTCATTTTTGCAGCCTTTATGTCGTTTACAAATTTTTATCATAAAGGATGCATTGTTTAATTCATTCGCAGGATACATTAAAATAATTTATTACAATCCTAGGAAATGATCCGTGTTAAGAATAATGAATTCTGGAATCAAGTATTATACAAGATTTGTATTACATTCTCGATTCCTATCGATTATATTTTCCCGCTAGGTAAATAACTGGCACCTCTCACAAAATGTGCCGGAACTAAAGACAAAAATATAAGAAGTAAATAAAAAATTGCCTTAAATAAATATGAGCTTAAGCTTATATTTAATTAGCAGGCGGGACACAATTGCAAACTATGAACCGAAAAAAATTATTGGTTCTCGCCTGCTTTCAGATTATTTTATAGTCTGTTAAGGGCCAAATACACATTTCAAATGCTTGTCCATTAGGCAAATTCACTCGTGTACATGTGCTGAACGTAATATTCGCTGTCTTATCTAAATTTTTTGATTTTCCATCCAGCATCGTCGGTGTGATACATACAAACACATTTTCACTAATACATACTGCCATAGCCCTTGATAAGAAATACCCAGCGGTAAAAAGAAGTAGTAAGCAGGCCTTCTGGAAGCACTTCTTTCTCAGGCACAAGGCTTTACTACTCCATTCCATACTCATACATTTTTAACACACGATGTCCTAGCCAGCCAAGGCCTTCTGTTTTCCGTTCTTCAACAGACCTAATTAAAAGCCTTCTTCAGTAGGTCTGATTTAAAAAAAATTCTCACAACACACAACCGCTTGACACAGAATTAAAACAAAAATAATTTAAATTTAATTCTTTTTCTTTTCACCTTTTTATTTAAAGTTTTTGCTGTTTTGTTTTTGGAATGTGTTTTTTTTTTTTGATAAGGTAACGCTTTATCCGTTTTGTTGCTACAAACGTAGAAGGCTCACAAAATGTTTGTATACATATTCTAAAAAAGGTCTAGGAAGGTCTTACAGTAGGCCTTATATATGAATGCCTCCAAAAGTTTACCGCTGGGTACTTGACATGTACAGACATTGTTGATACTAGTTTGTTTTAATTTTTTTTTTTCCTTAATAGGTTATCCTTTAATAATTCCTTGATCTGAGATCCGACGAAAATTCCTTCCTTTATTTTTGCGTCACAAACTTTAGGAAACTTTTCTCTCAAGTACGTAGAACCTGAGCCGTTGCGATCCATGGCTTTGACAAAATTTTTTACCAAACCTAGTTTAATATGCAGCGATGGCTTTTGTATTCTAAACTCAAATATTACTCTTTTTTAAATAAAAACTTGATGCAATTAAACCGTACATAAAGTACTATTAACGGAAAATAAGGTAAAATCATAAGTAGGCGTTACAACAAATCTGGGCGTGACAGAAACAAATTAGTTTGTGATTTGCAATGAGGGTATATAGTAAATCGGGATTTAGGGATTGGCATCCCTAATTAACACTAATTTAAATCACATCAACGTCTGGGCTAATGACAAATAGTTTACTCATTAATCCTTCGAAATCTAAATGTCTTTTTCTTTCAAAAAATAAAACAACATTTGATGATCAATTTCAAGGTAAGATGACCAACAACATAATTGATTTCGTAAATTTTTTCAAAAAATCTGGGAATAACACCTAATAATGAACGTTCTTGGTCAAACCATATCATCTCTATTGTAGGGAGAGATTATGGTATGCTACGTAATCTATGGACAGTAAAATTCTCAAAAACCTTTGAACATTCGAATGTTGTTAGCAAAAACCTACCTTATTCCAGTCCTTTTATACGGATGCGAAATTTTCGTTAGTAATAATAGTGCCGACCTCAAAAAACTAAATGTTGCCCAATTGAATATTGCAAGATAAATCTACGCTAAATGACGCCGTGAACACATATCATTGTTTTCATACCGGATATATGGGATGAGTTTTGTAAATCTTCTTAAATTTAAATGCCTTATGGCCAATTTTCAGGATTGATATTAAAACACATTTATGTTTAAAATCGTTTTAAATACAATATTCTCTTCTTCACTAAAGACTCAAATCAAACTTAATTCACCGATGTGGTACACTTAACTTCAACTTAAGTTTCTATTGTAATATTTTAGCAAGGTGGACTCAATATCACGACAATACAACAACAAGAGGCAAAGCAATAACAATCAGCTGTTTTTTGAGACCACCTTGCAAATAAACTTACTCGTTTATGATATTTTTTTTTGTATTTAGTAGTGCTACCATACTTTTATCTTATTTAAATAAGACTTTTCAAATAACACTCAAAAAATCAATATGTATTTAAATACGATTTAAGTTTTTATGAAAATTAACTTAATTTAGATTTAATTACTATCCTGAAAATTGGGCATTAAACTGCTACACAAAGTAATAACTCAAAAACAACCAATATATCTATTCATAACAATTTAATTTGCAAGATCGCGTCGTGGTAAGAAAATAATCCAACAACGATTTCGAAGCCCGTAATTTTTTATTCCACTCGTCTTTGATTTTTTATTCCACTCGTCTTTGAAACAAAATTCCAGATAATACGCAGCAAATAGGCAACGCAAACATGTTAAAAAAGGAGCTATTAAATCACTTTTGGTAAATTTAAATACATATATTAACTAAATATGCTAATTGCAATTGTTTTTTTTTAATTTGAATATGTTAATTAATTTTTGCTCTGCGCTTTTTTTGTAATTTTATATTTTATTGATATTAATTTTCGTATGATTTTAATTTACAAAAAAATAATGCTTTTTAGTTTGATAATTATTCATCATACCTATTTAAGTTTGTTATACTTACTAGCACTATCATTTATAAGATTTAACTTGTTGTGCTAGATCATCAAGAAATAAATAAATAAAAAAAAATTCGATGTTCTTAAAGGCATCATCATTAAGCAGCGGTGTTTAAAATATCGTGAGATCTGTAAGAAGAATTCTCAACAGATTTCTGTAAAAAAACCAACTTTTCTATTATGATTATGATCAAAAGACAGAAGGTTTGTCCCGTATTGATCTTCAACAATTGTTAAAAATAGTTTAAAGCATGAAATTATAGGTTTCTACTTTAAATCATTTGGGATTTTCTTACAAAGAAATCTAACGTATTTCTTGTATATTTTTTAACATTGCAACTTTTGTATCTAACATCTCTTAAATCAATTTTCAATATAACATGTTGCCATCCATCAACATCCCATTGACATTCTTTCATAAAAAAAAATTATGCAAATTACCTGACATTTAAACAGGACATTATTGAAAATACATCAATATCCATGTTAAAAATAAAATTCAATGTAAAGCGAAGCTGTCATCAGTATAATAATCGTAAATAAATAAACAAACTTACATACAACAAATACAAGGACTTACATTACTGTCAATAATGGCAAAAAAACAGCCTTAAGGATAATTTGACAACGACAATTTTGTATACAAAAAACAAAAAAAAAAAAAAAAAAACAACAACCTTGACAAACAATTCTTAATAATATGTAAGCGGTAAATGGATGAATGAACGAAAGAACGAACGATTGAATGGCAAACGAATCAATGTCACTTAGACAACGGAAATATAAATAAATATCTACAAATATTGGCTGCATACTTATGGGCGCTGTATTTAATTCTAAGTGTGTACTTAAAAAAAGGTATGTTTTACAAGGGATTCTTCTCCTTAACATATTTTATTAATATTAAAAAAGACTATATTAAATTTTTCAAATGCAACAGGAATTTTTTTTTTTGTTAAAAAGGAAAATGATTTTCGCGTTTTTCCTTTTTATAAAATGAAATTGTTGAGATTTATTTAAAAGGAAATCAACAGGATTTTACTTAAGGATCCATAGCAAAAATAAGGGATATATGAAATTTTAGTAGAGAAAACAACTGTAAAATATTTGTATAATACCAGTTGGGTACATGAATTACAAAATTAATCTAAAGTGATTGTTAAGTATAACCTCAAGCTAAAGACAAGAATTTTTTATTAAAGGAATTAGATAAAACTGTTTTAAAAAATAAATTTTCTGATATGCAAATTTGTATCTTTATTTCAAACTTAAATAGATTTTCATATATTTCTTCTATTTTTGTCTGCCACCCTCTTGCGTTTTTTTTTTTTTTGTTTTTCCTTTTGATTTTGACAATTTAATTTAGTTAAATGACTAATGATCCCTGTGTCACATTTGACAACGTTGTGTCAAAATAAACATTTAAGGATGTTTCATATGTGTTCTGGAAGAGATCATGTGTGTGAGTGTAAGTAACCAATGGCTTAAATATTATTTTCATTATGCGAAGCTTTAATTTAATGGTTTTTCTATGATTAAACAAACAATTGAGGAAAACTAGGAACTGTAATAATATCCTAAAAAGAAAATATACAGCGTGAAAAATCGTTCATATGTATAACATTGTATGTATTTCCTAGATTAAGAGTTTCATGTGTGTCTCTTTTTCTTTTTTTTTTACTTTAATGACGAAACTGTCATACTTATCATTTTTCATGGCAAAAAAAGAGGATTAAATGTAAAAAAATATTGAGGATAGTAAATTTAAAATAAATTGAACCAAAAAACTCAAGCCGAAAAACAAACAAAAAAAAAATTAATGGTTTATAAGAGTTTTAAATAAAATGTAAGTTCCGCAGAAAGCAGTATAAGATAATTTTTTATTAAAAAAAGAGTCTAAACTTAAAGATAACTCAGAAATGGAAATCGCACTTCAGATTTTCTCAATGGAAATATTATTTCTTTTGACGACATCTTGGTATGATACTTGTCAGACCCGGAAACCCCACATAAAAAGTACATCGAATCAACTAAAAATCAAAACATCAAGATTGTATTGGTTAATTGGGCCGCATTCGCTATTGAATCTTAATAACAAATTAAGAATTTATAAAGCAATTAGTTAGCCAAGCCTGTGTGGTACTTGGGGTATTGCCAGTAGTTTCTCGATTGAAATCTGTCCAAAACTCTCAGAGTGATAACAAAAGCACCAACAAACAAAACCATTAGAAATTATCTTTCAATGAAAGCAATATAAAATGAAGTAAAATCAGTTAGCGAGAAATATATTCAACAGTTTAGTAATAATGTCAATCGTGCCGTTTTGTTAATACCAGATTCTACTGATGAAATCGGACGGCATAAACGATTTCATGTTTTGGATCTTTAATGCAGAAGTTTAATCTAAATGTGCTTTCCATTATAAATCATTATCGTGCTATTTTGTCTACTTTTTGGTAATTAAACAGTAGGTTTAAAAATTAATATTAAATTTAAAATTGTTTTGCTTTAACTGAAAAATTTTAATTTAATACCATTTTTAAGATCAAATGCGATATCTAAAATTTAACTGATTTGCTTATTGTCCTAAGACAGATTGTAAAAAGTAATTAATGTAAAACAAGAAAATATGTTTGGATAAAACTGTATAAGAGTTTTTAATTTTATATAACTACCGCAGAAAGCAGTATAAGACATTTTATTATCAAAAAAAGAGACCACAATTAAACATAAAACTATGTTTTCAATCTAGTCGAATTCATTTTTTAGTTGGCGTTGAAAGCACTACTATTTTTCTTTCTTACAGAGAGAGGAATTTCCAAAGTTGCTTGTGTTTTTGACAAATCGACCAACGAAAGCACCAAATAAAATACAATGTTGTGTTTTTGGTGTTTTACTTGGTGTAGTATCACCACCACCGTTTACATAAATTCGCCTTGTTTCCAATTAAAAATGACTATAAATAGTATAAAAAATATTCGTATAAAGCTTTTGGTCTGGTGATATATCATAAACCATTTTGTTTAACTTTTTTAAGAAATTACATTCTTTAGAAGACTTGGTTTTTATATATGATAAAAAATTGTATAAGAGTTTAAAATAAGATCATGTTAAAATTAGAGACTCGAAAAAAACAATTAGTCATACAAGCCTCTACAGAACTTTTATTTCTTTTGCTCGTTGTTGATTTGTTCCTTGTTTGGTTTTTCAAATATCTATAAAAGTTTAAATATGGAATAATTTAGAATAATTTAGAACACAGAATGGAAGTTTATACATTAAGATCAATTGAGTATTGAGCTCTGTTCTTAATTATTAAGAGGTTTGCTGTAAAATTAAGTCTTATACCACTTGTATAAGAGTTGACAAATTTCTGAAAATACTAGAAAATTCTAATACAAGTTTACCTTGCAAAATTTCTTCAGTTATTGATGTTATAATTTAATACAATTCCTTTGAATTCACAGGATTCTTTTTAGATCGATCGTTAAATTTTTTTAGAAAATTTTCGTATAAAAAAGTTTTAAAGACGCTTACAAAACGAAGTTTCTTTCTTACTTTTTATTTTTAAGCATATTTGGTGTATTCACAAGGTAGTCATAAAGTCATATGTCTTAAAATAATAACAGAAAAAATTATGAGTGCTGTGTGCAACCCTCATAATTTAGATTTCTACTGAGAAGTTATGCCAAAACAATAAACACTGCATAAAAAGTCTTATTATTTTATACAAATATGAAACACAACAAAAATTTTTTTAACTATTGTAAAATATTAGAATATTATGACAATATGACGTGATAGTATATTCATTTCTTAACATAACTCATTAGTTCTAATACTTAGTTTAAATTTGATTTTTTATGAAAATCATATTTTTCATTTTGAATTTGGTTTATATGCTGTTTAAAAAACTACTACAACTCCTACAAGTTAGTAGAAAATAAAGTTCCACCAGCAGCCAAATAAACTCTTATAAAATTTCAAACAACAAAATATTATTGAAAGATTTTTCTTCTAATGATTGAGATTGTAGAATAGCACAACTTATAAATAAAATATTAAAACTCTTATACAAATGCTGTAAAAACGTTTAAATTTATTTTATACGCGCAACTAATAAATATTTTTAATGAAACTCTTATACAACTATATACTGAAACTTTTGTTCGTATGTTTAAAATTGGCTTTGGCCTTTTTATCATTTGACTGACTGTCAGTCATTTCAGCCATTAATCCCATCTCATAAATTCACATGTGGTTTTCTTAAACTCATATGAGGTTCAATCATTAGAAAAAATGATTTTTTTTCTAAAACACAGATTATCATTTATCATTTTTTAGAGGGGTAGAATTTTTTGTTTTTTTTTTCAAGTTAAATAAAATAAAATTCTTAAAATAAATAACACACAAATCATAAATATATATCAAAGGCTTAAAATTTTGTTGTCTTACCTTTTTTCCCCCTAACTAATGACCAAAAAGCGGTTATAGGACTAAAAAATTTAAAAAAAAAACTTTGAAAATATTTGTAAAACAAACAAATTTTCAATTACACATACAAAAACATATACATACTTATACTACCTTGCTATTTTTCTTGATGTTATTGTAGATAATACTCTTCCTCGAAAAAAGCTTCAAGCGATTTTAATTTGTTACATAGAAAACGAAATAGATACAAGAGAAAAATAGAAGAAAAAAAACAAACTTAAATATTCTAACAACAAAACATGTCATACAAATAACAAATAAAAACAACAACAACAAAAAGCTGCAAACAATACTTAATAAAAGTAAACAAAAACATATAAATATTGTTGACAACAAGAAATCATTGTCAACAATAACTACAATACAATAATAAAAAGGCAGTTGCAACAACAGCAGTAGCCTTACTCAGCCTCTCGAGTAGTAGTAACAACATGACCTGTGCTATAGTTCAAATATGAAAAAAGAAATTGAGATACAACCATTGTTTTGTTTCGTCTATTTTTTATATAAGAAAACTCTTATACACAAACTGTTTGGTATACAAATAACTTGCAAACTGTTGTAAATTTTATTTTATGTAAAACAAATGTAACAAGCCATTAGAAGTATAAACGGAATGAGAAATAATACTTTTAGATTAAGACTTGAAGATAACTCTGAGAATTTTTTTTTTACTAAAAATTCAGCACATCTAATACCAATTATAAGTCGAAAAAAATAGCATTGTTTTTTTAATTAATTGTCTTTACTCTTAATTAAATTTTTTTAAGCTTAAATATATAAGCAGTATAAGATTATTCCTTTTAATTGTGCAAAGATGAAATATTGATAAATCTGCATTATAAAATTTTTACTTATTGTCGATAATGAAAAAGTATAAGGGGTTCTCAGAGAAAGCACAATGTGACACTGTATTGGTTTAAGAGTTTTTATTTTAGTATTCGAATTCAAAATAATTAAAGGTTTAAAAAGATTTTCGAAAATTCATATATAAAAATCACTTAAGACAAATTTTATACTGTATAAGAGTTTATAAAAAATAAGTATAAATAATTATCTGATCTTAATTTAGAGACATCAGCGAAAAATGAGATTATACTGTAGAAGAGTTTTAAATTAGAAGTATATAAACATATTAAAGTGTATAAATGTATAAGAGTTTTTATATAAAACTGCAAAATTATGTACCTTTTAAAACCTTAATATCGCATTAGAAATACTTTTCCAAGAATATGATACTGTATAAGAGTTTTAAATTAGGAGAATATAAGACATATTAAATTGTATAAGAGGTTATACAAAATATTGAGAACATGTCATTAAAGCTCAAACTAGACGTGACATAACCATAATGCCACAGCCGTAACGGCGAATTTAGAAACCAAAATTGAATTGGTTTGTATGGTATGTTTATGTCATTTTGGTGGTGATGGTAATACAGTTTTCCTAGTTTCACGTCTAATTGGATCTTACAAACCGCGAAACTCTGTACCTCTAAAGTTATTTAAAAAACATTAGAAAAACTATTCTTAAAAAAACTACGATACTGTATTAGAGTTTTAAATTAGAAAAAAAACCTAATTTTAAAATTGTATAAGAGATTCATATGTTCTCTTAAAAAAAATAGGAAACTGTATTAGAGTTTAAATTAGAAGAATACAAAAAATAGTAAATTGTATAAAAGTTTTTTTTAAGACGACGAATTTCTATGCCTTTTAAATGATATTAAAAAACAGAAGAAACATGTTTCTCTTCAAAAATTATTAAACATAGAAATGTTTTACATTAAGAGTATATAAAATGACATCATCATCATCTTTCAGTGTTACCACCCGATGTGGCCCTTAAGGTCCAATTAGACGTGACATAACCATAATGCCACACCCGTAACGGCGAATTTGGAAACCAAAATTTAATTGGTTTGTATGGTATGTTTATGTCGTTTTGGTAATATAATAATACAGTATTACCAAAACGACATAAACATACCATACAAACCAATTCAATTTTGGTTTCTAAATTCGCCGTTACGGCTGTGGCATTATGGTTATGTCACGTCTAATTTGAGCTTTAAACCTCGTTTACTTTTTTCCTACTTTCTGATTAGTCTAGAGCTACCTGCCTCCAACTGTCATCTTCTACTACATTAAGCCATCTACTTCTGGGTTTATCTCTGCCTCTAGTATTGTATGGAGCTGTACCTAAAACTTGTTTTTGTGTTCTGTGCTACGGAATTCTTGCCCCAGGCCAGCCCAGCCCAGCTTAGTCTTTATGCCTTGATAAATAAGTCTTTACCGTCAAGTGTTCTTTGTATTTTATGGTTACTTCTTGATAATTTTTGATTTCTTTGTTATAAATGTACCCTCATGCTGACTCTTTGAGCCGTATATTATCTTTCTTTCTAAACTCGCAGATTCGTTTAATTCGCTATTGTTAGGGCCCATGTTCCTCAGCTTTATGGAAGTACAGTTAAAACAGCTGTCTTATATTGCCTCATTTTGAGTTCTCGGGGTATTTGTTGCGCTTAATAGAGCTTCAGTTGTGCATAAAAAGCTCTTTGGGCTGCTTGCAGTCACTCGTTAATTGCTAAATGCATGACGTTTTATACTTGAAACTTAGCAGAGTGATATATCTTGCAAAAGAGAATAAGAATATGTAATAAAATGAAAAAGCACTTATGTCAACTTAACCCATTATTATTTTTTGCCAAAGATATTAATGTGTATAAAAGTCTAATAAACACCACGAAATCTTTACGTTTTATATGATTTAAAATTTCGGAAAAATTAGGATTAAGTTTAGGGACTCTAAAAGTAATTGAAATAAAACTTCTAGTGTTAAAGCATTTCTAATTAGTTTTATTGAAAATGGAAACTTGAAAAAAGTACAGTGCCTTTCTGAATTCTAAATTAGCGAAACCGTAACATTTTCTTTTTGCAATTTGTATGATAAAATACACAAATTTCAATTTTAAAAACTAAGCGAAAGTTTGTGCCAGAAAATATTCAAATGAAATATGTCTTAAATAAAACATCTAAAACGTAGAGATAAGTATTATTTTGCTTCGCCGCAGCCGTGTAACGTGTAGTCATGTTATCATTATTTTTGATACCTTCCGCTAACCTGTATTTTACAATCTTGAATTTTTCTGCTGTACGTTTTATTGCAGTTGTAGTTGTTTTGTTTTATCATCATCATTTAAACATTGTTTGTAGCTCTTGTGCACGTTCTTGGAGATACATGTCACCTGGTATTAGGTTTACTGATAGAACTGTCATCTGACATAGCAGCCATATTGTTTTTTATAACAAATACAAAAAAAAGAGACTGTATAAAAAAACAAATAAGCAAAACGGACAAGTTTCTACACTTAAAGAAATCTTTAACTTTATTTGTAAGTCTGCATTCTAGTGTTGCAAAATTTCAATTATTTTAAATACTCGATACTTTTGAAATATTGACTCAATATTACTGAATACTTTCACGTTTTTTGAATTGAAGAATAAAATAGGAGGAAATTTCAAAACCTTAAAATTTTTGTGCGACTGTCCGTGTGTATGTCGAAATGGGATTTCCTAAGACCTCAGAAATGATGGGGACTAGGTTCTTATATATTTATGTCACATATACTCTGTTTAAGTTTACTATTGAAATTTAGGCACATCGGTGTATAAATGACTGAGATGGAAGCATAAAACCACGACTGCCTTTAACTTTACCAAAAAATTCGTTATGGCTTTTCTTTTTTCTTTATTTCTGAAGAACGGCAAAAGCCAAAGGTTTAAAATTAGGCAAATGCATATTGGTTTTTTCAATACACAACCTCTCTATAAAAATGGGCGGAGTTGAAGAAGTAGGCGTGGCATTTCCTATACAAACAAAAAATATAAATCTGTGTATCGTGAGAATCGTAGCAGTAAAAGTTGACAAAATTGGTACAAATTGCTTTGATGTCAATGCATGACATATGGAAAAAGTGGAAGGGTGGTAGGAGAAAATTTTTCCAAATTCGGTACACACAGCTGGGTTTTCAATACACAGAAGCCGTCAAAATTGTCTGTTATTCAATGCGTGGGCGTGGCACCTTCTATAAAAATAGTTCTTTTAGAGGTGGGACAGAAAAATAAAGTGTGAACCCAGACTAAAGAATACTCAGATTCATTTGATTTAAAACGCATTTCTCTCAGTGCCACATTTCATGTGTCATTTCCTTTTAAGCTTGTTGTATTTCATATTTCTTGTTTTCCATATTCCTTTTAAACATTTGGCATCATAATTTTCCACTCTTACCAAGACTATTGTAAATTTCGCTTTTTTCGGTTGAATCTTGTAGTTTTTGTAATTCTGTAAAGGTGTGTTGTAAAAAAATTTTTTTTTTAATATTCACAACAAACAAATTTAGTTTGTTTTGTTTGTGTATTCTTTCTCTTATTCGTTCAATTTCTATTCATTGCAAGTCATCAGAAATGGAATGGTCTAAATATTACACATTCACTTTGGGTTCTGATGATATGTATTGCAATTTTGTAAATGACACAAAAAGAACAAGAAAAAAAAAAACGAAAAATTTTATATAAACAAGTCAAAGTTTATGTCTTCTTATATGAGCTGAGTAGCGTTGAAATGGGCAAAAATAACAAATCATTTGTTGTTGCTTTTAAAGAGAAAAATGACCCAAACGTAAAGCAAATTTTATGAATACGAACAAATAAACTGAAAAAAAGGATCAAGAAAACTGAGAATGGTAATTAAAATCAGGCGGTTATTTTTCTAAACAAAGGATTAATAAATGCCGTAAGAAGAATGTTAAAGTTGAGGTTGGAGGTAATTGAAATTTACAAGGACTTTTTAAAAACTGAATTTATATAAGAGCATTGAGTTTATAATCAAGGAAATCTATTTGAACATAAAACTTTGATGATTGCATTTAAAACCAATCTAGTAAGTTTAAAATTGCTGTATGATCCAGCCAATTTAATCAATTCTTGAGCAACTTTAAAAAATTTATTCCCAACATTAGGCTTTAGTTTTTGTTCTCAATAAATTAACTGTAGTCTAAAGCTTAGATCACACTAACGGCGAAATGAACCAATTTTCGTTGAATTTCATGTTCATATAATGCGACGCACGTAATTTTTTTAATATTCGATAATCTGCGCAGAAATCGTGCTAATTTGTATATGAAATTTTGTTAAAATTTACTTTTTATAGGAAATTTTGTTAAAATTTACTTTTTATAGGATATTTTGTTAAAATTTACTTTTTATAGGATATTTTGATAAAATTTACTATTTATAGGAAATTTTGCCAGAATTTACTTTTTATAGGAATTGTTGTTAAAATTTATTAGTTAAGAAAATTTTGATAACAAATAATTTTTTATAGGAAATTTTGCTAAAATCTACTTTTTGGAAATTTTGTTAAAATTATCTTTTTATAGAAAATTTTGTTAAAATTAAAATTAATAGAAAGTTTTGTTAATGTTTAGGATATTTTGGCACTTTTTATATGAAATTTTGTTAGTCTTTACTATTTATAGGAAATTTTGCCAACATTTATATTTTATAGGAAATTTTGTTAATGTTTTTTTTTTGTCAAATTTATTAAGCTTCGTACAGACGGTGGTCAGATCTTACAATGTTGTCATTAAAATTGCCTAAAAATGTCTTGCAACTGTGTGAACATTGCAAGCTCATTTTCATTTGGCAGATGTGTAAAATAAATGCATCTGATAATGGAAAGAAAAATGACAACATTGTAAGATCTGACACCGTCTGTACAAAGCTTTAGTTAAGAAAATTTTGCTAAAATTAATATTTTATACGAAATTTTGCTAAAATTAGTTTTTTATAGGACATTTTTGTTAATGTTTACTTTAAATAGGAAATTTTGTTAAAAATTACTTTTTATAGGAAATTTGGTTAATGTTTACTTTTTATAGGAAATTTTTAAAATTTATTATTTATTGGAAATTATGTTAAAATTAACTTTTTATAGGAAATATCGTTTAAATTTACCATTTATAGGAAATTTTTAATAATTTACTTTTATAGGAATCTTAAGTAAAATTTCCTTTTTATAGGAAATTTTGTTAAAATTTACTTTTAAAGGAAATTTTGTTAAAATTTACTTTTATAGGAAATTTTGTTTAAATTTAATAGTTAAGAAATTTTGCTAAAACTAGCTTTTTGTAGGAAATTTTATTAAAATTTTCTATTTATAGGATTTTTTTATTTAAATTTACTCTATACATCTAGGAACTTTTACCAAAATTTACTTTTTGTAGGAAATTTTGTTAATTAAAATTTACATTTTATATGAAATTTAGTTAAGATTTAATTTTTATAGGAAATGTTACTTAGATTTTTTTATAGGAAAGTTTGTAAAAATTTATTTTTAATAGCAAATTTTGTAAAAAATATACTTTTTATAGGAAATTCTGTAAAAATTTACTTTTTATAGGAAATCCTATAAAGATATACTTTTTATAGGAAATCCTGTTAAAATTTAGTTTTTACAGGAAATTCTGTTAAAATTTACTTTTTATAGGAAATTCTGTTTTTAATTTTTATAGGATATATTGCTTAAATTTACTTTTTATAAGAAATTTTGTAAAATTTTCTTTTTGTAGGAAATTTTGTTAAAATTTACATTTATTAGGAAATTTTATTAAAATTTACTTTTTAAAGGAAATTTTGTTAAAATTTCCTATACATAATAGGAAATTTTGCTAAAATTTACTTTTTAAAGAAAATTTTGCTAAACTTAACATATTATAGGAAATATATATTGTTAAAATTTACTATTTATAGGAAATTTAAAGAACACTTTTTTAAATAAAACTTTAACGTTTGTAATAAAAAGCCCTGTACCAAGTCCAATTATAATTTATGTTTTCTGAATCTTCATATGGGTATTAAAATATGAACTAACAATTATAAATTCTAGTTCTTAAGTTTACGTACTGCCAATAGGTGTTTAGCGCTGTTCTGATTGCATAAGTGCTGCAACTTTTAACCATCCATCCCTAAAAATAGGCTCTAGTTTTAAATGAAGCGTTGTGTTATGACTTTAATTAGATCTTTCAAGAGATCCCATAATCTTAAAAAGCATTAAATCAAGTTTTGAGGATAATTATGCAGGTGAAAAGCCGCATTTTTTTTAACTAACTCTCCCTTAAACTAGGCTATAGTTTCTAAACTTAGTAGCTTGGCGTTATGATGTTCAAAATGTTCAAACTGTACAACAATTTAGTTAATTGGAATTTTATATTATTGTTACTTATTTTTTTTTAACTCATAAATTCTACAAAGAATTTATTTATCTTACTTTTAGACACACAGACATATACATATGCCAAACAAATTCAAATGTATTATTTTTTCTTTACATTTTTTTTTTTTTTGTTTAAATAAAAATATCTGTTATGTAGTATGTGCTCAAGTGTAAATTGTTTTGTTATTTTAGCATTTATTTTACAATAATTAACAAAACAACAAGAACAACACCATCCTTCTCATACTCATCACTAAACACCTAAAGATTTTTTTTATATATATTCTCTAATCTATGCATATCAACCCAATCCCTCCCTACCTTCTGCCCAAGTCTTAAAAAAATTTCTTCGCAGAAAAAAACGTTAAAAAAGAATTTATATGAATTATAAGTTGAATCATAATATATGATGCTACAACAACAATAATATTTACAACAACAACAACATCAGAATCATCAACTAGAAATACAAAAACTACAATTGTATATTGTTTTACATCTGCTTGATGAAGATGATGAAGAGTATGATGATCTAGAAAATAAAAAAATAGACTAAAATAAAATAAACGAGGATGCCTACGTGTGAGTATCAACACCTCTTCTATGAATATCTACACTAATACATGCATATTAGTTTGCATACACACACATATAATTTTTTTGAAGGTGGGGAATAGGAAAACACTTGGTATTAAAAGATATCACGCTTTAAAAATAATAACTCCCGAGATTTCTGGCAGGCTTTGCATGTCTTGATAGAGTCCTTGATTTATTTCCACACCATGCGTTAAATGCGTATGTCAAAAAGTAGAATCAGTGTTTACAGGTTTACTTTCAACTCTTGCATGCGTCTCGGCAAAAGATCAAGAAAGTATCAATCGCATAGAACGCGTGGTGTCTTAATCTTACTTTGGCGATCTGAAATGGTTTATCTTTTGCGTTCTCTAACACATCGAAAATCTCTAAAGAAAGTCCCTAAAACAATGGTTTTTTTTCTGTTACATCCATTCCATACATCTTAAAGGTTTAAGTAGAAGCGTTTAGTCATTTTAATAATGTTGCCTTTTCCAATCGCTGATTCAAGGGGGGGGGGGGGGGGGTTCAATTCAATATGACCAATTTTAATTGGAGGCTGAACCGACTGAATTTATATTTTTTCTTGATTTGTAATGACTACAACAAAAACTCCAAGGAATATTTTTTCCCAACTAAATTCTTTCAAAACATTTGAAAAATTGTTTGAATTTGTTATGCACGTGTAATACCGAGAAATTTTGGAATCGGAGTCGCAAGTTTTTGTAGGTACTCCAACTCCGTTACAAACACTGCGACTCCGACTCCGTAGTTCTCATATTGGATTCATTACAACACTTTGAAAAGTTTCAACTATTCTAAATGTTTCGTATTTCATTATCCGCCCTCGGATATTTACTCGCACACAAATGTATCACAATTCCTTTTGCAAATCCTTTTCAAATCAATATCAGAGAGACAGGTTATGCCCCCAAGGGTTTTTAACCAAACCGTTCAAGTCTTAAATCTCCGAATGCCGGACAATGACAGAGAAGATGTTCCGTGCAGCCTGGGAAGTGTGTATTTATTAGGACCTCAACTGTTTGTGATTCAGGATCCATCTATATTCTGTATATACGATGAAATAGCCGGCTTAGAGGATAACCGTCTTGTGTCCGAGCAGTTTTCTTGGCTTTCCTGATAAGATTCTTGAATCCATTTACGGAGGACTTGTAATTCCTCGAAATAACTTTACATTTCGCCTCATTAAAGAGTTTTCTGCTTTCCTTGCGCTTTTCAGCAATTTCTGCATTCCATTATATGGGCTTAGCCTTGCCATTCCTGTCGATTCTTTCACATGACTTGTTTGGTACCTTTATCAAGGCACTCGTCAGTGACTCCACTGCCGTGTCAAGCATAGCCACACTGCCTATGAGAACCGGGCACACTGGCAGTTTGAACTGGAGTACACTAGCAAAGACAAACCAGTTAGTCTTTTATCTGTTCGTATAGGGTTTCACTGAATCAATTTTGACACGTTCCAATCGCTAATCATATCTGAAAGCCTATAGCAAATAAGCGTAATATCAAAAACTTCCCTTCTGTTGGTCACAATAAAGGAGGTCTCATTACCCCTATTAACTACTGTTAGTTAATTTTTGACTATGAAGTTCGAAAGCGAATAACCTCATAGATTGACATCCGAGCGTCCCCAGACGGTGTGATGTACATAGAGAAGAATGGAAAATAATTATCGAACCAGTTAAGCTCATGATGAGGATGATGAAATTTGTGATTTTCAGACTTATTTTCTTTTAGTTGGCAGTCTTGTGCCACCAATGATATGCCTAACGTCAGCTGGAAGCGGAACCTATGCAAGTGGGGGATTTAGATGCAAAGTGCATTACAAATGTTTTATAATTATCTCTGTAATGTTTTATCCAACGAAGCAAAGGGGCTCTACTATGCTTCTATATCTTATTCTGTTATTGGTTTTTCGGACGATGTCACTCCAAAAACAATTTGGTGAATTCAGCTCACCGTCAATAGCTCTGGTGGATTCCACCTAAATGTTTTGTTTGTAGTCTTATACTGATTAAACGCTAGCCATTATCTTGGACAGCATAAAAAGCTGATATAACTCTAACTTGTTGTTGCTCACATCAGTAAAACGGTCTTAGGGATCTCTATATTGAAGATTCTAAAGTTTTTTTTTGTTCTGTTAGGGTCTTTATCACTTCGTTCTTCCCCTAATACATATGTATAAAGACTAATGTATGTATATAGACAGACACAAACACACTCACGTAGGCATAAATTTGCATTTGTATTGTGAAAGGAAAAAAAAATTCACATAACGTTTGTTTTTTTAACTGTTATTTCTTTTTCATTTATTAAAATACCTTGCAAAACGAAAACTGTTAATATGGATTTGTAAGCGTGTGTGTGTGTTCAACATTATAAATATGAATGCATGAATTAAAAAAAAGCTTTTGAAGAAATTATTTTTTATTCTAATTTTTTATACTTATTGCTTGGTAAAGGACATCGTATTTTTTTTTTTTTTTGCTTCTCCTATTTCTTTTTGCAACAAACACACTCACCTGCGCGTTTTTTTTCACAAACAAAATGAGTGTATGTGAGTGTTATCTTCTTCTGAAGCATTTTTCATCTACTCATACACACAATGAGATCATTCATATATCACAACGATGTTTCTGAAGAGTTTTTGAAATAAAAAAATTCATACCAAGATGCTTAACTAAAATCAAGCCGTTTTCTTTTTTATTTTTCTCTCTCGAAAGGCTGGTGTGAGAGAAGGGACAACCTCCTAAAGCAGGGGGGAGGGTACTGAGTGTTGGGAAACGTATGAGTAGAGTATGTGAAGACTGAATGACTGACGACTGACTGAATGGTGAGGTAAGTAGGCAATATTTGCATACTCAATTGCATTGTAAAATCTTATTTTTTTTTGTCATACGTTTTTTCGTTGGATGAGTGAGAAAAAAAAACTTGCATTTTGTATAAATAAATGTTTAACTAGAAACGAAATACACAATAAAAACACTGAAAAGGTGCAAAAATATTAAGAGGTGATGCCTGAATATGGTGGGTAATAGAGAGTGAGTAGTAGGTTGTCGTTTGGTTGGAGATGCTATAACTGCTAAGAATAATTGCTTTGCAGTTATTATTTTCTTTCTATAACAGAAACAATTCCAAGACAACAACAACGACGACAAAAAAAATCCGTTTCGTTTTTCTTCATTCATTCTTTTTTTGTAAGGAATAAATCAACGTTTATAGGTGCAAATAATTAGGGTATTTAAAAGAGTGGACTCATTTTTCAAATATTTAGAGATCAAGAAATGGTCTTTTAACACACGGGGTTTTCCCCCTTAAGCTTAACCCGCAAAGCTCTACGCTTGTCTGCGGGATACCAGAGTCTCTAGGGGGAACCGAATTGGCAACCCCGGCACTGATAGACTAGCTCAACACCAGCTAGCCTACCGCGGCACCCTCTGATATTCTCCTTTTTTTGAGGAATATCCCACTGTAAAGTGTAAATAGAGCATATGTCTCGTGAGTCTCATAGACTGTTGGTTTTGTTAAAGTTTTCATGATATTTTTATATCAGCCCGTTGGGATCTGAAATATTCTTCAGATCCCAACTTTTTCAACAATATGAGAATTTCAAGATATGGGAATAAAATTATAGCAATTAATGAACAAGTCGTAAAAATATTTTTCTTAGTTCCTAAGTGGAACATAGGGCCTCAACAAATAAGTTAAAATTTGGTTTGTCTAGTGCCAAAGCCTTTATTTTACCCCTTGTACGCCCTGCTGCTAGTCCTTCAGATTCCACCAGTCTCCTCCATGTTTGAGCAAGCTTTATTTTCTTCGGCAACTCTGTGGATTCCAGTCAAGCGCTGTTCCGGTGATGTTGTCTGGAAGGCTTACTCAACTTATGCCCGATCCAATACCATTTTCGTCATCGAATTTCGGTTTTTATTGGTAGTTGGCTTGATGTTGCCCACAATGTGGCGTTTGATATGATGTAAGGCCAGAATACGCGTAAGATTTGCCGTAGACACCGGCTTATAAATACTTGGAGATAACTTATTTCCCTAGTGACAGCATGTTTCGCACCCGTACAAAATAACGGATTTCACACAAGCGTCAAAGATTTCGAGTTTGGTGCGCTTAGAAATGAATGCTGATCGCCAGTCTTTATTCAGCATTCCAAACGATGATCTACCCTTTATGATGCGGGATCTTATATCATCACTTGCTCCACCATTACTGGAAATGTTACCTCCCAGGTAGCAGAAAGAGTCGACAACTTCGATCGGTTTCCTGTCTTAAAATAGAGGTTGAGTGTAGTCGGAATAAAAGCCCATTTGCTTGGTTTAGGAATATTAATCCTAAGGCCTGATTAAGCTGCACATTTGCTCAGGTGTTGCAGTTTTGTAACGATATCACGATATGGGAGTGTTTGTGAAACAGAATAAATATATCGTCTGCGTAATCTAGGGAAGTTTGGAGACTTTATCTAATACCGG